>OZ005734.1:151788256-152988256 GCA_963930755.1 Eudasyphora cyanicolor | reverse complement strand
CGAATTAATAGAAATTTTCTTGATCGTGTGTCTACGAACACGTATTTTCTTAAATTAATTTGAAACTTGCTCTTGTAGCTCTCGAATTTGTGTCACAAATTAATATCGCAACCCTTTTTCTTTGTCGGAGTCTATATAAACTCAAACTTATTTTGAAATCGAAACTAACAATGTTAGCATCACCTCGCCTATATTAATTATTTACAAATTCTTAATACAACATTGAAATACGAATTGAATTTGTTTAATGCTCACTACACTGAGCCAAAAATTAACCTTATATAAGGTTAACTTAACCATAAATAAACATGATTTGGAGTCTACGTTATATAAGGTTAATTTGAACATTTTCTTGTTGACTGGTATTTAACAATAATAATATTTAATTTAACTATTCCATGGTTGAATTTTTTAACCATGAAAATTGTTAATATTATAATAATAATTGTTACTTTAACATGCATTTTTGAATTTTTTAACCATGAAAATTGTTAATATTAACATTTCATAGTTAATTTATTGAAACAATGAATGTTCAATTTAACAATGAAATTATTAATATTATTAACTATGAAGATTGTTATTGAAACCTTTTTTATTGTTAATTTCACTATTTAGTGGTTACTTCATGTAACCAGAAACATAGTTGTTTCAATAATTTTTAATATTTATATCAAATAAAACACGAAAAATTTTACTTTCGCATTTTTATTTTTTATTTTATTTACAAAATATATGTTAATATATATATGTATAAGAAACACCTGAAAAGAAAAAAAACAAAAAGGTTAGAAAATATAAGTATAAATGTAAACAAGTAAGAAAGTTTCAGTCGGGTAAACCGACTAAGGTATACCCTCACTTTGTGAGTAATATAATATTGAATATTACTCGAATTATTCTGTCAATTTGTGTGGGGGGTACCAGAAGGGGTTTATCAAATACACCAAAAGGTACCAAAAGGGACGTGGCGACTTCGCCCATTTTTCTCGAGTTGATAGCGACTAATAAGCTAATACTATGTGTGGAATTTCAGAAGATTCGAATAAGAATAAGCAGTTATTAAAGAATCAATTTTTCTCAACATTTTAACCCTTTGTGGGGGAGGTACTAGAAGGAGTGGACCAATATGGCCCATCTTCGAACTTAGCCGGAGATAGAAAAAAATATTACCACATACCAAATTTGAAGTCAATCGGTTACTCCTTTCGAGAGTTATCGTGCGCACCAGCCAGCAGACAGACAGACACACAGACAGACAGACGGACGGACATTGCTCATTCGACTTAAAATGACCCAAAACGGTTTTCCTCCGAACATACTTGGGGTCTTAGGTCACTCCTTCGATGTGTTACACTTTTTTTCGTAGCAAATGATATATACCCTCGTCACACTAAAGTGAGGGTATAAAAGGGTGCAATTCTAAGAAGATCTTTTGACTTTTTACCTAAATTCTGTAGTTCAAAGAGCATAAGCTTTTACCGATGGGCTGATCTGATGGAAAAATCTGCTCTGTGACTATAAGTTAAGTGCCTACGTTTCTGTGCTTGACCAACATGTGATCAGTCCCCGCTCAAAAGGTGCCGTCCACGTAAACTCCCTGAATCTTTCGATTATTAAGGGCCCAGGACGGCTAGGCACTTAGTTTGGGGTACTGAGCTTAGTCCGATCTTACGGCAAACTTATAGGAGAGAGGAGATTAATAACAAAGGTAATCTGATAGAAAGCCGATGTCCCACCAAAATCATAATCGGAATAGATATAAAAATCAAGGATTGGGTAAGTCAATGGATGATACTTCAAGGAAGTGCACTGAATTGTATATTAAAAACAAGTAAGAAAGTTTCAGTCGGGTAAACCGACCAAGGTATAGTTGTTATTAAAGAATCAATATTTCACTAAATGTTAACCCTTTGTGTGGGAGGTACCAGAAGGAATGGATCAATATGGCCCATCTTTGAACTTAACAGGAGATAGAAAAAAATATTACCGTGTACCAAATTTGAAGTGAATCGGTTACTCTTTTCGAGAGTTATCGTGCGCACTAGCCAGCAGACAGACGGACGGACATATCTCATTCGACTTAAAATGACCCAAAAGTAATATGCGCTGAACATACTTATGGTCTTAGATCACTCCTTCAATGTGTTACACTTTTGGCCCGTTGTAAATGATATATACTCTCGTATTACTAAAGTGAGGGTATAAAAAAAACAAATGTATGCATGCATACCACTTTTCCTGTAATTACTTCGCACACTACAACTAGTATTGATACAGCTTATCAACAGTTTCTAGTATTGGCACAACTTACCAACAGATTCAAGGCCGGACTCCCAGCACAAGCAGCCGCAAGCCACAGAAAAAGAAACAACTGAAAAGAAAAAAACAAAAACATCGTTTATATGTATGTATGTAGGTATTACGAAAGCACTTCTAACAATATATGTATGTATGTACATTTAACAGTATCAACATCGCACAAGAAAAAACCTAACGTATGTATGTACGGCGTAGCAGCCACAAGTGCTCAAACGAAAAGGCAAGATGAACACATACCCACACGTACACATCACTTCTCTCCGTATGTTTGCTTGCTGCTGCATATACTTACGTACATACATTGTTGTTTTTTCATGCTCAGTTAATGCGACAGCGTGTACATATTTTATTCCACTCTTAACCACTGAATTTCACAATTGTCTCGTATTGAAACTGGTCTTTGTTAGGCGATACAATCGCGCACATCACTAATAGTCGTTGTTTCGCACTCGCGCATACATATATCTTGTCGTTTTCCTATTGTGCCGTTTGAATCTATACGGATCCCACGCATCGCTACATGGTAATATACGTCATCATTAATTCGAAATAAAGCTCTGCTTTTATCACTATCGAAAAAACTAAACTCTTGTGTTTTATTTATTTCCCTTTTCTATTTCGCCCTTTGCATTACTGCATCGCCAACGTCGCTCACTACACTCGCATGAATAAATGCCTACGTAAACACACACACATCGTTCCCCCCACTACTGAGCTATCGTTGTTATTGGAGTTTGTCACAGAAGGGATTTCGTCGCCTCGCCTCGCCCTTGCTGGCAAACCCCCCATCTTAACAGTGGCGCTTACGTCTTTTTGGCGGTTGGGGCTCGATATTTTTGTTAAAAACGATATCCTGCCAAACATATATTATTTATCTGTGTCAAATATTATATATTTGGAGTGTACCCTAAACATATGTGTATTTCAAGCAGAATATGTTTGGGACAATATACCCCAGAAGCGATTTTTCGTCAGCGTGTAGCATTAGCTTTTGTCATAATGCACACATTTGTAATTATTAAATATTCTAAATCAGTTATTTTGAAACATTATACATCAAATGTATTTAGCGCATATTTACTCTTTTACTCAACGATCTTACCAATCTTACACATAGTTACAACTAGGTTATTTGGAATTTTTAAATTGGAAAAAACTAGGAAAAAATCAAGCGAATGAAAATTAATTCGAACATTAATAGAAATTAACACTAACGGGCATATCGAGCCGTAACCGCCAAAAAGACGTAAACGCCACCATGATTTAGTTTTATTTTTTGAGGCAAATCGTTTACTTATGACACATGGCATCATGTTTCCGAAATTTATAGCTGTAAAATGTACCGTTATACTAAATTTCAAAGTTATATAAACAGATGTATGCATTACATATGCATTTAAATAAAAAAATAATCGCAAAAGAAACCTTCTCGTCTAAATTTTTGTGAGTGGCGCTTACGTCTTTTTGGCGGTTATGACTCGATATATTGTTTTTCAGTTACCGCCATTAGCGGCCTTTCTACATAATCAAATGTTGAGATGCAAATAAAACTCTGTTCGAAAGAAATAGATCCAAATAAAAACCAGTAAGGAAGGACTAAAGTAAAGCGGTCCGACTATATTATACCCTACTCCACCGAGTTCTCTCTTGAATCAAAAACAAGTCCCAAACATTATAAAGATCGGTAGGAAAATATGGTTTCTGTAACAATTATAACATGAAATTATGTACACGGAGAAAAATCGCAAGTTTTGATATTTTTGAATTCAATGAATATATATTTGGAACCAACATTTTTATATATTATACAGTCAGCTCTTTTCTAATCTTCACTCTGTTCTGTCGCAAGCGCTTTTTTCTCAAAATTTATTCCATTATCAGTGCATTGATCTTGCAAATCCCTTATAATAGTGTACATATTTGCATTCGCCAAGAAAAAAATATATATTTACCGTATATCGTTGTTTAAAGCAAAGAGAAAATGCCCCGCGCTGCCAAATCCTTGGCTCGCCTCAAGGGTGAACAAACATTTAAAAACGCAAACCTCAGACAATGGCATTCAACGCAGGATCCATTGGTGCAACATTCTTACAACAGATTTAGTGGCCTATCCAGTATCGAGGATATGGACGAAACTCTAGAATCTAATATCACAAGGGCTGGAGACCCCCATAAACCACCTATCGTCACGGATGTTAACATTCCTCTTCGTGAAATTCAACAAAATAAAAGTATTCCCACTAAACAAAGAAAAAATTAATTTTTGCATAAAATCATTAAAAGAATCAAAAATTAAGTTCCACACCTTCAATGGAGAGGAAGATAAACTCTACACTACTTAAATCTATGCTCTACCGCGAATTAAGACTGATGATATAGCCGATGAATTAAAAACCTATAATTTATCGCCCGTTTCTATTGTTGAGGTAAATACTCGCTTCAGCTCCGAAAACGACGCAGTGTATAAAGTACAATTTGTACGCCGATCTTTTACCCCAAACTCACTTAAAACTTTTCGAACCATTTCAAATGTTATTATTACTTGGAAAAACAGAAACCAATAACAACCCAACTCAATGTTCGAATTGTTTAATGTACGGTCATGGTGGACAATACTGCAACCGTAAACCAGCCTGCATGACTTGTGCAAATCGTCATCCAACTAATGATTGCCCATTCACGAAAAACAACAAGAAACCAGCAGTATTCACGTGTTTCAATTGTAAAAAAGTGGATACGTCAGAATCGTTTATGCAGCAAATGACTTAAGCTGTCCAATGCGATCTCATTATTTAAAAGTCAGAGCCAAGGTGACAGCGACACCAACTACAAGAAACACATCGACGCGTCAACGTTCAAACAACATATGTAGCACCCAAACCATTACCCGCAGTTCAATGTGCAGAATCACACCGCAGCAGAACACCCGCCGTTCACTCGCCAGAGTACTTCGAAATGAGAGCAGCGATCGTTTTAATATTGACGAACTGTTCGGTATATTTAATTCTGCCCTTGATGAGCTAGGTGGGTGTACAACAAAAATTCAACAAATGCATGTCGTAATGTCACTCTTAAAATATGCCCATGACATACGACAATTTAAGAAAATTCAACATACTTCACAACAAAAACAACTAGAGAACTTATTAGTGAACCAAAATATCCACATTGCCAGCTTAACAGCCTGTTTCTCTATTTCGCACGAAAGCGATGCGACAAAGAACAGCTGATTTTAGACCTACTAACTGGCATCAGCCATTATGTTTGCAGTCACTTTGTCGTTCTGATACCTTTTAGTAGTTCTAAAATCAGCTGTTCTTCGTTCGCATCGCTTTCGTGCGAAATAGAGAAACAGGCTGTAAATTTCTCAAAGAAAATCACAAAATTTATTTCGAAAATTATTTTGTCTATCGTAATGATAAGCTAAGTCGTGGAGGCGGCGTAGCTGCCCTCCTGGTAAACAAATCCATTAGCCACAAACTCTTACCAATAATAAAAAAACGTACATTGAGAACCTCACTATTGAAATTATTATCAACAGAACCCTGGTTGTTGTTACTACAGCATACTCACCAAGCCACAAGCGAAACTTCTGCAGTGACATAACTACATTATTACACCAATACAATGAGTTTATAATTCTGGGCGATTTAAATGCTAAACATACATCCTGGAATTGCCCATGCAATAACGCATCCGGCACTGCCCTCAACAATATGCAATACTTAGGCAATTTCTTTGTTTATCAGCCCCTAACTGTACATTGTACCCTCATCAAACCGGTAGAAGGCCCTCGACCGTAGATATTGTATTAAGTAATATAACTCTCCCAATGCATTTGGACACTCTCGAATATGAAATTCCTTCAGATCATCGACAGAAGTATCAATGTACCAATTGAAAGATTTAATTCAAAAGGTGTAATCGAACAAGAGATCGAGTCATTCAAAGGGCTCATCAATTTCGCACGAAATTTAACTACTAATTCTTCACTAAAAACTGAAGATAGCTCCCTTCTCGGAATAAAATTCGTCTTATTAGAGAAAAAAATACAAAAGAAAATAAAAACGCAACCCAAAACAAGTATCGTTTTACACCCAATGTGAAAAATTTTTAAATGACTCCTTTTTAGTCGACAAAAGTATTCAACAAGAAAGAAATAGAAAGTGGGCTAACTTTTTACAGCGTCTAAAACCAGGTGACAAAAAATTCTGGGGGATAGGCTGTTCTTTAAGATCGAAGCGAAAGCAAATTATATCTCATTTAATCGACAATGGGTTTAAAATAATCACAAATATTGATAAAGCCGAATTACTAGCTAAAACATTGCCAAAGCACACTCTTACTGGATTTCACGCATTCTGTAAATACAACAGTAAACTCTGCGGTTACAAACATGAGGAGGGAGCCTACGAATACGGATGTAGCAATTTTCATTAAATTGTGTCATTAATTTCCACTATAAAAGCATCGAAGCCCCAGGATTTGACGACATTTCAAATATTTTACTGAAAAATCTGCCTAAGAAAGCAATACAACTACTTACCAGCATTTCTAACAGCTGTATTTTTCTATATTACTTTCCAAAAGCATTCAAGAAAGCATAAACCGGTTAACAACGCCAATAGCTACAGACCTATTAGCTTATTAAGTAATATAAGAAAGGTTTTCGAAAATCTCATCTACAACAGACTTCGTGACTTTACATCAAATAATAATATAATTTCATATTCAATTCATCAGGTCAGCAGGATTTAGAATAAAATAATCAGAAACAAACGATCAAAAAGATCCACTGGATTGATACTTTTAGACGTAAAAAAGGCAATCGACACCATCTGGCATAATGGCCTTCTCTATAATCTAATATCTGCTAACACACCGAAATATATCTGTAACATTATATCGGATTTTCTACCCGAAAGAACTTTCGCGGTATCGATTAACAACAGTATTTCATCATTGAAAAACTTACCTGCACGACTACCTCAGAGTTGGATTCTATCTCCGATTCTTTATTCCATCTATACTCTTCAAACTTCAAACCCCCAAAAGAAATAGACATTGTCTACTATACTGATGACACCGCGTTAATATCGTCAAGTAAACTAACCAGCGCCTTGTTAAAGAATATGGAGCACAGTCTTACTACTTGCAACAAGTACTTTCAAAAATTAATCAGAAAAAACGCAAGGCATTATATTTTCCTTGGAACAAATCACCAAAACGAGTACCTTCCAGGCAAATACGATTCGGAAATAATTACATACCCATACAAAATGAGGTGAAATACCTCGGAGTTGTTTTGGATAAAAAATTATCTTTCCGGGAGCACACCGACAAGACTCGCGAGAAAGCACTAAAGAGCTTCCGAGCACTTTGGCCTCTTCTAAATAGAAGATTTTTTTTGAACAAATCAAATAAAAATTTATTATATAAATGCGTTATCAGACCCATAATTACATTGGCCTCGCCCATCTGGTACAAAGCCGCAAAATATCATCTTAAAGTTTGCAAATCCTACAAAATAAATGTCTAAACATGATTTATAACAACACTGGCGTTACCCCACTACATTACTGCACGAAGTTACCGAGTATGAACTCCTTAAGGACTTAACCAATTTCCAATATTTTAACCAATTTCAATATTAACCAATTTCAATATTTTTTGAATATGTTTGACTTAAATTAAGGGTTTTCTTATCCATTTTACCTTTAAGGCCCAATATCACAATCTCCAGTATTTAACAAAATTGTAACAAAATAGTTGGCAGTTTGTTAAACGGAAACTTTTTAACTGGGAGTTAATATTTCAATTTTCACCAACTTACCGTTTGTTTACCAAAAATTTCCTTGACTTTTGTTGGCAACGCACGACTTCTGACAATACAAAAAAGCATAATAAAAACAATTTGAAAATAAATTTTTTGTTCTTAAATAACAAATAAAAGCATTTGGTACAGGAAAGTGAGAATATGGACCGCGAAGGCAGTGAAAATACAAACAAGAGAAATCGGTAAGATATATGTGATATTTAAATATTAAATGCATCATGTTATTACTGGCAAATATCTACTGCTGTAGGACATCCAACTTCTCCCCACACGAAGAGGATCTACTCGTGTCGCTGGTGGAGAAATATTCAACAGTAGTTGAATCAAAGAAACCGAGATTCAGAAACGAGAAATGTGGGACAAAATAGCAAGTGAATTTCAAAGACAATGCGAAACTCATAGGACGGTTTCTAATTTGAAAGATAAGTATGAGAATTTAAAAAAGAAAACAAAACAAACCATGGCAAAATCTCTGAATGAAAGGGTTGCTGCTATAATGGGAACATCTGCCTGTGGACTAAACAATGATGTGGATTCTGACAAAGGTTAGTTAGTTAAAGGTATTTTATTGAAACCTGATTATAAAATTTCCTTAATACATGGCTACTTGTTTCAATTAAAGGAATAGAAAAAGTTCCGGGAAATACACCGGAAGAATCCATTCAAGTATCGGTCAATGATATCCTTTGTTCCGACGTAATTTCACTGAATAATGAACTAATTAGCACCGAAACTGTGGGAAACAAAGAAAATTTGCAGGAACAGGTTTGTATATAAACGTTACAAAAAAACTGAATATTTAAAGTGGAGTAATTTTTTTTGTCTGACAGCTCGACTTCCCTTCTTAAGCAAAAACCATCAGAAAAACTTTATATGAAAAAACGCTGCGCCATAGACTACAATGAAGAATTCCTTAGAGCACAATAAAGATTCTTCGAAAACGAAGATAAGAGAGCAGAGGAACGTCATCAACTTGCGAAAGCTGAACGTGAATTGAAAATAAAATTATTGAAGAAAGAATGGAAAATAAAAAATATGGAATACAAAAATATAAGGAATCAAATAGACCACAATTTTCAGTTCTATTCCCACTAATTTTCTTAATAAAACGTTTAAAAAAGTTTACTTCATCTTGTTATACCCTACACCACACTGTGGTACAGGGTATTATTTTTTATTTGGGTTGGTGATTTATGAGAAGTGCTTATACAGTCCGAAATCGATATTTTTAAAAACTTTCTTAAATTTAGAGCAATTTAAAGTATAGTTAAAAAACATTTGTTGCCAATTTCAGTAACAAATTAAATTTTTAAAAATGTTCACCGCAAATTCAGTTTTTATTTTGGATGTGGGATAATTTAACTCACGAAATTTTCTTCATACACTCATTTTGTTAAATACATGAGACGTTTTATTTTCTATACAATTATAATTTTGAAAAATAATTATTAACTCGAGTGCTCGAATATGTAGCATCATTTGAACTATCTTCAACTAGATCTCTATTTCAAAAGGAATTATAAAATGTTCGTCCAAATTTTCATTTCGAAAGCGACACATATTATGTTAATAATGGCTGATGCCAGTTAGTAGGTCTTCTTCGTTCGCATCGCTTTCGTGCGAAATAGAGAAACAGGCTGTAAATTTCTCAAAGAAAATCACAAAATTTATTTCGGAAATTATTTTGTCTATCGTAATGATAAGCTAAGTCGTGGAGGCGGCGTAGCTGCCCTCCTGGTAAACAAATCCATTAGCCACAAACTCTTACCAATAATAAAAAAACGTACATTGAGAACCTCACTATTGAAATTATTATCAACAGAACCCTGGTTGTTGTTACTACATCATACTCACCAAGCCACAAGCGAAACTTCTGCAGTGACATAACTACATTATTACACCAATACAATGAGTTTATAATTCTGGGCGATTTAAATGCTAAACATACATCCTGGAATTGCCCATGCAATAACGCATCCGGCACTGCCCTCAACAATATGCAATACTTAGGCAATTTCTTTGTTTATCAGCCCCTAACTGTACATTGTACCCTCATCAAACCGGTAGAAGGCCCTCGACCGTAGATATTGTATTAAGTAATATAACTCTCCCAATGCATTTGGACACTCTCGAATATGAAATTCCTTCAGATCATCGACAGAAGTATCAATGTACCAATTGAAAGATTTAATTCAAAAGGTGTAATCGAACAAGAGATCGAGTCATTCAAAGGGCTCATCAATTTCGCACGAAATTTAACTACTAATTCTTCACTAAAAACTGAAGATAGCTCCCTTCTCGGAATAAAATTCGTCTTATTAGAGAAAAAAATACAAAAGAAAATAAAAACGCAACCCACAACAAGTATCGTTTTACACCCAATGTGAAAAATTTTTAAATGACTCCTTTTTAGTCGACAAAAGTATTCAACAAGAAAGAAATAGAAAGTGGGCTAACTTTTTACAGCGTCTAAAACCAGGTGACAAAAAATTCTGGGGGATAGGCTGTTCTTTAAGATCGAAGCGAAAGCAAATTATATCTCATTTAATCGACAATGGGTTTAAAATAATCACAAATATTGATAAAGCCGAATTACTAGCTAAAACATTGCCAAAGCACACTCTTACTGGATTTCACGCATTCTGTAAATACAACAGTAAACTCTGCGGTTACAAACATGAGGAGGGAGCCTACGAATACGGATGTAGCAATTTTCATTAAATTGTGTCATTAATTTCCACTATAAAAGCATCGAAGCCCCAGGATTTGACGACATTTCAAATATTTTACTGAAAAATCTGCCTAAGAAAGCAATACAACTACTTACCAGCATTTCTAACAGCTGTATTTTTCTATATTACTTTCCAAAAGCATTCAAGAAAGCATAAACCGGTTAACAACGCCAATAGCTACAGACCTATTAGCTTATTAAGTAATATAAGAAAGGTTTTCGAAAATCTCATCTACAACAGACTTCGTGACTTTACATCAAATAATAATATAATTTCATATTCAATTCATCAGGTCAGCAGGATTTAGAATAAAATAATCAGAAACAAACGATCAAAAAGATCCACTGGATTGATACTTTTAGACGTAAAAAAGGCAATCGACACCATCTGGCATAATGGCCTTCTCTATAATCTAATATCTGCTAACACACCGAAATATATCTGTAACATTATATCGGATTTTCTACCCGAAAGAACTTTCGCGGTACCGATTAACAACAGTATTTCATCATTGAAAAACTTACCTGCACGACTACCTCAGAGTTGGATTCTATCTCCGTTTCTTTATTCCATCTATACTCTTCAAACTTCAAACCCCCAAAAGAAATAGACATTGTCTACTATACTGATGACACCGCGTTAATATCGTCAAGTAAACTAACCAGCGCCTTGTTAATGAATATGGAGCACAGTCTTACTACTTGCAACAAGTACTTTCAAAAATTAATCAGAAAAAACGCAAGGCATTATATTTTCCTTGGAACAAATCACCAAAACGAGTACCTTCCAGGCAAATACGATTCGGAAATAATTACATACCCATACAAAATGAGGTGAAATACCTCGGAGTTGTTTTGGATAAAAAATTATCTTTCCGGGAGCACACCGACAAGACTCGCGAGAAAGCACTAAAGAGCTTCCGAGCACTTTGGCCTCTTCTAAATAGAAGATTTTTTTTTGAACAAATCAAATAAAAATTTATTATATAAATGCGTTATCAGACCCATAATTACATTGGCCTCGCCCATCTGGTACAAAGCCGCAAAATATCATCTTAAAGTTTGCAAATCCTACAAAATAAATGTCTAAACATGATTTATAACAAACACTGGCGTTACCCCACTACATTACTGCACGAAGTTACCGAGTATGAACTCCTTAAGGACTTAACCAATTTCCAATATTTTAACCAATTTCAATATTAACCAATTTCAATATTTTTTGAATATGTTTGACTTAAATTAAGGGTTTTCTTATCCATTTTACCTTTAAGGCCCAATATCACAATCTCCAGTATTTAACAAAATTGTAACAAAATAGTTGGCAGTTTGTTAAACGGAAACTTTTTAACTGGGAGTTAATATTTCAATTTTCACCAACTTACCGTTTGTTTACCAAAAATTTCCTTGACTTTTGTTGGCAACGCACGACTTCTGACAATACAAAAAAGCATAATAAAAACAATTTGAAAATAAATTTTGTGTTCTTAAATAACAAATAAAAGCATTTGGTACAGGAAAGTGAGAATATGGACCGCGAAGGCAGTGAAAATACAAACAAGAGAAATCGGTAAGATATATGTGATATTTAAATATTAAATGCATCATGTTATTACTGGCAAATATCTACTGCTGTAGGACATCCAACTTCTCCCCACACGAAGAGGATCTACTCGTGTCGCTGGTGGAGAAATATTCAACAGTAGTTGAATCAAAGAAACCGAGATTCAGAAACGAGAAATGTGGGACAAAATAGCAAGTGAATTTCAAAGACAATGCGAAACTCATAGGACGGTTTCTAATTTGAAAGATAAGTATGAGAATTTAAAAAAGAAAACAAAACAAACCATGGCAAAATCTCTGAATGAAAGGGTTGCTGCTATAATGGGAACATCTGCCTGTGGACTAAACAATGATGTGGATTCTGACAAAGGTTAGTTAGTTAAAGGTATTTTATTGAAACCTGATTATAAAATTTCCTTAATACATGGCTACTTGTTTCAATTAAAGGAATAGAAAAAGTTCCGGGAAATACACCGGAAGAATCCATTCAAGTATCGGTCAATGATATCCTTTGTTCCGACGTAATTTCACTGAATAATGAACTAATTAGCACCGAAACTGTGGGAAACAAAGAAAATTTGCAGGAACAGGTTTGTATATAAACGTTACAAAAAAACTGAATATTTAAAGTGGAGTAATTTTTTTTGTCTGACAGCTCGACTTCCCTTCTTAAGCAAAAACTTTATATGAAAAAACGCTGCGCCATAGACTACAATGAAGAATTCCTTAGAGCACAATAAAGATTCTTCGAAAACGAAGATAAGAGAGCAGAGGAACGTCATCAACTTGCGAAAGCTGAACGTGAATTGAAAATAAAATTATTGAAGAAAGAATGGAAAATAAAAAATATGGAATACAAAAATATAAGGAATCAAATAGACCACAATTTTCAGTTCTATTCCCACTAATTTTCTTAATAAAACGTTTAAAAAAGTTTACTTCATCTTGTTATACCCTACACCACACTGTGGTACAGGGTATTATTTTTTATTTGGGTTGGTGATTTATGAGAAGTGCTTATACAGTCCGAAATCGATATTTTTAAAAACTTTCTTAAATTTAGAGCAATTTAAAGTATAGTTAAAAAACATTTGTTGCCAATTTCAGTAACAAATTAAATTTTTAAAAATGTTCACCGCAAATTCAGTTTTTATTTTGGATGTGGGATAATTTAACTCACGAAATTTTCTTCATACACTCATTTTGTTAAATACATGAGACGTTTTATTTTCTATACAATTATAATTTTGAAAAATAATTATTAACTCGAGTGCTCGAATATGTAGCATCATTTGAACTATCTTCAACTAGATCTCTATTTCAAAAGGAATTATAAAATGTTCGTCCAAATTTTCATTTCGAAAGCGACACATATTATGTAAAAACGCACAGGCAACAGTTATATCCATGGCCGTTTTTATATTTAATCTGATACCTAGAGACAAAATTGGAAAACGTCTCTTCATTACTCCAAATGTGCGCTCTATCACATTTCTTGTTCTTATTTGTGATTCATTATATAATTTTTCACCACGAGTTTGAGGATTTGCTAAGGGTGTCATCAGAAAGGGTTTCACTTCATATCCCCCATCTCCTAAAATGACATAGTCTCCAAATTCATAATATTCTAACCTGCTGCAAATCCTACAATCGTTAAAAATATTGCTATCGTGCGCGGATCCAGGCCACCGTGCCACGATGTCAGTTATAACGAGATTAGAATTGCAAACAACCTGAAATAAGATAATTCTAAAAAATCACTTCGGCACAATAAATACCTTGAATTACTTGTACGTTGAGAGAAAAGAAACCTTTACGGTTTCGGAATATTCTGCATCATCTCTGGGAGACTGGATTTTTATATGGGCAGCTCCAATAACTATCGGGAATTTTGGTATGGTGTAAAATTCGAATGCGGTGTTCAATATTTCTTCTTCTGAAGCGGGCATATATATAAATTGATCCGAAAGACTCGCAATAGCTTTAGAACCCTTCCTAACAACTCGAGATGCTGTGGATACACTAACGCCACAGTATTAAGATACTGCCACTCGCAGAGAACCGCAGCGTTAAAAGAACCATTTTGGTTGGGCTTAAAGCGCAATTCCTGGGGATTTTGATAGTCGGTATCTTTGCTGAAATTCTTCTTCGGACAATTCAAAATGAGACGTACGATCTTTATACACACTTTTTCGCGGTCTAACGCTTTGAAAATTGTAAGCATTGTACAAATGCAAATATTGATTACCGTTTCTTTCCATATTTACATTTAAAAATTATTGTAAATTTGTCTGTTAAATATTTAACCGTAGAAATTCTTTCAGTTTAATTTAACCAAAACTTTTTTGTAAATCTGTCAGTTACATTTTAACTACACTTTGTGAAATAAAATTTTTCAAAACTGGCAGATAAAGTTTCTGTTAAAATTTTACTGGAAATTGTGATATTGGGCGTAAATGTATCATAATAAAAACAAAAATTTTAACCAAATGCATAAAAAATTCCAATTGCTGAAATATTCTACAGATAAATCTTAAAAATCTGTAGGTTAGGTTGAAGAGAGGAGACGTTTAAACGTCTCATGTGCATGGACATACACTTAAGCCAGTGGTTCGGTCAGTTGTGCGCTCCTTATTTATGATCTTTTTATACCTCACGAGTTACAGAAAATCGGTACTAGACACGAATTTTCTCAGTATCTTCCAGTCATATTCTCTGAGATGAGTCAAGTCTGGTAATATGTCGGACCCGAAATGTTGGGATCTTGCATGTGTGAAAGCCGGGCAGTGACACAGAAAATGTTCCATCGTTTCGACGTTTTCTCTGCATGCCCTGCATTCGTCGTTTCCTGCTAGTCCTATGCGATGAAGATGTGCTTGTAAGCGTGAGTGTCCCGTTAGAACACTCATCATCTTACTAATACCGATCTTGTTTAGTTTCAGAAGACTTCTTGTTTTCTTTTCATTTGGGTCACCCCACAGTATCTTTGCAGTTGCTCCTACTGTTGCGCTATTCCACACAGTTTTGTGAGCCATCACTGCCCAGTGCTTCAACTCATTTTTCGTGGCTTCGAAAGGTTTCCAATTTTCCAAGTTTATTACTCGAAGTTCTCTGCCCTTTGAAGCCAAGCTGTTTGCCCGTGCATTTCCAATCACTCCGTTGTGTCCTGGTACCCAGCAAATACGCAATTTACCATGGGCTGAATAATCATTTATCGTTCTTTTACAGTCCTACACAGTCCTGGATCTGACCCTTTCCGATGTTATTGCTTTAATCGCCATTTGGCTATCTGTGAAGATGTTGGCATATTAAGGCTTTGTCGTGTTACTGAGCCAGTTCACACACTCCGTGATTGCTCGAACTTCTGCTTGAAATACCGTGTTATGGTCAGGGAGGCGGAAGTAAAGTTCGACTTCTGGTTCATCAATAAAAAGTCCCAGACCCGTCCTTCCTCCTCGCTTGGACGCATCCATGTAGCAGCTGGTTCCCACTGGCACATGGGCCAAAGTTCCATTTTCTCCAGAGCGTCTGTCTGGCACAAACGTATAACAGGTAGCTGTAAGCCGCACTTCAGGAATGCGGTCCGAGATTTCTGGCGTTTGAATGTGACCAACTAGATATTCTAAAATCTTCTGATGGTACGACTTGTGGCCTCGATTTATCCATTCACCCATCACTTGTAGACGTCTTGCTGTGAGGGCTGCCTCATACTTTATACGGATGTCTATTGGTTGGATGTGCAGTATAGTCTCCAACGCTTTTGTTGGTGCAGTTCTAAATGCCCCGCTTATGCCTAGACAGCACATACGTTGAATTTTTTGCAAAGGTATTACGTTGCACTTCTTGTCCATTGATGTCCACCACACTACACAGGCGTTGGTGATTATTGGTCTAATCACGCTCATGTAAAGCCAGTGAGTCATATTTGGACGTAGTCCCCATTTTAAACCTATAGCTCTTCTGCACAACGACCAACATCTGTGGGCCTTTTTAACTCTTTCTTCACGTTGATCTTTCCAGTACAGTTTCTGATCCAAGATTACCCCCAAGTATTTTACCTTTTTAGTTATAGCAATTGTCTTATTCAGGAATCGAGGCCGGGTAAAACGTGGGATCTTGTATGTAGACATATTTCTGTTTTGTCTGGGTTAACATTTAATCCCCTTGGTTGTGCCCAGTTATATGCTATGTTAAGTGCCTCTTCAGCTCTTCTGCATAATAGATTTAGATGAAAGCAGACTGGTTTAAGTCCTTCATTGGTGAGGGCTTTTAGGAGACTGTGTATCGTCGTAACCCATAGAAGAGGCGATAAAATGTCCCCTTGAGGTATACCACGATTTACCTTGTCTCTAATTTTTACGTCATATGACCCACAAATAATCCACCTATTCCTTAGCATATTGTGATCCAGTTTTTCAGCGCTCGGTCAACCTGAAACTCGTCTAAGGACTGGATAAGTGTATCGGTCTGTACATTGTTAAATGCGCCCTCAATGTCTATGCAAGTGCAAGTGTATACATCTCTTTACTGAAGGACTCTTCTATGTGGTGCACTACCTCATGCAGAGCTGTTTCCACTGATCTTCCTTTGACATAGGCGTGTTGTTTGAATTTTAGCCTGTCATCCGCTATTTTACCTATGACCATGTCATCAATTATTCGCTCCATTGTTTTTAACAGGAAATAAGTAAGGCTAATGGGTCGATAAGCCTTTGGGGTCGTGTAACTCGCCTTGCCAGGCTTTGGTATGAAGACCACCCTTGATTCCTGCCAGTTTTTTGGGGTATACGAATGGGTTAGGCATGCAGTGAACACTCCAGCCAGATGAGTTGATACCAGATCCACCTCATTCTGCAGAAGTGCTGGAAATATTCCATCCGGTCCCGCAGCCTTAAAGGGAGAGAAACTTTTTATCGCTTCTTTAACCATACCATCTGTTATATCCGTAATAGGTTCTTGATGCAATACATTTTCATTCTGTAACTGTTCCTCTGTTGGTCCAGCATTACCAGTCGGAAAATGAGTTTTCATCAAGAGCCTTACGGTATCCTCTATAGTTTCCATCCTTTTACCCGTTTCATCCACCAGTGTTTCGGTTTGGACATGAGTTTTTGAGAGGAACTTTTTCATTTTAGACATGCTGTTAACGCTGTCTACCTGCTCACAGAAAAGCCTCCAGGAGTTACGTTTCGCCGATCTAACGATTTTATTGTATTCTTTGAGTCTTCTGTGGTAGTCGTCCCAATATACTGATTGTTTTTTACGTCGAGCTCGATTGTAAAGTCTGCGGACATCTTTGCCAATCGAGCGAATTTGTCCTGTCATCCAGGGTTTCTCAAAGGCAGATTTCCTTTTTCGAAGTGGGCAACTATCTTCGAATGATTTTACAAGAACCTCGGTAATCTTCTTAACATTGATATCAATGTCTTCTGCACATAGATAATCGCGTGTAGGCTGCCCCAATCGATTTCTAAGTAGATTTCCGAATTTAGTGCAGTCGGTCTTAGCCTTATTACGGAAACTTATGGGGTTGGGCGGTGGCCGTGCAATTTTAAATCTTATATAACGGTGGTCTGAATAGGAGTGTTCGTCCGAAACCCTCCACTCATGAATCTCATCAATAAGATTTTCTGAACATATCGTTATATCTAATACTTCTTCCCTAATTTTGTTAACAAAGGTTGCAGTGTTTCCTATGTTAAGAGTTATGAGGTCATTTGTATTCAAAAATTCGATAAGGGCGTGTCCCCTTTTATTGGTGTTAGTACTACCCCAAGCGATATGATGGGAGTTGGCGTCACATCCAGCTAATAACTCATTACTTGTGTGTTTGGATTCCCTCACCAGACGTTGTAATTCCGACGTAGGTGGCAATGTCGGCGCATCGAATGGCAGATATATTGACGCCAGGTACATATTTCCATTACCTTGCCTCAGCACCGTTGCGTCCGATGTTGACAACTCTGGAGAGAAAATAAAACATAAGTTTTTATGGCACAGAATACAAGTCCTTGGACGAGTACCTGTGTTAGCGTAGAACAGATTATAGTTCACATGGTTTAATCCAGTAACCTTGTTGCTAGTTGTCCATGGTTCCTGCACGCTGAAAAAAAATCGCCTCTGTAGTATATTGTCCCAAACATACTCTGCTTGAAACATATATATTTTTAGAGTGCACTCCAAATATACAATATTTGTTGTTCTAAACAAAACTATTTTTACATCCTAATATTTATACCCTACACCACACTGTGGTACAGGGTATTATAACTTTGTGCATTTGTTTGTAACACCCAAAAGGAGAAGAAATAGACTCATCGTTTATTATACCGATCGACTTAGAATCACTTTCTGAGTCGATTTAGCTATGTCCGTCTGTCTGTCTGTCCGTCTGTGCATGTATTCTTGTAATCAAAGTACATGTCGCAATTATGGTCCGATCTCGACGAAACTTTACACATATCTTTTTTTGGCCCAAGGACGATCCCTATTGAATTTGGTTAAAATCGGTTCAGATTTAGATATAGCCCCCATATACCGGGTGTTTTTTTTACAGCTTTGTTTTTCGAATAGAGATAAAACTGGCATTTTGTGGTCAAATCTGGCAACTCTAATGTCATTTATGTTCAGTTTGGTTTGCCATTTCATCATGAACAGGTTGACAAAAGAACAACGCTTGCAAATCGTGCAAATTTATTTCGAAAATAATGGTTCAGTTCGCGAAGTTTACCGCAAGCTCCGTCCATTTTATGGTCGACATAATCGTCCATCAGAGCAATTAATTCGGTTAACCATGGATCGTTTTCGCACTACGTTTACTCTATGTGATAATACGCATCCGCAGAGACGTCGAATAGTGCGCACCGAAGAAACAATTGCCGCTGTAGAGCAAAGTGTTGAAGAGGACCCTAATGAATCGATTCGCCACCGTGCACAGCAATTGGAGCTGTGGAGAGCTAATGGAGACCGGTATAGAGCCATGATAACCGACTATTTTGTTCCCGAGTTGGATGGCATGAATGTGGATGAGTTGTGGTTCCAGCAAGACGGCGCTACATGCCACACAGCGCACGTCACAATCGATTTATTGAAGGAAACATTCGATGAGCGCATAATTTCGCGGAATGGACCTGTCAATTGGCCACCAAGATCGTGTGATTTGACACCATTGGATTATTTTCTTTGGGGATATGTGAATTCGCTCGTCTACGCCAACAAACCAGAAACGTTAGGGGAATTGGAAGCCAACATTCGTGGCGTTATTGCCGACATACGGCCCCATATGCTCGAAAAAGTGGTTGAAAATTTGACCTGTAGAATTGGCTTTGTTCGAGCCAGCCGCGGCGGCCACATGCCCGAAATCATATTTAAACATTAATGGCATAAAATTATCCTTCCAATAAAGCCAAATTAATGGACCTTAAAACGATTTTCTTGTGTTTTATTTCAATTCGAAGTTCTATACCCCTAAAAAAAACACCCATATATGTAAGCCCCGATTTGACATGTAAGCGCTGTAAAAACTTTATTTTATATCCGATCAGTATGAAATTCGGCAGGAAAAGGTTTCTTATTACATGAAGGAATACTGCTAAATTCGGAGAAAATCGGTTCAGATTCAGATATAGCCCCCATATATATGTTACCCCCGATTTGACATGTAAGCGCTGTAAAAACTGTATTTTATATCCGATCAGTGCAAAATTTGGCAGAAAGAGGTTTCTTATTACATGAAGGAATACTGCTAAATTCGGAGAAAATCGGTTCAGATTTAGATATAGCCCCCATATATACGTTACCCCCGATTTGACTTGTAAGCGCTGTAAAAATGTTATTTTATATCCGATCAGTATGAAATTCGGCAGAAAGAGGTTTCTTATTATATGAATGAACACTGTTAAATTTGGAAGAAATCGGTTCAGATTTAGATATAGCCCCCATATATACGTTACCCCCGATTTGACATGTAGGCGCTGTAGAGACTGTATTTTATATGCGATCAGTACTAAATTCGACAGAAGGAGGTCTTTTTACATGAATGAGTATTCAGGGAAGATCGGTTCAGATTTATATTGATTGTTCCTCCTGATTTGGTATCAAACCGCTATAGAAGTTGTATTTTACTTCCGATCATTAAAATTTTCCAGAAAGATGTTTCTCAATTTAGGAACGAATATTGCTTAATTTAGCGATTATCGTTTCAGAATTAGATAATATGTTTCTATCCATTTACCAATTATTCCAAATTATTATGGCAATGACCCTTATCGCATTGTTAGGGAGGTGTAGGGTATTATATAGTCGGCCCCGCCCCACTTTCCGCCTTTCCTTACTGGTTTTTATTTGGATATGTTATTTCCCAAACAAAGATCTATTTGTGAATATATATCTATTCTTTAATTATTTTAAGTTGTCAGCAATTGAAAGGTAATTTTTAGAAAGTTTTAATGTTAGTAAAATTTCTTTATAATTCAAAATAATGACTTGGAATAGTTAGAAAAAAAAATAAATAGTTTCAAATAGAAGTTAATGCTAAGTATTCCATTTTTAATAGACAAAATAATAGCATAATTCGAAAACAAAGAACAAATTAAAACTAAAATTCGAAAAATTCAGCAATGTTTTGAAAATCTTTTTTTTAATAAAATATATTTGGAAATATTCATAAACAATAATTTAATTTGTATTTAAACACATACTTTATTTGAGAAAATTAGTTCGCAAATATATTTTATTCTAATATATTAACATATGGGTTCTAAATACATATTATTGATTTTCAAATAAAATGTATTTGCTCGAAAATATATAATATTTAAAAATTTGTATTGCAAGTATATTTTCTTTCGATTCAAACATATCAAAAAAGGCGATTTTGCCCCGTGTGGATCAAAGCAATATGAACCCTGCCTTTATTTATGATGTCCATCAGAGCGTTGGATGCTGTCTCGCTCCGGTGGAGGTTTATCTGCATAACCTCAATCATTGTCCTTCCAATAAAAGTTTCTTTTGGGAGTCTATTCTAGGGGGTGGCACCCCCTCATAATATGGTAGTGGGTCATTCTCCTCCTTTCGTTCACTACCTATTACACCATCTTCCAGTCGACAATTTTTGGAGGCGGTGTTATTTTTGTCGCTCTCTCATTGTTTTGAATCGTTTTGTGGCTCTTTTTATTTTGATCACCACCTTTGCTGGGAACTTCCTGCAAAAGTGGCGGTACTATTGGTGAACTGGTGGTGTTATTGACTACTTCCACATCAGTTTTTGGCAGTGTCTCACTTGTCTCCATCCGTTCAATACCAGTGTTTGCCTCTTCAGACAGTATATTTGGACTCGATTCAGTTGTCCTGCCAATCGGGAACTTTCCAATTTTGAAAAAGACTGTCCAGATCAAGAAGTACGCCATGCCCTTCGCCATGACAAGATTGTTCTTGGATTCTGGGTCTATGCCCAACACGAGGAGAGTACCCTCGGTATCATCCTTCCTATAGAAGACTTTCTCACGGAAAGTTTTGAATTCTGTTTGCCAATGATGTCGAGTATGTACTCTGATGAGAACTTACTGGGACATCCCTTAACATATAGAGTCGTTTTTATGAGTTCAGGAATGTCGTTTTTCCTTACCAATTTTAGCTTTGCGCTGTCCCAAGGTGAGGGGAAGCTATCCGCAAGTTTTACGAGGACACCAGCGCAGCGTTGTGATGCCAGCCTTAGCATCAAAACACCCCTCTCAAACTTGCAATCCATTACTTCGATTGGTGGTTCATCCTTAGATTCGAGGACGTATTCCGCTACCCTCGTACAGACCAAATCTTCGAAGTTACTCTTTTGGTCTTCGGGGATTCTGCCAGATGCACTACTTCTATCAATTATGGTGTAGCATAGATCGTCTCGAAAATGTTGTTTAGCTATATTAGAATAAGATGGTGGCTTCTTACCCTTCTTTATTGCCAATTGATTTTTCCGTGTCTGTAGAGTCTTTTTGTTTAAAGCCGCATCCTTAACGGATGATTTGGTTGACTTGACCTGCGTAACTGGTCAAGTTTACTTCCCACGATCGAAGGACCCAGACTAGAGACCTTCTTTTGTGTGGTTACGTTAGGTTTATCCGAATTACTGGAAGACGGCGAGCCCTTTTTCTTCTTAGTCACTTTCACAGCGCTATGTTCTTCGGGAGACCTGACTCTTTTAGCGGCCTCCATTTTTGTGTTGGAGGTAGAATTGTCAGGTTCATCCCGTAATAGATTCTGTCGGTTCAACTTATTCAGTTTCCTTCTTTGTGCCCCTGACAGTCTCTTTGAGTTAGCAACAATAGTGATATTGTTCTCATTTGATGATTCAGAGTCAGAGTCCCCAATGGCTTTTAAAGGCTGGGGTTGCTTAAAGCACCGGCTGGGTTCTGCTTCATCTGTCTTATCATTTGTTTTGCCTGCGGCTGGATGTGCTCTTGTTTAATTTTCGACTACGGGATCCAAGGCACCAAAGCCCGTAGAAGTTGCTTGCTCACGATTGTTAGATAACGACGACACATGACTCGTGAGTGAATCAACGCTTGTCGCCGGCACTGGGTTTTCCCTCCCCTGCGCCGTAATCTCCTTCGTCTTTTTTGGTTTAATCATAAATTGGTTGGGGGAGACACCCCCATAGCCAGAAATTTCTGTCCAGAGACCGATGCATCCAATTCAACATACGCTTTAAAAACAACAAACCACTTGGTTGCGTAGTAGGTAGGTGAATAGGTAGTGCGTAATAGGTTAAAAACTATCCGCTCTGCGATAACACGCTCTGTAAATATAACATTGGATTAATAAATATTTGAAAGTTATAGTTTTTTCCCCACAACTTCCTTGATATTGATGTTAGGAATATAATTGTTATTAGCTAATTTGTAAAGTCCATCGAGCTTAATAACACTGAATTTATAGAATTTTGAAAACTTTTTTAGTTTGCATATAAATCGACAAATTGACGGAGTGACGGACGGTACCAAAAAAGAAACTCGATTCTTTAGGTATATTAAGTGATTTAAAACAAAATATATTTGTGAACTGACTTTCACAAATAAAATATGTGTTTATACACAAACAAAGTTATCGTTTGAGAATTTTTCCAAATATATATTATTTAAAAAAAGGAAAAGCTAATTTAAAATTCTGCTGACTTTTTAGAATTTTTGTTTAAATTTTCCCTAGTTTTCGTGTTATACTTTTAATATAAATATCATAAGAAGCATTAATTTCTGTTTTACAGCACTAATTTTTAATTTATAAATATTCGAATTCATCACATGTTGCCAATCCATCAATGCAATATATCGTTACAGAAGATTATACGATTTCAATTATAAACGAATTTTTCAAACATACAATTTATTAATAAATTGCGCTTTGAACTTCTTAAAAACAGAAGACGTGTCTTTGAATTTAATTAAACATTGCCAAAATTCTTAATACAAGTATCATTCTTCAGAAATATTAGTTCCAAATAAAGAAATATTTGGAAGAAAACATTCATTTGTTTAGAACAACATCCTCCCAAACATATAATATTTGTGTGTGCAAATATTATATATTTGGAGTGTATCCCAATTATATGTATGTTTTAAGCAGAATATGTTTGGGACAATATACTACAGAAGCGATTTTTATATATATTTATATGGGGGATTCATATCAAGCGAGTGCATTTTTAAAATCAATGTCTTCTGATTCGGATTAAACTAGCACCAACTTAAGTCCTATTTTTTTTAATTTGGTGTTCTCCTGCATATGGATAGGGTTGATAGAGTATAGAGCTATTCATATACCAGAGCTTCTTTTACATTTTATACGTAGCATAACGTTACGTGCTAAGTAATTATATATTAAAGATTGTTCTTAGTGTCGTGGTTTTTCACATTTTTCTTGGTTCATGTTGACATCTGTGATTTTATAGTTTGTTTTGCTTTCGATTCTTCTACACATTGAGGTTTGACCAAAAACAATATAATTTAAGAAGACATTTCTTCCTGTAGCGAGTAATTGTCAGTTACGAACGAATAGGAAATTGATTTCAACGAGTGAGGTTTATCGCGGATTTCCAATCTCACAATTAAAAAATTTATATTAATCAATAAGTGCAAAAAAAGTTCAAGCTATGTTCGCGGAATACTGTTATTTCGCGTGATACAATTCATTCCTATTCGTTCGTAACTGATAGATTTTGGCGTTTCGGCCTGAAGGAATGTCTTCTTATATTCTATTTGCCTTTGGGTTTGACTTTTTGATGACTGACAAAAGTTCATTCATAACCTCGTAATTGAACAATTTAAGTAAAGCTGGTAAGAATTTAATAAAGATTTTTTACTAATTTCTAGAGCCCGACCGAATGTTCGGCTATATGACTTTTTAAAGAAAATTCTATTATGGAAATCTTCATAAGAGCAGCAAAGTGTACAGAAGTAAACAATACTACAAAAATAATTGGAGAAAGGACATCAAAGGAAGGAAGGACAAAGAAAACATGACTCAGTTCCTCACCTAAAAGCTCTCGAACTAGTGGAGCATTCTTGTACAAGTATTAAGAATAAATAATAATGAGAAATTAAGTCCAAGAATCATTAATATTTAACATTAATACGGTAACTCGAGACGCTTCAAAAATTTGGAATCGGAGGCAGAAAAGTACTTGTACCCAAGGGTGCTAGAGAGCAGTTGTTTAATGCCGCTGGGCAGCTGTATTCAAATAAAAGAAATGGTTTACGAGGCATCAATGCAGAAAACATGATTTTTTGTCATTATAACATTAAGGTTTTTAATTTTATTTGCTAAGTAAATAAATACGTAAGCAGTAGGCATGATTAAAAAACAAATGTTTGGTGCAAAGTTAACAATTCTTTAACAAATAACAAAACATTCGGCTTCGGCCGAAGGTTGTAAATTTAGCCGAAGTTCGGCTACGGCTTCGGTCTTAAAATCCGACTTCGGTCGGGCACTACTCATTTCTAATTTGTGTATATTTGTATTTTATATTTCTATATATTTTCTGTGACAACACAGGAGTCACATTTGTTGTTGCTTGCCAGCCCCATGGAAGAAGTTTTTGCAATTAGTATGCCCTGTGAGCAGTCTGTTTATGATTTTTATTTGCTGCGGTGAGAGTGAAGATTCCTTAAACCATCTCTGTTTTGAGGGTTCGGCTACAAATTGATAAAAGTAAGTGCCTTTTGTTTTGGATATTTCTTTATATTCACATCTCCATTCTTCACATAGGTCATCAAGAATTCGATTATGAGGATCTTTGACTGAAAATGCTGTTGTAATGGGACATCCAGCGAGGGTGGCATGTTCAGTGTAATAGTCAGCTAACACATTTGGTTCTATTCCGACATGCGAAGGGGTCAAAATAACAGTCAGTTTTGAAATTCGCGAGTACTCAATTTTCTTCAAAATATTGCTTACTAAGTAGTTGTTTGCTGAATTGTTTGAGAGAAGAATGCGTTTTTGATATCGATAGCTTTATCAATCGCATGCAGTGAGGAAACTCTACAAGGTATAGAGAAAAGAAAGTTGTGGTTTGAAGAAAAATGCCAGATTCCAAGTAACGGAAGCAGTGCTGCCAGACGAATTTGGCCGAAAATCGTCAAAATAGGAGTACAAGTATCGTCAAAATAAATTTTCTAAATCGTCAAAAAATCGTCATCATAAAAATCTACCAGATACTACAGCTTTTGCGTACGAAAAACATGTTTCAAAGACTAATAGGAATTTTTATAGGTACTCTCAAATGATTATGCGGATCCTCAAAAGTGAAATTACAACAAAATTTTGTGAGCCGATCACACTTAATTGAACTGCAATAATAATGGAAATGGTCCATATTTCGATATACTCCTCACAGAAAGATCACAGTCGATTTTAATTATTTAAGGCATAGAATCTACAACAGACTTCAAACTGACTTGACAAACTGAATAGAACCATTCACACCAACAGGGTCCAGCGTATATCCATGGTTTTATGTAGTCTCCATACAAAGGTTCAACTAGATTCAACTTCTTGATGCATTAGAAACCACATGTGCTAACCGATTACGCAGAATTTTGACAATATGTATTTAAAATTCTCAGGATTAATGGTAGAAATTTGTATATAGAAACCATATAACCGATTGTACTTAAATTTGGTCATTTCCTATATTTTGTTATATTCCAGTTTTACAGTGCAGGGAAAAACCGGTTGAAAAAGACCGTGTTGCTTGCTGAATTTTCCAGCGACCGACCAGAGCCTCTTTGAGAGATTTGAGATTTTTTCTAACAATTCTAATATTTAGAAGAGTGTATTGTAAATTATATTTCGAAGGAATTACAAATCAAATCCTAAATATAAGAAAAAAATTAAAAGTTTACCTTTCTTTTCTCATGTAACAAAAAATCGTCATTACGGGGCAAAAATCGTCATGTCCTATTTTTTGGTTCCGGTTTGGTTTTGCCGTTAAGTTATTTGAAATAATTCTTTATTTATACTCCACCGTCACCTTAAGACGGGAAAAATTTTTCATTGATTTCAAGATTGTCGAACACATTTTAAATTGGTGGTAGACCATTCCAAGACTGGTTTTTTGAGGAGAGCCCTCCTTCAAATTATTATAAAGGTTTATGTTATGCGTTTTTAACTTAATTAGTTTCTTTGCAGCCAAGTATTGTGACCTTTGCTTAGGAGGAAGTAATCCAGAGAGGGCATAGGCATTGTGTATTGGGGTGGTTCTAGTTAGCTCGTGATTTTTTATCAAGATATGTGGGCATGTGTGCCATGAAGGATATAGAAAATATTATGGATTTTGCAAAACAGGGATAAAGATCGTATTTGAGAGCGGTGATCATTTTAATAGCATTTAATGATGGACGACAGGATTCAATTACTTCGTCATAATGTTCTTTCAGACTAAGGCTAAGTCAGTCGCCGCCAGTGGTAGCGAACGGTCGTGTTATTGCAGAGCGGATAGTTTTTTTTTCAACCTATTACGCAATACTTATTCACCTTTGACTGTAGTACTACGCAACCACAAGGTGTTGTTCTTAAAGTGGGGGTTGAATTTGTTGCATCGGTCTCAGGACAGACATTTTGGAAGTAGTCTGGGAGGCCAACATCGACGTACCTATTACGGGCAAATACTGGCTATGGGGGTCTCTCCCAAAAATTTATGATTACCCCTGATGAAGTAAATGATATTACGGTGCAGGGAAAAATAAACCCAGTACCGGCGGAAAGCGTTGATTTACTCGCGAGTCACATGTCGTCGTTATCAAACAATCGTGAGCAAGTAACTTCTACGGGGTTGGGTGCCTCGGATTCCGTAGTCGAAACAGATACAAGAGCACATCTACCCTTTGGCAAAATAAACGATGAGGAAGATAAAGAAAACCCAAGGGGGGCTCTAAGCAACCCCAGCTTTTAAAGGCTAGTGGGAACTCGGACTCTGAGTCATCAAGTGATAACAATATTACTATTGTTGAAAATTGGAAAAGACTGTCAGGGGCACAAAGAAGGAAACTGAATAAGATGAACCGGCAGAAGATATTACAGGATGAATCTGACTCTTCTACATCTACTAAAAGAGTCAGATTTCCCGAAGAGCATAGCGATGCGAAATCAACTATGAAGAAAAGAAGCTCACCGACACCCAGCACTTCGGAGAAACCTATTCAATCTACCAAAAAAGGAGTTTCTAGTCAGAATCCGTTAATGGTGGGAGGTGAAGTTGATCCTGTTGTTGAGAAGGTGAGTAAGTCCACCAAACCATCCATAAAAGAGGGGGCCTCAAACAAAAAGACCCATTCTAAAGGAAAAAGCAAGGTGGCTATAAGAAAGGGTAAGGAAACACCATCTTATTCCCAAATAGCCAAAAAACATATTCAGGACGAACTACACTATGCCATAATTGATAGCAGTAGTGCGTCTGGCAGAAGTCCTGAAGAGCAAAAGAGCATCTTCGAAGATTTGTTCTACACAAAGTTATTGGACCACATTCCCGAATCTAATGATGGACCAACAATCCAAGTAATGAGTTGCACGTTTGAGAGGGGCGTTTTGATGCTGAAACTGGCATCATAATGCTGTGTCGATGTCCTCGGAAAACTAGTGGAGAGCATCCCCTCACCTTGGGACGGCGCAAAAGTGGGGAAGTGGGAAGTCTTCCACAGGAAAAATGATCCCAATGGTTCTCTCCTGGTGGTAGGCATAGACCCGTATTCCAGTGTTAGCCTTGTCAAGACAAAAAGGCATGGCATTTTTCGGGATTTGGAATATCTTCTTTAAGATTGGAAAAATCCCCATTGGCAGGACAGTTAAGTCGAGCCCAAACACGAACGTACCGCCTGCAGTGGCAAACGAAAATAGTGAACAGAAAGAAGCGATTGAGACAATTCCAAAAAGTGAGGTGGAAGTGGTTTATAACATCGCCAATTTGCCGATAACATCATCAATTTTGCAGAAAGTTCCCAGCAAAGGTGGTGATAAGGATATGAAGAGGAGCACAAAAACTCAATACAAAGAGGGAGCGACAAAAACAACACCGCCTTCCAAAAAGAGGTCGATAACATTACCAAATTGCCGATAATATCATCAATTTTGCAGAATGTTCCCAGCAATAGTGGTGATAGGAATAGGTACATAAAGAATCAAAACAAAGAGGGGACGACAAATTTTAACACCGCCTCCCAAAGAGGTCTACTTGAAGAGTGTGTAAAAGGTAGTAAACGAAAGGAGGAGAAAGACTCACTACCAAATAAAGAGGGAGTGCAACCAAATAGGATAGACGACTCCCAAAGGAAACTTTTACTGGAAAGACAATGATTGAGGTCATCCAGATAAACCTCCACCGGAGCGAAACGGCATCCATTGCTCTGATGAACATAATAAATAAAGGCAGGGCTCACGTTGCTTTGGTCCAGGAACCGTGGACTACTAGTAACAAAGTTACTGGATTAAACCATATGAACTACAATCTTTTCTACGCTAACACAGGTACTCGTCCAAGGACTTGTATTCTGTGCCATAAAAACTTATGCTATCTTTTTTCTCCAGAGTTGTCAACATCGGACGCAACGGTGCTGAGGCAAGATAATGAAAATATGTACCTGGCGTCAATATACCTGCCATTCGATGCGCCGGCATTGCCACCTACGTCGGAATTACAACGTCTGGTAAGGGAATCCAAAAATACAAGTGATGTGTTACTAGCTGGTTGTGATGCCAACTCACACCATATTGCTTGGGGTAGTACTGACACCAATAAAAGGGGACAAGCCCTTATAGAATTTTTGAATACTAACGATCTCCCAACTCTCAACATAGGGAACAAGGCGACCTTTGTTAACAAAATTAGGGAAGAAGTATTAGATATAACGATATGCTCGGAAAACCTCATTGATGAGATCCATGAGTGGAGGGTTTCGGATGAACACTCCTATTCGGACCACCGTTATATAAGGTTTAAAATTGCACGGCCACCGCCTAACCCACTAAGTTTCCGTAATAAGGCTAAAACCGACTGGACCAAATTCGGCAATCTACTTAGAAATCGATTGGGCCAGCCTAAACACGATTATCCAAGTACAGAAAACATTGATATCAATGTGAGGAGGATTACGGAGGCTCTTGTAAAATCATTCGAAGATAGTTCCCGCTTCGAGAAAGGAAATATGCCTATGAGAAACCCTGGATGACAGGGTAAATTCGCTCGATTGGCAAGGATGTCCACAGACTTTACAACAGAGCTCGACGTGAAAAGCTATCAGTATTTTGGGATGACTACCACAGAAGGCTCGAAGAATACAATAAAATCATTAGATTGTCGAAACGTAACTCCTGGAGACTTTTCTGTGAGCAGGTAGACAGCGTTAACAGCATGTCCAAAATAAAAAAGTTCCTCTCAAAAACTTATATCCAAACCGAAACACTGGTGGATGAAACGGGTAAATGGATGGAAACTATAGATGATACCGTAAGGATTTTGATGAAAACTCATTTTCCGAGTGGTAATGCTGGGCCAACAGAGGAACAGTTACAGACCGAAAATGTAATGCACCAAGTACCTATTACGGATGCTATGGTTAAAGAAGCAATAAAAAGCTTATCTCCTTTTAAGGCTGCGGGACTGGACGGAATATTTCCAGCGCTTCTTCAGAATGAGGTGGATCTGGTATCAACTCATCTTGTTGGAGTTTTCACTGCATGCCTAACTCATGCATATACCCCAAAAATTGGCAGAAATCAAGGGTGGTCTTCATACCTAACCAGCAAAATCTTGGTAAGTACCTGTCATTATTCCCTGCATTACCAAATAATGACATCTCATTATTCACTGTATTACTTTCGGCTAATTAATAATGACTAACCAATAATGACAGAAATAAGTGATTTTTTGTTATCAAAATTGTTTTGCCAAATTTTAATGTAAATGGAAAGTTTTCAAATAGTACATGTAGATTTTAATCAAAAATACCATAAATATTTCTGTATGTCTTAAGATGTTAAATCATTGAAGAAGTTTTCAACTGGAAGTTTGGTTTCAGAAATTCGAATCTGGCATGAGGAAATTTCGAGAAATATGCGCGACAATATGCAAAAAATCACTTTAAACGACCATTTCTACATATCTACCATATCTACTACTTATTTTGAACATATTGGTAATGCATTATTCAAGTACTTAAAATCGTGAAAATGTAAGCGCATATTTAAGTGGCATGCCTATGCTACAAATAAGTACTTATTATGCTACTTTATTGTATGCTTTTGGGAAGTGCTTTCCTCCAATGACATCCCCATATTAAAATAATGACAAAAGTGGCTAAATAATAAGTACTTACCATTATCGAACTTTGGTTACTCGTCGGATTATTTGGTAATGAGAAATTTTGCCAGGCTTATAAGCCTGGCAAGGCGAGTTATACGATCCCAAAGGCTTAACGACCTATTAGCCTAACTTCTTTCCTCTTAAAAACAATGGAGCGAATAATTGACGACATGATCAAAAGTAAGATAGCCGATGACAAGCTAAAATTCAAGCAACACGCATACGTTAAAGGAATATCAGTGGAAACATGAGGTAGTACACCACATAGAACAGTCCTTCAGTGAAAAATTGTACACACTTGCCGTTTGTATAGACACTGAGGGCGCTTTTAACAACGTTCAGATCGATACACTTATCCAGTCCTTAGACGAGTTTCAGGTTGACCGGGCGTTGATAAACTGGATCAACAATATGCTGAGGAATAGGTGGATTATTTGTGGGTCATATGACGTTAAAATCAGAGACAAGGTTAATCGTGGTATATCTCAGGGGGGCATTTTATCGCCTCTCCTATGGGTTACGACGATACACAGTCTCCTTAAAGCCCTCACCAATGAAGGACTTAAACCAGTCACACATCCAAACCAACTATGCAGAAGAGCTGAGGAGGCACTTAACATAGCATATAACTGCACACAAAGAAAAAATTCGTTTTTGCGAAACGAAATATTGGACAACTACAATTCTCTTTTACGACGACTGAAATTTCTTTTGGTCAGAATATGTTTCTGTCACAACAAACGAAATTTCAGTTTCGGCAAACGAGAATTGTAGTTGTCTAATATTTCGTTTCGCAGAAACGAATTTTTTCTTTGCGTGTGTGCACAACCAAGGGGACTAAATGTCAATCCAGACAAAATAGAAATATGTCTATTTACAAGGAAAAGGAAGATTCATCCTTTAACCGTGCCTCGTTTCCTGGATAAGAATATTGCCATATCTAAAAAGATAAAATACTTGGGAGTAATCTTGGATCAGAAACTGTATTGGAAAGATCATATTGAAGAAAGAGTAACAAAGGCCCACAGATGTTGGTCGTTGTGCAGAAGAGCTATAGGTTCAAAATGGGGACTACGTCCAAATATGACACACTGGCTTTACATGAGCGTGATTAGACCAGGGATGGTCCACGACATTATTTTGTAGGTTTACGACTGTCAGAAAGGTGTAAACGTCACATACGTCATTAACCCGTCTGAAATGTATGAAATGTCGTAAACTGTAATATCAATTCTAAGGCTGCTGCAGACTTCAGCCCTTCACGTAAAAATCTGGTAGACACCATCTAAAAACTAATCGAAATCCGAGATACAACTTCATTTAATTTTTTTTTTGAGAAAATATATGTTTTTGATCGAATACCTGTATTTACGCAATGGTATGATATAGTGTACAACCCTTAATTAATAAGTTCAAATCGGAAAATCAACTACTTTCGGCGATAAATCTACTTTTTCAACAATGGCACGCACATCTTTTCAGATCATAAAAATTCACTTTTCTTCACATCAACAATAAATCGTTCAGTTTCAGTTTTTTTTCCAAATTTTATATAAGTTCTAATTCACACGAGACAATTTTTTCAAAGTTTGTAGTTTGTCTGCCGCTCTCCAACAAACTTTGACACCCCACCCATTCCTGTGTTTGCTTCAAAAAATAGAAGGCCTGACTTATTCTGGAATATGGCAAAAAGTCGACATAACGCATTGGCATCATTTGCTGATGATCCCAGCGTCAACTGCATAATTAGAAGGCATTTTCTCCAATTGGTCTCAAGTGCATTCTGATTTTCGAAATCTATTAGAATCGGAACAATCTAAAAAGTTGCTGGAAGTTTACTTTTCACTTAAAATACGCGAAAAAAAGACAACTTTGAAGGCATTGAAGAGATTCGAGTGAAGAATAAACCTAATTTATAAACAAAAAATAATTCATTTGAACCAATAAATAAACATGAAAGTTCAAAATAAATATTTTTTCTTTTCTATTGATTTGCTAATTATTTACTGTTAGTGACAAAGTCAAGTTTCCGACATTAGGTTTACGACGTTGTATACGTATGTCGAATACGTCTCAAATGTATGTCATATACGTCACAGTTTACGACGGACCATCCCTGGATTAGACCAATAATAACCTACGCCTCTGTAGTGTGGTGGACATCAATGGACAAAAAGTACAACGTAATACCATTGCAAAAAGTGCAACGTATGTGCTGTCTAGGCATAAGCGGAGCAATTAGAACCGCACCAACAAGAGCGTTGGAGACTATACTGCACATCCAACCAATAGATATCCGTATAAAGTATGAGGCAGCCCTCACAGCAAGACGTCTACAAGTGATAGGTGAATGGATAAATCGAGACCACAAGTCGTACCATCCGAAGATATTACAATCACTGGTCGGTCATATTCAAACAACGGAAATCTCAGACCGCATTACTGAAGTGCGGCTTACAGCTACCTGTGAATCGTTCGTGCCACACAGCCGCTCCTGGGAAAACGGAACACTAGCTCATGCGCCAGTGGGAACCAGCTGCTACACTGATGGGTCCAGGCTAGGAGGAAGGACGGGTCTGGGACTTTTTATTGATGAACCAGAAGTCGAACTTTACTTCCGCCTCCCAGACTATAACACAGTATTTCAAGCAGAAGTTCGAGCAATCACGGAGTGTGTTAACTGGCTCAGTAATACCACAAAGCCTAAATATGCCAACATATTCACATAATTAGAAGGCATTTTCTCCAATTGGTCTCAAGTGCATTCTGATTTTCGAAATCTATTAGAATCGGAACAATCTAAAAAGTTGCTGGAAGTTTACTTTTCACTTAAAATACGCGAAAAAAAGACAACTTTGAAGGCATTGAAGAGATTCGAGTGAAGAATAAACCTAATTTATAAACAAAAAATAATTCATTTGAACCAATAAATAAACATGAAAGTTCAAAATAAATATTTTTTCTTTTCTATTGATTTGCTAATTATTTACTGTTAGTGACAAAGTCAAGTTTCCGACATTAGGTTTACGACGTTGTATACGTATGTCGAATACGTCTCAAATGTATGTCATATACGTCACAGTTTACGACGGACCATCCCTGGATTAGACCAATAATAACCTACGCCTCTGTAGTGTGGTGGACATCAATGGACAAAAAGTACAACGTAATACCATTGCAAAAAGTGCAACGTATGTGCTGTCTAGGCATAAGCGGAGCAATTAGAACCGCACCAACAAGAGCGTTGGAGACTATACTGCACATCCAACCAATAGATATCCGTATAAAGTATGAGGCAGCCCTCACAGCAAGACGTCTACAAGTGATAGGTGAATGGATAAATCGAGACCACAAGTCGTACCATCCGAAGATATTACAATCACTGGTCGGTCATATTCAAACAACGGAAATCTCAGACCGCATTACTGAAGTGCGGCTTACAGCTACCTGTGAATCGTTCGTGCCACACAGCCGCTCCTGGGAAAACGGAACACTAGCTCATGCGCCAGTGGGAACCAGCTGCTACACTGATGGGTCCAGGCTAGGAGGAAGGACGGGTCTGGGACTTTTTATTGATGAACCAGAAGTCGAACTTTACTTCCGCCTCCCAGACTATAACACAGTATTTAAAGCAGAAGTTCGAGCAATCACGGAGTGTGTTAACTGGCTCAGTAATACCACAAAGCCTAAATATGCCAACATATTCACAGATAGCCAAATGACGATCAAAGCAATAACATCGGAAAAGGTCAAATCCAGAACAGTGTTAGACTGTAAAAGAACGATAAATAATTACTCAGTCCATGGTCAACTGCGTATTTTCTGGGTACCGGGACACAACGGAGTGATTGGAAATGAACGAGCAAACAGCTTGGCTTCAACGGGCAGAGAACTTCGAGTAACAAACTTGGAAACCTTTCGAAGCCACGAAGGATGAGTTGAAGCACTGGGCAGTGATGGCTCACAAAACTGTGTGGAATAGAGCAACTGCAAAGATACTGTGGGGTGACCCAAATGAGAAGAAAACCAGTAGTGTCTAGTACCGATTTTCTGTAATCCGTGGGGTATGAAAATCATAAATAAGGAGCGCACAACAGGCCGAACCACTGGCTTAAGTGTATGTCCATGGACATGAGACGTTTTAAACGTCTCCTCTATTCAACCTAACCTAACCTAACATAAGGCAATTGTTAATAATTCTGCCAAGGAATTTTATTGACTTAACTGGTTTGATCAGTTGGCCCATCAGGGATATTAGAGGAATTTTACGTGGTCCTTTGGCTACATACATTGCGGAAGTTTTTCACTGTTGATTTGTAAATTGAATTCAGACATCATTCGAGCAAATTGCACATCTTTGTTTTGTAGAATTTAAGTAGCAGTTTTATAGTCCTTGTGATGAGACAAAATGATGAAGTCATCAGCAAATTGAAAAATATGCGTGTAGTAGGAGGGATACCATTTTAAATCTCTATGATATCAGTGCCCATCACTAAAGTTCGTTTACTCAAGAAGTTTATTATCCAAGACGTAATTTCAATTGGAAAGTTAAGTTTTGCATGATTTTGTGCAAAATATTAATATCGACACATTAATACGCAGTGCTGACGTCAAGTGTTACTCCCAGCAAAATTTATCATTACCAAATAATCCGACAAGTAAGCAAAGTTCGATAATGGTAAGTACTTATTATTTAGCCACTTTTCTCATTATTTTAACATGGGGATGTCATTGGAGGAAAGTACTTCCCAAAAGCATACAATAAAGTAGCATAATAAGTACTTATTTGTAGCATAGGCATACCACATGCCTATTTTACTTACTTGAATAACGATTTTAAGTAGTTGAATAATGCATTACCAAAAAGTTATAAAATAAGTAGTAGATATGGTAGATATTTAGAAATGGCCATTTAAAGTGATTTTGAGCATATTTCTCGAAACAAACAATTTCCTCATGCCAGATTCGAATTTCTGAACCCAAACTCCCATGTAAAAAATCTTCAAAGGATTTACATCAGGTGATATACGTAAATATTTATGGTATTTTCATTCAAATCTGCATGTATTATTTGAAAACATGTTGCGTTATATTTTAATTTGGCAACATGATTTTGATAATATTCGTAAAAACACTTATTTCTGTTATTATTGGTAAGTCATTATTAATAAGCCGAAAGTAATGCAGCGAATAATGAGATGTCATTATTTGGTAATGCAGGGAATAATGACAGGTACTTACCAAGATTTTGCTGGGCTAAAACAACTTTTTCACGCTTCTCCTTGTGAGGGCACGAACGTGTACAGTAAACCATTAATGCAAAGAGATGAAGACATATTTTTTCTGTATGCATATGATCTTTGGGGAAGAATATTTTTTTTGAATTAAGAATGAGGTAAGCCTTTATTTTATCATCAGATTTATGACTTTTAGAAGTACTGATATCAGAGCTATCGGTCTGAAGTTTTTGTAGTCAACAATGTCCTTAAATTTTTTTGGAATTGGTATAATTTTTATTTGCCTCAATCTGACAGTTGATCCAAGCATTAGATTGCTCGTTGTTTTGTGCGATAATTTGTTGATCATTTCGTAGGAGACTTTGTCTATCCCGGCTGCCGAAGGTGATTTTTCTTTTATAGCACTTCACTCAAATCATTTATTGTGAAAGGATTTGGTTGGCACATAATAGGGTTTTGTGCAGTTGACGAAGAATTATTTGGTATTTGCTCTTTTAAGTAATTTAGGAAAAGTTTGTTATTTTCAACACACCACTTTGTTGTTCGGTGTACCTCTCCCGTGTTTTACATCCACGGACGAACCATAATAGCGATTTTGAGTTTTTGTTAAAAGTTGAGATTTTTTCATCAAACTATTTTTTTTTGCAAGTTCAACTGCATTGCGAAAGTTTAAGATGGCTAGTTTTTGTTAAAAGTTGAGATTTTTTCATCAAACGATTTTTTTTGCAAGTTCAACTGCATTGCGAAAGTTTAAGATGGCTACGGGAAGATTTTTAGCATTTGAATTATTTTTGTTGTTTTCAAGTATTTTTTGTGCAACTTGTCTGAGACGGAAATAATTTTTTTACGTCGTTGTTCCACCAGCTTTTTGGTTTTCTGTTAGGTGTTAAAACAAATAAACCTTTTTTTATTTCTCCTTGGATTGAATTTTTGATGTTGTGAATAACCGCAGACAGCTCAAGACACTGAGGCAATTTAAAAGCATATTTTTCGAGAGAAATATCTTTCTTATTTTAAAATTATTTTCAATTTTGATTTAAATTTTAGACCAGATCGGTAAAGGACAGTCCGAGTTGGATGGTGTTGGATTTTGACATTTTGGTCAAACGGCCCTACTACTACTTACCTATAGCATTTAAAAATGTTTGCCCAAAATGTGGTCGATAGATTTTTCTTCAATATTTAAAAAAAATCCAAAAAATTTTTTTGCGAAAATAATTTTTTTTTTGGATTTTTGTCAAAAGTTATATTTTTATTTTTAATTTTTTTTCCTCAAGTGAAAGCATATGCCATTTGCTTTGACAGCCTAAAAGGAATTTATGGGATGGGACCTCCAAATATATGAAAATACAGGTTTGATATCTTGAAATTGCTGTTTTTTTATTTTTTTTTTGCAATTTACTTATGACTGCGTAAATGACTAACGTGTATGTAAAATCTTAAATTTAAACTCATACCCAAAAACTAGATACCTTTCCGACGGTATATAACATGGCTAATTAATTTTACATATGGGCATTTCCGCCGAATGGTCATCCAGGGCCGAAAAATAAAATGTTGGTAATAATCGTATTTTATTGTGAAAAATTATAAAAAAATGAATACAAAATGTCTAGGTTAGGTTGGGTTGAAGAGAGGAGACGTTTAAACGTCTCATGTCACAACGTCTCATGAACATACACTTAAGCCAGTGGTTCGGCCTGTTGTGCGCTCCTTATTTACGATCTTTTTATACCTCACGAGTTACAGAAAATCGGTACTAGACACGAATTTTCTCAGTATCTTCCAGTCATATTCTCTGAGATGAGTCAAGTCTGGTAATATGTCGGACCCGAAATGTTGGGATCTTGCATGTGTGAAAGCCGGGCAGTGACACAGAAAATGTTCCATAGTTTCGATGTTTTCTCGGCAAGCCCTGCATTCGTCGTTTCCTGCTAGTCCTATGCGATGAAGATGTGCTTGTAAGCTTGAGTGTCCCGTTAGAACACTCATCATCTTACTAATATCGATCTTGTTTAGTTTCAGAAGACTTCTTGTTTTCTTTTCATTTGGGTCACCCCACAGTATCTTTGCAGTTGCTCCTACAGTTGCGCTATTCCACACAGTTTTATGAGCCATCACTGCCCAGTGCTTCAACTCATTTTTCGTGGCTTCGAAAGGTTTCCAATTTTCCAAGTTTATTACTCGAAGTTCTCTGCCCTTTGAAGCCAAGTTGTTTGCCCGTTCATTTACAATCACTCCGTTGTGTCCTGGTACCCAGCAAATACGCAATTGAGTAATCATTTATCGTTCTTTTACAGTCCAACACAGTTCTGGATTTGACCCTTTCCGATGTTATTGCTTTAATCGCCATTTGGCTATCTGTGAAGATGTTGGTATATTTAGGCTTTGTCGTGTTACTGAGCCAGTTCACACACTCCGTGATTGCTCGAACTTCTGCTTGAAATACCGTTTTATGGTCAGGGAGGCGGAAGTGAAGTTCGACTTCTGGTTCATCAATAAAAAGTCCCAGACCCGTCCTTCCTCCTCGCTTGGACCCATCCGTGTAGCAGCTGGTTCCCACTGGCACATGGGCCAAAGTTCCATTTTCCCAGGAGCGTCTGTCTGGCACAAACGTATCACAGGTAGCTGTAAGCCGCACTTCAGGAATGCGGTCCGAGATTTCTGGGGTTTGAATGTGACCAACTAGATATTCTAAAATCTTCTGATGGTATGACTTGTGGTCTCGATTTATCCATTCACCCATCACTTGTAGACGTCTTGCTGTGAGGGCTGCCTCATACTTTATACGGATGTCTATTGGTTGGATGTGCAGTATAGTCTCCAACGCTTTTGTTGGTGCAGTTCTAAATGCCCCGCTTATGCCTAGACAGCACATACGTTGAATTTTTTGCAAAGGTATTACGTTGCACTTCTTGTCCATTGATGTCCCCCACACTACAGAGGCGTAGGTGATTATTGGTCTAATCACGCTCATGTAAAGCCAGTGAGTCATATTTGGACGTAGTCCCCATTTTAAACCTATAGCTCTTCTGCACAACGACCAACATCTGTGTCCCTTTGTAACTCTTTCTTCAAGATGATCTTTCCAGTACAGTTTCTGATCCAAGATTACTCCCAAGTATTTTACCTTTTTAGTTATAGCAATTGTCTTATTCAGGAATCGAGGCGGGGTAAAACGTGGGATCTTCGTTTTCCTTGTAAATAGACATATTTCTGTTTTGTCTGGGTTAACATTTAATCCCCTTGGTTGTGCCCAGTTATATGCAATGTTAAGTGCCTCTTCAGCTCTTCTGCATAATAGATTTGGATGAAAGCCCCTTAGAAGTATTACAACGTCGTCTGCATAACAGACTGGTTTAAGTCCTTCATTGGTGAGGGCTTTTAGGAGACTGTGTATCGTCGTAACCCATAGAAGAGGCGATAAAATGCCCCCCTGAGGTATACCACGATTTACCTTGTCTCTAATTTTTACGTCATATGACCCACAAATAATCCACCTATTCCTTAGCATATTGTTGATCCAGTTTTTCAGCGCCCGGTCAACCTGAAACTCGTATAAGGACTGGATAAGTGTATCGGTCTGTACATTGTTAAATGCGCCCTCAATGTCTATGCAAACAGCAAGTGTATACATTTCTTTACTGAAGGACTCTTCTATGTGGTGCACTACCTCATGCAGAGCTGTTTCCACTGATCTTCCTTTCACATAGGCGTGTTGTTTGAATTTTAGCCTGTCATCCGCTATTTTACCTTTGACCATGTCATCAATTATTCGCTCCATTGTTTTTAACAGGAAAGAAGTAAGGCTAATGGGTCGATAAGCCTTTGGGGTCATGTAACTCGACTTGCCAGGCTTTGGTATGAAGACCACCCTAGATTCCTGCCAGTTTTTTGGGGTATACGAATGGGTTAGGCATGCAGTGAACACTCCAGCCAGATGAGTTGATACCAGATCCACCTCATTCTGCAGAAGTGCTGGAAATATTCCATCCGGTCCCGCAGCCTTAAAGGGAGAGAAACTTTTTATCGCTTCTTTAACCATACCATCTGTTATATCCGTAATAGGTACTTGATGCAATACATTTTCATTCTGTAACTCTTCCTCTGTTGGTCCAGCATTACCAGTCGGAAAATGAGTTTTCATCAAGAGCCTTACTGTATCCTCTATAGTTTCCATCCTTTTACCCGTTTCATCCACCAGTGTTTCGGTTTGGACATGAGTTTTTGAGAGGAACTTTTTCATTTTAGACATGCTGTTAACGCTGTCTACCTGTTCACAGAAAAGCCTCCAGGAGTTACGTTTCGCCGATCTAATGATTTTATTGTATTCTTTGAGTCTTCTGTGGTAGTCGTCCCAATATACTGATTGTTTTTTACGTCGAGCTCTATTGTAAAGTCTGCGGACATCTTTGCCAATCGAGCGAATTTGTCCTGTCATCCAGGGTTTCTCAAAGGCAGATTTCCTTTCTCGAAGTGGGCAACTATCTTCGAATGATTTTACAAGAGCCTCGGTAATCTTCTTAACATTGATATCAATGTCTTCTGCACATAGATAATCGCGTGTAGGCTGCCCCAATCGATTTCTAAGTAGATTTCCGAATTTAGTCCAGTCGGTCTTAGCCTTATTACGGAAACTTATGGGGTTTGGCGGTGGCCGTGCAATTTTAAACCTTATATAACGGTGGTCTGAATAGGAGTGTTCATCCGAAACCCTCCACTCATGAATCTCATCAATAAGATTTTCTGAACATATCGTTATATCTAATACTTCTTCCCTAATTTTGTTAACAAAGGTTGCAGTGTTTCCTATGTTAAGAGTTATGAGGTCATTTGTATTCAAAAATTCGATAAGGGCGTGTCCCCTTTTATTGGTGTTAGTACTACCCCAAGCGATATGATGGGAGTTGGCGTCACATCCAGCTAATAACTCATTACTTGTGTGTTTGGATTCCCTCACCAGACGTTGTAATTCCGACGTAGGTGGCAATGTCGGCGCATCGAATGGCAGATATATTGACGCCAGGTACATATTTCCATTACCTTGCCTCAGCACCGTTGCGTCCGATGTTGACAACTCTGGAGAGAAAATAAAACATACGTTTTTATGGCACAGAATACAACTCCTTGGACGAGTACCTGTGTTAGCGTAGAAAAGGTTATAGTTCACATGTCTAAATTTTTAAAATATAATGGTTTCATAGCATATCTCAGTTGTTTTCATGAGAAAATTTGCCTAAAAACTGAAAACTTGTATTTTTTCCATTTTAAACTACTTTTACAGACAATTTTATATTTAATTATTTTACATATAAAAACATATGTTATGCTTGCACTCTTTCCACAAAATTTCTCTATTACAATCAATTAAGAAGAAAAAAATGCAAGGAGACCAAAAAAAAAGTTAGATTAACGATGGAAAAATCGTACGTTCGCGACCGGCACCTAAGCCAATTAGAAAAAAAAACCAGTAGAGATAGTTTATTGTGTAAATACTCGATAGAAAGCTACATTAATCCTCTTTTAAAATAAATTAATAGCTTTAGAATATTCCGTTCCTTTTCGCAGATTTTTGTATGTTACTAGATTCAGCCAAAGATGACTTCTATTTCGCGTACGTTCGTGACCACATGTTTAATGCTATCATTATGAAAACTAAAACTCGATGAAACTCATCTTTTGCACCTAACATAGAGCTACCAATATGCTATCAAATCACAAAAAAAAATGCGGGGAAAATTTTTGTTCTCTATATTTTTTGTACATCAAAAGCGTACGAACGTACGTTCGCGACCCGCGGAAATGCCCATATACTCTAAACTATAATACTCACCATATGTACCCCGGAAAATAAAATCACCGTTTTTCTAAAGAAATAGTGACAATTTGTATTTTTTATAATTAATTAAATATATAATCTTCTATGTATATAAAAATGGAAAAATGTTTGTATGTATGTATGTGTTTTATAGACGCTTGATCAGTGTTTAAGTATCAATGTAAACATTCAGTTCTGTTAAAGCGAGAACACCAATACTTTGAGAAAGTGCGTTTGCATGAAACATGTAGTAGTTTCTAATTTGTATAAAACTATATTTGTGGGTGTCGAGTTTATTATACGAAACACATCACATGTCTCTATATCGCTAAAATGACATTTTGGGGGCTACAAAGAGCACCGGGATAAAATATTAACAGATAGTAGTTAATAATAATATGTTGTTTGCTTGCTTTTATTTGGTCTGCAAATCATGTTAATAATAATAAATAAATAAATAATAGAATAATATAACATTTGAATATCCACTTATTTTCAGTTTTTTTTTGCGTTTCTGTCAAGCGCTAAGTTTATGTCATATTTATAGTTAGGGTTTTCAACTGATTTCAAAAAGTGCGTGTAGAGGTAAGTTTTTCGATAAACCCACATATAAGCCCTTTTGACCCTAATAAAAATTTAAAACTCATTGACAAAACAACTTGACAAAAACTTGCACCAATAATAATCACATTCATTAACTGAGCGCTTCGAACTACCTTCAGTATGAAAAAAATGGCAAAGCGAAATCAATGGCAGAACCTAGTAACGTAATTGACTTTTTCTAGTTTAGACAATGTTTTTACCAATTATTCTGTGAGATAACCGCGCGATTAATTGGAATTGAAGTTTTTGGTTGAATTCAGTATTTCAGATAAGTAAATTTAATCCATTTAAGAATAGCAACAATATTATCGAAAGTACACGTCAATTTTTTACGTTTTAACAGAGTTATGCGAAATGTTTAAAATATATCCTCCAGGGTAATGACGGAGGAGTATTATATCCGAGGATCCTTGATCTTATGACATATATGGATAGAACACCTCAAAATAAGAAGACAAATAAACGGGCAATTTATCGATAACTTGCTTAGTTATCGAGTTATCGGACGATGACATTTGAAAAAATCGACAAAAAAATGAATTTTTTGATAGAATGAGGTCAATAACAGGGAAAAATTGCTATATTACACTAGTTAATGTAACATTCATAAAAACGGAAAAAAAATTTTTGATTGAAAAATTCTTTTTTTTTCCTATTTTTCCAAATTGTATTGTCCGATAACTTGAAAACTAAACAAGTTATCGACAAATTGCACGTACATTTTTCTTCTTATTTCGAGCTGTTCTATCCAAATATGTCATAAGATCGAGGATCCTGGTGGTCGCCCTTTATAGTTCTCTTGTTAATCGCCATTCCCCTGGCGTATTTTGACAGGGGAATGCAAGTAACTGCAAGGTAGTTTTCGAACAAATTAATTGATATTTTCGGATTTTTTCTTCATTTATCGGTAAATAGGACAGTTTACAAAAAATATTATTGTTTTTTAACATATTTTTAATGTAATTCTACCAGAAAGAATCATTTTTTTGTCGATTTTTTCTAGGTTTATTGTCCGATATCTCGATAGCTAAGCAAGTTATCGATAAATTGCCCGTTTATTTTTCACCATAGTTTGAGGTGTTCTATCTAAATATGTCATAAGATCGAGGATCCTGATGGTCGCCCTTTATAGTTCCCTTTTTAATCGTCATTCCCCTGTCATTTTTGATTTTTGACTACAAATGTTTCCATAATTTCTGTTTTAATACTTGCATTTCAAAAATTTGCATGGATCGGATCTTGGTTTTCAAAATGAAGTTAAAAAGTTATAAAAAGTATTGAACTTTAAAAACAAAAGCAGCACAGGAGAATGATGCACGTGAGTGTGAAAGCTCATTTCGGAAGACAATGCGCGACTTACATCATTTTACTAATTTTGTTGGCGAAAATCCAACAACAAGTATATGTACATAGTAAATTTAATACTTTTAATACATTATAATTTGAATTATTGGAAATCCTGAATGGTTTGGAAATTTGAATTTCACGGAATATAAGATTTGACAGGGGAATGACGCATTTCTACAGAGACAAAAAATAATCATCCGTAAAAATATTAATTAATACAAAATTATAAACAAATTAAGTGAAAGTAGAGTTAGGGACAGCCAGGGGAATGACTTTTGAGCACTTAGACCAGCAATTTTTGTCATAAAAATTTGTTTTCAAGGTTATATTTTAGTGACCGCGTAGGACCTATAAAGCTTTGCAAAAAAGTAAATCTCAAAGTGGTATATATTTTATTTTTCCTAATTTAAATACACAAGGACAGCAAATTATCCGATATTGTTGAAATCGCCCATATAGTGTAAGGCTACGAATTTTTTGCAACATGGCAATCATGATTGTCCACACAATAAGAGAAGAAGAAGACGATTGGGCAAGAGAGAGAGTCCCATAGTTGAAGTTGTAGCGAACGGGCGTGTATGGATCATCCTGATCATTTTATTTAACTTTATTCTTTTTATGTATTTACCAATTAAATGAACTAAATAAATGTCTAAGTTTTTATTAAAATCAGAAGTGAGGACGAAACGATTTATTCCGTATAGTTCAGAAAATGGGATTGAGAGTCTATTATAAGCTGCTTTTCAGGTCACTTTCGAGACATTTCTCAGTTGTAGTTACAATCATTTACGAGTCTTTTTTGAGTCATTTATCAGTCATATTTGTGTGATTTTCGAGAAAGTTTTCATTCGTATCTCACAATATTATTGGTAAAAACATTGCCTAAACTAGAAAATGACGGACAAAAATGAAAAAATGTGTTTGTAGGACAAATAAACCTGAATTCCTACAGCTTCAAATAAACAAAATATACATCGTTCGAAAGGTCTAATTCTCTTCTTTCCAAATTCTAGAGATTGAAAATCGGTTAATAATTAACATAGTTAAAGGTGTTCATGTGAAAAAATGCAAGAAAATCGGTTTGTTACTCGTTAATCCGGATTTTGGGGGTGTCCGGCAAATTTCGTAGAACAAACGTTGTTCTACTAGCCAAGACCTACAAGAAAAATAGTATCGCGGTTTTTGGTTTTTGAACTGTCGCACTGTGTTATCATTGCAAAATAACGATCAAAACAGTCACATTTCGAACACCTGCATGATATCTTTGTGATTGATGTATATTTTGTTATTGTATTTTTAATAATGCAGTTTTGAAGCATAAGCTCGACTCATTTTCTAGTCCTTTTTCACGCGTGCAAGTGATTAATCACTTTATGGTCATCAAAAGTACTCGAATAGGACCCAGTTAGATGCTTTTTGACAAAACGATCTTCCAATTGCTGGGTGGGCATACGTATGTACGTGTAGTGACGTGTGGATATGGAAAATATAACGAGGCTCGAAAACACACACCCAAGGAAAAATTAACGGTCAAATGAAAACGCTTCAATTCTAACGTGACGCGACTTAACCTATATTGATATACATATTAACGCAACGGCTAACAACAAAACGTATATTAATATAAAATAACGTACCGAAAAACGAAATCTAACGAATGTTGACGTAACCGATATTAATTGAACGATCAGAGAACTAACGAAAAAACACAATTTGACGGAAAAACGCGATCTAACATGCATTAAAAAGAACATAACGTAAACATTTTCAATATGCGGCGAATAGAATCATTGAAAGTGAACAAACTAAAGTGCGCGTAAATTATCAATAAGTGGTAATAAGCCAGAATTGGTGAAACGTCTTATTGAAGCAACATATAGCGAAGAAATAGAATTTGAAAGTGACAATGATTCTAGTGATAAGTCCAAGGTGCAGACTGAAATTGATCAGCTACGTAGTATGATGGAAAGTATGCTTTTAGTCATACAACAACGACAAACAGCGAACACAAATCGGCACGATGAGCGGATAAATATACGGGTAAACAAAACACCAAAGTCGCAAAATCAAGATATTCGAAATCGTAATGTACACAGTGTCAAGGAAATTGCCGATACTCTTCCTGAGTACGATCCAACGAAAGATTCGGTATTTAGGGTTCATCATTTCGTTAAGGGCACACGTGTCCTCATCTTATCATGAGCTTAATATTGATCTCTACGTTGCGGATGACGACATCTTTTCGTCAGATTTAATTATCGGAAACGACATTTTCGCGAATAACAACATACGCCTAATAGTTGACAATAACGAACAACGATTTGAATTGGTAAGCGTGTCTACGACCAACATTAATGAACGAACACCTATCGAAATTTCATCAATTCAACGCGGCACTGAGGATGAGGCTACTAAAACAAAAATATCTGAGTTACTCAACGAATATTGAGACGTCTGCGGTAACGAACTTAACGAAATCGGTCTAACGAATGCTGTTCAAATGAAAATCGAATTAACAACAACCGAGCCAATAGCATCAACGCCATATCGACTCCCTGAACCGAAAAAAGCTGCGGTGAGTAAAATGATTAACGAGTTACTAACAAACGATATTATACAAAAGTCAACATCTGAATATGCAAGTCCTATAGTACTCGTTAAAAGAAAGATGGCAACGACAGATTATGCGTGGATTATCAACGTTTAAATCAGCACATGGTCAAAGAGATTTTTCCAACGCCTTACATAGAAGAACGACTTCAAGATATTAAACAATTTACATATTTCATGGTGTTAGACTTAAATAGCGGATTCTGCCAAATTCCAATTGAGGAAAATAGTAGACGATTAACGGCATTTGTAACGCCTGACGGACTTTATGAGTTCAAACGCATGCCGTTTGGTCTCAAAACGTATGGCACTAGTACGTGAGAAAACGCAGGATGGAGATATGTTTCATTACATGGATGACATCGTAGTTGGTTGCACCAAAGTTAGCGAAATGCTCCATAAATTACGACGAGATTTTACTGTTTTGCGCGAACTGAACCTCACGATTAACTTCAAAAAGTGCGAATTTATGAAACAGACTATTGAATTTTTGGGTCATCAACTACATCCAACGGGTATCAGTCCAGGTAATATAATAACAGCTGCAATCCAGGAATTTCCAACACCTACGAGTGTGACCGAAGTACGGCAATTTTTGGGTTTACGTAGCTATATTAGAAAATTCGTGCCCGGCTACGCAATAATCTCCGAACTGTTACGACTTCTACTGAGGAAGGAAAGCAAATTCCAGTGGAACAACGAGCAAAAAGAAGCGTTTCAAAAGCTAAAGACGTGCCTTACAACGAAACCGGTAATAGTGGGTTATCGAACTAACGCGGAACATCAGATTCATACTGATGCCAGCGCGATAGGTCTAGCTGGGGTGCTACTACAGAACGAGGAAAATAGGTGGAGACCAGTGTCTTAAATGCTGTTAGAACTCCAAGGGCGAACGGCCATGTAGAACGAACGAACCCAACAATACTCAGTATGTTTCTACCGTCGACCAAAGAAGACAAGCGATGGGACGATCAACTTCGGCGAGTACAGTGGTCAATAAATACGATGAAGAATAAAACTACTGGTCGAACTCCACATGAACTCCTGTTTGGATTTCATCCGAGAGTTATTCAACAAACTAAACTTGTACTATCTTTACACAATAGCGAATATATTGACAATGACCGTTTAGAAGAAATACGCTACGAAGCGGCTTAAAGAATTGATGCACAACGTGAAGATGCGAAACAGCGATACGACAGACATCATAGACAATCGAAACGCTACAAAATTGGTGACTTGGTGTTAGCTGAGAATGAACCAAAGGCGACGGGCACTTCAAGAAAGTTGGATCCACCCTACAAAGGCCCATTCATCATTACACAAGTCCTGGAAAAGGATAGGTACGTCATCGAAGATTTGCAAGGATCAACTAGAAAACAACGTCATTATACATCAGTATATTCATCCGACAAAATGAAGCCGTGGGTTTTCTGCCACAGATGGAAGATGATGACGACAGCGAGGACGAATCTGAACCGAAACTACTTCCAATCGAGGTCGATTGTGTCGACAGGGTGACCGACTGTAAGGCTACGAATTTTTTGCAACATGGCAATCATGAATTGTCCACACAATGAGAGACGAAGAAGACGATTGGGCAAGAGAGAGAGTCGCATAGTTGAAGTTGTAGCGAACGGGCGTGTAGGGATCATCCTGATCGTTTTATTTAACTTTATTATTTTTATGTATTTACCAATTAAATAAACTAAATAAATGTCTAAGTAAGGGAAAAAATGCAACCAGTCTCTTCAAATTCCGTTTTAAATAAACAAAATATACATCGTCCGAAAGGTCTATGTCTCTTCTTTCCTAATTCGCCTATATATAGATCGGTTAATAATTAAAAAAGTTATAGGCGTTCAAGTGAAAAAAGGCAAGAAAATCGGTTTTTTACCCGTAAATCCGGATTTTGGGAATTCTCCGGATTCCAAAAACAGATTCTTGTTTTGCTCGATAAGACCTACAGGAAAAATACTATCCCGTCATTTGCTTCTCAACTGCAGTTTATTTTATCGCACTGTGTTATTTATTTACTACTTTCTGTTAATATTTTATCTATTACTATATATATTTAATTAATTATATTTACAAATAAATTAGAAAAATAAAAATTTTCACCATTTTTTAGATTTTATTTTTTCAGTGATTTTATGTTTGCGCTGCACATACTCGTATTGTGCGTATTATAGTATCGGGTATATATGTAACTTTAGTTAGCCAAGAAAAAACTATCGACCAAACTTTTGGCACAATTTTCTAAATACTATAGGTAAGTAGTTACGTAAATGGGACAAAAGGGACGTTGGACCAAAATGTCAAAATTCGACACACTCCAACTCCTTAACCGATCTTGTTTAAAATTTATGTCATAACTACTATCCAATAGGACTAAAATTGGTGCATGTTTCATCCCAATCAGAAGACATCGATTTAAAAAATTTTCTCACGTGATTGAAATCCCTATATATACCACAGAGAGAAAAGGAACGTTCAACCAATTATTCCGGATTCTGTTTGTTGAATTTTGGAATATGCACTATATGCAAGTTCGATCGCTGTCCATCATATGCGTTCACTGATGACTGTCGTTATAGCGCCTTTATTTGCTGAATTAGATTTTCCATTTCCGACATGTTTATGTTGCTACTGTCGAAAAATTCCATAGCGTCACCACTGAGCGAATCTTCGTTGTAGTTATTATGTTTCGGATGCATAAGCAAGAACGTAGACAATCTTGGCAAAATGATGCATGAAAAAACGTTGAAAATTTTAAAAGCGCTACTGCTGCCCTGCTTTCATGAAGTTGTTTGCTGCTCTGCTTCCAAGAAGTTTTTGTAGCAATGTAAAAAAACATACTACTTACAATTGTGCGTGAAAATCGGGGCCACCAATATACGTGCCGATGTAATAATAAGATGTTCGTATTTACATTTTAACAACTATTTAAATATATTTATTGTTACTAAAACTAGTTCACAAAATCTTACGAAGTATTACTAAAAATTCTAGAGCTGAGATCGAAGACTTTTCTTGGAAACAGCTGCTGTGTGTCTCCTCCTCCGGTTCGATACCAAGTTGACAGATTGTCTGTCATTCGAACACGGCGGTCTTGGTGCTGCCACAATTCTATACAATACCTCGGGTTACAGTTACGTATGAATTCTTTCAATTCTCTAAACACGTTGGGCCAGTAAAATGTTACTCTAATTTCTCTATAATTTCCAAAGTAATTCTTATGAGCTCTAGTATGCTCTTTTTCAATTACATTACGTCTATCTTATTCGTCTGTTGTATCTAATGGCATATGTTTCGTATAAACAAACTTCATTGTCGGAAATGATTCTATTAACATGTCCTTGATTCTATACTTGCGATGTAATAATAAGGCGTTCGTATTTACATTTTAACAACTACTTAAATCTATTTATTATTACTACAACTAGTTCACAAAATCTTACGAAGTATTACAAAATGCTAGAGCGGCCACCGTCTCCAGTGACCAAGTCAGGATCCGATACCTGATCCGCTTGGAACGATATTCTCCTAGTTGGTATGTTCCGCACAACAGGAAGTTCGGTGGACTGCGTACTCTGACATTATGTTGATGAGTCTTGAGAGAATATCTGAGGACTCGATAGAAGTGTAGCTGTTGTTTGTGGATGTTCAGGTCCAGTATTATTGATGCTGAAAGCTGGCTTGAGTCGATCTACCGATATGCTCACGTCCTTGTTCTTCACTCGTATCGTATATATCCGATCTGCAATTCGTTGCACTATCTCAAACAGTCCAGTGTAAGGTGGTTCAAGTGGCCTTCGTACTGCGTCCGTGCGAAGAAAAACGTGAGTGCAATCGTCGAGGTTCTTGAAAATAAACATTTTGCTTTTGTTGCGGTGAGACACTGGAATTGGTCGCAGGCAGGTGAAGTATTCACGAAGTTTCCTTAAAAATTCAGATGAATCGGCAGGAATTTCTTATTTGGTGAAAACCCCTTGAGGTAACCGTAAGTTCCCACCATAAAGAAGATCCGAAGGCGAAGCTTGAAGATCATTTTTGACAGCTGTCCCTAATGCCAGCAAAACAGTTGGAAGTATACATATATACTTGTGAATAACACATTAGAGCTTCTTTAAAAGATCTGTGCCAACTCTCAATCATTCCATTTGATTGTGGATGATAATCCGTCGTTCAAGTACGTTTCGAACCTATTATATTCGTTACGGCCTTGAATAACGCGGCTCGACTTGTTTGCCCTGGTCTGTTGTAATTGTCTTAGGACAACCAAAGCGGGAAATCCAGTTGGACCAAAATGCAGTTACGACCATCTGGGCCGACATGTCCCTCAGAGACACAGCTTCAGGGCATCGTGAAACCGATCGATCATGGTGAGACAATATCTATAACCCTGTACCAGCGGCATTATCACGATGTCCAAATGAACATGGTCGAACTGATGGTCAGGAAAATCTATCTTGCCTGGAGTAAGGCGGTCGTTGCTGATCAGTCGTAGTGAACGGACGTGTTTAGCACAGAGCGGATAGTTAAATCTATTACGCAGTACCTATTACGCAATCGCAAAAAAATCCGTACAAAGTCTGGAAGGCCTACATCGTAGTACCTATTACGGGCTAATACAGACAAAAAATTAATAAATTCGTTGACGGGGATGCCTTCGCGTTCCGACGGGGTTCCCCAAGCATCCTACGCGTCTTGGCCAAAGCCGACCACACCAAAAATTGTGAAAATTTTCCCCCAGCACTCGCAACAGGTGGTACGGTGAGGGGAAAACGCGATGTCCGACCGTCGAAACGGAAGCACAATGAGCACCGGATAGCGCTCAGAGTTTTGACGAAGTTGGAGGCTGTTGAGATTTCGGTTCTTACCGAAAAACAAAAAGTGTCACTTACCTGGGCTAAAGGCATCATAGAAAAGAATCAGATCACCTGATGAACCCCTGCCTTCGAAAAAGGCAAGAGGCCTTAATGTCACCATCAACAGGACACTCACCAAGCCCTTCAATAAAGTGGCGAAGGAGAGTCTAGTGATGGCTGTTATAGACAGAAGCAGTGAGGATGGATCCATCCTCAAGGACAAATGGAGCCATGTGCAATCAGCCATTATGGCTCATTACCTCGATGTCCGTAGAGAAATGCCGGCAAACCACCAGTCTGCAACGATGCAGGATGGCATCAGGGGAGATCAGTATACCTGTATAAGGCTGCTCTGAGTCGAGCGGGTGAGGTGTGGCCAGGTGCCCAATTGGATGTTGTCGAAAAAACAACATCCCTAGTCACCCTAGAGCCATAACCTGGGTTACAGAAGAGCCCTCCAACCCGGCTGACATATTAGAAATAATAAAAGATTCCAATCCTGGTCTGCCCGCCCATAATTGGAGAATCAGCAAGGTGGGTGAGTCGGATGGTAAAAAGTGGCAGGTCAATTTGATCCTTAACGCTGAATCCACCTCCCAATCCTGGTCTGCCCGCGCATAATTGGAGAATCAGCAAGGTGGGTGAGGCGGATGGTAAAAAGCGGCAGGTCAATTTGATCCTTAACGCTGAATCCACCTCCCATATACAACGTGCAAGTGCAGCCCTACAATATGGCTTCGAGACTATAGTCTTGAAGGTATACAAGCAGGATATAGCTCCCACTGCGGAAGGTGAGTCGTCCACCGTGGTTGATACACGGCTTTCTGAAAGTGCGGAGATACCCACGCCCATTATTTCTGGTGACTCCAACTCTAATAGAAGATCTGTAACATCCTTCTGTGAGGACGAAAGCTCTACTTCTGACACAGAGGGGCTGAAGGGAGTCTCCGGACTCTTTGATGCATCTGGCGGGGATACGCTTCTCGATGATACGGACGAAGAGTTCGGGGTGGATGTTAATCTGTCAATTACCAATGATGGTAAGAATTCTACAGATTAACCTCCATCACGCTAAAGCAGCCTTTAGCGGCTCTATTGCTGCGCTTGTCCACAGGTGCAGTAGACATCGTCCTGATACAGGAGACAATATGGTGCTGTTTGCAACGAGAAGTCTTATGCCGGACGGCTTTAGAGTTGTTCTGATTAAGGATGGGGGTACTACTGACACCACCGATTCGGAATCAATTAAAAATCGAGAAGTTTTTTGCTGCTCTGCTTCCAAGAAGTTTTTGTAGCAATGTAAAAAATACTACTTCAGATTGTACGTGAAAATCGGGGCAGTAACATTTTACTCTAATTTGTCTATAATTTTCAAAGTAATTCCTATAACCTCTAGTATGCTCTTTTTCAATTACATTACGTCTATCTTCTGCATCTGTTGTATCAAACGGCATATGTTTCTTTTTGTCAAAAATATTAATTTGCTCATATACTGTAAAATATCCAGTATTTACTATTTGTTGTTTAAATTGGTTGAATGGTTTTCCTCTTTCTGGAATTTGGTTGATATCTACACTTTCTCATGAGTGTTGGGTATCTACCGAGCTTGTCGATTCGTTATCGGATGTCGTATCTTATATCTGATTCATATGCTGATAAAACATAGGCTGCTACATTTGTTTTCCCTGGTTTATAAATAATCTTTGGATCATATTCTTCTAATAATAGAAGCCATCGCTTAATTTTTGCATTCGGGTTTCTACAGGGTGGCTGATGAATATTGCTACATTAAGAAACTCAAATCAGTTTTCTTTTATTCATGTTAAAGCTCATTAAATTAAATATAGCTTAATTAGTTTTAAAAAAAATGGAATTTAAATGCCCCCCTGCTCGTTGATGCATGTGCGGCATCTTACCAAAAAGTTGTTCATTACTGCTTGGAGAGTTGAGACGGGAATAGCCGCAATTGTTTCTCAAATGGATTGCTTTAGTTCATTCAAATTTGTTGGTTTTGCTTTGTAGACTTCCTGTTTGCAATAACCCCACAAGAAAAAGTCAGGTGCAGTAAGGTCAGGCGACCTGGGGGGCCAACGGAATGTGGAGTTTCTGGATATCAGCTTATTGGGAAATTTTAGCCGCAATTCTGTCATAACAGGCCGGGCTATGTGAGGAACTGCACCATCTTGCTGAAACCACACAGAGTTGAAAGAAATTCTCATTCGGCGTAATTCTGGATAGCAAAACTCTCTCAACATGCTCAAGTAACGGCCTCCAGTAACTGTAACGGTGTGACCGTTTTCGTCGAAGAAGTAGGGCCCGACAATGCAGCGTGATGAAACTGCACACCAAACTGTGACACGAGTGGATGCAATTCCGTCTCATGGAGTATCTGTGGGTTGGAAGCACTCCATATTCGACAATTTTGTTTGTTTATGTTGCCGTTTAAATCGAAATGGGCCTCGTCAGACATGAAAAGACAGTTCAACATGTTTCCGTCCTCTTCCACCATTTGAAGCATCTTCTGGCAAGATTCCAAGCGAATAGGGAAGTCTGCTGAGTTCACTTTATTGGCCATTTGAATTTTATATGGGAATAACTCCAAATCTTTGTGCATAATTGACTGCAATGACTGTCTTCTTATACCCATTTGAGCAGATAAGGTTCTTGTCGAAACTCTTGGATTGTTTTGTATGGCATCAGCTACAGCAGCGATTGTTTCCTCCGTCCGAACTGAAGGGTTTCGATGGTAAACTACGGACTTCAGTGCGTAATAGCGGCGGACAATCCAAATTCTTGTTTCAGTGTCCCAGTTATCCATTTTTGTTAAATCTAAAAATCAATCTGCAAAATAAAAAATAAATTAACCAGATTCATTAAATGGAAAAAAAGTTATTAAATTTTTTTTTTGGTAGCAGCTTTCATCATCCTCCCTGTAGGTGACATTGGCAACCTCATTGGTTGATGGTCCGTATGGATTTATAATTCTTTCGCTCCATATAAGTAATTACTTAATGTTTTCAACGACCCCACTATAGTATATAGTTATTTTTCTATTGTAGCGTAGTTCTGTTCTGGCGTTCAAGTGAAAAAAGGAAAGAAGATCGGTTTTTTACCCGTAAATCCGGATTTTGGGAATTCCCCGGATTCCACAAACAGATTCTTGTTTTGCGCGATAATACCTACAGGAAAAATAGTATCGCGTCATTTGCTTTTCAACTTGAGTTTATTTTGTCGCACTGTGTTATTTAGTTACTACTTTCTGTTAATATTTTATCTATATTACATATTTAATTAATTAAATTTACCAATAAATTAGAAAAACACAAATGTTCACCATTTCTTTAGAAAAACAGTGATTTTATTTTTGCGGTGTACATATTGTGCGTATTGTAGTATCGAGTATATGTAGGTTTAGGTTCGGGTGGCAGCCGTTTTCTTTTTTTTTTTTTTCTTCAGCTCACATAGACCAGTTTAGGTCCCTAGTGGTACCACGGGCTAAAATGCCCTTCATCGAAACCAACCTGTTTGATATACAAATGTATCGATAGCACGAATATTGGTACTGGAAAGATCAGTTAGGCTGCCTAGAAAGGCCGACCCCAGTAGGTCCAGTCGTCGTTTACTCAAAGCGGGACAGTCGCATAGCAAGTGGTCAATACTCTCCTCTGCCTCCTCATCTCCACAGCTTCTGCAGAAGTCATTGGAGTTTATTCCCAATCTTCTGGCGTGTTCGCCGATCAAGCAGTGTCCCGTCAGAACTGGTACTAACGTACACATTTTTTTCCTTTCTAGTGCGAAGAGATATTTTGACTTTCTCAGGTCATACCTTGGCCAGATTTGTCTACCTATCCTACAGGTGCCGATTTGTGTCCATCTGTCGTAGGACTGCCTGATTGCGTCTTGCCTAAGCCAAAGCTTGCACGTGGATAGGGGCGCACCAATATATGCAAATTCTTCGAGAATTTGTAATGTCGTCCCTTTCCTAGCAAGTTCGTCGGCTTTGCAGTTCCCCGGGATATCCCTATGCCCAGGCACCCATATGAGGTGTATATTAAACTGCTCATCCATCACGTGAAGAGATCTGTGGCAGTCGAGGGCTATTTGTGAATTTTGGGATGTGGCCTCCAAAGAATTGATGGCAGCCTGGCTGTCCGAGTAAATGACAACGCCAGTATTGGTTACTATGTTCCGACTCAGCCACTTGGCGACTTCCCATATTGCCATTATTTCGGCTTGATAGACACTGCAGGTATCTGGTAGTCTGTGAGCTATATCCAAATTAAGTTCTTCACAGTGTACTCCGAAGCCAACCTTTTCATCAAGCTTCGAACCATCCGTATAGTAGTGGAGATGGTTTCTATTTCCGGGTATTCTGCCATCCCATTCAACCCTGGCTTGTATCATAGTGATGTAGTTCCTCTCAAAGCTGCGCACTGTTGATATATAGTCCACTCGGTCGGTTACCATAGCACTACACTTTGATATCCTCATGTGACCGTAGTTCTTGTACCTTCACATTGATAGGCAGTTTAATCTTAGTGCCGCTTTGGTTGCAACTTCTCTCGCCACAACATTAATCGGCAGTATATGGAAAAGGGCATGTAGTGCTCACAAGTTCGTGCAGGGCTGATTCTGTAGACTTTCCCTTATTGTAAGCATGTTGGTTCACCGACATGAGTTTTGTATCCAGGTTTTGCCTAATGAAATATTCTAAAAGTCTTTCCAGACCTTTCAATAGGAAAGAGGATAGGCGAATTGGTCTCAAGTCTTTTGGCCTAGTGTGCAATATCTTCCCCGCTTTGGGTATGAATACCACTTTGGTATCCCTCTATCGATTCGAGATGTATGAAAGCCTAATACAGCCTACATACATTTTCTGCACCAAGTGGATGATGTACTTTAACATTTTCTGCATTTCTGGTGGAGTGATGCCGTCTGGTCCAGGTGACTTGAAGGGCTTAAAGCTGTTTATAGTCCCGCTTATTCTAGATCTCTCAGTCAACAAGCTAGCGACGCTCGCAGTCCCCTCGCACTCTTGTTGGTCCTGTTGATCCTCGGGCTCTGTTGATGAGTTCCCCGGGAAATGTGTGTCGAGCAGTCGGAGACCTTGCGGCGTCGGAGACCTTTTCCACTTCGCCACAGAGGGAATACCAAGAGCGTCTTTGCGCCTTCCTAAGCTCCTTCTTATAGATCTTGAGTTGCCCTTTATATGCATCCCAATCATTAAAGGCTCCAGTAGATTTCGCCTTGTTGAATAGCTTGTTGCAAGTCTTTTTCCTTGCCGTTAGCTCAGAAGTCCACCATTGAGGTTTAGTTTTACCCTTGTACCTTGTTTTTGGACAGGCTTCTTCAAGGGAACTATTGAATAATGTGGTGATATGCTCGACGAGATTAGCCAGACCGGCTTTGTCATTCTGTTCATAAAGAAGTTTAGAGTTGAGGACCTTTTTAAAATTATTTTCATTCAGGTTACCATAAACTCTTTTCGAAAAGGAGGACTTTTGTTTTTTATAGCGCTTATATGTCAAATCGGAGAAAATATTTATATATGTGGACTATATCTAAATATGAACAGATTCATTCACAATTTTTGTACTTGGTGCTACATCTAAATCTAAAACCGATTTACACGAAATTCGAAAATGGGGGTCCTTGGATCAAGATACTCCATCCTGCTTAATTTCAAAGCGATTAGAAATAAAAAACAGTTTCAATTTCTTCCCGGGTGTGAAAAGTCCTTATTGCCAAATTTCAGCAAGATCGGGATGAAAATGCGACCTTTACTTAACGGAGGAGGACATGTCCTCCCAAAGGAGGACTTATGGTAACCCTGTACAGGTGCCACTTTGTCTTCCTCACATTTGTGTGGACAGCAGGTTTCGGCGAGTTTGAACTCTATATAATGGTGTTCTAAGAATTAGTGGTCGTCCAGGACATTCCTCCCAATAATTTTGTCTGACACCCGGTCAGTAGCAAAAGTTACGTCTAGTACACCTTGTTTGTCTTTAATTGTAAAGGTCGGTTTATAGCCAATGTTACAAATAGTTAGGTTGGTAATTAGAATAAAGAAGCGAATCACACATATTGTTTATATGCGTACTACCCCAGATAGTATGATGAGCGTTCGTGTATGCGCCAATAATCAACTCGAGCTCGTCAGACGTTGCTTCTTCTACTATTTCCCTGAAGAGAGCTGTCGATATTGCAGCTTCATAAGGAAAGTAACTGGAGACCACCCAGTATATGCGATTACCAATCTCCAGACTAGCAGCTGTTTGGTCTGTACCGCTTAAATTAGTCAGAAGAAAAATACTTATATCTTTTCTGGCCAAAATGCAGGTTCTTGGAGTGGGTTCACAGTTGGCCACAAGCAGTTTAAAGTTTGGTGTCTTGATACCGCACACCCGTCCTCCTACTACATAGGGCTCCTGGATCAGGACGATGCCTACTGCACCTGTGGACAGGCGCAGCAATAGAGCCGCTGAGGCTGCTTTAGCGTGATGGAGGTTAATCTGTAGAATTCTTACCATCATTGGTAATCGACAGATTGACATCCACTTCGACAAGGGTGTTATCGAACTCTTCGTCCGTATCATCGGAGAGCATGTCCCCGCCAGATGCGCCAAAGAGTCCGGAGACTTCCCTCAGTATCCGAAGTTGTGTTTTCATCCTCAGAGAATGACGTTACAGATCTTCTGTTAGAGTTAGAGTCACCAGAAATAATGGTCGTGTGGACCTCCGCGCTTCCGGAAAGCCTTGTATCAACCACGGTCGACGACTCGCCTGCCGCAGTGGGAGCTATATCCTGCTTGTATACCTTCAAGACTATAGTCTCGAAACCAGATTGCAGGGTTGCACTTGCACTTTGTATATGGGAGGTGGATTCAGCGTTAAGGATTAAATTAACCTGTCGCTTTTTACATCCGCCTCACCCACCTTGCTAATTCTCCAATTATGGGTCGGCAGACCAGGATTGGAATCTTTTATTATATCTACTATGTCATCCGAGCTGGAGGGCTCTTCTGTAACCCAGGTGATGGCACGGTATATGGATACCGTGCTACTACTAGCGAGTACCATTCCGGTAATCCTCGGTTTGGATGCAAATGCGTCCTCTCGTATGTGGTTCTCTAAGATGAACCGGCATTCTGCTGGTCATCAGAATCACATACGAGGAGAGACGCTAACCGAGTGGATGGTGACACGCGGAGTAGGGGTGCTGAATGACCCTTCGATGGGCCCAATGAGAGAAGTGACATTGACGTGACGGGTGCGAATGGGGCGGCGATGACAGTGTACAGCTTTAGGTGGAGGGTGTGTGACAAATGGGGCGTGAGTGATCACCGACCAATCGAGATTGTGGTCTCTCACTGGGGACGGACTAGGGTGACTGAACGGTCTCGCAGGTGGAGGGATCGGGACGTGGTCTGGCGACACTATGCGGATTGTGTTAGGGAGGCGGTCTTGGAGACGCCAATAGCTGAGTTTAGGTCACTGACGGTAGATGACCAGGTCAGTCGATTGGATAGATGTCTGTGCGCGGTGAATGATGTGCAACATGGTCGACGTCGAGAGATGGTGAAAGCCATCTGGAAGGCAATACCAGAGTATCTGTATAGCATCTATCAGAAGTGCTTAGTAGATGACTTATTCCCAGGAGCTTGGAAGATTGCCCGAGTTGCTGTGCTGCTTAGGTCTCCCGACAAGGTGAGGAGTGATCCTCGCTCTTATCGGGACATCAGTCTTCTCTCGGAACTTGGAAAAGTTCTCGAGAGAATAATGGTGTCACGGCTGAAGCAGCGCATTGATGAGAGCAGTCTCTCTGAGCGACTGCAGTTTGGATTTAAGTCTAACCGGTCTACCGAGGATGCTTTGATGCATGTAAGTCGTGGCGTTAGCGAGTCGACAGCCAAGTATGTACTTGGTATATTTGTTGATTTCCGAGGTGCATTTGACAATCTCCTTTGGGACAGCGTGCTCCAGAGGTTAGTCCAGATTGGTTACTGTGAGCTTAGGCTTTGGCGAAGCTTTTTTGAGGGCAGGAAAGTTTGTGCGGTGGGTGCCAGCGGCACAGTTTGGAAGAATGTGACACGTGGCTGTCTCCAGGGTTCTATCTGTGGTCCATTTATGGGGAACCTCATGATGGATCCCTTGTTACAGTCGCTTGAAGCCTCTTACAAGCTGTGTGCATATGCTGATGACCTCCTCATCTTGATCGAAGGCCAGTCTCGTGCTGAGCTGGAGAAAAAAGGTGCGGCGGCCATGCATACGGTCGGTGAGTGGAGTGCACGTGTTGGCGTCGAGGTGTCGGTGGAGAAGTTCTCAACAATGTTGCTCACGGGCAAATTGTCATCGGGCGTCCTCCACTCATTCGTTCTGGCTAGGATAGTATCCGGTATAGGAGTGAGGTGAAATACCTGTGTATTACATTTGAGTGTAGTTAGAGCCAAGTTGACCGATATTGTGGGGAGAGTCAATTGTAAGCTTAGGAGAGACTGGTACGTTAGCAGGCGTGCTGTCCGCACCATATATCATGGACTATTTGTTACATGCGTAATATAAGGTGCATGGGAGGGGACCTGAAGACAGGCGGCATATACTTACGGAATGCTCGCACTACGATGATATTAGGGATTTAGCTAGCATGGGAATCTTCCGCTCCCAGCGGGTGTGGGATTTCAGTAGGGTTGTAGAGGACGGTCGAACGCTAAGGGCAATTTTGCTCGTATTGTCCTTAATAGGAGAAGACTTCGAGACATTTAGTGGAGGTGACTAATTGCACTACTGTCGGCATAGCTGCCTGGTCGGCTGTTACTGCTCTGTTGACTGCGAAGCGCGGCACAGATTCCTCGATCTGCGCCCTGATGCTGATGTTGCTGATACCTGCCGATGCTCCTGGTGTTGCTGTTGTGAGCGAGGTAATTGTTATTACCGGTATGTTTGGTTGTTTGTTGTCGTTCATCCGTGAGGGTGTTCGTGTTTATTGTTGTTTCATGTTTTGTGGGTCACTGAATCTCAGTGACTGTGTGTTTGTCCGGAGCGGCGTCACGACGGTGACCGGTGAGTTATCCGTGAGGATGACTGTGTTAATTGTTGTCCTGTATGTGTTGTTCATTATTTGTTTAGTTTTTGTTTTAAAAACAAATTTTTAATTATAGGCCACCAGTCCCGGACCTTTTTTGGAGGCCCAACTGGTAGTAGCTTCGGTAACGAAGTCTGACCGGAGACTATAATCTGGTACCACGGGAGCCAGGAGCCCCTGGAACTTCGGTTCCAGCCTGGCTGTTGGTGTGGCCCCTTGGGGAGCATTTCGTGGTGGCTGTGGTTTGGACCCAAATGGCGGGTAGAGCGTAAGCTCGATGTGGAGTTGCATTTCAGCCGGGTGCCATGACCCATAGAATGGAAGGAGTTTTAGGTAGGCTCCGCTCTTAACCAAAGGGGACGACATGCCAAAAACATGAAGTCGAATTGGTACTCATGCACTTGTGTGTGGGGGCGTTGGTAGACGCATTGTATTCACCCAGTGTTAAGAGCACAGTGCGGTAACGCCATTAGGGCGGGTACACACTTTAAACACTCGACACCTATGTCCGTCTGTTGGTCTTGGCCAAAGCCGACCACACCAAACATGGTGAAAATTTCCCCCCAGTACTCACAACAGGTGGTTCGGTGAGGGGAAAACGTCATGTCCGACCGTCAAAACGGAAGCACAATGAGCACCGGATAGCGCTCAGAGTTTTGACGAATTTGGAGGGTAGGTTCCGCACAACTGGAAGTTCGGTTGACTGCATACTCTGAGATGGTGTTGATGAGTCTTGAGAGAATGTCTGAGGATTCGGTAGAGGTGTTGCTGTTGTTTGTGGATGTTCAGGTCCAGTATTAGTGATGATGAAAGCTGGCTTGAGTCGATCTACCGATATGTTCACGTACTTGTTCTTCACTCGTATCGAATAAAACCGATTTGAAATTCGTTGCACTATCTCAAACGGTCCAATGTAAGGTGGTTCAACTGGTCCTCGTACTGCGTCCGTGCGAAGAAAACGTGAGTGCAATCGATGAGGTTCTTGGAAATAAACATTTTGCTTTTATTGTGGTGAGACACCGAAGGCAAAGCTTGAAGATCCTCTTTGACAGCTGTCCTTGATACCAGCAAAACAGTTGGAAGTATATCGACCCACGATACTTGTGAATGGCATATTAGAGCTTCTTTAAAATATCTGTGCCATCTCTCTATAATTCCATTTGATTGTGGATGATAAGCCGTCGTTCGAGTACGTTTCGAAATAATTAAATTCGGACGGCCTTGAATATGGCAGCAAGAAGTCTCATGCTGGACTGCTTTGGAGTTGTTCTGATTAAGAATGGGGGTACTACTGACACCACCGATCCGGAATCAATTAAAAATCGCCACGTCGTAGATATGTAAACGATTTTCCTTTACGAAGTTGTCGTTGCCGCTATCGCCAGTGGTGTTAACTGACGACAGACCCATTATTTTTCCCGAACTGGTTTGGTAGCGGGGACAATTCCGTTTACAATGTTGGACAACATCTCCAAACTCTATCATTTGAACGTGAATGAATGTGAGATCTGGATTGATGACAACCGTTTGAATGGTATCCACTTTTAAAGATCTGATTAAGTCTTGCCAATGTCAGCTAAAGACACAGGGGAATTAATTGCATCAACCGAAATGTTGGTATCAGAACGTGGTGGTGTCCCGGTGACAGCATACACAGTATTTCCTAGTTATATCGTCCAACATTTTGTCTGCCATTTTAGCACGTTGCAGGGAAAAATAAACCCAGTACCGGCGGAAAGCGTTGATTTACTCGCGAGTCACGTGTCGTCGTTATCAAACAATCGTGAGCACGTAACTTCTACGGGGTTGGGTGCCTCGGATCCCGTAGTCGAAACAGATACAAGAGCACATCTAGCCTTTGGCAAAAGAAACGATGAGAAAGATAAAGAAACCCCAAGGGGGGACCTCTAAGCAACCCCAGCATTTAAAAGCTAGTAGGAACTCAGACTCTGAGTAATCAAGTGATAACAATATTACTATTGTTGAAAATCGGAAAATACTGTCAGGGGCACAAAGAAGGAAACTGAATAAGATGAACCGGCTGAAGATATTACAGGATGAATCTGACTCTTGTACATCTACAAAAAGAGTCAGATCTCGCGAAGAGCATAGCGATGCGAAATGAATTAAGAAGAAAAAAAAGCTCACCGACACCCAGCACTTCGGAGAAACCTATTCAATCTACCAAAAAAGGAGTTTCTAGTCAGAAGTGAGCAAGTCCACCAAACCATCCATAAAGGAGAGGGTCTCAAACAAAAAGACCCAGTCTAAAGGAAAAAGCAACGTGGCTATAAAAAGGGTAAGGAAGCACCATCTATATTCCCAAATAGCCAAAAAACATATCCAGGACGAACTACACTATGCCATAATTGATAGCAGTAGTGCGTCTGGCAGAATTCCCGAAGAGCAAAAGAGTATCTTCTAAGATTTGTTCTACACAAAGGTATTGGACCACATTCTCGAATCTAATGATGGACCAACAATCCAAGTAATGAGTTGCACGTTTGAGTGGGGCGTTTTGACGCTGAAACAGGCATCACAATGCTGTGTCGATGTCCTCGAAAAACTAGTGGGGTCGTCCATTGGCAGGACAGTTAAATCGAGCCCAAACACGAACGTAACGCCTGCAGTGGCAAACGAAAATAGTGAACAGAAAGAAGCAAGTGAGACAATTCCAAAAAGTGAGGTGGAAGTGGTCGATAACATCGCCAAATTGCCGATAACATCATCAATTTTGCAGAAAGTTCCCAGCAAAGGTGGTGATAAGGATATGGAGAGGGGCACAAAAACTCAAAACAAAGAGGGGGCGACAAAAAACAACACCGCCTTCCAAGAAGTGGTCGATAACATTACCAAATTGCCGATAATATCACCAATTTTGCAGAATTTTCTCAGCAATAGTGGTGATAGGAATAGGTACATAAAGAATTACCGAAAGTAACACCGCCTCCCAAAGAGGTCTACTTGAAGAGTGTGTAATAGGTAGTAAACGAAAGGAGGAGAAAAACTCACTACCAAGTAAGGAGGGAGTGCAACCAGATAGGATAGAAACCCAAAGGAAACTTTTACTGGAAAGACAATGATTGAGGTAATCCAGATAAACCTCCACCGGAGCGAAACGGCATCCATTACTCTGATGGACATAATAAATAAAGGCAGGGTTCACGTTGCTTTGGTCCAGGAACCGTGGACTACTAGTAACAAAGTTACTGGATTAAACCATGTGAACTATAACCTTTTCTACGCTTACACAGGTACTCGGCCAAGGGCTTGTATTTTGTGCCGTAAAAACTTATGTTTTATTTTCTCTCCAGAGTTGTCAACATCGGACGCAACGGTGCTGAGGCAAGGTAATGGAAATATGTACCTGGCGTCAATATACCTGCCATTCGATGCGCCGACGTTGCCACCTACATCGGAATTACAACGTCTGGTAAGGGAATTCAAAAATATAAGTAATATTTACTATCTGGTAGTGATGCCAACTCACACCATATTGCCTGGGGTAGTTCTGACACCAATAAAAGGAGACAAGCCATTATAGAATTTTTGAATACAAAGATCTCCTAACTCTCAACATAGGAAACAAGGCGACCTTTGCTAACAAACTTAGGGAAGAAGTATTAGATATAACGATAAGCTTAGAAAACCTCATTGATGAGATCCATGAGTGGAGGGTTTCGTATGAACACTCCTATTCGGACCACCGTTATATAAGGTTTAAAATTGCACGGCCACCGCCTGACCCAATAAGGTTCCGTAATAAGCCTAAAACTGGCTGGACCAAATTCGGCAATCTACTTAGAAATCTATTGGACCAGCCTAAACACGATTATCCAAGTACAGAAGACATTGATATCAATGTGAGGAGGATTACGGAGGCTCTTGTAAAATCATTCGAAGATAGTTGCCCGCTTCGAGAAAGGAAATCTGCCTATGAGAAACCCTGGATGACAGGGCAAATTCGCTCGATTGGCAAGAATGTCCGCAGACTTTACCAGAGAGCTCGACGTAAAAAGCTATCAGTATATTGGATGACTACCACAGAAGACTCAAAGAATACAATAAAACCATTAGACTGGCGAAACGTAACTCCTGGAGGCTTTTCTGTGAGCAGGTAGACAGCGTTAACAGCATGTCTAATATAAAAAAGTTCCTCTCAAAAACTCATATCCAAACCGAAACACTGGTGGATGAAACGGGTAAAAGGATGGAAACTGTAGATGATACCGTAAGGCTTTTGATGAAAACTCATTTTCCGAGTGGTAATACTGGGTCAACAGAGGATTAGATACAGACCGAAAATGTGATGCACCAAGTACCTATTACGGATGCTATGGTTAAAGAAGCAATAAAAAGCTTCTCTCCCTTCAAGGCTGCGGGACCGGACGGAATATTTCCAGCGCATCTTCAGAATGAGGTGGATCTGGTATCAACTCATCTGGTTGTTGTTGTTGTAGCAGCTTGGAGACGCTGAGTTGATAATCCTTAAGTCTATTTCTATTACAGACTTCGTTCCGGCATATATCCGATTATCGCGGGAACCTTATGTTGTTTTCATCCACTCAATGTTGTCCGGTTGTAAATTAACATTCCTCTGTTAATATCAGGGAATGGATGTTATTTGAGTGTTGCCGTTTCTATTCTCCACTAGAAGCGCTGCATATCTGTTAATAGTCGTCATGGTGTTATGTCTATTTTTAGCTTCCCTGTTGACTTGTGTGATCAGATGTTGTTGAAGTGGTAGTGCGCCCGGTGAGTTATTTTTAGTTGCAGAAACTTGAATTATGATGAAAACATGAAATGTTGATGTTAAATTTTTCCGGTGCCATGGCTGGGAGTTGAACCCAGCACTTTCGGGATCCAAGTCTAACGCACTAACCACTAAGCTACCGAAGGCCACATCTGGTTGGAGTTTTCACTGCATTGGCAGGAATCAAGGGTGGTCTTCATACCCAAGCCTGGCAAGGCGAGTTATACGATCCCAAATGCTTATCGACCTATTAGCCTAACTTCTTTCCTGTTAAAAACAATGGAGCGAATAATTGACGACATGATCAAAAGTAAGATAGCCGATGACAAGCTAAAATTCAAGCAACACGCAAATGTTAAAGGAAGATCAGTGGAAACAGCTCTACATGAGGTAGTACACCACATAGAACAGTCCTTCAATGAAGAAATGTACACACTTGCCGTTTGTATAGACATTGAGGGCGCTTTTAACAACGTTCAGACCGATACACTTATCCAGTCCTTAGACGAGTTGCAAGTTGACCGGGGGCGTTGATAAACTGGATCAACAATATGCTAAGGATTATTTGTGGGTCATATGACGTAAAAATCAGAGACAAGGTAAATCGTGGTATACCTCAGGGGGGCATTTTATCGCCTCTCCTATGGGTTACGACGATACACAGTCTCCTTAAAACCCTCACCAATGAAGGACTTAAACCAGTCTGTTATGCAGACGTTATAATACTTCTAAGGGGCACACATCCAAACCAACTATGCAGAAGAGCTGAGGAGGCACTTACCATAGCATATAACTGGGCACAACCAAGGGGATTAAATGTCAACCCAGACAAAACAGAAATATGTCTATTTACAAGGAGAACGAAGATCCCACGTTTTACCCGGCCTCGATTCCTGAATAAGACAATTGCTATAACTAAAAAGGTAAAATACTTGGGAGTAATCTTGGATCAGAAACTGTACTGGAAAGATCATCTTGAAGAAAGAGTTACAAAGGCCCACAGATGTTGGTCGTTGTGCAGAAGAGCTATAGGTTCAAATATTTGGACGTAGTCCCCGTCCAGATGTGACACACTGGCTTTACATGAGCGTGATTAGACCAATAATAACCTACGCCTCTGTAGTGTGGTGGACATCAATGGACAAAAAGTACAACGTAATACCATTACAAAAAGTGCAACGTATGTGCTGTCTAGGCATAAGCGTGGCAATTAGAACCGCACCAACAAGAGCGTTGGAGACTATACTGCACATCCAACCAATAGATATCCGTATAAATTATGAGGCAGCCCTCACAGCAAGACGTCTACAAGTGATGGGTGAATGGATAAATCTAGACCACAAGTCGTACCATCAAAAGATATTGCAATCACTGGTCGGTCATATTCAAACAACGGAAATCTCCGACCACATTCCTGAAGTGCGGCTTGCAGAGTCGAACAGTATATTTTAAGGTGTGTCAATCTGTAGTATTTTTTACAAATCTGCCAAAAAACAAAGTTATAACCCCCTGTACCATAGTGTGGTGTAGAATATAATAACTAACGAACAAACTGAATGCCTGAAGGGAACATAATTTCCAAAAATTGCGGTGTACGGGTATTAAAATAGAGGCAGTGATTGTAGAAAATTCTATCATGATTTTATTCTGAATGAATTGTCATATTAGTTGCAAGTCAAGCGTCGATAAATAAATATTAAAATTTTATTTAACTACTAGTATTTAATAACTACTGTTTTGTTTTTTTAACAAAGCTATATCTTATTTTCAAAAAAATGAATGCATCGTAGTAGAAATATAATCTCAAAACTACTCGACTCCGGGGGACGGGAGTCGGAGTTTTAGCTCGACTCCGCAGCCCTGGTCAAGGTACACCAAGTGCGCGGTATAGGTATGGCCGAAGTTAATATGAATTTATAGGATTTTTAACGATCTATCCCGAAATCCAATGGGAGTCATTATAAACTACACCGCACTGTGGTACAGGGTATTATGACTTTGTGCATTTGTTTGTAACACCCAAAAGGAGAAGAGATACCCCCATTGTTTATTATACCGATCGACTTTTAATAACTTTCTGAGTCGATTTACCTATGTCCGTCTGTCTGTCTGTAGATGAATTCTTGTAATCAAAGTACATGTCGCAATTATGGTCCGATCTCAACGAAACTTTGCACATATCTTTCTTTAGGCCCAATCACAATCCCCATTTGTTTAAAATCGGTTCAGATTTACATATAGCTCGCATATATATGTTACTCCCGATTTGACATGTAAGCGCTGAAGAAACTGTATTTTATATCCGATCAGTACGGAATTCGACAGAAAGAGGTTTCTATTTTACATGAATGAGTATTCAGGGAAAATCGATTCAGATTTTTATATAACCTCCATATATATGTTCCTCCTGATTTGGTTACAAAGCGCTATAAAAGTTGTACTTTCTACGTTTCTCAATTTAGGAACTAATATTGCTTAATTTAGCGATTATCGGTTCAGAATTAGATATATCCACATATATATGTTCTTACCCATTTACCAATTATTCCAAATTATTATCGCAATGACCCTTATCGCATTGTTAGGGAGGTGTAGGCTATTATATAGTCGGCCCCGCCCGACTTTCTGCCTTTCCTTACTGATTATATTGAAGGAATACTGCCAAATTCGGAGAACCCTCGATTTGAAATTTAAGCGCTGTAGAAACTGTATTTTATATCCGATCACAGTGAAATTCGGCAGAAAAAGGTTTCTTATTACATGAAGGAATACTGCCAAATTCGGAGAAAATCGGTTCAGATTTAGATATTGCCCCCATATATATGTTAGCCCCGATTTGACATCTAAGCGCTGTAGAGGCTGTATTTTATTCAATTCAATTCATTTGTATTTCTATATATATAAAAGAAAGTGATGTTAGTTACTACGCTTATAACTCGAGAACGCCTGGACCGATTTCGGTGATTAGCACCAATTCGTCTCCGGCCAAATAAGAAGAATACACAAGAAAATTTTGGAAAAAAGTCGGAAAATTGGGAAAATCGAAAATTGCTATTTCTTGCGAGATTCCTACTGTTCCTATCTACTACTCTCTTTTTGAATCCAATTTTTTTATTAATTTTCTATGTTTGTTCCGTATAGACGTCTAAACGGCTTGACCGATCATCCTGAAATTTTCACAGAATGTACATGTGTAGGGGGTGCTGAAAATAGGGTACTTGAATTTTCGATATATCAAGTGGGCGTGGACCCGCCCATATGTGTCAAATTTTGGTATTGAGAAAAATTTTTAGCTAGAGTGCTGAAATTTTGTGTGTATGCATTTAGTGTTTAGTGTTATGTGAATTTTCGAAAAATGGGCGGAATCGGACCAATGGGCGTGGCCCCGCCCATATAAGTCAAATTTTGAAATTTAAATATTTTCCACAATTCATTAGCGAGAGTTCTGCAAGTTTGTGTATATGTATCTGACAGTCTACGTGATTGGTCCAAAAATGGGCGGGATCGGCTCAATGGGCTGGCCCCGTCCACATAGACCAAATTTTTGCAATTTCGGTATCTTGCACAATTTGCTAGCGAGAGTGCTGCAATGTCGTGTATATGTATCTGGTGGCTTTCTTCGGAATTGGTAAAAAAATGGGCGGGATCGGACCAATGGGCGTGGCCCCGCCCATATAAGCCAAATTTTGAAATTGATATATCTTGCACAATTTGTTAGCTAGAGAGCTGTAATGTTGTACATATGTATCTGGTGGCAGTCCACGTGATTGGTCCAAAAATGGGCCGGATCGGACCAATGGGCGTGGCACTGCCAATATAAGCCAAAATTGAGCTATCTTGCACAATTTAGTAGAGAGAATGCTGTAATTTTGTGTATATGTATCTGGTGGCAGTCTACGTGATTAGTTAATAAATGGGCGGGATCAGACTAATGGGCGTGGCCCCGTCCATGTAAGCCACATTTTGGAATTGATATATCTTGCAGAATTTGTTAGCGAGAGTCTTCGTGATTTGTCCAAATATAGGCGGGATTGGACGAATGGGCGTGGCCCCGCCCATATAAACAAAGATTTTAAATTGACATATCTTGCACAATTTGTTAGCGAGTGTGCTGTAATTTTTTTGGTGCAAATATGGACGGGATTGGACCAATCGGCGTGGCCCCGCCAATACAAACCCAATTTTGAAATTTACATAACTCGCACAAATTATTAGCGAGATTACTCTAATTTTGTGCATATAAAATGGGCGGGGTCGGACAAATGGGAGTGGCCCCGCCCATATAAGCCAATTAAATTTTGTGTTTGATATATCTTGAGCAATTTGTTAGAGAGATCAATGTAATTAAGTGCATATATATTTTGTGTCAGTCTACGTAATTAGTCCAAAAATTAACGGGATCGGAAATCTGAAGTCTGGGGCAACGAAGTGGACCGGGTCCAGCTAGTATTTTATAATATTTACACTTCATTTCAACTTTGTAATACTATTTAAGAGTTTAAGACTTATCTCTTCTTCTACTTTGTAATTAATAATGATTTACAAAATTGATTAGTTAATACTAAAATATATACAAGGGGAGGAAAAAATTACAAAAAAACCTATATGAATATTAATTTTGTTATGATAAAAACTTAACACTACTTACAGACTAACTATGAATTTGCTATATCATTAATATAAGTAAAACTTGATGAAGAACATCTTGTATTAAAATTTTGCGTCAATATTTCAATCTTATCGATGACTAGGTGAATTTTTGCATGCTCATGTAGTCGTTTCGTAGAATAGTAAAAAGGTAGTTTTAATATTAATTTTAATATTTTATTTTGTGTATCTTGTAACTTCTTTAAATGACAGTTAGCACTTGAAGACCACAATGGTTCTCCATACATAGTACATCGCCGATTGAAATATGGACTTAAATATTAACATTTTATTAGTTAGACTAAGATGAGATTTGCGGTTTATAAAGGGATATAGCACTTTGATCAGCAAATTCACTTTATTTATTACAAATGGGATATGATTTTTGAATTTAATTTTTGTATCTAATATTACACCTAAATATTTAACTTTTTGTTCCCATTGAATTTCCATATTATTTACAACAATGTTATTTTGTGGAGTAAAACATTCTTTGCGTTTCCTTGTGAAATAAATTGCCTTACTCTTTTCACCATTTATACTGATTTTCCATTTATCGAAATATTTTATTAGAATAGATAATGCAGATTGAAGATTTCTGATGATATCTGAAGCCAATATTTCAGAGCTTAAAATCGCAGTATCATCAGCAAAAATTGATAATAAGCAGTTATTTAACTGCGGGATATCGGAAGTATATATATTGTACAGTAATGGGGATAAACATGAACCTTGTCTTTGCGTTTCCTTGTGAAATAAATTGCCTGACTCTTTTCACCATTTATACTGATTTTCCATTTATCGAAATATTTTATTAGAATAGATAATGCAGATTGAAGATTTCTGATGATATCTGAAGCCAATATTTCAGAGCTTAAAATCGCAGTATCATCAGCAAAAATTGATAATAAGCAGTTATTTAACTGCGGGATATCGGAAGTATATATATTGTACAGTAATGGGGATAAACATGAACCTTGTGGGCAGCCGGCATTTATTGTAAATATTGTTGAAGAATCCGAGTTTATAGATACTTTGAACGTTCTATTTTGTAAGAAGTTTTGAATTATTTTAATAAGTTCACTAGGGAAATTAAGATTGAGGCTGTATTTTATATTCGATCAGTACAAAATTCGACAGAAAGAGGTTTCTATTTTACATGAATGAGTATTCAGGGAAAACCGATTCAGATTTTTATATAACCTCCATATATATGTTCCTCCTGATTTGGTTACAAAGCGCTATAAAAGTTATACTTTACTTCCGATCATTACAAAATTCTCCAGAAAGATGTTTCTCAATTTAGGAACTAATATTGCCTAATTTAGCGATTATCGGTTCAGAATTAGATATATCCACATATATATGTTCTTACCCATTTACCAATTATTCCAAATTATTATCGCAATGACCCTTATCGCATTGTTAGGGAGGTGTAGGGTATTATATAGTCGGCCCCGCCCGACTTTCTGCCTTTCCTTACTGGTTTTATTTTGAAGATTGTACAAATTAGACACATTGTAAAATTTGCATTACCTCAAAATAGAACAATTCAATATTAGGTTCCCTCTTAAGATATATTATGGTTTTAAACGAATTCATACAGTATAAGTTATCGCGGATGAGTACATAATTGTCGTATGTCAATGTCGACTTCACAATCCCATTAATTCATATGAAAATATTTAAAAATTTCTTAGTGTACAAATATCACTACAAATTTCGAGAATTCAGATTTTTTTATATGAAATCTGTCAATTTATTATTAAAGGCCATAACAAATAATATTATGTAATCTTACAAAAAAGGTTCACAAAAAAATTCACTCAAAATGATCTTAACATTTTCAGATTTTTTTATATGAAATCTGTTAATTTATTATTAAAGGCCATAACAAATAATATTATGTAATCTTACAAAAAAGGTTCACAAAAAAATACACTCAAAAAGATCTTAAAATTTAACTCCCCTCTATACATAGGCATTTTGTATTGAAATAAAACACAAACAAGTAAGAAAGTTCAGCAGAATTCCCTAACCTTCAGTCCCAAAAGAAATTAAATTACTAAACTAAATTATTATCAATCAAAAACTAAATTATTATCAATCAAAATAGCATTTAATAACTTAAAGTATCCAGCAAAAAAAGAGCATCCAAAGAAGCAATAAAAATCCCCAACTTATGATCCGGAAGTTGTTCTAAGAAAAACTTTTGCACAACTCTTTTAAAGCACTGTAAGATTTGCTTTTTTGGTGTTGTATTTATGTATTTGATGAATGTATGTCGTTCTTATTAACATCTTTGGGTCCGGAGATTTCATATTTTAAAGGAATACAAATGTTGACATAGGGAAGGGAAAGTATAAATAATATCTAATAATAATATCCAAAAGAAGAGTGGGCCTAAAGAAACCAAGGGGTGTAAAAGTTTAATAACTTTTCCGTTTATTAATTTTTTTTTATTTTTTCTTCCAGATTATATAATATACAAAAGGCAAATTTTTTTACACTAAGTATGAAAAATAATGTCTCTTAAATGACCACCGTTTTCAGCTTCGCACTGATGGGCTATTTTTAGAGCATTTTCCATAACACCTTTCAAAACTTGTGGCTGTAGCGTTCGAATTTCTGCAACAATGTTTGCCTTGAGTTCAAGGATTATCTCTGGCTTGTTCACATACACTCGCTCCTTCAAATAACCCCAAAGAAAATAGTCGGGTGCTGTCAAATCTCAATCTCAATCAAAATGTCGACGATATGCTCTTTGCGTTAAAATAATTGATCTCTGGTTTAAATAATAAAATTCTATTGTTCTGGTTCTCTGTTCAATTGTGAACATCTCCATTATAAATTCTCCAAGTGTTGTCTATATAATCTGAAAGAAAAAATAAAAAAAAAATAATAAACGAAAAAGTTATTAAACTTTTACACCCCTTGGTTTCTTTAGGCCCACCCTGTACTATTGGCCAAATAGATCAACGATCATATATATGTATGTATGTTTAGGACATTTGAAGATGTCTGTAATCTGTATGGTGTAGATGGCTCTTGAAAAGTGTGACCCCATAGTGTAATTAACATTCTCACAAAAAAAAAAAGTTTTCCGTAGCCCCGGTTCAGAGAGTAGTAAAGTACCACAATGTGGTACAGTATGTATGGTATGGTATACACGCAAAGAAAAAATTCGTTACTCCCAAACGAAAAATTAGACAAACGAATTTGTTTGTGGTGTATGTTTGTCGTAAACGATTTATGTTTATCCCAAAACCCAACGAAACGTTTATAGCAAACGGTTAGTGTACTTATCGTAAATGATTTCCATTTATTACAAACCATGTGAAACGTTTAGTGCAAACGGTTATTGTGTTTGTCACAAGCAATGCCTGTTTATCCCAAACCCCGTAAAACGTGTGTTGCAAACAATCCTTGCGTTTGTCACAAGCAATGTCAGTTTAACAATAAATGAGAAAACGATTGTCACAAAAGAATAATTTGATTGAATTATGATATTTAATATGTTTTGTAATATTATGTTTATAATCAAAAATGTCACAATTTTTAGTAAAATGTCCCCGGGAGCTCCCCGATAAACACCTCTGCTATTATTTGTCTGCTATCTTCAAATTAAGTTGTAGACAAACTGTAAAAAAGAACATATTAAAAATGTAGTAGTCCATTGTAGGGATCAAAGCGAGATGTTATCTTACCACATATCAAACTTTTTAGTCAAAAGTGAATTTTATAGGTCAATATTCTGACCCAAATGCTGACAATTCAATAGTTTACACGTCCATGAATAGAATACTAAACTACATCAGGAAATAACATGAAAAACTTCGGGTGAAAAAACGTGTTGCATAATGTCATTAAAAAACAAAGTTTAACTGTTTAGTGTTGAAAATATCAGCAGTTTCCAGAAGTATCCAGTTGTATTGTCCCTGAATAAATTTATTTCACAATTACGATATAAAAATGGAGACATAGAACAAAAATATCAAAATTATTTTCCTTTATTCAGAGTTAAATAAATTCACCCTACCGATATCTCGAAAACTAGGCGAGATAGGAAAAAAATGATTGCAAATTCTGAAAGACCATGCTTGAAACCCATACTATCAACTCCTAACTCAAAAAACACAAAAATGGCGTATGGACCAAAATAGCATTAATCCGACGATATGCCATCTATTTCATGTATGTAACGTTATATTTCTCATGACATTTGTGTGTTGAAATAATATACTACAAAAAAACAAATTTCACTCTTCTACTATAATTTTTATATACCCACTTGTGCGAATATGAGCAAAACCCATGTCCAAGTAGCTGATATAAATGACTTCTATGAGAGAGAGATGTTGAAATGTACATAACTCGTCTACGAGTATGTTTCGAGCTTGGTAAAAAATGGAAAATTTAGTAAACAATATATTTAAAATTTTAAAATTATGTTCTAAAATTTATTTATTTAAATGTAATAAGTATCTTAAACATAAATGACCACAAACCTAACCTAACCTAACCTGATTTAACTTGGAGGTGAAAATTAGGTTAGGTTAGGTTAGGTTTGTGGTCATTTATGTTTAAGATTCTTATTACATTTAATCAAATGTCATGAGAAATATAACGTTACATACATGAAATAGATGGCATATATGATCGGTTCCTCTTTTGCGCTGAATTACATTGTTTTCAAACAACCTGAAATCCGATAACTAAACAGAGAGGGACGGAGAAAAAGACTTTTGTAAACAAATATGTAAATGGGTTAGAATGGTCGATGAGTTCCATTGACTACTGCAGTATGGAAGATATTCTTTCGCCTGTAAATTATTTTAAGTACGTTTTGTTGTTGGACATACAAAAACCAGATATCTTACCAAAATATGTGAAAACAACTGTTATTAATTTAGAGAACAAAATAAAGCTAAAAAATTTAAAACAGAAATTAAAAGTTAGAAAGTTTGTAAGCGCTCTTCTCGATAAAATCGATCGTCCATAACATATCGAGGTTTTAAATCAGATCTTCTAAATGTGACTACTTCAAAAAAGACATATATCGGTGGCTTATATCCAGTTGTAGCTATATTAAAAAACAATTTTTCAGGAGAGCAAGGAAACAGAACTATTTTATTGTGACATTTTTGAGATTCAGCAAATTTTTGTTCTACATATTGTTACAATGTGCTACAAACAATGTAATATAATCCGTTATACGCGAAGTTCTGAAATAAACCCCTATTCCTTCGTAAATTGTCTATGTTTTGTTGAATTGGTAAGTATAACAGCTTTTGTTCAAATTTAAATCTTTGTATATAAAAATCCTCGTATGTTTGTTCTAACTCATGATCTCCGAAACTATAAAGCGAATTGGCTAAAATTTGCACATTCGGTTCGGTTCGGGGTCATCTTTGTTTAAGAATAATTTAAATTGCGATGAATGCCAGAGTGGTCAAGTTTTTTGCAAAATCCGCATTTGCAGAGCGATTTAACTGAAATGCGCTGTATTGTCCCAGCAAAATCTTGGTAAGTACCTATCATTATTCCCTGCATTACCAAATAATGACATCTCATTATTCGCTGCATTACTTTCGGCTTATTAATAATGACTTACTAATAATAACTGAAATAAGTGATTTTTTACGAATATTATCAAAATCATGTTGGCAAATTAAAATATAATGCAACATATTTTCAAATAATACGGGCAGATTTGAATGAAAATACCATAAATATTTACGTATATCACATGATGTAAATCCTTTGAAGAATTTTTTACATGGGAGTTTGGGTTCAGAAATTCGAATCTGGCATGAGGAAATTGTTTGTTTTGAGAAATATGCTCAACATCACTTTAAATGGCCATTTCTAAATATCTACCATATCTACTACTTATTTTATAACTTTTTGGTACTGCATTATTCAAGCACATATTTATGTGGTATGCCTATGCTACAAATAAGTACTTATTATGCTACTTTATTGTATGCTTTTGGGAAGTACTTTCCTCCAATGACATCCCCATGTTAAAATAATGAGAAAAGTGGCTAAATAATAAGTACTTACCATTATCGAACTTTGCTTACTTGTCGGATTATTTGGTAATGAGAAATTTTGCTGGGGTATTTTCCTCAAACTAGGAATATATGCGATTTTGAATGAAATATCATTTAATAACAGACTAATACATCCCGAAAAGAACGGGCAGGACAACGTCTGCTGGGGTCAGATAGTTTATATTGAAAATAGAAATGTTAAACACAATTCAATTTAAAAGATATATTGAAACTAAACGCCAAACTGTCTACTTTTAAATAGTAAAAAAACGGCTAGGGTTATATTCGCAGAAATTTTAAGTGGGTGAAATACTAAGTGTGGGTAACCAAATTAAAGAAGATTTTGTCGCGATTCTGTATACAAGACTTACATGCGTTGAAAAGAACGTGGGTGACGGTATCAACGATTTTTGTATACTTGCAAATAGTACACGTAATTCAAATGCTTATAAAGGGTGTCCCAAGAAGAGCGCAATTTTTTAATCTCGCAACATTCGAAGTGTCGTTGTTTGACATTTGAATAATTGTTATTGTTTGTTAGTAGAAGGTACGAGGTTAGTAAAAATGGAGCGAAGGGAGCGAAGGGAGTTCGTTAATTGGGTATTGGAGAGACAACATGAAATGCTGATTTTGCCGATAAAATCATCTTCAGTGACGAGGCCCATTTTCATCTTGATGGCTTCGTCAATAGGCAGAATTGTCGCATTTGGGGTGCGGAAAATCCTCGAGTGATTCACGAGAAGCAAATGCATCCTCAACGTGTCACTGTGTGGTGTGGTTTTTGGGCTGGAGGAATCATTGGACCTTTTTTTATGAAAATGAGGCAGGTCAAGCGCAAACAGTCAATGGTGTTAGGTATCGTGAAATGATAACCAGTTTTTTCTTGCCTAGAATTGAAGAACTGAATGTGGAGGGCATGTGGTTCCAACAAGACGGCGCCACATGTCATACAGCCAGAGAAACAATTCAATTGCTGCATCAGTAATTAAAAAATTGCGCTCTTCTTGGGACACCCTTTATATGATAATAGTAATGATAATTGGATGAAATCACAGATTTCAATTCTTGTAAATGCTTCCATTTAGTCTTAGAAATTATAATTTCACCGTGATGTAGAGGTTGCTCTTCGAAAATATTGAATTTCGCTATTTGTTTTAATGTTATTTAATCATACAGTTGTCTGTCTTTTCTATGTTGCCCACACCATGTGCTTTTAAAGAAATTGCATTTCGCAATTTTTGTAATGATTTTGCAAATATTTTAAAGTTAATTGAATATAGTGTTTCTGCGTTACCCACATCATCTTCTTTTAACAGTTTGCATTTCGAGATTTTTAGCAATGTTTTTGTAAATATTTTAATGTATGGACATAGTGTTTTCTACCTTTTCCGCGCTATACACTTCAAGTTTTGCGATTTTGTGAAATTTTTTTTTTTTTTGTATACAGTGTTTTCAATTTTTCTGCGATATCCATAGGTTTTTTCCTGTATGCATTGGAAATGCATTCAGAGTAATAACTTTTTTAACTGGAATTCATAATAAAACTTTTACTCTAAGTATTTTTAGATTTAAATATTTTGAAAATTAAATATTTCCTCGTGTTATAGCGTATTTAGGTAATGTGGATTAGTAATGGTTTTTGCAATATACTTTAAGAAGTAGAGTCCATTCTTCACAGTGGGCATCTTCAATTTCCTTTAAGAAGGTTAATGAGTAATATACGGGATTGCAAAATACATCAAATTTGAAATTGTCTTCCGCGGTTTTCTCCAAATGTATTTATTTTGCAAAAATTTTGAATACAGAAATGTAATCAGATCAACAGGAAAAGTTCATACTACATCGAAAAATTTATTGTCAGCAATTTGGAAATGAAATAAAAAATGTAAGTATAGCCTTTTTGTCTTCGTAAAAATACATAAAACAACATAGCAAAACAACAAAACGTTGAAAAGGCTTAAAACACATGTACACTGTAGCACAATCATATAAATCAGACGCATTTGTCATCAAAATCATGGATATAAGTCATCGATATGCTATCTTGATGGGATATTCTGTATTAAGTTTCATTTCCTTCAAACTAAGAATTTTTTAAAATTCAGTTTGTTGAAAGATCCTACAATCTCCGTCTTAGATTTCATGATATTCACATTACCCAGCAAAATTTCTGATTACCAAATAATCCGACTAGTAAGCAAAGTTCTATAATGGCAAGTACTTATTATATAGCCACTTTTCTCACTATTTAACATGGACATGTCATTGGAGGAATGTACTTCCTCATGATTTTCATGATTTTAAGTACTTGAATAATGCATTACCAATAAGTTATAAAATATGTAGAAATGGCCGTTTAAACTGATTTTTTCCATATATTCGCGCATTTCAGTTTCCTCATTTCAAATTCAAATTTCTGAACCCAAACACCCCATGTGCAAAATTCTTCAATGATTTAACATAATATACCCAACCAAAATTTCTCATTACCAAATAATCCGACGAGTAAGCAAAGTTCGATAATGGTAAGTACTTATGGGGATGTCATTGGAGGAAAGTACTTCCCAAAAGCATACAATAAAGTAACATAATAAGTACTTATTTGTAGCTCAATTTTATGTACTTGAATAATGCATTACCAATAAGTTATAAAATAAGTAGTAGATATGTATGAATGACCATTTAAAATGATTTTTTGCATATTGTCGCGCATATTTCACGAAACAAACAATTTCCTCATGCCAGATTCGAATTGCTGGTGTTTTCATTCAAATCTGCACGTATTGTTTGAAAACATGTTGAAATATAAATAAATCTTGTACTATAACCCACATATAGCCAAAAGTGCATTATATTAAAATTTGCCAAAATGATTTTGATCACAAAAAAATCGCTTATTTCTGTTATTATTGGTAAGTCATTATTAATAAGCCGAAAGTAATGCAGCGAATAATGAGATGTCATTATTTGGTAATGCAGGGAATAATGACAGGTACTTACCAAGATTTTGCTGGGACGTAATACGTAAATATTTTTGGTATTTTCATTCAAAACTGGACGTGTTATTTGCAAACATATAAAATAATAAATAAATAAATCTTGTGCAATAACCCACATATAACCAAAATTGCATTGTATTAAAATTTGCCAAAATGATTTATTTATTATTGGTAAGTCATTATTAATTAGCCGAAAGTAATGCAGCGAATAATGAGATGTCATTATTTGGTAATGCAGGGAATAATGACAGGTACTTATCAAGATTTTGCTGGGTACTTTTCAAAGTGTGTTATCGACACAAAATTTGACGCTATTTATTTCAATTGATTGAGAGATCATTACCATATGATTCTCTTTGAAAGTAGTCTTCCACACAGGATCTCAATTCACTCCTCTCATAAAGACTTAGAAAAATGTTTGTGATTGAATTTGAAAGATTATAAATATTTGACAACAAACATGCCACCCATAGATAATAAGAAAACATGCCATGATGTTCAAATTACTTTGCAAAGTTTGTCAATAAATAAATATATACAAGCTGAAAAAAAATCGCTTCTATAGTATATTGCCCCAAACATATTCTGCTGGAAATATACATATGTTTAGGGTACATTCGAAATATATTAATTTTTTTTGCACACAAAAAATTTTATATTTGAGGAGGTGTTGCTCTAAACAAATCATTCTCGCAATCCAAATATTATATTATTTTGGCTATTATTTCTGAAACAAAGATTTATTTGCATTTTCGTAATCAGAAAATAAGTATAACGATACATTAGCTGTCAGCCAAGTTTTAGGTTTTCAGTAACTCAAAGTACACTTTTTTGTTCGTAAAATGTTTTTGTTTGTTAAATGTTCGTAAATTTTTTTTTTGTTATTTAAATCGTATGACAGAATATGATGACTTGTTATAAATAGAAATTTATATCTAGTGCTTTAAAACAAATTTTATTCCCACTTATGTCATTTTAAATTTTAAGGTATAACCCGAAATCAATGTAAAACTAAAATGTAAAATGTAAACACATATTTTATTTGAGAAAATTATTGCGCAAGCATATATTGTAGTAATACATTAATATAGGTGTTCCAAATATATTTTATTGATTTTTAAATAAAATTTTTTTTGCTCGAAAATATATATTTAAAAAATTTGTGTTCTAAAGGCTTAACACAGGAACAACCCCATCCACACACAAAATAGGCATATCAATGATCTAAGACACTATACCGTTTAAAAATAAAGCAACATAATCAGAATTACAACAAAATTACCACCCTTGAAGTTTGTTGTGATTCACAGCACAGTTATACATACATATCTCCCCCGACTGCACTAAACCACTATGAATTTCATCATATTATGTCATTTTCCTAGCAACCAGACACCCAATAGTCTGTCCGTCCGAAAGTCGGACTGAGGAGATGAAATTCCCCTAGCAACCAGCCACCCAATAGTCTGTCCGTCTGAAAGACGGACTGGGAATTCCTCTAAATCCATTCTTGAAAAATAATTGTAAACGAAATATCCAACGATCTAAATCCATCCTAAATGTAAAGAGCAATCACAAGAACCTATGCTCGACATTACAAAATCGTTACAAATAAAACAAAATTAGAACCATGTTTACATTCGGCCCCAAAATTTTTCTCTTTGCAAACAGCCTTAGACATATAAAGCAGCATGCACAAAAAATTACAACAAAAAATGTCCAATACCAAACCAATAATCAAAAATGACAACAAAAAATTACACCTGAGCTATACACGGCAATCAATATGCGATCCCTTTAGGATGGGGCGTGATCTCAACTCACACCTCTCAATATTGATGGCAATAACAGCCAAATCACCACACAACGTCGGAAAGAATCAATAAACACGTGTCAGACACAGGACTAACTCCATCCAAACATAAAGAGCAAACAGAAAAAAAAAACAAAATTTCCGTCACCACACAACAAACAGACCACACAAAACAGGCATATCAATGATCGAAGACACTATACCGTTTTAAAAATAAAGTAACATAATCAAAATTACAACAAAATTACCACCCTTGAAGTTTGTTGTTGTTCTCCCACGACCTCACTAAACCGACATAAATTTCATCATATTATAACATTTTCCTAGCAACCAGCCACCAAACAGTCTGTCCGTCCAAAAGACGGACTGAGAAGATGAAATTCCCCTAGCAACAAACCACCTAATAATCTGTCCGTCCGACAGACGGACTGAGAAGATGAAATTGCCCTAGCAACCAGACACCCAATACGAGTAGTAGGTCCGTCCGAAAGACGGACTGAGATTTCCTCTAAATCCATTCTTGAAAATAAATCTAAACAAAATATTCAACGATCTAAATCCATCTCAAACATAAAGAGCAAACAGAAAAACCAATGCCTAGCGATATCTAAAAAAACCAATGCCTGGCGATACCTAATCGTTGCAAAATAAAACAAAATTCGAAAACTGTTTACATTCGTCTCCAAATTAGTCTATTTCAAAACTCGTGTTAGATACAAGACTATCTCCATCTCTAACATGAAGAGCAAAAAATTATATCAGTGTTTACATTCGATCCCAAATTTTTCCTCTTTGCAAACAGCCTTAGGCAAATAAAGAAACATACACAAAAATTACAAAAAAAAAATTTTCCTCATGAGCTATAAACACCGTATTGGCAACCAATCCTAAAGGGATCGCATCCTTTAGGATGGGGCGAATCACAATATTCATGACAACAAAATATAGGACTAACTCCATCTCAAACAAAATAAGAAAAATGTTTACGTTCGTCTCCAAAATTATTCTAATTTCAGACGGCCTTAAACAAATGAAGCAACATACACAAAACACACGGCAACCAATATGCGATCCCTTAGGATGGGGCGCATCACAATATTCATGACAACAAAATATAGGACTAACTCCATCTCAAACAAAATAAGAAAAATGTTTACGTTCGTCTCCAAAATTATTCTATTTTCAGACAGCCTTAGACAAATGAAGCAACATACACAAAACATACGGCAACCAATATGCGATCCCTTAGGATGGGGTGGGATCTCAATGCACATTAGGATGGGGGTGGGATCTAAATGTACACCTGATGGCTATAAAAATCCCAGATATACCATTTATTCACACCTCTTGACATTAATGATCAATAAATCACACCTGGGGTGACATGCTGTCAACACTTATGACTATTAAATATCTAGCATGCCAATAATTCACACCTATCTGACAGGTGTCACTATCTGAAACATGCATTCCGTACCTACTGTACTGCTCGACACACATTTCCCGGGGAATTATCTAACAGAACCAGAGGATCAGCAGGACCAACAAGAGTGCGAGTGGACTGCGAGCGTCGCTAGCTTGTTGACTGAGAGATCCAGAATAAGCTGGGCTATTAATAGCTTTGAGCCATTCAAGTCACCTGGACCAGATGGCATCACTCCAGCAGAAATGCAGAAAATGTTGAAGTACATTATCCCCTGGCTGGAGAAAATTTATGTAGGCTGTATCAGCCTTTCATACATCCCGAATCGATGGAGGGATACCAAAGTGGTATTCATAATAAAGCGGGGAAGATATCACACACTAGGCCAAAATACTTCAGACCAATTAGCCTATCCTCCTTCCTATTGAAAGGTCTGGAAAGACTTTTAGATTATTTCATTAGGGAAAACCTGTATACAAAACTCCTGTCGGTGAACCAACATGCTTACAATAAGGGGAAGTCTACAGAATCAGGCCTGCACGAACTTGTGAGCACTATCGAATCGTCCCTGCATTTCAAGGAATTCACCATGGTGAATGAATAAGGATGATTAAAGTCCCAAATGTGGACCCTCCACCTCGGATAAATGGAACAGATCTAGTCTTTTCTGAAAGTGCAAATTTTTTAGGAATAATTCTAGATAGAAAACTGTTATTTAGACTTAGTGTATTGGAACGTGTAAGGAAGGCCAACGTCGCCTTATATTCCTGCAAAAAGGCTGTCTACTGGATATATATAGCAGTAGTTCGTCCTATACTGCTATACGGCATTGTGGTATGGTGGACGGCAACTGACAAACTAACCATCACCAACCTACTAACAAAGGTTCGGAGAACAGTCTGCCTGAGCATAAGCGGAGCCTTAAGGACTACAGCGACCGAGTCTCTACAAGCCCTACTCCATATACTGCCGATTAATAATGTGGCGAGAGAAGTTGCAACCAAAGCGGCAATATGATTAAACTGCCTATCAATTTGGAGGTACAAAAACTACGGTCACATGAGGATATCAAAGTGTAGTTCTATGGTAACGGACCGAGTGGACTATATACCAACGGTGTACACCTTCGAGAGAAATTACATCACTATGATTCCCGCCAGAGATGAATGGGTTGGAAGAATGCCAGGTAATAGAAACCATCTCCACTTTTACACGGATGGATATAGCTCCCAGACTGCCAGATACCTGCAGTGTCTATCAAGCCGAAATAATGGCAATATGGGACGTAGAAAAGTGGCTGAGTCGCAACATAGTAACCAACACTGGAGTTGTAATTTACTCGGACAGCCAGGCTGCCATCAATTCTCTGGAGGCAACATCCCTAACTTCACAAACAGCCCTCGACTGCCGCAGATCTCTTAACGAACTGCAAAGTCGATGAACTTGCTAGGAAAGGGACGACATTACAAATTCTCGAAGAATTTGCATATATTGGTTCGCCACTATCCACGTGCAAGCTTTGGCTTAGGCAAGAGGCAATCAGGTAGTCCAACGAAAGATGGACAGAAATCGGCACCTGCAGGGTAGCTAGACAAATCTGGCCAAGGTATGACATGAGAAGATCAAAATATCTCCTCGTACTAGAGAGGCAAAGATTGCCTACGTTAGTATCAGTTCTGAAGGGACACTGCTTGATCGGCAAACACGCCAAAAGATTGGGTATTGACTCTAATGACTTCTAAGCTGTGGAGATGAGGAAGAAGTGGAGAGCATTGAGCACTTGCTATGCGACTGCCCCGCTCTGAGTAAACGACGACTGGACATACTGCGGTCGGCTTTTCTAGGCAGCCTAACAGATCTTTCCAGTACCGATATTCGTACTATCGACAAATTTGTATATCGAACAGGTTGGTTTCGATGAGGAGCATTTCAGCCCGTGGTAACACTAGGGACCTAAACTGGTCTATGTGAGCTTGTATAAAAAAAAATACGGCTGCCACCCTAACCTAAACCTATCTATGTATCACGTTGGGCCAGTAAAATGTTACTCTAATTTGTCTATAATTTCCAAAGTAATTCTTATGAGCTCTACAGTGCTCTTTTTCAATTACACTACGTCTATCTTCTTCATCTGTTGTATCTAATGGCATATGTTTCGTATAAACAAACTTCATTGTCGGAAATGTTTCTATTAACATGTCCTTGATTCTATACTTGCGATGAACTGCGTACTCTGACATTATGTTGATGAGTCTTGAGAGAATGTCTGAGGACTCGGTAGAAGTGTAGCTGTTGTTTGTGGATGTTCAGGTCCAGTATTATTGATGCTGAAAGCTGGCTTGAGTCGATCTACCGATATGTTCACGTCCTTGTTCTTCACTCGTATCGTATAGAACCGATCTGAAATTCGTTGCACTATCTCAAACGGTCCAGTGTAAGGTGGTTCAAGTGGCCCTCGTACTACGTCCGTGCGAAGAAAAACGTGAGTGCAATCGTCGAGGTTCTTGAAAATAAACATTTTGCTTTTGTTGCGGTGAGACACTGGAATTGGTCGCAGGAAGGTGAAGTATTCACGAAGTTTCCTTAAAAGTTCAGATGAATCGGCAGGAATTTCTGATTTGGTGAAAACCCCTTGAGGTAACCGTCAGTTCCCACCATAAAGAAGATCCGAAGGCGAAGCTTGAAGATCATCTTTGACAGCTGTCCTTAATGCCAGCAAAACAGTAGGAAGTATATATACTTGTTAATAACACATTAGAGCTTCTTTAAAATATCTGTGCCATCTCTCAATCATTCCATTTGATTGTGGATGATAATCCGTCGTTCGAGTGCGTTTCGAACATATTATATTCGTTACGGCCTTGAATAACGCGGACTCGAAAACAGACAAGTTCTGTTGTACATAATTGTCTTCGGACAACCAAAGCGGGAAATCCAGTTGGACCAAAATGCAGTTACGACCGTCTGGGCCGACATGTCCCTCAGAGACACAGCTTCCGGGCATCGTGAAACCGATCGATCATCGGCATTATCACGATGTCCAAATGAACATGGTCGAACCGATGGTTAGGAAAATCTAAAATCTATCTTGCCTGGAGTAAGACGGTCGTGTATGGTCATCTTTGCTCTTTGGCACGATAAGCAATTCCGAGACCAATTTTGGATTTGTTTCTTCACTCGTATTTCTCACGTATTTGTTGAAGACTAGCACGGTCTCCAGAATGTTAAAGATTATGAATTGAATTGAAGATTTGTTGACGTAGTGACTCAGGAACATACATGCGAACATATCCTGCGGATATGTCACGGTATACTGATGTCGTCTCAAAATTTACTTTTTGTAGTTTCAAAGAATTTGCGCCATCCAAAATAGTTTTCAACTCTTCGTCTATTTCTTCAGCTGATTGGAGTTCCATAAGAGTGACTGATGTTGGCATTGAAATTCCGTTAATATAGTAGTTGTGATGTCAATAAACTCTTTCAGCAATTCTTGGAATGTCGAATGTTGAAATATTAAAATCTTTGGTCTTACGAATTTCACCACGATTTGTTAAATTTGTTGTATTATCGATGAGACATTTCCGTTTTAAATCAATCATCAAATTATAATGAATCAAAAAGTCTGCCCCCAAAATGGGCGACTGGACATCGGCAATGGTAAACAACCACTTGAGTTCACGACGTAGACCTAGGTCTAATTTAAGAACACAATTACTATACGTTTGTATTGCACTCCTCTAAAGCCGGACGGCTTTAAAGCTGTACTACTGACACCACCGATCCGGAATCAATTAGAAATTGAGACTTCGTACATGTGTCGTATTTATGTAAACAATTTTCCTTTACGGAGTTGTCGTTGCCGCTATCGTCAGTCGTGTTAATTGACGACAGCCCCATTAGTTTTCCCGAACTAGTGCTGTAGCGGGGACAATTCGGTTTACAGTGCTGGGCAGCATCTCCAAACTTTTGGTGATACCAGCAAAGCGAATTGTCAGATGCTCTATCATTTTAACGTGAATGAATGTGAGATCTGGATCGATGACAACCGTGTGAATGGTATCCACTTTAGCTGAAAGATCTGTTTAAGTTTTGCAAATGTCAGCTAAAGACTAAGGCGAATTAATTGCATCAATCGAAATGTTGGTATCAGAACGTGGTGGTGTCCCGGAGACAGCACACACAGTATTTCCTATATCGTCCAACATGTCGTCTGCCATTTGAGCAAGTTATTCCAAATCTTCCTCTTCCAGAGAAATATTGTCCGAATAATTGTTTCATTTCCTTTACCTGGTGCCAAAAGTCTTATGTGGGATAGATTTTCCGACGGCTTCATACATGTTGTCCCACCACCTTGCAATAAACGTTGCAATTTAAACTCGGAAAACTCAGCAAATTTCGAAATTAGCCTCTCCTTCAATGTAGAATAATTTGCGTCTTTCGGCGGATTTGTTATGAAGCCTTCAACTGACAAGAGTACGTCGCCTTCAAGGCTCACAGAAACAACATAAAATTTTCCCGCATCCGTTGAAACACCACAGAGAGAAAAGGAACGTTCAACCTGACCAAAAAATTATTCCGGATTCTGTTTGTTGAATTTTGGAATATGCAGGTTCGATCGCTGTCCATCACATGCGTTGACTGTCGAAAAGAGTGTACTTCACGTCGTAGCGCCTCTATTTGCTGAATTCGATTTTCCATTTCCGACATGTTTATGTCTGTTACCACTGAGCGAATCTTTGTTGTAATTATAATGTTCTCGTTGCCTCAATTTGTACCATTTCGGATGCATAAGCAAAAACGTAGACTATCTTGGCAAAATTATGCACGGAAAAATGTTGAAAATTTTAAAACCGCTGCTTCTGTCCTGCTTTTTGTCGCAATGTCAAAAATACTACTTCAGATTGTGAGTGAAAATCAGGGTCACAAATATAGTTGCCGATGTAATAATAAGACGTTCGTATTGACATTTTTACAATTATTTAAATCAATTTATTTTTAATAAAACTAGTTCAAATCTTACGAAGTATTACTAAGCTGAGAACGAAGACTTTTCTTGGAATCAGCTGCTGTTTTCTCCTCCTCCAGTTCGATACCAAGTTGCCAGATTTTCTGTCATTCGAACACGGCGTTCTTGGTGCTGCCATAATTCTAAACAATACCTCGGGTTACAGTTACGTATGAATTCTTTCAATTCTCTAATCACGTTGGACCAGTAACATTTTACTCTTATTTGTCTACAATTTTCAAAGTAATTCCTATGGGTGTACAGTAGGCCTCGTCGATTTGTGGGGAGGCAAAAAAAGTCGCCATTGCTCAGTGAAAATCGTATTCTAGGGATCAAAATAAGAAACTTTGCCGAAGGAACCATACCTCTAAAACGAATTCTGATGTCCCGGAATTTTGGGTAGGGGCAAATTTTGAAAAATCCCACTTTGACCCATTTAGAGTGCTCCAATCGAGTCCAAATGTATGACCGACCCCCACTAACTTTGGAGGCCCGACCCACCCATGCCTCGATTGGAGCACTCTAAATGGGTCAAAGTGGGATTTTTTCCGGGACATCAGAATTCGTTTTAGAGGTATGGTTCCTTCGGCAAAGTTTCTTATTTTGAATACGATTTTTACTGAGCACTCCACTGAGTGGGGGTCGGTCATACATTTGGACTCGATTGGAGCACTCTAAATGGGTCAAAGTGGGACTTTTTCCGGGACATCAGAATTCGTTTTAGAGGTATGGTTCCTTCGGCAAAGTTTCTTATTTTGATCCCTAGAATACGATTTTCACTGAGCAATGGACGATTTTTAAATCGTCCCGCCCTAGTGTACAGTGAATTTCTATTTCTGCAGTGGGTTTCAAATATTCTGGTAATATTGGTATTACATTTTCTGTTTCGTTAAAGCTAATAAAATGTATCTTTTTGTCAAAAATATTCATTTGCTCATATACTGTAAAATATCCTGTATTCACTATATGTTATTTGAATGGTTTTCCTCTTTCTGGAATTTGGTTGATATCTACATTTTCTCATGATTGTTTGGTATCTCTCGAGCTTGTCGATTCGTTATCGGATGTCGTATCTTATATCTGATTCATATGCTGTCGTGATAAAACATCGGCTACTACATTTGTTTTCCCTGGTTTATAAATAATCTTTGGATCATATTCTTCTAATAAAAGAAGCCATTGTTAAATTTTTGCTTTCGGGTTTCTAGGTGACATTGGCAACATCATCGGTTGATGGTCAGTATGGATTTATAATTCTTTCGCTCCATATAAGTAATTACCCAGCTAAATTTCCCATTACCAAATAACCACTTACCTCCACGCTTACAATTATAGTAAAAGGAAGTAAAGTAACAATAGAAATAATTTTACGAGTGTGTTTGTGTGGTGGTGGATATTTCCGAGTTGCTATTGCTTGTTCACCACCATCAGTGGAGGAATGTGGTGAGAAAACAGAAGAGCGTAACATTGGGTAGCCCAGTGGAAAAAATTATGGAGTACTTTGCAAATCATGGATGATATCATGGGAAACATCCGAAGATAATCAAAGTACTTTTTAACGAAGCCAGTCGTAATGTACAGATTCAAGTACGTTCGAGTTCCTCTTACGAAATCATCGATGAAAACCACATTGAAATATCTCATATTTTGTAATTTTCTACTTAGCTTAATTTTTCGAAATGTTCATTTGCTTTACCACATTACAAACGTCCCTTCGCTCATTAGCAGGAAAGAATGTGGTGATGCAAAATGTTTTTCTATTTTTGCCTTTGTTGTAAAAAAGTAACTGTAAAACATTCTAACATTCTTTGTTTTCGCATTTTTATGTTATTTATTTGCATAGTCCATTCCTGTCGTGACTGTTGTAAAGTGGTTGGTTTTGAAAGTGGGGAAGAATTTCTGAGTAAAATTTAATTTGTGAAAAAGTGTTATTTAAAGGTGGCCATAATAAAAACCATATGAGCTAGAGGTGGATTACGTGGAAACTTTAGCAGACTATTTTCTGACGAAATAGTACTTGGATACATCTATGATAATATGAATTCGAAGAAGTCATTTAAAAGTCGGCAGACATTGAATAATGCAATTTTCGGTAAGTGTCATGTATATTTATAGTTTTAATGTAATACTAAATTAATTATATTTTATTTGTTTTCATTTACAGAAGCGGTTAAATATGAGGGGTACACAGATCAATATTACGTAGCAGATTTGCGAAAATGCTTCAAAAATTATATAGGAAGACACTTCCGCAAAGTTTGTGTAGACAAAAAGAGATAAATAAACTAAAGAACTAAACTAAAATTAGAACAAAAATCGTTTTAAATCATTTATTTGTAGAATATTCCTAGGAGGAAAAAAAATAATGCACTCATTCCAAAATAAGCGAGGCTGTTGTAGGGGGTTATGACTGACACATTACCATCACACACAGGATGTGCAACAGGCCTGATCCTCTCTCTCATTTACAATGTTAGTCAAATAATTGATTATATTTTATCCAACGTTGCATCCGAATATAAAGGGGTTGTAAGGACCCCTCATTACGAACCCGCTAACACTTGACCAACGTATGACACCTCCACGTACATGACACCTCTCGTGGGGGTTAGCTCTACGAAATCATCGAGACGTAATCGATGATGTCATGAGGATTTTTACCACTGGGAGAGCGTATACTTAGGAGAGAGTAGTTATCGATTGTTGTCGTCATATGACGAAAAATTTAATTTGTCGGGAGTTGGGATTGAACTCGCGACCTCATGGTTTCGTAGTTCAGCGTCAAAACCACTGGCCTACCTCGAGATTCATAGACAAATCGCTTAATATTAAGTACAAAAATATAACCCATCAAAATCTTGGTAAGTAAATGTCGTTACCACATTCATTACCAGGCAATGATATTTCATCATCGCCAGCATTACTTTCGGTAAATAAATAACGACTAACTAAATAATGACAAAAATAAGTTATTATTAGTAATCTAATATAGAGAATCTAAATTGAATTTATAAACTTTTCTTTAAATGATTTAACTGAATACAAACTACAACATACGTAGTATATTCAAAAAAAAATTGCGAATTTTGTATTTTTTCAAAAAGTATTTATTTATTCATGAATACCTATTTTGTCCCCTTCAAAGTAATTCCCCTCGGATATAATACAATTCTACCAAAAGTTTTTTCCAATCCTCGAAGCACTTCAAAAAATAAATTTTTGTGATCTTGTTCAGCTCCTCATACGATGCCGTCTTTATCTCCTCAATCGTGGCGTAGTGTCGCACAGTGGGCTAAAATGGAAAAAAACTGACATAATTCTGCAATTTCAAAACCACTTATCGTATGACGATGAAATTTTAGGTGTGTATACAAGAGGTGTTAGAGAGTTTAAGTTCGGAACATGGGCCCCTATCTCATACAGGGGCGGAGCTACAGGGCCCTAAAGTTGACCACCTCGGATATACAAAATTTGCATCGGCTTCTAACTTTTGAATGGAGTGCCCGGTTTTAGTGGCGTTTTTTTTCTGTGCATACTCCTAGACCAGACCTATAATAAAAATTTTATAGGTTGAAGATATCTTCAATAGTTTCCGCGATATGTGGATTTTAAATTAGAATTTTTCATTTTTTCGCCGACTTTGCCTTGGAGTTTTAGGTTTAGGTTTAGGTTAGGGTGGCAGCCGTATTTTTTATACAAGCTCACTTAGACCAGTTTAGGTCCCTAGTGTTACCACGGGCTGAAATGCCCTTCATCGAAACCAACCTGTTTGATATACAAATTTGTCGATAGTACGAATATCGGTACTGGAAAGATCTGTTAGGCTGCCTAGAAAAGCCGACCCCAGTATTTCCAGTCGTCGTTTACTCAGAGCGGGGCAGTCGCATAGCAAGTGCTCAATGCTCTCCAGTTCTTCCTCATCTCCACATGTTCTGCAGAAGTCATTAGAGTCAATACCCAATATTTTGGCGTGTTTGCCGATCAAGCAGTGTCCCTTCAGAACTGATACTAACGTAGACAATCTTTGCCTCTCTAGTGCGAGGAGATATTTTGACCTTCTCAGGTCATACCTTGGCCAGATTTGTCTAGCTACCCAACAGGTGCCGATTTCTGTCCATCTTTCGCTGGACTGCCTGATTGTCTCTTGCCTAAGCCAAAGCTTGCACGTGGATAGTGGCGCACCAATATATGCAAATTCTTCGAGAATTTGTAATGTCGTCCCTTTCCTAGCAAGTTCATCGGCTTTGTAGTTCCCCGTGATATCCCTATGCCCAGGCACCCTTACGAGGTGTATGTTAAACTGCTCAGCCATCTCGTTAAGAGATCTGCGGCAGTCGAGAGCTGTTTGTGAATTTAGGGATGTTGCCTCCAGAGAATTGATGGCAGCCTGGCTGTCCGAGTAAATTACAACGCCAGTGTTGGTTACTATGTTGCGACTCAACCACTTTTCTACTTCCCATATTGTCCTTATTTCGGCTTGATAGACATTACTGTTATCTGGTAGTCTGTGAGCTATATCCAAACTAAACTCTGCGCAGTGTACTCCGAAGCCAACCTTTTCATCAAGCGTCGAACCATCCGTGTAAAAGTGGAGATGGTTTCTATTACCTGGTATTCTGCCGACCCATTCATCTCTCGAGAGAAATTACATCATAGTGATGTAATTTCTCTCGAAGGTGTACACAGTTGGTAAATAGTCCACTCGGTCGGTTACCATAGCACTACACTTTGATATCCTCATGTGACCATAGTTCTTGTACCTCCACATTAATAGGCAGTTTAATCTTATTGCCGCTTTGGTTGCAACTTCTCTCGCCACAATATTAATCGGCAGTATATGGAGTAGGGCTTGTAGAGACTCGGTCGCTGTAGTCCTTAAGGCTCCGCTTATGCTCAGGCAGGCAGTTCTCTGAACCTTTGTTAGTAGGTTGGTGATGGTTAGTTTGTCAGTTGCCGTCCACCGTACCACAATACCGTATAACAGTATTGGACGAACTACTGCTATATATATCCAGTGGACGATTTTAGGAGAGAGTCCCCACCCCGACCCTACAGCCTTTTTGCAGAAATATAAGGCGACGTTGGCCTTCCATTCACGTTCCAATACGTTAAGTCTAAATAACATTTTCCTATCTAGAATTATTCCTAAAAATTTTGCACTTTCAGAAAAGACTAGATCTGTTCCATTAATCCGAGGTGGAGGGTCCACATGTGGGACATTATTCATCCTTAACGCCCAAACCGCTGCTTCTGGCCCATCTAGCCAACTTGTTCAGAGCCACCTGTAGGATGTCTCTGAGGACGTTTACGATTTTGCAATTTGGTCCTGCTGATCCTCTGGTCCCGGGGAAATGTGTGTCGAGCAGTACATTGAGCGACTGCTCGCTGTTTTTGGTCCAATTATTTGCCTCATCCTGCAAGTGACCCAATTTACAGGGTGAAGCTGATAATATTTTCCTCAGCCTTGCGGCGTCGGAGACCTTTTCCACTTCGCCACAGAAGGTATACCAAGAGCGTCTTTGCGCCTTTCTAAGCTCCTTATAGATCTTGAGTTGCTCTTTATAGGCATCCAAACATTAGCGACCCCTGTAGATTTAGCCTTGTTGAATAGCTTGTTGAAGTCCATTTTCCATTGGGGTTTAGTTTTACCCTTGTACCTTGTTTTTGGACAGGCTTCTTCAAGGGAACTATTAAATGATGTGGTGATATGCTCGACCAGATTATCCAGACCGGCTTTGTCATTCGGTTCGTACAGAAGTTTGGAGTTGAGGACTTTCTTGAAATTCTTTTCATACATGTGCCACTTTGTCTTTCTCACATTTCTGTGGGCGGCAGGTTCAGGCGCTTTTTCAGCGAGTTTGAACTCAATATAATGGTGACCTGAGAATGAGTGGTCGTCCAGTACATTCCACCCAATAATTTTGTCTGACAGCCGGTCAGTAGCAAGCGTTACGTCTAGTACTTCTTGTCTGTCTTTAATTGTAAAGGTCGGTTTATTACCTATGTTACAAATACTTAGGTTGGTAGTTAGAATAAAGTCAAGAAGCGAATCACACCTATTATTTATATCCGTACTACCCCAGATAGTATGATGAGCGGTCGTGTCTGCGCCAACAATCAGCTCGACCTCGTCAGACGTTGCTTCTTCTACTACTTCCCTGAGATATTGGCCTTGGAGTTTAGCCAATATCTCAGTTTAAAGTTTACCGATTTTGTTCGCGTGTTTTTTATGTGTGTCGAGCAGTACATTGAGCGACTGCTCGCTGTTTTTGGTCCAATTATTTGCCTCATCCTGCAAGTAACCCAATTTACAGGGTGAAGCTGATAATATTTTCCTCAGCCTTGCGGCGTCGGAGACCTTTTCCACTTCGCCACAGAAGGTATACCAAGAGCGTATTTGCGCCTTTCTAAGCTCCTTATTATAGATCTTGAGTTGCTCTTTATAGGCATCCAAACATTAGCGACCCCTGTAGATTTAGCCTTGTTGAAGTCCACCATTGGGGTTTAGTTTTACCCTTGTACCTTGTTTTTGGACAGGCTTCTTCAAGGGAACTATTGAATGATGTGGTGATATGCTCGACCAGATTATCCAGACCGGCTTTGTCATTCGGTTCGTACAGAAGTTTGGAGTTAAGGACTTTCTTGAAATTCTTTTCATACATGTGCCACTTTGTCTTTCTCACATTTCTGTGGGCGGCAGGTTCAGGCACCTTTTCAGCGAGTTTGGTAAGGAAAAGAGACATCCCTGTACTCATAAAATCATATTTCTATGTCAGAGGATGGGCAAGTTAGGTACCGTCAGAGCGCATACTCAGCGTCATTGGCAAACAAGATTCGAACCTTAAAGTGGGGAAGTGGGAAGTCTTCCACAGGAAAAATGATCCCGATGGTTTTCTCCTGGTGGTAGGCATAGACCCATATGCCAGGGATATCCTTGTCAAGACAAAAGGCATGGCATTCTTCGGGATTTGGAAAATCTTCTTTAAGATTGGAAAAACCCCCATTGGCAGGACAGTTAAATCGAGCCCAAACACGAACGTAACGTCTGCAGTGGCAAACGAAAATAGTGAACAGAAAGAAGCAAGTGAGACAATTCCAAAAAGTGAGGTGGAAGTGGTCGATAACATCGCCAAATTGCCGATAACATCATCAATTTTGCAGAAAGTTCCCAGCAAAGGTGGTGATAAGGATATGGAGAGGGGCACAAAAACTCAAAACAAAGAGGGGGCGACAAAAAACAACACCGCCTTCCAAGAAGTGGTCGATAACATTACCAAATTGCCGATAATATCACCAATTTTGCAGAATGTTCTCAGCAATAGTGGTGATAGGAATAGGTACATAAAGAATTACCGAAAGTAACACCGCCTCCCAAAGAGGTCTACTTGAAGAGTGTGTAATAGGTAGTAAACGAAAGGAGGAGAAAAACTCACTACCAAATAAGGAGGGAGTGCAACCAGATAGGATAGAAACCCAAAGGAAACTTTTACTGGAAAGACAATGATTGAGGTAATCCAGATAAACCTCCACCGGAGCGAAACGGCATCCATTACTCTGATGGACATAATAAATAAATGCAGGGTTCACGTTGCTTTGGTCCAGGAACCGTGGACTACTAGTAACAAAGTTACTGGATTAAACCATGTGAACTATAACCTTTTCTACGCTTACACAGGTACTCGGCCAAGGGCTTGTATTTTGTGCCGTAAAAACTTATGTTTTCTTTTCTCTCCAGAGTTGTCAACATCGGACGCAACGGTGCTGAGGCAAGGTAATGGAAATATGTACCTGGCGTCAATATACCTGCCATTCGATGCGCCGACGTTGCCACCTACATCGGAATTACAACGTCTGGTAAGGGAATCCAAAAATATAAGTAATATTTACTATCTGGTAGTGATGCCAACTCACACCATATTGCCTGGGGTAGTTCTGACACCAATAAAAGGAGACAAGCCCTTATAGAATTTTTGAATACAAAGATCTCCTAACTCTCAACATAGGAAACAAGGCGACCTTTGCTAACAAACTTAGGGAAGAAGTATTAGATATAACGATAAGCTTAGAAAACCTCATTGATGAGATCCATGAGTGGAGGGTTTCGTAGGAACACTCCTATTCGGACCACCGTTATATAAGGTTTAAAATTGCACGGCCACCGCCTGACCCAATAAGGTTCCGTAATAAGCCTAAAACTGGCTGGACCAAATTCGGCAATCTACTTAGAAATATATTGGACCAGCCTAAACACGATTATCCAAGTACAGAAGACATTGATATCAATGTGAGGAGGATTACGGAGGCTCTTGTAAAATCATTAGAAGATAGTTGCCCGCTTCGAGAAAGGAAATCTGCCTATGAGAAACCCTGGATGACAGGGCAAATTCGCTCGATTGGCAAGAATGTCCGCAGACTTTACCAGAGAGCTCGACGTAAAAAGCTATCAGTATATTGGATGACTACCACAGAAGACTCAAAGAATACAATAAAACCATTAGACTGGCGAAACGTAACTCCTGGAGGCTTTTCTGTGAGCAGGTAGACAGCGTTAACAGCATGTCTAATATAAAAAAGTTCCTCTCAAAAACTCATATCCAAACCGAAACACTGGTGGATGAAACGGGTAAAAGGATGGAAACTGTAGATGATACCGTAAGGCTTTTGATGAAAACTCATTTTCCGAGTGGTAATACTGGGTCAACAGAGGATTAGATACAGACCGAAAATGTGATGCACCAAGTACCTATTACGGATGCTATGGTTAAAGAAGCAATAAAAAGCTTCTCTCCCTTCAAGGCTGCGGGACCGGACGGAATATTTCCAGCGCATCTTCAGAATGAGGTGGATCTGGTATCAACTCATCTGGTTGTTGTTGTTGTAGCAGCTTGGAGACGCTGAGTTGATAATCCTTAAGTCTATTTCTATTACAGACTTCGTTCCGGCATATATCCGATTATCGCGGGAACCTTATGTTGTTTTCATCCACTCAATGTTGTCCGGTTGTAAATTAACATTCCTCTGTTAATATCAGGGAATGGATGTTATTTGAGTGTTTCCGTTTCTATTCTCCACTAGAAGCGCTGCATATCTGTTAATAGTCGTCATGGTGTTATGTCTATTTTTAGCTTCCCTGTTGACTTGTGTGATCAGATGTTGTTGAAGTGGTAGTGCGCCCGGTGAGTTATTTTTAGTTGCAGAAACTTGAATTATGATGAAAACATGAAATGTTGATGTTAAATTTTTCCGGTGCCATGGCTGGGAGTTGAACCCAGCACTTTCGGGATCCAAGTCTAACGCACTAACCACTAAGCTACCGAAGGCCACATCTGGTTGGAGTTTTCACTGCATTGGCAGGAATCAAGGGTGGTCTTCATACCCAAGCCTGGCAAGGCGAGTTATACGATCCCAAATGCTTATCGACCTATTAGCCTAACTTCTTTCCTGTTAAAAACAATGGAGCGAATAATTGACGACATGATCAAAAGTAAGATAGCCAATGACAAGCTAAAATTCAAGCAACACGCAAATGTTAAAGGAAGATCAGTGGAAACAGCTCTACATGAGGTAGTACACCACATAGAACAGTCCTTCAATGAAGAAATGTACACACTTGCCGTTTGTATAGACATTGAGGGCGCTTTTAACAACGTTCAGACCGATACACTTATCCAGTCCTTAGACGAGTTGCAAGTTGACCGGGGGCGTTGATAAACTGGATCAACAATATGCTAAGGATTATTTGTGGGTCATATGACGTAAAAATCAGAGACAAGGTAAATCGTGGTATACCTCAGGGGGGCATTTTATCGCCTCTCCTATGGGTTACGACGATACACAGTCTCCTTAAAACCCTCACCAATGAAGGACTTAAACCAGTCTGTTATGCAGACGTTATAATACTTCTAAGGGGCACACATCCAAACCAACTATGCAGAAGAGCTGAGGAGGCACTTACCATAGCATATAACTGGGCACAACCAAGGGGATTAAATGTCAACCCAGACAAAACAGAAATATGTCTATTTACAAGGAAAACGAAGATCCCACGTTTTACCCGGCCTCGATTCCTGAATAAGACAATTGCTAGAACTAAAAAGGTAAAATACTTGGGAGTAATCTTGGATCAGAAACTGTACTGGAAAGATCATCTTGAAGAAAGAGTTACAAAGGCCCACAGATGTTGGTCGTTGTGCAGAAGAGCTATAGGTTCAAATATTTGGACGTAGTCCCGGTCCAGATGTGACACACTGGCTTTACATGAGCGTGATTAGACCAATAATAACCTACGCCTCTGTAGTGTGGTGGACATCAATGGACAAAAAGTACAACGTAATACCATTACAAAAAGTACAACGTAATACCATTACAAAAAGTGCAACGTATGTGCTGTCTAGGCATAAGCGGGGAAATTAGAACCGCACCAACAAGAGCGTTGGAGACTATACTGCACATCCAACCAATAGATATCCGTATAAATTATGAGGCAGCCCTCACAGCAAGACGTCTACAAGTGATGGGTGAATGGATAAATCTAGACCACAAGTCGTACCATCAAAAGATATTGCAATCACTGGTCGGTCATATTCAAACAACGGAAATCTCCGACCACATTCCTGAAGTGCGGCTTGCAGAGTCGAACAGTATATTTTAAGGTGTGTCAATCTGTAGTATTTTTTACAAATCTGCCAAAAAACAAAGTTATAACCCCCTGTACCATAGTGTGGTGTAGAATATAATAACTAACGAACAAACTGAATGCCTGAAGGGAACATAATTTCCAAAAATTGCGGTGTACGGGTATTAAAATAGAGGCAGTGATTGTAGAAAATTCTATCATGATTTTATTCTGAATGAATTGTCATATTAGTTGCAAGTCAAGCGTCGATAAATAAATATTAAAATTTTATTTAACTACTAGTATTTAATATCTACTGTTTTGTTTTTTTAACAAAGCTATATCTTATTTTCAAAAAAATGAATGCATCGTAGTAGAAATATAATCTCAAAACTACTCGACTCCGGGGGACGGGAGTCGGAGTTTTAGCTCGACTCCGCAGCCCTGGTCAAGGCACACCAAGTGCGCGGTATAGGTATGGCCGAAGTTAATATGAATTTATAGGATTTTTAACGATCTATCCCGAAATCCAATGGGAGTCATTATAAACTACACCGCACTGTGATACAGGGTATTATGACTTTGTGCATTTGTTTGTAACACCTAAAAGGAGAAGAGATACCCCCATTGTTTATTATACCGATCGACTTTTAATAACTTTCTGAGTCGATTTACCTATGTCCGTCGGTCTGTCTGTAGATGAATTCTTGTAATCAAAGTACATGTCGCAATTATGGTCCGATCTCAACGAAACTTTGCACATATCTTTCTTTAGGCCCAATCACAATCCCCATTTGTTTAAAATCGGTTCAGATTTACATATAGCTCGCATATATATGTTACTCCCGATTTGACATGTAAGCGCTGAAGAAACTGTATTTTATATCCGATCAGTACGGAACTCGACAGAAAGAGGTTTCTATTTTACATGAATGAGTATTCAGGGAAAATCGATTCAGATTTTTATATAACCTCCATATATATGTTCCTCCTGATTTGGTTACAAAGCGCTATAAAAGTTGTACTTTCTACGTTTCTCAATTTAGGAACTAATATTGCTTAATTTAGCGATTATCGGTTCAGAATTAGATATATCCACATATATATGTTCTTACCCATTTACCAATTATTCCAAATTAGTATCGCAATGACCCTTATCGCATTGTTAGGGAGGTGTAGATTATTATATAGTCGGCCCCGCCCGACTTTCTGCCTTTCCTTACTGGTTATATTGAAGGAATACTGCCAAATTCGGAGAACCCTCGATTTGAAATTTAAGCGCTGTAGAAACTGTATTTTATATCCGATCACAGCGAAATTCGGCAGAAAAAGGTTTCTTATTACATGAAGGAATACTGCCAAATTCGGAGAAAATCGGTTCAGATTTAGATATTGCCCCCATATATATGTTAGCCCCGATTTGACATCTAAGCGCTGTAGAGGCTGTATTTTATTCAATTCAATTCATTTTTATTTATTTTATAATATTTACACTTCATTTCAACTTTGTAATACTATTTAAGAGTTTAAGACTTATCTCTTCTTCTACTTTGTAATTAATAATGATTTACAAAATTGATTAGTTAATACTAAAATATATACAAGGGGAGGAACAAATTACAAAAAACCTATATGAATATTAATTTTGTTATGATAAAAACTTAACACTAGTTACAGACTAACTATGAATTTGCTATATCATTAATATAAGTAAAACTTGATGAAGAATATCTTGTATTAAAATTTTGCGTCAATATTTCAATCTTATCGATGACTAGGTGAATTTTTGCATGCTTATGTAGTCGTTTCGTAGAATAGTAAAAAGGTAGTTTTAATATTAATTTTAACATTTTATTTTGTGTATCTTGTAACTTCTTTAAATGACAGTTAGCACTTGAAGACCACAATGGTTCTCCATACATAGTACATCGCCGATTGAAATATGGACTTAAATATTAACATTTTATTAGTTACACTAAGATGAGATTTGCGGTTTATAAAGGGATATAGCACTTTGATCAGCAAATTCACTTTATTTATTACAAATGGGATATGATTTTTGAATTCAATTTTTGTATCTAATATTACACCTAAATATTTAACTTTTTGTTCCCATTGAATTTCCATATTATTTACAACAATGTTATTTTGTGGAGTAAAACATTCTTTGCGTTTCCTTGTGAAATAAATTGCCTGACTCTTTTCACCATTTATACTGATTTTCCATTTATCGAAATATTTTATTAGAATAGATAATGCAGATTGAAGATTTCTGATGATATCTGAAGCCAATATTTCAGAGCTTAAAATCGCAGTATCATCAGCAAAAATTGATAATAAGCAGTTATTTAACTGCGGGATATCGGAAGTATATATATTGTACAGTAATGGGGATAAACATGAACCTTGTGGGCAGCCGGCATTTATTGTAAATATTGTTGAAGAATCCGAGTTTATAGATACTTTGAACGTTCTATTTTGTAGGAAGTTTTGAATTATTTTAATAAGTTCACTAGGGAAATTAAGATTGAGGCTGTATTTTATATTCGATCAGTACAAAATTCGACAGAAAGAGGTTTCTATTTTACATGAATGAGTATTCAGGGAAAACCGATTCAGATTTTTATATAACCTCCATATATATGTTCCTCCTGATTTGGTTACAAAGCGCTATAAAAGTTATACTTTACTTCCGATCATTACAAAATTCTCCAGAAAGATGTTTCTCAATTTAGGAACTAATATTGCCTAATTTAGCGATTATCGGTTCAGAATTAGATATATCCACATATATATGTTCTTACCCATTTACCAATTATTCCAAATTGTTATCGCAATGACCCTTATCGCATTGTTAGGGAGGTGTAGGGTATTATATAGTCGGCCCCGCCCGACTTTCTGCCTTTCCTTACTGGTTTTATTTTGAAGATTGTACAAATTAGACACATTGTCAAATTTGCATTACCTCAAAATAGAACAATTCAATATTAGGTTCCCTCTTAAGATATATTATGGTTTTAAACGAATTCATACAGTATAAGTTATCGCGGATGAGTACATAATTGTCGTATGTCAATGTCGACTTCACAATCCCATTAATTCATATGAAAATATTTAAAAATTTCTTAGTGTACAAATATCACTACAAATTTCGAGAATTCAGATTTTTTCATATGAAATCTGTCAATTAATTATTAAAGGCCATAACAAATAATATTATGTAATCTTACAAAAAAGGTTCACAAAAAAATGCACTCAAAAAGATCTTAACATTTTCAGATTGTTTTATATGAAATCTGTTAATTTATTATTAAAGGCCATAACAAATAATATTATGTAATCTTACAAAAAAGGTTCACAAAAAAATACACTCAAAAAGATCTTAACATTTAACTCCCCTCTATACATAGGCATTTTGTATTGAAATAAAACACAAACAAGTAAGAAAGTTCAGCAGGTAAACCTACTTAAGAATCCCCTAACCTTCAGTCCCAAAAGAAATTAAATTACTAAACTAAATTATTATCAATCAAAAACTAAATTATTATCAATCAAAATAGCATTTAATAACTTAAAGTATCCAGCAAAAAAAGAGCATCCAAAGAAGCAATAAAAATCCCCAACTTATGATCCGGAAGTTGTTCTAAGAAAAACTTTTGCACAACTCTTTTAAAGCACTGTAAGATTTGCTTTTTTGGTGTTGTATTTATGTATTTGATGAATGTATGTCGTTCTTATTAACATCTTTGGGTCCGGAGATTTCATATTTTAAAGGAATACAAATGTTGACATAGGGAAGGGAAAGTATAAATAATATCTAATAATAATATCCAAAAGAAGAGTGGGCCTAAAGAAACCAAGGGGTGTAAAAGTTTAATAACTTTTCCGTTTATTAATTTTTTTTATTTTTTCTTCCAGATTATATAATATACAAAAGGCAAATTTTTTTACACTAAGTATGAAAAATAATGTCTCTTAAATGACCACCGTTTTCAGCTTCGCACTGATGGGCTATTTTTAGAGCATTTTCCATAACACCTTTCAAAACTTGTGGCTGTAGCGTTCGAATTTCTGCAACAATGTTTGCCTTGAGTTCAAGGATTGTCTCTGGCTTGTTCACATGCACTCGCTCCTTCAAATAACCCCAAAGAAAATAGTCGGGTGCTGTCAAATCTCAATCTCAATCAAAATGTCGACGATATGCTCTTTGCGTTAAAATAATTGATCTCTGGTTTAAATAATAAAATTCTATTGTTCTGTTCAATTGTGAACATCTCCATTATAAATTCTCCAAGTGTTGTCTATATAATCTGAAAGAAAAAATAAAAAAAAATAATAAACGAAAAAGTTATTAAACTTTTACACCCCTTGGTTTCTTTAGGCCCACCCTGTACTATTGGCCAAATAGATCAACGATCATATATATGTATGTATGTTTAGGACATTTGAAGATGTCTGTAATCTGTATGGTGTAGATGGCTCTTGAAAAGTGTGACCCCATAGTGTAATTAACATTCTCACAAAAAAAAAAGTTTTCCGTAGCCCCGGTTCAGAGAGTAGTAAAGTACCACAATGTGGTACAGTATGTATGGTATGGTATACACGCAAAGAAAAAATTCGTTACTCCCAAACGAAAAATTAGACAAACGAATTTCGTTTGTGGTGTATGTTTGTCGCAAACGATTTATGTTTATCCCAAAACCCAACGAAACGTTTATAGCAAACGGTTAGTGTACTTATCGTAAATGATTTCCATTTATTACAAACCTTGTGAAACGTTTAGTGCAAACGGTTATTGTGTTTGTCACAAGCAATGCCTGTTTATCCCAAACCCCGTAAAACGTGTGTTGCAAACAATCCTTGCGTTTGTCACAAGCAATGTCAGTTTAACAATAAATGAGAAAACGATTGTCACAAAAGAATAATTTGATTGAATTATGATATTTAATATGTTTTGTAATATTATGTTTATAATCAAAAATGTCACAATTTTTAGTAAAATGTCCCCGGGAGCTCCCCGATAAACACCTCTGCTATTATTTGTCTGCTATCTTCAAATTAAGTTGTAGACAAACTGTAAAAAAGAACATATTAAAAATGTAGTAGTCCATTGTAGGGATCAAAGCGAGATGTTATCTTACCACATATCAAACTTTTTAGTCAAAAGTGAATTTTATAGGTCAATATTCTGACCCAAATGCTGACAATTCAATAGTTTACACGTCCATGAATAGAATACTAAACTACATCAGGAAATAACATGAAAAACTTCGGGTGAAAAAACGTGTTGCATAATGTCATTAAAAAACAAAGTTTAACTGTTTAGTGTTGAAAATATCAGCAGTTTCCAGAAGTATCCAGTTGTATTGTCCCTGAATAAATTTATTTCACAATTACGATATAAAAATGGAGACATAGAACAAAAATATCAAAATTATTTCCCGTTATTCAGAGTTAAATAAATTCACCCTACCGATATCTCGAAAACTAGGCGAGATAGGAAAAAAATGATTGCAGATTCTGAAAGATCATGCTTGAAACCCATACTATCAACTCCTAACTCAAAAAACACAAAAATGGCGTATGGACCAAAATAGCATTAATCCGACGATATGCCATCTATTTCATGTATGTAACGTTATATTTCTCATGACATTTGTGTGTTGAAATAATATACTACAAAAAAACAAATTTCACTCTTCTACTATAATTTTTATATACCCACTTGTGCGAATATGAGCAAAACCCATGTCCAAGTAGCTGATATAAATGACTTCTATGAGAGAGAGATGTTGAAATGTACATAACTCGTCTACGAGTATGTTTCGAGCTTGGTAAAAAATGGAAAATTTAGTAAACAATATATTTAAAATTTTAAAATTATGTTCTAAAATTTATTTATTTAAATGTAATAAGAATCGTAAACATAAATGACCACAAACCTAACCTAACCTAACCTGATTTAACTTGGAGGTGAAAATTAGGTTAGGTTAGGTTAGGTTTGTGGTCATTTATGTTTAAGATTCTTATTACATTTATTTAATCAAATGTCATGAGAAATATAACGTTACATACATGAAATAGATGGCATATATGATCGGTTCCTCTTTTGCGCTGAATTACATTGTTTTCAAACAACCTGAAATCCGATAACTAAACAGAGAGGGACGGAGAAAAAGACTTTTGTAAACAAATATGTAAATGGGTTAGAATGGTCGATGAGTTCCATTGACTACTGCAGTATGGAAGATATTCTTTCGCCTGTAAATTATTTTAAGTACGTTTTGTTGTTGGACATACAAAAACCAGATATCTTACCAAAATATGTGAAAACAACTGTTATTAATTTAGAGAACAAAATAAAGCTAAAAAATTTAAAACAGAAATTAAAAGTTAGAAAGTTTGTAAGCGCTCTTCTCGATAAAATCGATCGTCCATAACATATCGAGGTTTTAAATCAGATCTTCTAAATGTGACTACTTCAAAAAAAAAAAACATTGCCATTCTTTTATTGAGAAAATTAACTAACTGAAGACATATATCGGTGGCTTATATCCAGTTGTAGCTATATTAAAAAACAAATTTTCAGGAGAGCAAGGAAAAAGAACTATTTTATTGTGACATTTTTGAGATTCAGCAAATTTTTGTTCTACATATTGTTACAATGTGCTACAAACAATGTAATATAATCCATTATACGCGAAGTTCTGAGATAAACCCCTATTCCTTCGTAAATTGTCTATGTTTTGTTGAATTGGTAAGTATAACAGCTTTTGTTCAAATTTAAATCTTTGTATATAAAAATCCTCGTATGTTTGTTACTAACTCATGATCTCCGAAACTATAAAGCGAATTGGCTAAAATTTGCACATTCGGTTCGGTTCGGGGTCATCTTTGTTTAAGAATAATTTAAATTGCGATGAATGCCAGAGTGGTCAAGTTTTTTGCAAAATCCGCATTTGCAGAGCGATTTAACTGAAATGCGCTGTATTGTCCCAGCAAAATCTTGGTAAGTACCTATCATTATTCCCTGCAATACCAAATAATGACATCTCATTATTCGCTGCATTACTTTCGGCTTATTAATAATGACTTACTAATAATAACTGAAATAAGTGATTTTTTACGAATATTATCAAAATCATGTTGCCAAATTAAAATATAATGCAACATGTTTTCAAATAATACGGGCAGATTTGAATGAAAATACCATAAATATTTACGTATATCACATGATGTAAATCCTTTGAAGAATTTTTTACATGGGAGTTTGGGTTCAGAAATTCGAATCTGGCATGAGGAAATTGTTTGTTTTGAGAAATATGCTCAACATCACTTTAAATGGCCATTTCTAAATATCTACCATATCTACTACTTATATTATAACTTTTTGGTACTGCATTATTCAAGCACGTATTTATGTGGTATGCCTATGCTACAAATAAGTACTTATTATGCTACTTTATTGTATGCTTTTGGGAAGTACTTTCCTCCAATGACATCCCCATGTTAAAATAATGAGAAAAGTGGCTAAATAATAAGTACTTACCATTATCGAACTTTGCTTACTTGTCGGATTATTTGGTAATGAGAAATTTTGCTGGGGTACTTTCCTCAAACTAGGAATATATGCGGTTTTGAATGAAATATCATTTAATAACAGACTAATACATCCCGAAAAGAACGGGCAGGACAACGTCTGCTGGGGTCAGATAGTTTATATTGAAAATAGAAATGTTAAACACAATTCAATTTAAAAGATATATTGAAACTAAACGCCAAACTGTCTACTTTTAAATAGTAAAAAAACGGCTAGGGTTATATTCGCAGAAATTTTAAGTGGGTGAAATACTAAGTGTGGGTAACCAAATTAAAGAAGATTTTGTCGCGATTCTGTATACAAGACTTACATGCGTTGAAAAGAACGTGGGTGACGGTATCAACGATTTTTGTATACTTGCAAATAGTACACGTAATTCAAATGCTTATATATGATAGTAGTAATGATAATTGGATGAAATCACAGATTTCAATTCTTGTAAATGCTTCCATTTAGTCTTAGAAATTATAATTTCACCGTGATGTAGAGGTTGCTTTTCGAAAATATTGAATTTCGCTATTTGTTTTAATGTTATTTAATCATACAGTTGTCTGTCTTTTCTATGTTGCCCACACCATGTGCTTTTAAAGAAATTGCATTTCGCAATTTTTGTAATGATTTTGCAAATATTTTAAAGTTAATTGAATATAGTGTTTCTGCGTTACCCACATCATCTTCTTTTAACAGTTTGCATTTCGAGATTTTTAGCAATGTTTTTGTAAATATTTTAATGTATGGACATAGTGTTTTCTACCTTTTCCGCGCTATACACTTCAAGTTGTTTTAAAAAATTGCATTTTGCGATTTTGTGATTTTTTTTTTTTGTATACAGTGTTTTCTACTTTTCTGCGATATCCATAGGTTTTTTCCTGTATGCATTGGAAATGCATTCAGAGTAATAACTTTTTTAACTGGAATTCATAATAAAACTTTTACTCTAAGTATTTTTAGATTTAAATATTTTGAAAATTAAATATTTCCTCGTGTTATAGCGTATTTAGGTAATGTGGATTAGTAATGGATTCTGCAGTCAAAAGCACAAAATTATCGCGATTTTGCAATATACTTTAAGAAGTAGAGTCCATTCTTCACAGTGGGCATCTTCAACTTCCTTTAAGAAGGTTAATGAGTAATATACGGGATTGCAAAATACATCAAATTTGAAATTGTCTTCCGCGGTTTTCTCCAAATGTATTTATTTTGCAAAAATTTTGAATACAGAAATGTAATCACATCAACAGGAAAAGTTCATACTACATCGAAAAATTTATTGTCAGCAATTTGGAAATGAAATAAAAAATGTAAGTATAGCCTTTTTGTCTTCGTAAAAATACAAAAAACAACATAGCAAAACAACAAAACGTTGAAAAGGCTTAAAACACATGTACACTGTAGCACAAGCATATAAAGCAGACGCATTTGTCATCAAAATCATGGATATAAGTCATCGATATGCTATCTTGATGGGATATTCTGTATTAAGTTTCATTTCCTTCAAACTAAGAATTTTTAAAATTCAGTTTGTTGAAAGATCCTACAATCTCCGTCTTAGATTTCATGATATTCACATTACCCAGCAAAATTTCTGATTACCAAATAATCCGACTAGTAAGCAAAGTTCTATAATGGCAAGTACTTATTATATAGCCACTTTTCTCACTATTTAACATGGACATGTCATTGGAGGAATGTACTTCCTCATGATTTTAAGTACTTGAATAATGCATTACCAATAAGTTATAAAATATGTAGAAATGGCCGTTTAAACTGATTTTTTCCATATATTCGCGCATTTCAGTTTCCTCATTTCAAATTCAAATTTCTGAACCCAAACACCCCATGTGCAAAATTCTTCAATGATTTAACATAATATACCCAACCAAAATTTCTCATTACCAAATAATCCGACGAGTAAGCAAAGTTCGATAATGGTAAGTACTTATTATTCAGCCACTTTTCTCATTATTTTAACATGGGGATGTCATTGGAGGAAAGTACTTCCCAAAAGCATACAATAAAGTAACATAATAAGTACTTATTTGTAGCTCAATTTTATGTACTTGAATAATGCATTACCAATAAGTTATAAAATAAGTAGTAGATATGTATGAATGACCATTTAAAATGATTTTTTGCATATTGTCGCGCATATTTCACGAAACAAACAATTTCCTCATGCCAGATTCGAATTGCTGGTGTTTTCATTCAAATCTGCACGTATTGTTTGAAAACATGTTGAAATATAAATAAATCTTGTACTATAACCCACATATAGCCAAAATTGCATTATATTAAAATTTGCCAAAATGATTTTGATCACAAAAAAATCGCTTATTTCTGTTATTATTGGTAAGTCATTATTAATAAGCCGAAAGTAATGCAGCGAATAATGAGATGTCATTATTTGGTAATGCAGGGAATAATGACAGGTACTTACCAAGATTTTGCTGGGACGTAATACGTAAATATTTTTGGTATTTTCATTCAAAACTGGACGTGTTATTTGCAAACATATAAAATAATAAATAAATAAATCTTGTGCAATAACCCACATATAACCAAAATTGCATTGTATTAAAATTTGCCAAAATGATTTATTTATTATTGGTAAGTCATTATTAATTAGCCGAAAGTAATGCAGCGAATAATGAGATGTCATTATTTGGTAATGCAGGGAATAATGATAGGTACTTATCAAGATTTTGCTGGGTACTTTTCAAAGTGTGTTATCGACACAAAATTTGACGCTATTTATTTCAATTGATTGAGAGATCATTACCATATGATTCTCTTTGAAAGTAGTCTTCCACACAGGATCTCAATTCACTCCTCTCATAAAGACTTAGAAAAATGTTTGTGATTGATTGAACAAACATGCCACCCATAGATAATAAGAAAACATGCCATGATGTTCAAATTACTTTGCAAAGTTTGTCAATAAATAAATATATACAAGCTGAAAAAAAATCGCTTCTATAGTATATTGCCCCAAACATATTCTGCTGGAAATATACATATGTTTAGGGAACATTCGAAATATATTATTTTTTTTTTTGCACACAAAAAATTTTATATTTGAGGAGGTGTTGCTCTAAACAAATCATTCTCGCAATCCAAATATTATATTATTTTGGCTATTATTTCTGAAACAAAGATTTATTTGCATTTTCGTAATCAGAAAATAAGTATAACGATACATTAGCTGTCAGCCAAGTTTTAGGTTTTCAGTAACTCAAAGTACACTTTTTTGTTCGTAAAATGTTTTTGTTTGTTAAATGTTCGTAAATTTTTTTTTGTTATTTAAATCGTATGACAGAATATGATGACTTGGTATAAATAGAAATTTATAACTAGTGCTTTAAAACAAATTTTATTCCCACTTATGTCATTTTAAATTTTAAGGTATAACCCGAAATCAATGTAAAACTAAAAATGAAATTCGAAACATCTGCAATGGTTTGCAATTGTTTTTAATTAAAACATATTTGGAGAAATTCCAAACAATACTTTTATTTGTATTTAAACACATATTTTATTTGAGAAAATTATTACGCAAGCATATATTGTAGTAATACATTAATATAGGTGTTCCAAATATATTTTATTGATTTTTAAATAAAATTTTTTTTTTGCTCGAAAATATATATTTAAAAAATTTGTGTTCTAAAGGCTTAACACAGGAACAACCCCATCCACACACAAAATAGGCATATCAATGATCTAAGACACTATACCGTTTAAAAATAAAGCAACATAATCAAAATTACAACAAAATTACCACCCTTGAAGTTTGTTGTGAATCACAGCACAGTTATACATACATATCTCCCCCGACTGCACTAAACCACTATGAATTTCATCATATTATGTCATTTTCCTAGCAACCAGACACCCAATAGTCTGTCCGTCCGAAAGTCGGACTGAGGAGATGAAATTCCCCTAGCAACCAGCCACCCAATAGTCTGTCCGTCTGAAAGACGGACTGGGAATTCCTCTAGATCCATTCTTGAAAAATAATTGTAAACAAAATATCCAACGATCTAAATCCATCCTAAATGTAAAGAGCAATCAGAAGAACCTATGGTCGACATTACAAAATCGTTACAAATAAAACAAAATTAGAACCATGTTTACATTCGGCCCCAAAATTTTTCTCTTTGCAAACAGCCTTAGACATATAAAGCAGCATGCACAAAAAATTACAACAAAAAATGTCCAATACCAAACCAATAATCAAAAATGACAACAAAAAATTACACCTGAGCTATACACGGCAATCAATATGCGATCCCTTTAGGATGGGGCGTGATCTCAACTCACACCTCTCAATATTGATGGCAATAACAGCCAAATCACCACACAACGTCGGAAAGAATCAATAAACACGTGTCAGACACAGGACTAACTCCATCCAAACATAAAGAGCAAAAAGAAAAAAAACAAAATTTCCGTCACCACACAACAAACAGACCACACAAAACAGGCATATCAATGATCGAAGACACTATACCGTTTTAAAAATAAAGTAACATAATCAAAATTACAACAAAACAAGTAAGAAAGTTTCAGTCGGGTAAACCGACTAAGGTATACCCTCACTTTGTGAGTAATGTAATATTGAATATTCCACGAATTATTCTGTTAGATTGTATGGTAGGTACCAGAACGGGTTTAACAAATACATCTATTTTTCGCTGAATAGTAGATACTTTAAATACATTGCACTGCGCCGAATTATAAGCGTTTATTTGCACTGGTTTATTAACGTTATGAGATATTAAATTTTGGTATGATTTGGACATTTTGTGTGGGAGGTACAAAAAGGGGCGTGGTGATAACAGCCATTTTTTACCGGACTATAGACACTTCAAAAGCGTTACACTGTGCAAAATGTTGTGGCATTTACGTGCATTGGTACTCATGTTGTGAGCTCTTAACTTTTTGTGCAAAATTGTACCTTTGTGTGGGAGGTACAAAAAGGAGCGTGGCAATAGCGTCCATTTTTCACAGGGCTATAGACACTATAAAAGCATTACACTGTAGAAAATTTCAAGTATTTTTATACACTGGTATTAATGTTATAAGCTGTTAACTTTTGGTGCAAAATGTCACCTTTGTGTGGGAGGTACCAAAAGGGGCGTGAATATAACACCCATTTTTCACTGGACTGTAGGCACTATAAAAGCATTACACTGAACAAAATTTCAAGTATTTTTATACACTGGTATTAATGTTATAAGCTGATAACTTTTGCTGCAAAATGGTGCATTTGTGTGGGAGGTACCAAAAGGGGCGTAGCAACTTGTCCCATTTTTCTCGAGTTGATAGCGACTAATAAACTAATGCTATGTGTGGAATTTCAGAAGATTCGAATAAGTAGTATAGCAGTTATTAAAGATTCAATTTTTTACAACATTTTAACACTTTGTGGGGGAGGTACTAGAAGGAGTGGACCAATATGGCCCATCTTCGAACTTAGCCGGAGATAGAAAAAAATATTACCACGTACCAAATTTGAAGTCAATCGGTTACTCCTTTCGAGAGTTATCGTGCGCACCAGCCAGCAGACACACAGACAGACAGACAGATAGACAGACAGACAGACAGACAGACGGACGGACATTGCTCATTCGTCTTAAAATGACCCAAAACGAATATCCGCCGAACATACTTAGGGTCTTAGATCACTCCTTCGATGTGTTACACTTTTTTTCGTAGCAAATGATATATACCCTCGTCACACTAAAGTGAGGGTATAATTACCACCCTTGATGTTTGTTGTTGTTCTCCCACGACCTCACTAAACCGACATAAATTTCATCATATTATAACATTTTCCTAGCAACCAGCCACCAAACAGTCTGTCCGTCCAAAAGACGGACTGAGAAGATGAAATTCCCCTAGCAACAAACCACCTAATAATCTGTCCGTCCGACAGACGGACTGAGAAGATGAAATTGCCCTAGCAACCAGCCACCCAATACGAGTAGTAGGTCCGTCCGAAAGACGGACTGAGATTTCCTCTAAATCCATTCTTGAAAATAAATCTAAACAAAATATTCAACGATCTAAATCCATCTCAAACATAAAGAGCAAACAGAAAAACCAATGCCTAGCGATATCTAAAAAACCAACGCCTGGCGATACCTAATCGTTGCAAAATAAAACAAAATTCGAAAACTGTTTACATTCGTCTCCAAATTAGTCTATTTAAAAACTCGTGTTAGATACAAGACTATCTCCATCTCTAACATGAACAGCAAAAAAACCCAATGCCTGTCGATACTAATACGTTACAAATAAAACAAAAAAACTAGTAACCGTCACCCAATAGCCTGTCCGTCGGAAAGACGAAATGAGAATTTCTTTAAGTCGGACTGAGAATTCCTTTAAAAAAATAAATGTAAGCAAATTATCCAACGATCTAAATCCATCTCAAACATAAAGAGCAAACAGAAAAACCAATGCCTAGCGATATCTAAAAAACCAATGCCTGGCGATACCTAATCGTTGCAAAATAAAACAAAATTCGAAAACTGTTTACATTCGTCTCCAAATTAGTCTATTTAAAAACTCGTGTTAGATACAAGACTATCTCCATCTCTAACATGAAGAGCAAAAAAACCCAATGCCTGTCGATACTAATACGTTACAAATAAAACAAAAAAACTAGCAACCGTCACCCAATAGCCTGTCCGTCGGAAAGACGAAATGAGAATTTCTTTAAGTCGGACTGAGAATTCCTTTAAAAAAATAAATGTAAGCAAATTATCCAACGATCTAAATTCATACCAAACATAAAGAGCAAACAGAAAAACAATTCTCGACGTTACTTAATCGTTACAAATAAAACAAAATTATATCAGTGTTTACATTCGATCCCAAATTTTTCCTCTTTGCAAACAGCCTTAGGCAAATAAAGAAACATACACAAAAATTACAAAAAAAAAATTTCCTCATGAGCTATAAACACCGTATTGGCAACCAATCCTAAAGGGATCGCATCCTTTAGGATGGGGCGAATCACAATATTCATGACAACAAAATATAGGACTAACTCCATCTCAAACAAAATAAGAAAAATGTTTACGTTCGTCTCCAAAATTATTCTATTTTCAGACGGCCTTAAACAAATGAAGCAACATACACAAAACACACGGCAACCAATATGCGATCCCTTAGGATGGGGCGCATCACAATATTCATGACAACAAAATATAGGACTAACTCCATCTCAAACAAAATAAGAAAAATGTTTACGTTCGTCTCCAAAATTATTCTATTTTCAGACAGCCTTAGACAAATGAAGCAACATACACAAAACATACGGCAACCAATATGCGATCCCTTAGGATGGGGTGGGATCTCAATTCACATTAGGATGGGGGTGGGATCTAAATGTACACCTGATGGCTATAAAAATCTCAGATATACCATTTATTCACACCTCTTGACATTAATGACACTGTGCAACAGTGAAAAAAATACACGGATCTGACGGTATAGGTTCGATTCTACTGCCAAATGGTAGTATAACCCTATACTCAGTTTGGCGAGATTGGTGACCACTTTCTTTTTATGGGCCTCGAAAGATTCGGAAAATCAGTGGACCCCTTGAAAAAGGTGTCATCGGTTTTTGAGCAACAGCTACTTCAGACTTGGTGATAGCGCTTAACTATATTTGGCAATAATGTAGCTAAGAACACGTTGAACAAAGTCTGTTAACATTTCATGCCAAAAATTTTTTGTTTTCCTGCACTTTTTTTCGAAAAACATGGGATTACATTTATTTTTTTTCACTTTTTTTGGCATAACTTTAAGGGATCGCTGATTTTTTACTAACAATATTTGGCAATATTGTAGCCACGGTAAATCTGAACAACTTTTATGAACATATCAATACAATCTGAACGTGTGTAGGCACCTTAAATAGCTCAAAAATCCACATTGTACCCCAAAAATGTAAGTATTTCACTGTTATGTAACAAAAATATATTTTTCTGGTATGAGGTATGTTCAGCAATTTTATAGAAAATATTAAGGCCAATATTTTTGTGGAAAATGTTAACCCTCTAGCTCCCCCACATAACTGTAATTTTTGGCCCCATTTTAACAAATCGTAAAAAACACACCTTAAAAGGGGGAGGGCGGGGATGAAATGTTCTACAGAAATGTTCGCCATAAAATTTTACTATATGTGTCAGAACACACCAAAACCCAAATCTTAACACAAAAACGCAAAAAACGGTCAAATTCCAGTCAACAACGTTATTTACTGGTATCTTCATTGCTTCAACCACTAGATCGTACGACTAACATTGATGCACGATCAGTAATATGACCTTTTTTGGTGTTTGTGTTATGTTTTGAGCTCTGGTGTGTTCTGACACATATAGTAAAATTTTATGGCGAACATTTTTGTAGAACATTTCATACCCGCCCTCCCCCTTTTAAGGGGTGTTTTTTACGATTTGTTAAAATGGGGCCAAAAATTACAGTTATGTGGGGGAGCTAGAGGGTTAAAATGTTCCACAAAAATATTGGACTTAATATTTTCTATAAAATTGCTGAACATACCCTAAACCAGAAAAATGTATTTTTGTTACATAACAGCGAAATACTTACATTTTTGGGGTACAATGTCGATTTTTGAGCTATTTAAGGTGCCTAGACACGTTCAGATTGTATTGATATGTTCATAAAAGTTGTTCAGATTTACCGTGGCTACAATATTGCCAAATATTGTTAGTAAAAAATCAGCGATCCCTTAAAGTTATGCCGAAAAAAGTGAAAAAACATAAATTTAATCCCATGTTTTTCGAAAAAAAGAGCATGAAAACTAAATTTTTTTGGCATGAAATGTTAACAGACTTTGTTCAACGTGTTCTTAGCTACATTATTGCCAAATATAGTTAAGCGCTATCACCAAGTCTGAAGTAGCTGTTGCTCAAAAACCGATGACACCTTTTTTCAAGGGGTCCACTGATTTTCGGAATCTTTTGAGGCCCATAAAAAAAAATTGGTCACCAATCTCGCTAAACTAAGTATAGGGTTATACTACCATTTGGTAGTAGAATCGAAGCTATACAGTCAGGTTCGTGTATTTTTCAAAAAGTGTTCATTTGTTGCATAGTGTGATCAATAAATCACACCTGGGGTGACATGCTGTCAACACTTATGGCTATTAAATATCCACCATGCCAATAATTCACACCTACCTGACAGGTGTCACTATCTGAAACATGCATTCCGTACCTACTGTACTGCTCGACACACATTTCCCGGGGAATTATCTAACAGAACCAGAGGATCAGCAGGACCAACAAGAGTGCGAGTGGACTGCGAGCGTCGCTAGCTTGTTGACTGAGAGGTCCAGAATAAGCTGGGCTATTAATAGCTTTGAGCCATTCAAGTCACCTGGACCAGATGGCATCACTCCAGCAGAAATGCAGAAAATGTTGAAGTACATTATCCCCTGGCTGGAGAAAATTTATGTAGGCTGTATCAGCCTTTCATACATCCCGAATCGATGGAGGGATACCAAAGTGGTATTCATAATAAAGCGGGGAAGATATCACACACTAGGCCAAAATACTTCAGACCAATTAGCCTATCCTCCTTCCTATTGAAAGGTCTGGAAAGACTTTTAGATTATTTCATTAGGGAAAACCTGGATACAAAACTCCTGTCGGTGAACCAACATGCTTACAATAAGGGGAAGTCTACAGAATCAGGCCTGCACGAACTTGTGAGCACTATCGAATCGTCCCTGCATTTCAAGGAATTCACCATGGTGAATGAATAAGGGTGATTAAAGTCCCAAATGTGGACCCTCCACCTCGGATAAATGGAACAGATCTAGTCTTTTCTGAAAGTGCAAATTTTTTAGGAATAATTCTAGATAGAAAACTGTTATTTAGACTTAGTGTATTGGAACGTGTAAGGAAGGCCAACATCGCCTTATATTCCTGCATAAAGGCTGTCTACTGGATATATATAGCAGTAGTTCGTCCTATACTGCTATACGGCATTGTGGTATGGTGGACGGCAACTGACAAACTAACCATCACCAACCTACTAACAAAGGTTCGGAGAACAGTCTGCCTGAGCATAAGCGGAGCCTTAAGGACTACAGCGACCGAGTCTCTACAAGCCCTACTCCTTATACTGCCGATTAATAATGTGGCGAGAGAAGTTGCAACCAAAGCGGCAATATGATTAAACTGCCTATCAATTTGGAGGTACAAAAACTACGGTCACATGAGGATATCAAAGTGTAGTTCTATGGTAACGGACCGAGTGGAATATATACCAACGGTGTACACCTTCGAGAGAAATTACATCACTATGATTCCCGCCAGAGATGAATGGGTTGGAAGAATGCCAGGTAATAGAAACCATCTCCACTTTTACACGGATGGGTATAGCTCCCAGACTGCCAGATACCTGCAGTGTCTATCAAGCCGAAATAATGGCAATATGGGACGTAGAAAAGTGGCTGAGTCGCAACATAGTAACCAACACTGGAGCTTTGGCTTAGGCAAGAGGCAATCAGGTAGTCCAACGAAAGATGGACAGAAATCGGCACCTGCAGGGTAGCTAGACAAATCTGGCCAAGGTATGACATGAGAAGATCAAAATATCTCCTCGCACTAGAGAGGCAAAGATTGCCTACGTTAGTATCAGTTCTGAAGGTACACTGCTTGATCGGCAAACACGCCAAAAGATTGGGTATTGACTCTAATGACTTCTAAGCTGTGGAGATGAGGAAGAAGTGGAGAGCATTGAGCACTTGCTATGCGACTGCCCCGCTCTGAGTAAACGACGACTGGACATACTGCGGTCGGCTTTTCTAGGCAGCCTAACAGATCTTTCCAGTACCGATATTCGTACTATCGACAAATTTGTATATCAAACAGGTTGGTTTCGATGAGGAGCATTTCAGCCCGTGGTAACACTAGGGACCTAAACTGGTCTATTTGAGCTTGTATAAAAAAAAAATACGGCTGCCACCCTAACCTAAACCTATCTATGCATCACGTTGGGCCAGTAAAATGTTACTCTAATTTGTCTATAATTTCCAAAGTAATTCTTATGAGCTCTACAGTGCTCTTTTTCAATTACACTACGTCTATCTTCTTCATCTGTTGTATCTAATGGCATATTACTACAACTAGTTCACAAAATCTTACGAAGTATTACAAAATGCTAGAGCGGTCTTGGTGCTGCCACAGCCACCCTCTCCAGTGACCAAGTCAGGATCCGATACCTGATCCGCTTGGAACGATATTCTCCTAGTTGGTATGTTCCGCACAACAGGAAGTTCGGTGAACTGCGTACTCTGACATTATGTTGATGAGTCTTGAGAGAATGTCTGAGTAGCTGTTGTTTGTGGATGTTCAGGTCCAGTATTATTGATGCTGAAAGCTGGCTTGAGTCGATCTACCGATATGTTCACGTCCTTGTTCTTCACTCGTATCGTATAGAACTGATCTGAAATTCGTTGCACTATCTCAAACGGTCCAGTGTAAGGTGGTTCAAGTGGCCCTCGTACTACGTCCGTGCGAAGAAAAACGTGAGTGCAATCGTCGAGGTTCTTGAAAATAAACATTTTGCTTTTGTTGCGGTGAGACACTGGAATTGGTCACAGGAAAGTGAAGTATTCACGAAGTTTCCTTAAAAGTTCAGATGAATCGGCAGGAATTTCTGATTTGGTGAAAACCCCTTGAGGTAACCGTCAGTTCCCACCATAAAGAAGATCCGAAGGCGAAGCTTGAAGATCATCTTTGACAGCTGTCCTTAATGCCAGCAAAACAGTTGGAAGTATATGTACTTGTTAATAACACATTAGAGCTTCTTTAAAATATCTGTGCCATCTCTCAATCATTCCATTTGATTGTGGATGATAATCCGTCGTTCGAGTGCGTTTCGAACATATTATATTCGTTACGGCCTTGAATAACGCGGACTCGAAAACAGACGAGTTCTGTTGTACATAATTGTCTTAGGACAACCAAAGCGGGAAATCCAGTTGGACCAAAATGCAGTTACGACCGTCTGGGCCGACATGTCCCTCAGAGACACAGCTTCCGGGCATCGTGAAACCGATCGATCATCGGCATTATCACGATGTCCAAATGAACATGGTCGAACCGATGGTTAGGAAAATCTATCTTGCCTGGAGTAAGACGGTCGTGTATGGTCATCTTTGCTCTTTGGCACGATAAGCAATTCCGAGACCAATTTAGGATTTGTTTCTTCACTCGTATTTCTCACGTATTTGTTGAAGACTAGCACGGTCTCCAGAATGTTAAAGATTATGAATTGAATTGAAGATTTGTTGACGTAGTGACTCAACACTTTACTTTTTGTAGTTTCAAAGAATTTGCGCCATCCAAAATAGTTTTCAACTCTTCGTCTATTTCTTCAGCTGATTGGAGTTCCATAAGAGTGACTGATGTTGGCATTGAAATTCCGTTAATGTAGTAGTTGTGATGTCAATAAACTCTTTCAGCAATTCTTGGAATGTCGAATGTTGAAATATTAAAATCTTTGGTCTTACGAATTTCACCACGATTTGTTAAATTTGTTGTATTATCGATGAGACATTTCCGTTTTAAATCAATCATCAAATTAGTCTGCCCCCAAAATGGGCGACTGGACATCGGCAATGGTAAACAACTACTTGAGTTCACGACGTAGACCTAGGTCTAATTTAAGAACACAATTACTATACGTTTGTATTGCACTCCTCTAAAGCCGGACGGCTTTAAAGCTGTACTGCTGACACCACCGATCCGGAATCAATTAAAAATTGAGACTTCGTACATGTGTCGTATTTATGTTAACAATTTTCCTTTACGGAGTTGTCGTTGCCGCTATCGTCAGTCGTGTTAATTGACGACAGCCCCATTAGTTTTCCCGAACTAGTGCTGTAGCGGGGACAATTCGGTTTACAGTGCTGGGCAGCATCTCCAAACTTTTGGTGATACCAGCAAAGCGAATTGTCAGATGCTCTATCATTTTAACGTGAATGAATGTGAGATCTGGATCGATGACAACCGTGTGAATGGTATCCACTTTAGCTGAAAGATCTGTTTAAGTTTTGCAAATGTCAGCTAAAGACTAAGGCGAATTAATTGCATCAATCGAAATGTTGGTATCAGAACGTGGTGGTGTCCCGGAGACAGCACACACAGTATTTCCTATATCGTCCAACATTTCGTCTGCCATTTGAGCAAGTTATTCCAAATCTTCCTCTTCCAAAGAAATATTGTCCGAATAATTGTTTCATTTCCTTTACCTGGTGCCAAAAGTCTTATGTGGGATAGATTTTCCGACGGCTTCATACATGTTGTCCCACCACCTTGCAATAAACGTTGCAATTTAAACTCGGAAAACTCAGCAAATTTCGAAATTAGCCTCTCCTTCAATGTAGAATAATTTGCGTCTTTCGGCGGATTTGTTATGAAGCCTTCAACTGACAAGAGTACGTCGCCTTCAAGGCTCACAGAAACAACATAACATTTTCCCGCATCCGTTGAAACACCACAGAGAGAAAAGGAACGTTCAACCTGACCAAAAAATTATTCCGGATTCTGTTTGTTGAATTTTGGAATATGCACTTTATGCAGGTTCGATCGCTGTCCATCACATGCGTTGACTGTCGAAAAGAGTGTACTTCACGTCGTAGCGCCTTTATTTGCTGAATTAGATTTTCCATTTCCGACATGTTTATGTCTGTTACCACTGAGCGAATCTTTGTTGTAATTACAATGTTCTCGTTGCCTCAAGTTGTACCATTTCGGATGCATAAGCAAAAACGTAGACTATCTTGGCAAAATTATGCACGGAAAAACGTTGAAAATTTTAAAACCGCTGCTTCTGTTCTGCTTTTTGTCGCAATGTCAAAAATACTACTTCAGATTGTGAGTGAAAATCAGGGTCACAAATATAGTTGCCGATGTAATAATAAGACGTTCATATTGACATTTTTACAATTATTTAAATCAATTTATTTTTAATAAAACTAGTTCAAATCTTACGAAGTATTACTAAGCTGAGAACGAAGACTTTTCTTGGAATCAGCTGCTGTTTTCTCCTCCTCCAGTTCGATACCAAGTTGCCAGATTTTCTGTCATTCGAACACGGCGTTCTTGGTGCTGCCATAATTCTAAACAATACCTCGGGTTACAGTTACGTATGAATTCTTTCAATTCTCTAATCACGTTGGACCAGTAACATTTTACTCTTATTTGTCTACAATTTTCAAAGTAATTCCTATGGGTGTACAGTAGGCCTCGTCGATTTGTGGGGAGGCAAAAAAAGTCGCCATTGCTCAGTGAAAATCGTATTCTAGGGATCAAAATAAGAAACTTTGCCGAAGGAACCATACCTCTAAAACGAATTCTGATGTCCCGGAATTTGGGTCGAACTTTTGGGTAGGGGCAAATTTTGAAAAATCCCACTTTGACCCATTTAGAGTGCTCCAATCGAGTCCAAATGTATGACCGACCCCCACTAACTTTGGAGGTCCGACCCACCCATGCCAGTGGCACACCCCCTGGAACCCCCTGGGGGTTCCATACATTTGAACTCGATTGGAGCACTCTAAATGGGTCAAAGTGGGATTTTTTCCGGGACATCAGAATTCGTTTTAGAGGTATGGTTCCTTCGGCAAAGTTTCTTATTTTGATCCCCAGAATACGATTTTTACTGAGCACTCCACTGAGTGGGGGTCGGTCATACATTTGGACTCGATTGGAGCACTCTAAATGGGTCAAAGTGGGATTTTTTCCGGGACATCAGAATTCGTTTTAGAGGTATGGTTCCTTCGGCAAAGTTTCTTATTTTGATCCCTAGAATACGATTTTCACTGAGCAATGGACGATTTTTAAATCGTCCCGCCCTAGTGTACAGTGAATTTCTATTTCTGCAGTGGGTTTCAAATATTCTGGTAATATTGGTATTACATTTTCTGTTTCGTTAAAGCTAATAAAATGTATCTTTTTGTCAAAAATATTCATTTGCTCATATACTGTAAAATATCCTGTATTCACTATATGTTATTTGAATGGTTTTCCTCTTTCTGGAATTTGGTTGATATCTACATTTTCTCATGATTGTTTGGTATCTCCCGAGCTTGTCGATTCGTTATCGGATGTCGTATCTTATATCTGATTCATATGCTGTCGTGATAAAACATCGGCTACTACATTTGTTTTTCCCTGGTTTACAAATAATCTTTGGATCATATTCTTCTAATAAAAGAAGCCATTGTTAAATTTTTGCTTTCGGGTTTCTAGGTGACATTGGCAACATCATTGGTTGATGGTCAGTATGGATTTATAATTCTTTCGCTCCATATAAGTAATTACCCAGCTAAATTTCCCATTACCAAATAACCACTTACCTCCACGCTTACAATTATAGTAAAAAGAAGTAAAGTAACAATAGAAATAATTTTACGAGTGTGTTTGTGTGGTGGTGGATATTTCCGAGTTGCTATTGCTTGTTCACCACCATCAGTGAAGGAATGTGGTGAGAAAACAGAAGAGCGTAACATTCGGTAGCCCAGTGGAAAAAATTATGGAGTACTTTGAAAATCATGGATGATATCATGGGAAACATCCGAAGATAATCAAAGTACTTTTTAACGAAGCCAGTCGTAATGTACAGATTCAAGTACGTTCGAGTTCCTCTTACGAAATCATCGATGAAAACCACATTGAAATATCTCATATTTTGTAATTTTCTACTTAGCTTAATTTTTCGTAATTTTACCACATTACAAACGTCCCTTCGCTCATCAGCAGGAAAGAATGTGGTGATGCAAAATGTTTTTCTATTTTTGCCTTTGTTGTAAAAAAAGTAACTGTAAAACATTCTAACATTCTTTGTTTTCGCATTTTTATGTTATTTATTTGCATAGTCCATTCCTGTCGTGACTGTTGTAAAGTGGTTGGTTTTGAAAGTGGGGAAGAATTTCTGAGTAAAATTTAATTTGTGAAAAAGTGTTATTTAAAGGTGGCCATAATAAAAACCATATGAGCTAGAGGTGGATTACGTGGAAACTTTAGCAGACTATTTTCTGACGAAATAGTACTTGGATACATCTATGATAATATGAATTCGAAGAAGTCATTTAAAAGTCTGCAGACATTGAATAATGCAATTTTCGGTAAGTGTCATGTATATTTATAGTTTTAATGTAATACTAAATTAATTATATTTTATTTGTTTTCATTTACAGAAGCGGTTAAATATGAGGGGTACACAGATCAATATTACATAGCAGATTTGCGAAAATGCTTCAAAAATTATATAGGAAGACACTTCCGCAAAGTTTGTGTAGACAAAAAGAGATAAATAAACTAAAGAACTAAACTAAAATTAGAACAAAAATCGTTTTAAATCATTTATTTGTAGAATATTCCTAGGAGGAAAAAAAATAAAGCACTCATTCCAAAATAAGCGAGGCTGTCGTAGGGGGTTATGACTGACACATTACCATCACACACAGGATGTGCAACAGGCCTGATCCTCTCTCTCATTTACAATGTTAGTCAAATAATTGATTATATTTTATCCAACGTTGCATCCGAATATAAAGGGGTTGTAAGGACCCCTCATTACGAACCCGCTAACACTTGACCAACGTATGACACCTCCACGTACATGACACCTCTCGTGGGGGTTAGCTCTACGACATCATCGAGACGTAATCGATGATGTCATGAGGATTTTTACAACTGGGAGAGCGTATACTTGGGAGAGAGTAGTTATCGATTGTTGTCGTCATATGACGAAAAATTTAATTTGCCGGGAGTTGGGATTGAACTCGCGACCTCATGGTTTCGTAGTTCAGCGTCAAAACCACTGGCCTACCTCGAGATTCATAGACAAATCGCTTAATATTAAGTACAAAAATATAACCCATCAAAATCTTGGTAAGTAAATGTCGTTACCACATTCATTACCAGGCAATGATATTTCATCATCGCCAGCATTACTTTCGGTAAATAAAGAACGACTAACTAAATAATGACAAAAATAAGTTATTATTAGTAATCTTTAAATGATTTAACTGAATACAAACTACAACATACGTAGTATATTCAAAAAAAATTGCGAATTTTGTATTTTTTCAAAAAGTATTTATTTATTCATGAATACCTATTTTGTCCCCTTCAAAGTAATTCCCCTCGGATATAATACAATTCTACCAAAAGTTTTTTCCAATCCTCGAAGCACTTCAAAAAATAAATTTTTGTGATCTTGTTCAGCTCCTCCTACGATGCCGTCTTTATCTCCTCAATCGTGACGTAGCGTCGCACAGTGGGCTAAAATGGAAAAAAAACTGACATAATTCTGCAATTTCAAAACCACTTATCGTATGGCGATGAAATTTTAGGTGTGTATACAAGAGGTGTTAGAGAGTTTAAGTTCGGAACTTGGGCCCCTATCTCATACAGGGGCGGAGCTACAGGGCCCTAAAGTTGACCACCTCGGGTATACAAAATTTTCATCGGCTTCTAACTTTTGAATGGAGTGCCCGGTTTCAGTGGCGTTTTCTGTGCATACTCCTAGAATAGACCTATAATAAAAATTTTATAGGTTGAAGATATCTTCAATAGATTCCGAGATATGTGGATTTTAAATTTGAATTTTTCATTTTTTCGCCGACTTTGCCTTGGAGTTTTAGGTTTAGGTTTAGGTTAGGGTGGCAGCCGTATTTTTTATACAAGCTCACTTAGACCAGTTTAGGTCCCTAGTGTTACCACGGGCTGAAATGCCCTTCATCGAAACCAACCTGTTTGATATACAAATTTGTCGATAGTACGAATATCGGTACTGGAAAGATCTGTTAGGCTGCCTAGAAAAGCCGACCCCAGTATGTCCAGTCGTCGTTTACTCAGAGGGGGGCAGTCGCATAGCAAGTGCTCAATGCTCTCCAGTTCTTCCTCATCTCCACGTGCTCTGCAGAAGTCATTAGAGTCAATACCCAATATTTTGGCGTGTTTGCCGATCAAGCAGTGTCCCTTCAGAACTGATACTAACGTAGACAATCTTTGCCTCTCTAGTGCGAGGAGATATTTTGACCTTCTCAGGTCATACCTTGGCCAGATTTGTCTAGCTACCCAACAGGTGCCGATTTCTGTCCATCTTTCGCTGGACTGCCTGATTGCCTCTTGCCTAAGCCAAAGCTTGCACGTGGATAGTGGCGCACCAATATATGCAAATTCTTCGAGAATTTGTAATGTCGTCCCTTTCCTAGCAAGTTCATCGGCTTTGTAGTTCCCCGGGATATCCCTATGCCCAGGCACCCTTACGAGGTGTATGTTAAACTGCTCAGCCATCTCGTTAAGAGATCTGCGGCAGTCGAGAGCTGTTTGTGAATTTAGGGATGTTGCCTCCAGAGAATTGATGGCAGCCTGGCTGTCCGAGTAAATTACAACGCCAGTGTTGGTTACTATGTTGCGACTCAACCACTTTTCTACTTCCCATATTGTCCTTATTTCGGCTTGATAGACATTACTGTTATCTGGTAGTCTGTGAGCTATATCCAAATTAAACTCTGCGCAGTGTACTCCGAAGCCAACCTTTTCATCAAGCGTCGAACCATCCGTGTAAAAGTGGAGATGGTTTCTATTACCTGGTATTCTGCCGACCCATTCATCTCTCGAGAGAAATTACATCATAGTGATGTAATTTCTCTCGAAGGTGTACACAGTTGGTAAATAGTCCACTCGGTCGGTTACCATAGCACTACACTTTGATATCCTCATGTGACCATAGTTCTTGTACCTCCACATTAATAGGCAGTTTAATCGTATTGCCGCTTTGGTTGCAACTTCTCTCGCCACAATATTAATCGGCAGTATATGGAGTAGGGCTTGTAGAGACTCGGTCGCTGTAGTCCTTAAGGCTCCGCTTATGCTCAGGCAGGCAGTTCTCTGAACCTTTGTTAGTAGGTTGGTGATGGTTAGTTTGTCAGTTGCCGTCCACCATACCACAATACCGTATAACAGTATTGGACAAATACTGCTATATATATCCAGTGGACGATTTTAGGAGAGAGTCCCCACCGCGACCCTACAGCCTTTTTGCAGAAATATAAGGCGACGTTGGCCTTCCATTCACGTTCCAATACGTTAAGTCTAAATAACATTTTCCTATCTAGAATTATTCCTAAAAATTTTGCACTTTCAGAAAAGACTAGATCTGTTCCATTAATCCGAGGTGGAGGGTCCACATGTGGGACATTATTCATCCTAGTAAAGAGAACCAATTCTGTCTTGTTGGGGTTAACGCCCAAACCGCTGCTTCTGGCCCATCTAGCCAACTTGTTCAGAGCCACCTGTAGGATGTCTCTGAGGACGTTTACGATTTTGCAATTTGGTCCTGCTGATCCTCTGGTTCTGTTAGAGAGTTCCCGGGGAAATGTGTGTCGAGCAGTACATTGAGCGACTGCTCGCTGTTTTTGGTCCAATTATTTGCCTCATCCTGCAAGTGACCCAATTTACAGGGTGAAGCTGATAATATTTTCCTCAGCCTTGCGGCGTCGGAGACCTTTTCCACTTCGCCACAGAAGGTATACCAAGAGCGTCTTTGCGCCTTTCTAAGCTCCTTCTTATAGATCTTGAGTTGCTCTTTATAGGCATCCAAACATTAGCGACCCCTGTAGATTTAGCCTTGTTGAATAGCTTGTTGAATTCCACCATTGGTGTTTAGTTTTACCCTTGTACCTTGTTTTTGGACAGGCTTCTTCAAGGGAACTATTAAATGATGTGGTGATATGCTCGACCAGATTATCCAGACCGGCTTTGTCATTCGGTTCGTACAGAAGTTTGGAGTTGAGGACTTTCTTGAAATTCTTTTCATACATGTGCCACTTTGTCTTTTTCACATTTCTGTGGGCGGCAGGTTCAGACGCTTTTTCAGCGAGTTTAAACTCAATATAATGGTGACCTGGGAATGAGTGGTCGTCCAGTACATTCCACCCAATAATTTTTTCTGACAGCCGGTCAGTAGCAAACGTTACGTCTAGTACTTCTTGTCTGTCCTTAATTGTAAAGGTCGGTTTATTACCTATGTTACAAATACTTAGGTTGGTAGTTAGAATAAAGTCAAGAAGCGAATCACACCTATTATTTATATCCGTACTACCCCAGATAGTATGATAAGCGTTCGTGTCTGCGCCAACAATCAACTCGACCTCGTCAGACGTTGCTTCTTCTACTACTTCCCTGAATAGAGCAGTCGGTACTATGTACAGCTTCATAAGGCAAGTAACTGGAGACCACCCAATATATGCGATTACCGATCTCCAGACTAGCAGATGTTTGGTCTTTACCACTTAAATTAGCCAGGAGAAAGATACTTAGATCATACCTGGCCAAAATGCAGGTTCTTGGAGTGCCTTCACAGTTGGCCACAAGCAGTTTAAAGTTGGGTGTCCTGATACCGCACACCCTTCCTCCCACTGCGTAGGGCTCCTGTATCAGGAGGATGTCTACTGCACCTGTGGACAGGCGCAGCAATAGAGCCGCAGAGGCTGCTTTAGCGTGATGTACGTTAATCTGTAAAATTCTTACCATCATTGGTAATTGACAGATTAACATCCACCCGGCAAGGGTGTTATCGAACTCTTCGTCCGTATCATCGAGAAGCGTGTCCCCGCCAGATGCGTCAAAGAGTCCGGAGACTCCCCTCAGCCCCTCTGTGTCAGAAGTAGAGCTTTCGTCCTCAGCGTAGGACGTTACAGATCTTCTGTTAGAGTTGGAGTCATCCGAAATAATGGGCGTGGATACCCTCGCACTTCCAGAAAGCTGTGCATCAACCACTGTGGACGACTCACCTTCCGCAGTGGGAACTATATCCTGCTTGTATACCTTCAAGACTATAGTCTCGAAGCCATACTGTAGGTTTGCACTTGCACATTGTATATGGGAGGTGGATTCAGCGTTAAGGATCAAATTGACCTGCCGCTTTTTACCATTCGCCTCACCCACCTTGCTGATTCTCCAATTATGGGCGGGCAGACCAGGACATATTTCCAATATGTCAGCCGGGTTGGAGGGCTCTTCTGTAACCCAGGTGATGGCTCTAGGGTGACTAGGGATGTTGTTTTTTCGACAATATCCAACTGGGCACCCGGCCACACCTCACCCGCTCGACTCAGAGCAGCCTTATACAGGTTTACTGATCTGGCATCACCGAAATATAAGAGCTTTACTCTCCCCTGATGCCATCCTGCATCGTTGCAGATTGGTGGTGTGCCCGGCATTTCTCTACGGACATCGAGGTAATGAGCCATAATGGCTGATTGCACATGGCTCCATTTGTCCTTGAGGATGGATCCATCCTCACTACTTCTGTCTATAACGACCATCACTAGACACTAGACTCGCCACTTCATTGAAGGGCTTGGTGAGTGTCCTGTTGATGGTGACATTAGGGCCTCTTGCCTTTTTCGAAGGCAGGGGTTCATCAGGTGATCTGATTATTTTGACTTTATTAGCCGTTAACACAGCTGAATTTGTAGCTCTTTCAGCCGGCTGAATGGCCTTAGAAGCCTCTATGACGCCTTTAGCCCAGGTAAGTGACTTTTTGTTTTTCGGTAAGAGCCGAAACCTCAACAGCCTCCAACTTCTTGAAAACTCGTCGGACATGACGTTTTCCCCTCACCGCACCACCTGTTGTGAGTACTGGGGGGAAATTTTACCATGTTTGGTGTGGTCGGCGTTGGCCAAGACCAAAGGACGGACAGTAGGACGATTGGGGAACCCGGCTCCATCGGAACGCGAAGGCATCCCCGTCAATGAATTTTTTGTCTGTATTAGCCCGTAATAGGTACTACGATGTAGGCCGTTCAGACTTTGTTTTGTTTATGCGATTGCGTAATAGGTACTGCGTAATAGATTTTAACTATCCGCTCTGTGCTAAACACGTCCGTTCACTACGACTGATCAGCAACGAAGAAGAACTGAGATATTGGCCTTGGAGTTTAGCCAATATCTCAGTTTAAAGTTTACCGATTTTGTTCGCGTGTTTTTTTATGGATTGCCAATAAAATTTATCATGAAAAAAAGAATCGATAAGATATGTGAAGAAATAAGAAAGTTATGGACCTATAAAGTCAATTTTTTGAAAAAATTTCACTTTTGGAGATTTTTTGGCGAAAAAATCCAATTAGTATTTAGGTCTTGTAGAAAAAGTTTATTACACGAAGTATATAAAATTTATACTCATTTTAAAGTAGACGTTTCACAGAATCTGCTAGAGAAAATCGGAAGCCAAAATTTTAATTGGTGTGGTTGCCACCTTCTCCGATTTGGACCTCTTTTTTACATAAATTTCAAAACTTTGATCGATATTCTCCAATCGCAAAGCTAAATTGTTAAATTTTTCTTCTTATTTATTTGTATTAGGGTGTAGCAAAATCGACTGCAAAGGGAATCCCTAGCGCGGCTTTTCGCATCGAAGATATAGGACTAAAAGTAAAAAATCCCATTTTTGGGGATTTTTGATGTATTTGATTATTATTTCTTATATCTAAATATCTCGGTATTTATAAATAATTTTACCCGGGTGATGGGGGAGAAATAAAACACAAATAAATTATGGTTTTTCAAATTAAAAGAAAACACGGGGGTAATAGTACCTTCGGGTTTGTTTGTTTATTTCGGGAGAGTTAATCGTAAGCTAAACAGAGAGGGGAGCGCCAACTTCGTTCCCGTCACAAACGTCAACTTGTTCTACTTTCTTTTTTCTTTTCTTCGTTATAAAACGTAGGGTTGTATTTTACAATTCATAATACTTAAAACTAACAGGGTGTCCACCTAGACATCCCGCCCCCCTTGCAGGAGTGCAATATAGAGGCAAGCAGGAGCCAAAAAGACGAGAATTCAATCATAACAATTCAAAAGTAAAGGAAATGCACAAATTACAAAAGTCACATAAAGATTAAATGATAATGATGTTGGTAGGTCCGCTGTCAGGGCTAGAGTCATCCACAGTACCACAGGGATCCTGTCCACGGGTGATGTAAGTTTCGGCTGCACTTGTGGCGTATAACTTCTCATCCAAGCGACCATTGGTGTTAGCGCGACTTTAGCGTTGGGCGGACGTTGTTGTTGTGATTTTGGGGTGCATGTTGTTCAGTATGGGGCCGACATCTTTCTGGAGAGAAAAACTTGGACAACACACACACGCAGAAAAAGAAACGAATTAGTTCTGCTCAATATTGGGAAGTAAAACGAGCTTCACAACGGGTCTAGTAAGAACGCCACTAGCCGTTCGCACATTAACAACTCGTAGATTTTCATCGGGGCCTAAATAGACTTTATCAACCCTGCCAATTTTTCACTCATTGGGAGGCAAGCCATCTTTCCTGATAACGACCATGTCATTAACAGCAAAGTCTCTCTGAGGGTATTTCCACTTATTTCGCTTGTGAAGTTCGACCAAATACTCCTCTTTCCAACGTTTTGCGAAAGAGTGATGGAGAACTTTAAGCTTCTGCCATCTATTTACATAGCTTAACGACTCAATAGCCGTGTCGGGTTCCGGAGGGGAAAGCAGTGCAGAGCCTATTAAAAAGTGTCCAGGAGTCAATGGGGCCAGATCATTGGGATTTTCAGTCATCGGACTTAGGGGCCTAGAGTTTAGGCAAGCTTCGATTCTGGATAACATCGTAGAAAATTCTTCGAAAGTAAATCTCTGGGCGTGAGACACTTTCTTTAAGTGAGTTTTGAAACTCTTGACTCATGCCTCCCAAAGCCCTCCCATATGGGGAGCTCCAGGCGGAATGAACTTCCATTCCAGCAATTGGAAGGCGTTAAGCGAAATAAGTTTTTGCTTTACGTTGCTTATAAATTGGGCTTGGTCTCTACCAAGAACATTGGATGCTCCAACGAAAGCAGTTCCATTATCGGAAAACATCTTTGCAGGGCAACCTCTTCGAGAGATAAATCTAGTGAATGCAGCAATAAAACATTCAGTAGTCATATCATTAGTCGCTTCCAAATGAATTGCCTTAGTCGAAAAGCAGACAAATACGAGAACATAGCCCTTCGTAATTCGACAGCCTCTACCAATGTAAGACTTGATTTCATAGGGGCCTGCAAAATCGACTCCTGTGCATGTAAACGGGCGTGAAAGTGTAGTTCTTTCAGGTGGAAGTGCGGCCATAATTTGGTCCACATTTTTCTTCCGAAACAATACGCATGCACGGCAGTTATGGATAACGCTTTTTACAAGAATCTTTAATTTAGGAACCCAAAATTCTAATCTCATCAATCTAAGCATTAACGAGTTCTAACCGTGTACCGAATACTTGTGAATATATTCCAAGTACAACTTGGTGAAACGACCATTATAGGGTAGAATTTTGGGGAATCTTTCATTGCAAGTGAGAGTGGGAGAACGCGCAAGTCGACCATTCATCCTCATAAATCCACTAGAATCTATGAATGGGTTAAAGTTTAATAAAGGGCTCTTTCGAGAAACTTGCGCACTGTTCTCCAACGCAGCATATTCAGAGAAGTGAATACGTTGACAAAGAATCACCAGACGACCTTTCACAAAGCTGATCTCACCTTGTTGCAGTTCAAGGGAAGAATACGTATGTGTGGCCTTATGTTTCGGGTGTATACGATTATAAAATCGAAATACATAAGCTAATACTCTCATAGCTCTAGACAAATCAGAGAAACGGGCCAAGATATCTTCTGATACAGATACTTGGATCAAATTTACTCGAACTGGACGAGTTTCGAGGTTTGTCATAATTCTAAATGTTGATTTCGGCCACTCTGAACGAGGGCGACATAACCAAGCAGGACCTTTCCACCAAAGGTCATGTGATATAAGATCACGGGCTAGAATACCTCGAGAAGCTACATCGGCAGGGTTGTCATCCGATACAACATGGTGCCAATTTTCAGTACCAACTTTATTAGATATTTTCGAGACTCTATTAGCGACGAACGTAGGCCAGTGGCACGGGGGCTTCTGAAGCCACGACAAAACTATTGTGGAATCAGTCCAATAGAATGTCTCAATTGTAGGGAGTCTCAATTCAATACGAAGAGTCTCAACCATTTCTGCCAATAGAGTTGCACCGCAAAGCTCTAAACGGGGCAAGGATTCAACCTTGAGTGGCGCTACTTTAGTTCTCGCTGTGAGCAAGTTAGTGGCATATTCACCTGGCGCGATACAAATTCGAATGTATAGTGAGGCCGCATATGCTTTCTCAGAAGCATCACAAAAAGCATGAAGTTGTACTTCCTGCTGCGGGTTGTAGCCAACACATCGGGGGATCTCTATCCGTTCGATCTCACTATAATCATCCAAAAATGCCAGCCATCTGCTCAATGTCATGGGTTTCAAACATTCGTCCCAATCCGTTTTGTCTTTCCAGATTTGTTGCATTATTATTTTAGCAACAATAATCTTCGGGGCCAACCAACCGGCTGGATCAAACAATTTTGCAATCTCTGACAAAACGGCGCGTTTGGTGACGGTTAATCGATTAGGGGCCGAAACAAGCTTGAAAAAGAAAGTATCTGTTCCAGCGTTCCAACGTAAACCCAGAGTCTTCGCGGTACTGTCATCAGAGATGTTCAAAAACTCTCTGTCAAATAAGTATTCGGGGGGTAAATCTTGCAATAGACATTGTCCATTAGACGTCCACTTGCGCAGATTAAACCCAGCGCAGCCTAAAACTTTAATAAGTTCATCACGGCCCGTTATTGCTTCTTCTTGGGTATGAGCACCGGCCAAGATATCATCGACATACATTTGTGATCTTATTATTTCAGCTGCTAGCGGATATTCAGACTCCACATCGTCAGCTAGTTTAAAAAGGGTTCGTATAGCTAAATAAGGGGCACAATTCACACCAAAGGTGACTGTACGCAGTTCGAAATCCTGGATTTCGTCATCAGGGGCTGTACGGAATACAATTCGCTGATATGAGGTCTGATCGGGATGGATTAGAATTTGCCGATACATTTTCTCAATGTCGGCACTATAGACAAATCTAAAAAGTCGCCAGCGTAATATTAGGACAATCAGATTTGCCTGTAAAACGGGCCCAGTATACAAAATATTATTAAGGCTTACGCCATTTGAAGTGGGACTGGAGGCATTAAACACCACACGTAGTTTAGTTGTGGCGCTATCGGGTTTGATCACTGCATGGTGAGGCAAATAATATGATAAGTGTGGAGGTGTCGAATTATTTGACAATACTTTTGTCATATGACTTAATTCTGAGTATTCTTGCAATACGCCATCATATTGCGTTTTAATTTCGGGGTTTTTCAACAATCGAGACTCATTTCGTTTAAATTGCGAAACGGCTGCATTTCGGGACATCCCTAGCTGTAAATCTATGGGGTATTCACGCTTGAAAGGCAATGAAACAACATATCGACCGTTTTCATTTCGATATGTAGAACGACGATACAAATCCTCACACAATTTATCTTCTTCCGACATTGTGCATACCCTTGGTACATCTTCAATTTCCCAGAACCGAGCAAGTTAATCATTCAACTCTATGTGATTATAAAACGACACCACTGATTGTAGGGCTTGGTTTCGGGGACCTTTCCAGTCACTATCCACCCAAAGACAGATCTTTGGGCAATCAGATCACCATTAGGGTGCTTATGGACGTCTGTATGCATTATGCGGGAAAATATGTCACCACCTAACAAAAGATCCATATGGGAACATTTCAAATCGGTCATTGTAAGTTCTCGCAAATCGGCTTCAACCAATCGGGACAATGAATAGGTGGGAAGGCGACCTGTCAATTTATCGACTACATATGCATCAGTAGTGAGCTCAAATGTCGGATCAATAGGAGAACTCAGCGATATTCTACAAATTCTGGTCGTATTGGCTGAAACAGCACCATTCAGACCTACAATATTTGCAGTAGCGGTGGGGAATATCGGCAAAGAGAGCTTCCTTTGCAACTTTCTAGAAATAAAAGTAGCTTGAGACGCGGGATCTATTAAAGCCCTCGCTGCACATTTAACACCATGACTACCTACATCCACAAGAGTTGTTCCCAGAAGAACTGTGGAGAACTGATTAGATTGCAACGCGGTTGCAAACGTCTGTAAAGATTGGGCAGCTGCTGAGGTCGTCGGAACGTCCACAGCATCTGATCGGGCTGGATTTCCTGTACCTTGGGAATATCCAGAACGTGAGCTCGAATCACGGACTACTTGTACCGATGATTCCTTCCTGTGAAGGTGCGAATGGTGCTTCTGCTTACAGAAGAAACAACTATTCGAGCTCTTGCAGTAGGAAAATGTGTGCGAAGAAGCCAAACAATTGATGCAACATTTGAGTCTCTTAACAGTTTCAATCCTATTACTCACTGACATTCGAAGGAAGTCTTCGCATAATCTTAGGGCATGTGAATCAGAACATAAGGGGCATTTCTGCTGTACAGGAGCGGAAGGAACTGTTGTTGCGAAACTTGCATACCGTTTACTGATGTTAGGTTTACTTTTCGGGCTAATACTTTTCTTGACTTGACCTGTACCAGATGAGGAGGAAGAATTATGGGGGCCTTTGATGTCAAAGACAGACTCAAGGGTCTGATACCTGGCGGTCAAGAACTTATCCAGTGTTTCCCATTTCGGCAAACTCGAAGTAGACCCTTGGGATTGCTCCCAAAGTCCTAAGGTAACTGCTGGAAGACGGGTGGAACATATGAAGACAAATATAACGTCCCAATTCTTTGTATCTATACCCAATAGTGATAAATTAGTTATGCAGTCACTCATTGTACGCTGTAAATGTTTGATTGAGGGTCCAGATTCTTTACTTACGGGGGCAAGATTGAATAATATTTTAAGTTGGGCGTTTACGAGAACCCTCTTGTTCTCGTACCGATCGACTAAATTTTGCCAAGCCTGACTAAAACCCTCATTAGTTATAGGACAAGTCTTTATTATATCGCGGTCTTCACCTTCCGTCCTTTGCATCAGATAATACATTTTTTGGATATTGCTGATGTGTTCATTATCTTTATAAAGGGCAGAGAACATATCTCTGAACGTGGGTCAAGATTTATAATCACCAGAAAAAATCTCCGTATCACAAGGTGGAAGGTGAATTGGGAGAGAGGAATTAGTGGACTTCGTATTACACAATTTAGGGCCCATCGTATTACACAATTCCTCATAATTTCCAAGGAAAGCTTCCCATAAACGAGACATTTCTTGTTTATGTATATTGAGGCTGTGTATTGAGTGTTCTTCAGAACCTATAGAGGTTACGAAGAACTCCAAATCAGTCACGCGATCACCGCTTCTAATAAGATTGGTGAGATCACTTATATTTATTTAATATTATTAAAAAGTGTCCAGGAGTCAATGGGGCCAGATCATTGGGATTTTCAGTCATCGGACTTAGGGGCCTAGAGTTTAGGCAAGCTTCGATTCTGGATAACATCGTAGAAAATTCTTCGAAAGTAAATCTCTGGGCGTGAGACACTTTCTTTAAGTGAGTTTTGAAACTCTTGACTCATGCCTCCCAAAGCCCTCCCATATGGGGAGCTCCAGGCGGAATGAACTTCCATTCCAGCAATTGGAAGGCGTTAAGCGAAATAAGTTTTTGCTTTACGTTGCTTATAAATTGGGCTTGGTCTCTACCAAGAACATTGGATGCTCCAACGAAAGCAGTTCCATTATCGGAAAACATCTTTGCAGGGCAACCTCTTCGAGAGATAAATCTAGTGAATGCAGCAATAAAACATTCAGTAGTCATATCATTAGTCGCTTCCAAATGAATTGCCTTAGTCGAAAAGCAGACAAATACGAGAACATAGCCCTTCGTAATTCGACAGCCTCTACCAATGTAGGACTTGATTTCATAGGGGCCTGCAAAATCGACTCCTGTGCATGTAAACGGGCGTGAAAGTGTAGTTCTTTCAGGTGGAAGTGCGGCCATAATTTGGTCCACATTTTTCTTCCGAAACAATACGCATGCACGGCAGTTATGGATAACGCTTTTTACAAGAATCTTTAATTTAGGAACCCAAAATTCTAATCTCATCAATCTAAGCATTAACGAGTTCTAACCGTGTACCGAATACTTGTGAATATATTCCAAGTACAACTTGAATCTTTCATTGCAAGTGAGAGTGGGAGAACGCGCAAGTCGACCATTCACCCTCATAAATCCACTAGAATCTATGAATGGGTTAAAGTTTAATAAAGGGCTCTTTCGAGAAACTTGCGCACTGTTCTCCAACGCAGCATATTCAGAGAAGTGAATACGTTGACAAAGAATCACCAGACGACCTTTCACAAAGCTGATCTCACCTTGTTGCAGTTCAAGGGAAGAATACGTATGTGTGGCCTTATGTTTCGGGTGTATACGATTATAAAATCGAAATACATAAGCTAATACTCTCATAGCTCTAGACAAATCAGAGAAACGGGCCAAGATATCTTCTGATACAGATACTTGGATCAAATTTACTCGAACTGGACGAGTTTCGAGGTTTGTCATAATTCTAAATGTTGATTTCGGCCACTCTGAACGAGGGCGACATAACCAAGCAGGACCTTTCCACCAAAGGTCATGTGATATAAGATCACGGGCTAGAATACCTCGAGAAGCTACATCGGCAGGGTTGTCATCCGATACAACATGGTGCCAATTTTCAGTACCAACTTTATTAGATATTTTCGAGACTCTATTAGCGACGAACGTAGGCCAGTGGCACGGGGGCTTCTGAAGCCACGACAAAACTATTGTGGAATCAGTCCAATAGAATGTCTCAATTGTAGGGAGTCTCAATTCAATACGAAGAGTCTCAACCATTTCTGCCAATAGAGTTGCACCGCAAAGCTCTAAACGGGGCAAGGATTCAACCTTGAGTGGCGCTACTTTAGTTCTCGCTGTGAGCAAGTTAGTGGCATATTCACCTGGCGCGATACAAATTCGAATGTATAGTGAGGCCGCATATGCTTTCTCAGAAGCATCACAAAAAGCATGAAGTTGTACTTCCTGCTGCGGGTTGTAGCCAACACATCGGGGGATCTCTATCCGTTCGATCTCACTATAATCATCCAAAAATGCCAGCCATCTGCTCAATGTCATGGGTTTCAAACATTCGTCCCAATCCGTTTTGTCTTTCCAGATTTGTTGCATTATTATTTTAGCAACAATAATCTTCGGGGCCAACCAACCGGCTGGATCAAACAATTTTGCAATCTCTGACAAAACGGCGCGTTTGGTGACGGTTAATCGATTAGGGGCCGAAACAAGCTTGAAAAAGAAAGTATCTGTTCCAGCGTTCCAACGTAAACCCAGAGTCTTCGCGGTACTGTCATCAGAGATGTTCAAAAACTCTCTGTCAAATAAGTATTCGGGGGGTAAATCTTGCAATAGACATTGTCCATTAGACGTCCACTTGCGCAGATTAAACCCAGCGCAGCCTAAAACTTTAATAAGTTCATCACGGCCCGTTATTGCTTCTTCTTGGGTATGAGCACCGGCCAAGATATCATCGACATACATTTGTGATCTTATTATTTCAGCTGCTAGCGGATATTCAGACTCCACATCGTCAGCTAGTTTAAAAAGGGTTCGTATAGCTAAATAAGGGGCACAATTCACACCAAAGGTGACTGTACGCAGTTCGAAATCCTGGATTTCGTCATCAGGGGCTGTACGGAATACAATTCGCTGATATGAGGTCTGATCGGGATGGATTAGAATTTGCCGATACATTTTCTCAATGTCGGCACTATAGACAAATCTAAAAAGTCGCCAGCGTAATATTAGGACAATCAGATTTGCCTGTAAAACGGGCCCAGTATACAAAATATTATTAAGGCTTACGCCATTTGAAGTGGGACTGGAGGCATTAAACACCACACGTAGTTTAGTTGTGGCGCTATCGGGTTTGATCACTGCATGGTGAGGCAAATAATATGATAAGTGTGGAGGTGTCGAATTATTTGACAATACTTTTGTCATATGACTTAATTCTGAGTATTCTTGCAATACGCCATCATATTGCGTTTTAATTTCGGGGTTTTTCAACAATCGAGACTCATTTCGTTTAAATTGCGAAACGGCTGCATTTCGGGACATCCCTAGCTGTAAATCTATGGGGTATTCACGCTTGAAAGGCAATGAAACAACATATCGACCGTTTTCATTTCGATATGTAGAACGACGATACAAATCCTCACACAATTTATCTTCTTCCGACATTGTGCATACCCTTGGTACATCTTCAATTTCCCAGAACCGAGCAAGTTAATCATTCAACTCTATGTGATTATAAAACGACACCACTGATTGTAGGGCTTGGTTTCGGGGACCTTTCCAGTCACTATCCACCCAAAGACAGATCTTTGGGCAATCAGATCACCATTAGGGTGCTTATGGACGTCTGTATGCATTATGCGGGAAAATATGTCACCACCTAACAAAAGATCCATATGGGAACATTTCAAATCGGTCATTGTAAGTTCTCGCAAATCGGCTTCAACCAATCGGGACAATGAATAGGTGGGAAGGCGACCTGTCAATTTATCGACTACATATGCATCAGTAGTGAGCTCAAATGTCGGATCAATAGGAGAACTCAGCGATATTCTACAAATTCTGGTCGTATTGGCTGAAACAGCACCATTCAGACCTACAATATTTGCAGTAGCGGTGGGGAATATCGGCAAAGAGAGCTTCCTTTGCAACTTTCTAGAAATAAAAGTAGCTTGAGACGCGGGATCTATTAAAGCCCTCGCTGCACATTTAACACCATGACTACCTACATCCACAAGAGTTGTTCCCAGAAGAACTGTGGAGAACTGATTAGATTGCAACGCGGTTGCAAACGTCTGTAAAGATTGGGCAGCTGCTGAGGTCGTCGGAACGTCCACAGCATCTGATCGGGCTGGATTTCCTGTACCTTGGGAATATCCAGAACGTGAGCTCGAATCACGGACTACTTGTACCGATGATTCCTTCCTGTGAAGGTGCGAATGGTGCTTCTGCTTACAGAAGAAACAACTATTCGAGCTCTTGCAGTAGGAAAATGTGTGCGAAGAAGCCAAACAATTGATGCAACATTTGAGTCTCTTAACAGTTTCAATCCTATTACTCACTGACATTCGAAGGAAGTCTTCGCATAATCTTAGGGCATGTGAATCAGAACATAAGGGGCATTTCTGCTGTACAGGAGCGGAAGGAACTGTTGTTGCGAAACTTGCATACCGTTTACTGATGTTAGGTTTACTTTTCGGGCTAATACTTTTCTTGACTTGACCTGTACCAGATGAGGAGGAAGAATTATGGGGGCCTTTGATGTCAAAGACAGACTCAAGGGTCTGATACCTGGCGGTCAAGAACTTATCCAGTGTTTCCCATTTCGGCAAACTCGAAGTAGACCCTTGGGATTGCTCCCAAAGTCCTAAGGTAACTGCTGGAAGACGGGTGGAACATATGAAGACAAATATAACGTCCCAATTCTTTGTATCTATACCCAATAGTGATAAATTAGTTATGCAGTCACTCATTGTACGCTGTAAATGTTTGATTGAGGGTCCAGATTCTTTACTTACGGGGGCAAGATTGAATAATATTTTAAGTTGGGCGTTTACGAGAACCCTCTTGTTCTCGTAACGATCGACTAAATTTTGCCAAGCCTGACTAAAACCCTCATTAGTTATAGGACAAGTCTTTATTATATCGCGGGCTTCACCTTCCGTCCTTTGCATCAGATAATACATTTTTTGGATATTGCTGATGTGTTCATTATCTTTATAAAGGGCAGAGAACATATCTCTGAACGTGGGTCAAGATTTATAATCACCAGAAAAAATATCCGTATCACAAGGTGGAAGGTGAATTGGGAGAGAGGAATTAGTGGACTTCGTATTACACAATTCCTCATAATTTCCAAGGAAAGCTTCCCATAAACGAGACATTTCTTGTTTATGTATATTGAGGCTGTGTATTGAGTGTTCTTCAGAACCTATAGAGGTTACGAAGAACTCCAAATCAGTCACGCGATCACCGCTTCTAATAAGATTGGTGAGATCACTTATATTTATTTAATAAATTGGGTTAAAAACAAGGAAATCGACAAAAAAATAAATATTTCTCAAAAATAGGGGTCTGAAATGACTAATTTCCTAATAAAGCTTTGATAAACTGGCTCACTTAATCAAATTTGACTGTTGGATTGTGTGACTCTAAGGCCAAGATAAATATTTATATATATATTTTGACAAAAACTACACTACTTTTGTCTAACCAACACCACTGTTCAACGCAAACTACGTATTAATATAATAAACAATGTGTAAGAGGATGTATTTATTTATAGGGCGAAACTACAAATTAGTTTCGAAACACTGTGAATATAACAATAAAAATTCACAAATTCTTATTGCTTGTTACCACAATTTTTATTATTTTTAATTTTCAAAACAATTTTTGAAATAAAAGTGCATTCACTTTTTTTTCACTTCGGGCCCACTGTGCGTTTTGATGAAAAAGAATAATGTACAAAATGTGGTTTGACCAAACTTGTATTGCAACCAATACAACACGCACACACACACGCACACTCAAATCGACGTTCGAATAGTCTACTGTCGTGGAACGGGAGTGGGGGGTAACAAGCAAGCGGATGGTCGTTGGCTATCGTTAACCACAGCTTCAACGATGACAACAACAGCAAATCAGACACTGCAGTGGTGGTTCTTTTTTGTTTATTAATTTCTTTTTGTTTTGAGCTCTTACACTTTGCTTTGTTTATTTATTTTGACACTGCAAATCGAAACCTTACCTTATGGTTGGTTTGTGGGGATATGTGGGTATTTAATGGCAATAATACTCGTATGTTCGGGGGCAACGCTGCCAATTTGATCGTCGGGATCTTCGGGCTCTAAAAAGAGAATCACCTCGGGTAAATTATTTAATTTTAAATTAATTAGGGCGGTATAATCCGGCTCGAAGGACCAATAAATATCTCGGTATTTATAAATAATTTTACCCGGGTGATGGGGGAGAAATAAAACACAAATAAATTATGGTTTTTCAAATTAAAAGAAAACACGGGGGTAATAGTACCTTCGGGTTTGTTTGTTTATTTCGGGAGAGTTAATCGTAAACTAAACAGAGAGAGGAGCGCCAACTTCGTTCCCGTCACAAACGTCAACTTGTTCTACTTTCTTTTTTCTTTTCCTCGTTATAAAACGTAGGGTTGTATTTTTCAATTCATAATACTTAAAACTAACAGGGTGTCCACCTAGACAATATCAAAATAAAGAACTCAAAATAAAAAATCATCAAAATATATAAATTAAAATCGGTTCAGATTTATATATAGCCCCATATATATGTTATCCCCGATTTGACATGTAAGCGCTGTAAAAACTGTATTTTATATCCGACCAGTATGAAATTCGGCAGAAAGAGGTTTCCTTTTATATGAATGAACACTTTTGGACAAAATTGAACAAACTTATCGTTCAATTTATCCAATTTTTCCCATTTATATAATAATAATAGTAATAATATAATAATAAAATATATAATAATTTTTCCCATTAAAATAAATTTGGAAGAAATCGATTCAGATTTAGATATATCCCCCATAAACATATACGTTACCCCCGATCTGACATGTATGCGCTGTAAAAATGTTATTTTATATCCGATCAGTGCGAAATTCGGCAAAAAGGGGTTTCTTTCTACAGGAAGGAATAATGCCAAATTCGGAGAAAATCGGTTCAGATTTAGATATAGCCCCCATATATATGTTACCCCCGATTTGACATGTAAGCGCTGTGGAGACTGTATTTTATATCTCATCAGTACGAAATTCGACTGAAAGAGGTCTTTTTACATGAATGAGTATTCAGGGAAAATCGGTTCAGATTTATATATATCCTCCATATATATGTTCCTCCTGATTTGGTTTCAAAGCGCTATAGAAGTTGTACTTTACTTCCGATAATTAAAATTTTCCAGAAAGATGTCTCAATTTAGGAACGAATATTGCTTAATTTAGCGATTATCGTTTCAGAATTAGATAATATGTTCCTACCCATTTACCAATTATTACAAATTATTATCGCAATGACCCTTATCGCATTGTTAGGGAGGTGTAGGGTATTATATAGTCGGCCCCGGCCGACTTTCTGCCTTTCCTTACTGGTTATACCTGTCAATGATTAAGGGTTTCCTAGAAATAGTGCCACAAAACAATATTTTCTGAAAGGTAAATCTTGCTAAATTTTATTATTGTTTGATAAAAACATGCTATCTACAAGAAATCAGTTGACTGATATAGTAACTAATAAGTACAAGAAGGTAGGGAAAAATTAAAAAAAAAAGAATTTTGCATATAGACAGAAATGTAAATACGCATAAAATTCTTAAAAATGTATATATTTCGATTAATTTTTTTTAAAGTTCTTTATTTTGGTATTAGAAATAATAATCAAACGCAACATGTTGGATGAATTATATACTTTGTTTATTCCCGAGCAAAAATACATCGATCAAAGTTTCCATTGAGATTTCAATTTTAGTTTTTTTGTTTGGTTTGAATTTAGAAATGGCCTAGAAGTTTTTGTTTTTTTTATTTTCATTCATTCCTCTGTAGATACTAAATGTGACAAGTTGTGTGAAAAGAAAATATTTGAAATATTAAAATATAAATTCTTTCTAACTGAAAACCGTCTTGATTGTTATTATTTTATCGGGAATAAATCGTGAAGGAAATCTAACAGGTTATGGGCCCAGATTACGCCCTATAATCAAGATAGAATGAATACGGACAAGATAAAGAGAAACATCAAGCCATTTGATGGCGAAAAATATTCAATTTGGAAATTTCGTGTAAAATCACTTCTGGCTGAGATTGACGCCCTGAAAGTTGTTGATGGTGAGATTCCTGAAGAAATTACTGAGGACTGGTTGAAAAAGGAGAGAAATGCTAAGAGTGTTATCATTGAATATTTGGGAGATTCGTTTCTTGGATTTGCGGATGATGAATGCACTGCGAAGCAAATATTCAAGAACTTGGATGCCATATATGAACGAAAGAGTATTGCTTCGCAATTGGCCATACGAAAACAATTACTGTCGCTGAAGTTAAGAGGAGAATCTACATTGTTGACTCATTTTAATGTTTTTGATGCTTTGATAACTGAATTGTTGGCTTCAGGAGCGAAGATTGAGGAAATGGATAAGGTGTCTCATTTGCTACTGACGCTGCCGTCATCCTATGATGGAGTTATAACAGCAATTGAAACGCTCGCTGAAGATAATTTGACATTGGCTTTTGTAAAAACTCGTTTGCTTGACCATGAAGTCAAATTAAGAAATGATTGTAAGGATACAAGTTCGAAAGTATTGCAGGCGGTAAGAAGTAGTCAACTTTCGAAGTATAGAACTGTGTCTTATGGTTTCAAGAATAGAAACAAATTCAAGCCTATGAAACAAGGTAACCCATTAATAAAGTGTCATCACTGTCATAAAAAGGGACACATTAAAAAGGATTGCTATGCATACAAGAGGATTTTGGATACAAAAAATAACGAAAGTGCCAGAACAGCACATGCCGCAGTTCAGTCGGAAAAGGGTTTTGCGTTTATGATGAGTCGTGAGGCTCCAGTTCGCCGAGATGGAAGCGTTCCTTTTTTGCTGGACTCTGGAGCTTCAGACCATATAATAAATGACTACAATTTATTTTTTGATTACATTGAGTTGGATTCACCAATCAAGATAGCAGTTGCCAAGTGTGGTGAATACATCTACGCCACAAAAAGAGGCATAGTGGCCCTTTCGAGCAGTGATAAATATCAGATAACACTGGAGGGTGTTTTGTTTTGCCAGGACGTTCCACAGAATTTGATCTCTATAAAAAGAATGCAAGATGCTGGAATGAATATAGAATTCAATAAAGACGGTGTCAAAGTTAGTAAAGATGGCCAAGTAATCATTGTAGGTAAGTGTGAGAAAAATGTACCTATTATATATTTTGGCTTGTGCGAGAATCTGTGCGTGGCGAGTGCTGTTAGGTGTAATAGTTATCGATTGTGGCATGAGAGGTTGCATTAGTATAGCGAATAATCCCACATGTCACAAGAGATCAAAGCACATCGATATTAAGTATCATTTTTCCAGAGAACAAGTTGAAAATAAACTAATCAAAATTGAGTATATTCCTACAGATAACCAGCTGGCTGATTTACTGACGAAACCATTGCCCACTGCTCGGTTTTTGGATTTGAGAGGTCAAATTGGTTTAAAGGATTTTTGAATACTTATTATCATTGTTATTTTTGTTTTTTTAGTTGGTCTGATTAGGTTTTTCTGGGTTTTTCCTAATCCTTGCAACAAATGTTGGACCAATTTATTGTAACTCCCAGAGTACACAACTTGTCATATACAATGTTAATAATGGATGTAATTGTAATGATCGATATTATTTTTGAGGGGGTGTGTTGGATGAATTATATACTTTGTTTATTCCCGAGCAAAAATACATCGATCAAAGTTTCCATTGAGATTTCAATTTTAGTTTTTTTGTTTGGTTTGAATTTAGAAATGGCCTAGAAGTTTTTGTTTTTTTTATTTTCATTCATTCCTGTGTAGATACTAAATGTGACAAGTTGTGTGAAAAGAAAATATTTGAAATATTAAAATATAAATTCTTTCTAACTGAAAACCGTCTTGATTGTTATTATTTTATCGGGAATAAATCGTGAAGGAAATCTAACACAACATGTGGAAATTTCTAATGGAAAATCCCTCAATTCCCAAAAAATACATCAAAAATCCCCAAAAATGGGATTTTTTACTTTTAGTCCTATATCTTCGATATGAAAACCCTCGCTCGGGATTCCTTTTGCAGTCTATTTTGTTACACCCTAATACATATAAATAAAAAGAAAAATTTAACAATTTAGCTTTGCGATTAGAGAAAATCGATCAAACTTTTGAAATTTATGTAAAACAAAAGGTCCTAATCGGAGAAGGGTGGCAACCACACCAATTAAAATTTTGCCTTCGAATTTTCTCTAGCATATTCTGTGAAACGTATCCTTTAAAATGAGTATAAATTTGATATACTTTGTGTAACAAACTTTTTCGACAAGACCTAAATACGGACTCTTTTCGCCAAATGTCAAAAAATGAAAAAATGCAATTTTTTCAAAAAATTGACTTTATAGGGCCATAACATTCTTATTTCTTCACATATCTTATCGATTCTTTTTTCATGATATTGTAAATTTTATTGGCAATCCACAAAAAAAACACGCGAACAAAATCGATAAACTTTTGACTGAGATATTGGCTAAATTCCAAGGCAAAATCGGCGAAAAAATTAAAAATTCAAATTTCGACATATCTCGGAAACTATTGAAGATATCTTCAACCTATAAAATTTTTATTGTAGGTCTGGTCTAGGAGTATCCACAGAAAAAAACGCCACTAAAACCGTGCACTCCATTCAAAAGTTAGAGGCCGATGAAAATTTTGTATACCCGAGGGGTCAACTTTAGGGCCCTGTAGCTCCGCCCCTGTATGAGATAGGGGGCCCAAGTTCCGAACTTAAACTCTCTAACACCTCTTTTATACAGACCTAAAATTCCATCGCCATACGATAAGTGCTTTTGAAATGGCTGAGCAACGATGTGTGCAGGGGCGTTATCATGGTGCAAAAGCCAGTTTTTGTTCTTCCACAAATCCGGGCGTTTTTGGCGGGTAATATTCTTTATTGACTGTGGCAAGAACTCATAATGCACCACGCCCCTGCAATCAAAGAAAACTGTGAGCTCGGGCGTCCGGAACGCTGTTCGTCCTTCGCATCTTCTCGGCCCTCTTAGGAACATTTTGCACCACCGATAAACGTTGCTTTGGTCCAAGGTAGCTTCACCATATGCCACAGTCAACATTCGGAATGCGTCAGCGCACTTTATTTTGTTTTTCACACAAAATTTGATGCAGATTCTGTGATCCATTTTCTGAAATAGATAAAAGTCGAAGACAAGTTAAAACACATCCAAGCACAACAGCTGTCAAAAATTAACTAAACATTCAAAATGTCCGACCTTTTCAGCATCAAGTCAAATACAAGTAGACCGCGAAAATTCAAAATTTCCGATATTTTTTGAACATACCTCGTATATACGTATGTTAGGTTAGGTTGAAGAGCGGAGACTTTTAAACGTCTCATGTCCATGGACATACACTTAAGCCAGTGGTTCGGCCTGTTGTGCGCGTATATACGAAAATCATTTAAGAAAAAATCGTAAATCATTTAAAGAAAAGTTTATAAATTAAAATAAGATTTTCTAACTTAGATTACTAGAAATAACTTATATTTGTCATTATTTTGTTAGTCGTTATTTATGTACCGAAAGTCATGATGGCGATAATGAGATATCATTACCTGGTAATGCGAGTGGTAATGACATGTACTTACCAAGATTTTGCTGGGTACTTATGGTTTTCAATGACCCCACAAGAGTATATATGTAGTTCTTTTTCGATTGTAGCGTAGTTCTGTTCAGGCGTTCAAGTGAAAAAAGGCAAGAAAGTCGGTTTTTTATCCGTAAATCCGGATTTTGGGAATTCCCCGGATTCCAAAAACAAATTCTTTGTTTTGCTCGATAAGACCTACAGGAAAAATAGCATCGCGTCATTTGCTTCTCAACTACTTTCTGTTAATATTTTATCTATATTATATATTTGATTAATAAAATTTACAAATAAAATAGAAAAATACAAATTTTCACCATTTGTTTAGAAAAACAGTGATTTTATTTTTGCGGTGTACATAATGTGCGTATTATAGTATCGAGTATATGTAAATTTAGTTATTTACAGGTCCCATCCTATAAATTCCTTTTCGGCTGTCAAACCAAATGGCATACCCTTTCGCTTGAGCAAAAAAAAATTAAAATAAAAATATAGTTTTTGACAAAAGCTATCGACCACACTTTTGGCAAAATTTTCTAAATGCTAAAGGTAAATAGTTACATGAATGGGACAAAAGGGCCGTTGGAACAGAATATCAAAATTCAACACTCTCCAACTCGGACAGTATCTTACCGATCTTGTTTAAAATTTGTGTCAGAACTTTTATCCAATAGGACTAAAGTTGGTTCATGTTTCATCCCAATCAGAAGACATTGTTTTTAAAAATGCACTCACTTGATATGAAATCCCTATATATTAAATATATGAAATTTTATTTAAATGTTAACAAATCTGTTTGAAATTTTTTCTCACCTCTAATAGATTCCATAACCGCGGTCCCGCTATTTAATAAAATATAACCGAAGAAACGATTATTGCGACTATCTAAAGGGTGTCCCAAGAAGAGCGCAATTTTTGTTTTTTTTTACGACATAATAAAGTTTCACGATTTTTTCTTAAATATCTGTGTTTTATTTAAAATTAAAAAATTGCGCTCTTCTTGGGACACCCTTTACAAATCCATATACATATGTAGTTAGGTGTCGATGATGTGTACCAACGCTAGAGCTTCCCAAACCTTAGATAAACGTGCGAGAATTTTTTTAGATCGTGTTTTTCGCGCGGCGCATTGACTGTTATATACAGACTGAGCTGAATTTATTGTCCCAGAAGGCTTTTTACAAAATAATGAATCCCTGAAATTTTCTTCACTTTTCTAAAATTTTACAAAAATTGCAAATTCTGTCATTGCCAATTTGAATAGTATAAAATTATTAAATTCATTTATATGTTCTTCGGGCCTACTGCTTTGGTGCACTTAACAACCATGGATAGGTTTAGGTTAGGGTGGCAGCCGTATTTTTTTTTCAAGCCGTATTTTTTTTTAAGCACATAGACCAGTTTAGGTCCCTAGTGTTACCACGGGCTGAAATGCCCCTCATCGAAACCAACCTGTTTGATATATAAATTTATCGATAGTACGAATATCAGTACTGGAAAGATCTGTTAGGCTGCCTAAAAAGGCCGACTCCAGTATGTCCAGTCGTCGTTTACTCAAAGCGGAACAGTCGCAAAGCAAGTGCTCAATGCTCTCCACTTCTTCCTCATCCCCACAGCTTCGGCAGAAGTCATTGGAGTCAATACCCAATCTTTTGGTGTGTTCGCCGATCAAACAGTGTCCTCTCTAGTGCGAGGAGATATTTTGACCTTCTCAGGTCATACCTTGGCCAGATTTGTCTAGCTACCCTGCAGGTGCCGATTTCTGTCCATCTTTCGTTGGACTGCCTGATTGCCTCTTGCATAAGCCAAAGCTTGCACATGGATAGTGGCGCACCAATATATGCAAATTCTTCGAGAATTTGTAATGTCGTCCCTTTCCTAGCAAGTTCATCGGCTTTGCAGTTCCCCGGGATATCCCTATGCCCAGGCACCCATATGAGGTGTATATTAAACTGCTCAGCCATCTCGTTAAGAGATCTGCGGCAGTCGAGGGCTGTATGTGAATTTAGGGATGTTGCCTCCAGAGAATTGATGGCAGCCTGGCTGTCCGAGTAAATGACAACGCCAGTGTTGGTTACTATGTTGCGACTCAGCCACTTGGCGACTTCCCATATTGCCATTATTTCGACTTGATAGACACTGCAGGTATCTGGTAGTCTGTGAGATACCTGCAGTGTCTATCAAGCCGAAATACAACCATGGATACTTATTTGAAGTTTGAAGCGTTGCACGCGAAGAACGGTACACTTTTGTCTCAGCGATGATCGTTAAGGCACACCAAGTGCCCGGTATAGGTATGGCCGAAGTTAATATGAATTTAAAGGATTGTTAACTATCTATTCCGAAATCGAAGGGTCGTCATTTTATTTTGAAGATTGTACAAATTATGCACATTGCAAAATTTACATAACCTCAAAATAAAACAATTCAATATTAGTTTCCCTCTTAACCCTACGATTCATAACCGGGTACCCGTGTACCTTTTTTGACTTTAAAGTGCTGCTGTGCCTATAATTTTTGAGATATGGACATAAAACTCCGAATCATGAGAGATTTTGGCTAAACTAAGATTTAAATACCAAAAAATTCAAAATATTTTCAATATTTTCTTTAAAAAATGATTTTAAATGTTTTACCCCCATAAACACACAACCGGGTCCCCGGGTACCCTAATGCAATTCCTATGTAAATGCCTGACATGTAAATGAAAAAACGTTTTTTTGTGTTGTTTTTATTGGAAATAAATGTCTTTTTTATTTATTTTATCATATTTTATATACATATATTATATTATAATTCATCCGAATCACTATCGTTGTTATTGTGGCAATTGTAGCATTTAGTAATTGTTATGGCGTGCTACATATGCTGCAATTTTTTCTAGTTTTTCTTCTGCGCTTATTTGGAAGAAGGTTGCACATGTAGCACACGCCCGCTCTCCGCTTTTCTGCCCCTTTGTCGTGCTGACGGAGATGTTGACGGACCTGCAGCACAAAGCACACTCTCCAACGGCCTTCCGATGATGCTTTCAATTGCATTTTTTGTTGAAAATTGGCTCACGCTTTGCACATTTGAAATTCTATTTTCTATAACAGGAATGCACAGGTTTTCTGCCAGTTGACGCAGGAAATTCTTCCTGCGCGTCGTGGTGTATCTTGCAGTTGGATTATTTCCATAATATATGATGTGTGATGCAAATGCGCTCACATCAATGATGTTATAGAAAAATGTCATCGGCCATCTTCTTGTTTGTCGCTGGGCCGTGTATTCTTGGAGCGTTTGGTCCATAACGTCCACCCCACCTTTTGTTTGGTTGTAAAAATTGATAATTTCTGGTTTCCCATTCTCGTCAATTTGTGCATCATCATGCATACTAGAAAGAAGGATGACCGAGTTGGACTTCCGCTGCTTATATGAGAGCAGTGTTACGTTGTCGTGGAAGCCAAATAAACTTGAACCAACGTCTTTTTTTTGTCTTCTTTCATCTCCGCAGGGATGTAAGCTTTGTTGCGGCGGAGTGTACCCACAATGCTGAGCTTTTCTACTTTTAGTTGCCTAGCCAACGGCAGCGTCGTAAAAAAATTATCCATGGTGATATTTCGTCCGCTACCGTAGTATGGCCCAACTAAATCTCTCACCACTCTTTCGCCAACACCAACTTCACGACCAGTTTCTTGTTTGCCAGTATATATTTGGCCATGAAGTGGATATGAGTTTTTGGCATCGCAAATCCACCATACTTTTATACCATATTTTGCTGGCTTCGAGGGTATATATTGAGTGAATTTGGTTCTACCACGGTATGGATATAATTGTTCATCAATGGTCAAATATTCTGATGGCACATAATATCTGGCAAGATTTGCATTGAGCATTATCCAAATATCGCGAATTGGCGCCGCTTTGTCTTGACGCTGCCGCTCTACCCGTGTTCTGGGGTCGTCAAACCGCATAAAACGCAGCAAATCGAAAAACCTGTTTATTCCCATGGTGGCGCGGAATATTGGGTGAGCCTGTGATGTCCACAAATCTCTTGCGTTTTCGTCATTAGAATGATTTGTGCCAGCCATCAAATTCATTCCAATGAACGCATAAATTTCGTTGATTGTCGTGTCTTTCCACTTCAACTGACGTCTATTGGGATTCGCTTCATTGTACGCATTATATGTGGCATGCGCTTTTCTATTTGTGTGGCGCACTATTATATCCACCATTTCCACTGTGAGGTATGATTTGAAACACTGCAAAGGCGTCATATTTTCAGTAATCCGCGCTGGACCACAGCGGTCTCTGAATATATTGTGGCTTCTCACTTGTTGGCAACTACGTGGTGTTCGCTGCCATTGTGTGCCGTCACGTGCAGTCATGTAGTCTGCTGGGTTTGTTGTTGGTGCATCTTTTTGCATATCATCATCTTCACTTTCGTCATCAAAGAAAATTTCCTCTGGTGCGTCAATAGCAGCTGCAATTTCGTTTGCGTTGTCAACATTCAAATCTTCATTCTCTGATTCCGAAACTTCGCCAGTATAGGACACATTTCCTTCATTTTGGTCTTCCACAGGGTCCACTTCAAGGTCCTCATCTTGAGTCGCTTCCTCAAATAAACGTTGAATATATGTGCTTCTTGCTTCATCACTCAAATTCCAGTATTCCCTTGTAGACAAATATCGGTCGTTGCGGCTCATTTTTCACCAACTTCACTGTTCAAATATTCAACACAGAATGACGAAGCAAATGAAATATTTCAATTTTACGACACAAATGAACATCTGCTATCTAATTCAAAAGCAATTAAGCAAGTAGGTACCGAAAATAAGCAAAATAAGCAAATAAACAACCCCTACATAAAACCAGTTTCTGCCTACTTGTGTCGCTTTAGGTACTTATATACGAACAGAAACCAGTTTTTTTCCAAATATCAAATTGGTACAGTTGAGAACGCAAAATATAATCAACAACAAAAATATTTACAGGAAAATATTATTTTATTTCAATAAACGCAAAACAACCTACTTCGGGTACCCGGGTACCTGGTTATGAAATTAAAGCAGTTTTGCTGGTTATGAATCGTACGGTTAAAATATATTATGGTTTTAAGCGAATTCATACAATATCAGTTATCGCGGATGAGTACATAATTGCCGTATGTCAATGCCGACTTCACAATCCCCGATATTCATATGAAAATATTTCAAAATTTCTTAGTGTACAAATATCACCACAAAAATTCGAGAATTCAGATTTTTTTATATGAAGTCTGTCAATTTATTATTAAAGGCTATAACAAATAATATGAAGTCTGTCAATTTGTTATTAAAGGCCATAATAAATAATATTACGTAATCTTACAAAAAAGGTTCACGAAAAAATACACTCACGAAGATCTTAACGTTTAAGTCGAGACTTTGTACATGTGTCGTAGATATGTAAACGATTTTCCTTTACGGAGTTGCCGCTATCGCCAGTCGTGTTAACTGACGATAGCCAAAGGCGAGAGGCCCTAATATCACCATCAACAGGACACTCACCAAGCCCTTCAATGAAGTGGCGAAGGTGAGTCTAGTGATGGCCGTTATAGACAGAAGTAGTGAGGATGGATCCATCTTCAAGGACAAATGGAGCCATGTGCAATCAGCCATTATGGCTCATTACCTCGATGTCCGTAGAGAAATGCCGGGCAAACCACCAATCTGCAACGAAGCAGGATGGCATCAGGGGAGAGTAAAGTTCTTATACTCCCAGTTGGACGTTGTGAGCCATCAACTGGGTTACAGAAGAGCCCTCCAACCCGGCTGACATATAAGAAATAATAAAAGATTTCAATCCTGGTCTGCCGGCCCATAATCGGAGAATCAGCAAGGTGGGTGAGGCGGATGGTAAAAAGCGGCAGGTCAATTTGATCCTTAACGCTGAATCCACCTCCCATATTCAACGTGCAAGTGCAACATTACAATATGCCTTCTAGACTATAGTCTTGAAGGTATACAAGCAGGATATAGCTCCCACTGCGGAAGGTGAGTCGTCCACCGTGGTTGATACACGGCTTTCTGGTGCGGAGGTACCCACACCCATTATTTCTGGTGAATCCAACAGAAGATCTGTAACGTCCTTCTCTGAGGACGAATCTCTACTTCTGACACAGACGTGCTGAGGGGAGTCTCCGGACTCTTTGACGCATCTGACGGGGACACGCTTCTCGATGATACGGACGATGAGTTCGATAACACCCTTGTCGGGGTGGATGTTAATCTGTCAATTACCAATGATGGTAAGAATTCTACAGATTAACCTCCATCACGCTAAAGCAGCCTCAGCGGCTCTATTGCTGCGCCTGTCCACAGGAGCAGTACAGAGGAAGGGTGTGCGGTATCAGGACACCCAACTTTAAACTGCTTGGCGCCAACTGTGAAGGCACTCCAAGAACCTCCATTTTGGCCAGGAAAGATGTAAATATCTTTATCCTGGGTAATTAAAATGGTATCTGCTAGTCTGGAGATCGGTAATCGCATATGTTGGGTGGTCTCCAGTTACTTGCCTTATGAAGCTGTAGTACCGACTGCTCTATTCAGGGAAGTAGTAGAAGAAGCAACGTCGCAGACACGAACGCTAGTAGTACGGATATAAACAATAGGGGTGATTCGCTTCTTGACTTTATTCTAACTACCAACCTAAGTATTTGTAACATAGGTAATAAACCGACCTTTACAATTAGAGACAGACAGGAAGTACTCGACGTAACGCTTGCTACTGACCGGCTGTCAGACAAAATTATTGTGTGGAATGTACTGGACGACCACTTTTCTCAGAACACCATTACATATATTGAGTTCAAACTCGCTGAAAAAGCGCCTAAACCTGCAGTCCACACAAATGTGAGGAAGACAAAGTGGCACCTGTATGAGAAGAATTTCAAAGTGCTCAACTCCAAACTTCTGTACGAACCAGATGACAAAGCCGGTCTGGATAATCTGGTCGAGCATATCATTCAATAGTTCCCTTGAAGAAGCCTGTCCAAAAATAAGGTACAAGGGTAAAGCTAAACCCCAATGGGGGACTTCTGAGCTAACGGCTATGAAAAAGGCCTGCAACAACCTATTCAACAAGGCTAAATCTACTGGGGTCGCTAAAGTTTGGGATGCCTGTAAAGAGCAACTAAAGATCTATAAGACGGAGCTTAGACAGGCGCAAAGACGCTCTTGGTATACCTTCTGTGGCGAATTGGAAAAGGTCTCCGACGCCGCAAGGCTGAGGGAAATAGCGGGTGATCCAAGTAGAGATACTTTTTTCAATAGCCTAGACAGATCGCGTGTGAGTCGAGTCATGCTGTCATGTTATTTGTGTTAAGTATTGTTTGGCATTTCATCATGGAAAGACTTACGCCTGAACAAAGTTTACAAATTGTTCAACTTTATTACGAAAATTCTCGTTCTGTGAGGAATGTGTTTCGTGCACTTCGCTCAACTTATGGTCAACATAATCAGCCTACTGAGCGTACTATTCGCAACACCATCACCCATCTTGAGACCCAGCACTCATTACTGGATAATATTCGACCGAATAGACTACGTCCAGCACGCAGTGAAGAAATGTAGCGGCCGTAGCTGAGAGTGCACACGAACACCGTGGAGAGTCGATTCGGCGCCGTTCGCAGCAACTCGGACTGATATATGGAACGACTTGGCGCATTTTACGTCGAGATCTTAAATTGAAAACATACAAAATACAGCTTGTGCAAGAACTGAAGCCGGCCGACCTTCTCAAGCGACATCGCTTCGCTCTATGGGCTCTTGAAAAGTTCCAAGAAGATCCGACGTTTTCGAGCCAAATTGTATTCAGCGATGACGACCATTTCTGGCTCAATGGGTATGTAAACAAGCAAAATTGCCGCATTTGAGACGAGAGCAACCAAAAACAAATAACGGTTTGGTGTGGTTTGTGGGCCGGTGGAATCATCGGTCCATACTTCTTCAAAAATGATGCCGATGATAACGTAACCGTCAATGGCGACCGTTATCGTGCCATGATAACCGACTAGTTGATGCCTGAAATTGAAGCTCGTGATCTCGGCGACATTTGGTTTCAACAAAACGGCGCCACTTCCCACACATCGCATCAATTAATGGATTTATTGAGAGAACGCTTCAGTGAGCAGATAATTTCACGTTTTGGGCCGTACGATTGGCCACCAAGATCGTGTGATATCACACAGTTAGACTTTTTCCTGTGGGGATATGTAAAGTCTAAAGTTTATGCGGACAAACCCGCTTCGATTCAGGCCTTGGAGCAAAACATCACGCGTGTCATTCGCCAGTTACCAGTCGAAATGCTCGAGCGCATCGAAAATTGGACTCAACGGATGGACCATTTGAGACGTAGCCGCGGCCAACATTTGATAGACATAATCTTCAAAAAATAAATGCCAAATAATGTGCTTTCAATTGATAATAAACATTCCCCATTCAATTTGAATTTTCTGTGTTTTTTTTTTCTTTAAAAAGTGGGGAACCTCGAAATGGATCACGCAGTGTACAGTGGGTTACTTGCAGGATGAGGCAAATAACTAGACAAAAAACAGCGAGCAGTCGCTGAATGTACTGCGCGACACACATTTCCCGGGGAACTCACCAACAGAACCCGAAGATCAGCAATACCAACTATTATGCGACAGAATAAGCTGGGCTATAAACAGCTTTGAGCCCTTCAAGTCACCTGGTGCAGACGGCATCACTCTAGTAGAAATGGAGAAAATGTTAAAGTACATTATCCCCTGGCTGGAGAAAATATATATAGGCCGTATCAGGCTTTCATACATCCCGAATTAATGGAGGGATACCGAGATGGTATTCATACCTAAAGCGGGGAAGATATCACACACAAGGCCAAAAGACTTCAGACCAATTAGCCTATCCTCTTTCCTATTGAAAGGTCTGGAAAGTATTTTAGATTATTCATCAAGGAAAACCTGGATACACAACTCCTGTCGGTGAACAAACATGCCTACGAGTACAATAAGGGGAAGTCTATAGAATCAGCCCTGTACGAACTTGTGAGCACTATCGAATCCTCCCTGCATTTCAAGGAATTCACCATGGTGAAATTTCTTGACATAGAAGGGGCTTTTAACAACATTCACTCAGATGCAGTAATTGCGGCACTGTTATATCTATAAGTTAACTCTAGTTTGATTAGACTAATTCAAAGTCTGCTCAACAGAAGACGCTTAACAGCATGTCTTGGGTCCACAACTCTAAAAAGTTTGTAAACAAAGGGACCCCACAAGGAGGAGTACTGTCTCCACCAGGGCTGTGGAGTCGGAGTCGGGGATATTAGCCCGGAGTCGGAGTCGGAGTTAGAAGTCGAAAAATTGTGGTAGACTCCGACTCCGAAGAATTTTTGCACTCAACAATTTTTGGGAAAACAATTATGGTACAAAAAAAAGGATAAAACATTTGAAGCTTTTAACCAAATATTTTTGTATGTCCAAAATATCTATAAAGTCAACCAAATTATCGACTTTTTATGTAAAGACAGTTTTAGGAAAGTTCTGTTTATATATGTGATCAATTTAGCAAGATGTATATGCTGCTAATAAAATAAGAATTTTGCAAGACTATACGCTATTCCCAAGCGAGTAAAAAACCAGTAAGAAAATACTAATGACTGACGAACCCAACTATATGATATCAAAAACCACCTTGTTAGAGCAGAATAAGCTCAGATATAGCAAATATAAATACGAAATATAAATAATAATTATAAAACCAAATATAAACTGAATTTTGTTCAAAGTCGACAATATGCGTTCCTGAATAAATAAACTCTACCCTACTAAATTTCAAAATGATTGAATGTGGACTACAGCTCCCATAGCGCTACAAGGCCAAATCCAAAGAAACTTTTATATCTGGAATTGATCTGAACCGATTTTGACCAATTGCAATAGGTTTCCTCCCTGTTGTAAAAGAGTTATTATTGCTATTGGCATTGATTGTAGAAAATTTTATCATGATTTAATTTTGAAAGAATTGTCATATTATTTGCAAGTCAGGCGTCGATAAATAAATAATAATTGAATTACTGGTATTTAATACCTACTGTTTTGTGGTTTTTTAACAAAGCTATATCTTATTTTCAATAAAATGAATTCACGTTTTAGTAGAGATATAATTTCAGAAATTTATGTTATTTAACTGCCGGAGCCGGAGTCGAACCATTTTAAAATCCGACTCCGGGAGTCGGAGTTGATTTGTTTTGGCTCGACTCCGCAGCCCTGGTCTCCACAATAATAACATATCTAGTCGTTTCTGAAAGTGCAAAATTTAGGAATAATTCTAGATAGAAAACTGTTTTTTAGACTTAACGTATTGGAACGTGTAAGGAAGGCCAACGCACAGTGGGCTAAAATGGACATAATTCTGCCATTTCAAAACCACTTATCGTATGGCGATGAAATTTTAGGTGTGTATACAAGAGGTGTTAGAGAGTTTAAGTTCGGAATTTGGGCCCCCTTTCTCGTATAGGGGCGGAGGTACAGGGCCCTAAAGTTGACCACCTCGGGTATACAAAATCTTCATCGGCTTCTAACTTTTGAATGGAGTGTCCGGTTTTAGTGGCGTTTTTTCTGTGGATACTCCTAGACCAGACCTACAATAAACATTTTATAGGTTGAAGATATCTTGAATAGTGGATTATAAATTTGAATTTTTCATTTATTCGCCGACTTTGCCTTGGAATTTAGCAAATATCTCAGTCAAAAGTTTACCGTTCGCGTACATTTTAATGGATTGTCAATAAAATTTACAATATCATGAAAAAAAGAATCGATAATATATGTGAAGAAATAAGAAAGTTATGGCTCTATAAAGTCAATTTTTTGAAAAAATTTCATTTTTGGAGATTTTTTGGCGAAAAAGTCCAATTCGTATTTAGGTCTTGTAGAAAAAGTTTATTACACAAAGTATATACTCATTTTAAAGGAGACGTTTCACAGAATCTGCTAGAGAAAATCGGAAGCCAAAATTTTAATTGGTGTGGTTGCCACCCCTCTCCGATTTGGACCTTTTTTTACATAAATTTAAAAAGTTTGATCGATTTTCTCCAATCGCAAAGCTAAATTGTTAAATTTGTCTTTTTATTTATTTGTATTAGGGTGTAACAAAATCGACTGCAAAGGGAATCCCGAGCGCGGCTTTTCATATCGAAGATATAGGACTAAAAGTAAAAATTCCATTTTTGGGGATTTTTGATGTATTTTTTGGGAATTGAGGGATTTTCCATTAGAAATTTCCACATGTTGCGTTTGATTATTATTTCTAATATCTAAATAAAGAACTTTAAAAAAAATTAATCGACATATATACATTTTTAAAAATTGTATGCCGTATTTACGTTTCTGTCTATATGCAAATTTTTTTTTTTTAATTTTTCCCTACGTTATTATATCAGTCAATATGCACTGGTTTCTTGTAGATCACATGTTTTTATCAAACAATAATAACATTTAATAAGATTTACCTTTCAGAAAACATTGGTTTGTGGCACTATTTCTAGGAAACCCTTAATCATTGACAGTTATAACCAGTAAGGAAAGGCAGAAAGTCGGGCGGGGCCGACTATATGTATAATACCCTACACCTCCCTAACAAAGCGATAAGGGTCATTGCGATAATAATTTGTAATAATTGGTAAATGGGTAGGAACATATTATCTAATTCTGAAACGATAATCGCTAAATTAAGCAATATTCGTTCCTAAATTGAGACATCTTTCTGGAAAATTTTAATTATCGGAAGTAAAGTACAACTTCTATAGCGCTTTGAATCCAAATCAGGAGGAACATATATATAGAGGTTATATATAAATCTGAACCGATTTTGCTGAATACTCATTCATGTAAAAAGACCTCTTTCTGTCGAATTTCGTACTGATCGGATATAAAATACAGTCTCCACAGCGCACAGTGGGCTAAAATGGAAAAAATGGACAAAACTCTGCCATTTCAAAACCACTTATCGTATGGCGATGAAATTTTAGGTGTGTATACAAGAGGTGTTAGGGAGTTTATGTTCGGAACTTGGGCCCCCTATCTCATACAGGGGCAGAGCTACAGGGCCCTAAAGTTGACCACCTCGCGTATACAAAATGTTCATCGGCTTCTAACTTTTGAATGGAGTGTCCGGTTCTAGTGGCGTTTTTTTCTGTGGATACTCCTAGACCAGACCTACAATAAACATTTTAGAGGTTCAAGATATCTTGAATAGTGGATTTTAAATTTGAATTTTTCATTTATTCGCCGACTTTGCCTTGGAATTTAGCCAATATCTCAGTCAAAAGTTTACCGATTTTGTTCGTGCGTTTTTTATGGATAAGAAAGTTATGGCCCTATAAATTCAAATTTTTTAAAAAAATCCATTTTTGGAGATTTTTTGGCGAAAAGGTATAGGACTAAAAGTAAAAAATCCCATTTTTGGGGATTTTTGATGTATTTTTTGGGAATTGAGGGATTTTCCATTAGAAATTTCCACATGTTGCGTTTGATTATTATTTCTAATATCAAAATAAAGAACTTAAAAAAAAGTACAGGTCGCAATTATGGTCCGATCTCGAAACTTTACACATATTTTTTTCGGCCCAAGGACGATCCCTATTGAATTTGGTTAAAATCGGTTCAGATTTAGATATAGCCCCCATATATATGTTACCCCGATTTGACATGTAAGCGCTGTAAAAACTTTATTTTCTATCCAATCAGTATGAAATTCGTCAGAAAGAGGTTTCTTATTATATGAATGCACACTGTTAAATTCGGAGAAAATCGGTTCAGATTTAGATATAGCCCCCATATACCCTCTTATATGTTACCCCCGATTTGATATGTAAGCGCTGTAATAACTGTATTTTATATCCGATCAGTATGAAATTCGGCAGAAAGAGGTTTCCTTTTATATGAATGAACACTTTTAGATTTGGAAGAAATTGATTTAGATTTAGATATATCCCCCATATATACGTTACCTCCGATTTGCCATGTAAGCGCTGTAAAAATTTTATTTTATATCCGATCAGTGCGAAATTCGGCAAAAAGAGGTTTCTTTCTACATGAAGGAATACTGCCAAATTCGGAAAAAATCGGTTCAGAATTATATATAGCCCCCATATATATGTTACCCCGATTTGACATGTAAGCGCTGTAGAAACTGTATTTTATATCCGATCAGTGCGGAATTCTGCAGAAAGAGGTTTCACACACAAGGCCAAAAGAGTTCAGACCAATTAGCCTATCCTCTTTCCTATTGAAAGGTCTGGAAAGTATTTTAGATTATTCATCAAGGAAAACCTGGATACACAACTCCTGTCGGTGAACAAACATGCCTACGAGTACAATAAGGGGAAGTCTATAGAATCAGCCCTGTACGAACTTGTGAGCACTATCGAATCCTCCCTGCATTTCAAGGAATTCACCATGGTGAAATTTCTTGACATAGAAGGGGCTTTTAACAACATTCACTCAGATGCAGTAATTGCGGCACTGTTATATCTATAAGTTAACTCTAGTTTGATTAGACTAATTCAAAGTCTGCTCAACAGAAGACGCTTAACAGCATGTCTTGGGTCCACAACTCTAAAAAGTTTGTAAACAAAGGGACCCCACAAGGAGGAGTACTGTCTCCACCAGGGCTGTGGAGTCGGAGTCGGGGATATTAGCCCGGAGTCGGAGTCGGAGTTAGAAGTCGAAAAATTGTGGTAGACTCCGACTCCGAAGAATTTTTGCACTCAACAATTTTTGGGAAAACAATTATGGTACAAAAAAAAGGATAAAACATTTGAAGCTTTTAACCAAATATTTTTGTATGTCCAAAATATCTATAAAGTCAACCAAATTATCGACTTTTTATGTAAAGACAGTTTTAGGAAAGTTCTGTTTATATATGTGATCAATTTAGCAAGATGTATATGCTGCTAATAAAATAAGAATTTTGCAAGACTATACGCTATTCCCAAGCGAGTAAAAAACCAGTAAGAAAATACTAATGACTGACGAACCCAACTATATGATATCAAAAACCACCTTGTTAGAGCAGAATAAGCTCAGATATAGCAAATATAAATACGAAATATAAATAATAATTATAAAACCAAATATAAACTGAATTTTGTTCAAAGTCGACAATATGCGTTCCTGAATAAATAAACTCTACCCTACTAAATTTCAAAATGATTGAATGTGGACTACAGCTCCCATAGCGCTACAAGGCCAAATCCAAAGAAACTTTTATATCTGGAATTGATCTGAACCGATTTTGACCAATTGCAATAGGTTTCCTCCCTGTTGTAAAAGAGTTATTATTGCTATTGGCATTGATTGTAGAAAATTTTATCATGATTTAATTTTGAAAGAATTGTCATATTATTTGCAAGTCAGGCGTCGATAAATAAATAATAATTGAATTACTGGTATTTAATACCTACTGTTTTGTGGTTTTTTAACAAAGCTATATCTTATTTTCAATAAAATGAATTCACGTTTTAGTAGAGATATAATTTCAGAAATTTATGTTATTTAACTGCCGGAGCCGGAGTCGAACCATTTTAAAATCCGACTCCGGGAGTCGGAGTTGATTTGTTTTGGCTCGACTCTGAAGCCCTGGTCTCCACAATAATAACATATCTAGTCGTTTCTGAAAGTGCAAAATTTAGGAATAATTCTAGATAGAAAACTGTTTTTTAGACTTAACGTATTAGAACGTGTAAGGAAGGCCAACGCACAGTGGGCTAAAATGGACATAATTCTGCCATTTCAAAACCACTTATCGTATGGCGATGAAATTTTAGGTGTGTATACAAGAGGTGTTAGAGAGTTTAAGTTCGGAATTTGGGCCCCCTTTCTCGTATAGGGGCGGAGGTACAGGGCCCTAAAGTTGACCACCTCGGGTATACAAAATCTTCATCGGCTTCTAACTTTTGAATGGAGCGTCCGGTTTTAGTGGCGTTTTTACTGTGGATACTCCTAGACCAGACCTACAATAAACATTTTATAGGTTGAAGATATCTTGAATAGTGGATTTTAAATTTGAATTTTTCATTTATTCGCCGACTTTGCCTTGGAATTTAGCAAATATCTCAGTCAAAAGTTTACCGTTCGCGTACATTTTAATGGATTGTCAATAAAATTTACAATATCATGAAAAAAAGAATCGATAATATATGTGAAGAAATAAGAAAGTTATGGCTCTATAAAGTCAATTTTTTGAAAAAATTTCATTTTTGGAGATTTTTTGGCGAAAAAGTCCAATTCGTATTTAGGTCTTGTAGAAAAAGTTTATTACACAAAGTATATACTCATTTTAAAGGAGACGTTTCACAGAATCTGCTAGAGAAAATCGGAAGCCAAAATTTTAATTGGTGTGGTTGCCACCCCTCTCCGATTTGGACCTTTTTTTACATAAATTTAAAAAGTTTGATCGATTTTCTCCAATCGCAAAGCTAAATTGTTAAATTTGTCTTTTTATTTATTTGTATTAGGGTGTAACAAAATCGACTGCAAAGGGAATCCCGAGCGCGGCTTTTCATATCGAAGATATAGGACTAAAAGTAAAAAATTCCATTTTTGGGGATTTTTGATGTATTTTTTGGGAATTGAGGGATTTTCCATTAGAAATTTCCACATGTTGCGTTTGATTATTATTTCTAATATCTAAATAAAGAACTTTAAAAAAAATTAATCGACATATATACATTTTTAAAAATTTTATGCCGTATTTACGTTTCTGTCTATATGCAAATTTTTTTTTTAATTTTTCCCTACGTTATTATATCAGTCAATATGCACTGGTTTCTTGTAGATCACATGTTTTTATCAAACAATAATAACATTTAATAAGATTTACCTTTCAGAAAACATTGGTTTGTGGCACTATTTCTAGGAAACCCTTAATCATTGACAGTTATAACCAGTAAGGAAAGGCAGAAAGTCGGGCGGGGCCGACTATATGTATAATACCCTACACCTCCCTAACAAAGCGATAAGGGTCATTGCGATAATAATTTGTAATAATTGGTAAATGGGTAGGAACATATTATCTAATTCTGAAACGATAATCGCTAAATTAAGCAATATTCGTTCCTAAATTGAGACATCTTTCTGGAAAATTTTAATTATCGGAAGTAAAGTACAACTTCTATAGCGCTTTGAATCCAAATCAGGAGGAACATATATATAGAGGTTATATATAAATCTGAACCGATTTTGCTGAATACTCATTCATGTAAAAAGACCTCTTTCTGTCGAATTTCGTACTGATCGGATATAAAATACAGTCTCCACAGCGCACAGTGGGCTAAAATGGAAAAAATGGACAAAACTCTGCCATTTCAAAACCACTTATCGTATGGCGATGAAATTTTAGGTGTGTATACAAGAGGTGTTAGGGAGTTTATGTTCGGAACTTGGGCCCCCTATCTCATACAGGGGCAGAGCTACAGGGCCCTAAAGTTGACCACCTCGCGTATACAAAATGTTCATCGGCTTCTAACTTTTGAATGGAGTGTCCGGTTCTAGTGGCGTTTTTTTCTGTGGATACTCCTAGACCAGACCTACAATAAACATTTAAGAGGTTCAAGATATCTTGAATAGTGGATTTTAAATTTGAATTTTTCATTTATTCGCCGACTTTGCCTTGGAATTTAGCCAATATCTCAGTCAAAAGTTTACCGATTTTGTTCGTGCGTTTTTTATGGATAAGAAAGTTATGGCCCTATAAATTCAAATTTTTTAAAAAAATCCATTTTTGGAGATTTTTTGGCGAAAAGGTATAGGACTAAAAGTAAAAAATCCCATTTTTGGGGATTTTTGATGTATTTTTTGGGAATTGAGGGATTTTCCATTAGAAATTTCCACATGTTGCGTTTGATTATTATTTCTAATATCAAAATAAAGAACTTAAAAAAAAGTACAGGTCGCAATTATGGTCCGATCTCGAAACTTTACACATATTTTTTTCGGCCCAAGGACGATCCCTATTGAATTTGGTTAAAATCGGTTCAGATTTAGATATAGCCCCCATATATATGTTACCCCGATTTGACATGTAAGCGCTGTAAAAACTTTATTTTCTATCCAATCAGTATGAAATTCGTCAGAAAGAGGTTTCTTATTATATGAATGCACACTGTTAAATTCGGAGAAAATCGGTTCAGATTTAGATATAGCCCCCATATACCCTCTTATATGTTACCCCCGATTTGATATGTAAGCGCTGTAATAACTGTATTTTATATCCGATCAGTATGAAATTCGGCAGAAAGAGGTTTCCTTTTATATGAATGAACACTTTTAGATTTGGAAGAAATTGATTTAGATTTAGATATATCCCCCATATATACGTTACCTCCGATTTGCCATGTAAGCGCTGTAAAAATTTTATTTTATATCCGATCAGTGCGAAATTCGGCAAAAAGAGGTTTCTTTCTACATGAAGGAATACTGCCAAATTCGGAAAAATCGGTTCAGAATTATATATAGCCCCCATATATATGTTACCCCGATTTGACATGTAAGCGCTGTAGAAACTGTATTTTATATCCGATCAGTGCGGAATTCTGCAGAAAGAGGTTTCTAAGTACTCGAAGGAATACTGCCAAATTCGGAGAAAATCGGTTCAGATTTAGATATAGCCCCCATATATATGTTACCCCCGATTTGACATGTAAGCGCTGTGGAGACTGTATCGCATTTATTTGTTAGTGTCTTCATTCATTTGCAATGGATGAAGGTACTGACTCCGGTGAAGAAAGTGATGTGTCTTGGCAGGTAGAAACCTCGTCAATGTCAAACAAACGTCGACAAACAAAATCGGCTCAAATCTTTCCCCATAAGAAACAAAATATAAACAATAATGGTAAAGAAAACATAATCTTCGAACCAAGTACATCGAAGCAAGCACAAATGCATTACAACAAAAGTGCAACGAACAGCATCAACAATAACAAAACTGCAACGAACAACATCAACAACAACCCAAATGCATTGATGCACTCGACTGAAATCCACAACAAAACACCGGGAAGTTTAGGAGTGAACAATGCAAAAAACAAAAAATAGGTGACAACCGTTTTTCAGCACTAAGTGACGACGACGAATCTGACACTGATGGAGAAGTTGAATCAGAAACCAAAGAAGCAAAACCGCCACAGATATTTATACCAATGGTCGCCGACATAAAATCTATGATAAATAGTTTTTCCAAAATAGTTTCGTTTGATGATTTCGGTTACAAAGCTATGAGAGACAGCCAAATAAGAATAATGGCAAAATATACGCAAACGTGCCGAACACTAGTTGAGTACTTGAACAAAAAAATATTGCATTCCACACGTACCAAATGAAACAGAATAGATCATATAGAGTTGTTGTTTAGAAATTGCACTACTCGACCCCTATTCCTGAAATAAAAACTGCAATAGAGAAATTGGGACATAAAGTTAGAAACATTATAAATATCAGAAATAGATTCAGCAAAGAGCCTCTATCAATGTTCTATGTTGATCTTGAGCCTAGCCCTGAAAACAAAACTATTTATGATATGTGGCACATAAATAATGCGATTGTGCAAGTTGAGCCTCCAAGAAAAATGCATGACCTTATTCAATGTCATCGATGTCAAGAATTTGGACATTCCAAGTCATATTGTAAAAAACCAGAGAGATGCGTAAAATGCGGAATGGACCATTTAACCATTAATTGCACTAAGCAAAAAGAAACCCCGCCTAAGTGTGCAAATTGTACAAAAACGCATCCTGCGAATTACAAAGGTTGCATAGTATACAAAAAATTTTGAATAGACAGCACCAAAATAGGATAGTCTACAATAGACAGCCAAATAATGCAGATTTGTACAAGCCTGGTAATTGGCCAACAACAGAGAATCACAACGCAACCAACTATTCCCAACAAAATTATTTATCATACTCTGAAGCAGTGCGATACTCAGAAAATACTACAACTACAAGTTCTATGAACAAAATTGGGTGTTATTAAATAAACAAATTGAACTAACAAATACCCTTTTAAATATTATGTCAATCTTAATAGCCAAATTATGCAATTGAATATGAGGATTGCAGTATGGAATGCCAATGGGCTTTCCAATCATAAACAGGAAGTTGAAGCTTTCCTTAATTTATATTTATTGATGTTATGTTAGTGTCTGAGACACATTTCACTACCAAAACGTTTTTCAAAATATGAGGATATAACATTATTACTGCTAACAGCCCTAATAATAGAGCTCACGCTGGATCGGCAATTTTAATAAAAAATTCCATAAAATATGACACTCTTCAAAACATAAGGGAACTTTTCCTTCAAGCTGCATGCATCAAAGTAAAATGTGATTTAAGCGATGTAATAATATGCGCTATATATTTCCCTCCCAGATTTTCCGTTAAGTATGAAAATTACAATGATTTCTTCAGTAAACTTGGCCCCAGATTCATCGTCGGTGGAGACTTCAACGCAAAGCATCAATGGTGGGGTTGAAGATTAAGCAACCTTAAAGGAAAGGAGCTATTTAAGTGTATAAACAATAACAACTACTCCGCTTTGTCAACTGGAAGTCAAACTTACTGGCCATCTGACCATAGAAACATTCCTGATCTTATAGACTTTGCTATTTACTGTGGAATTCCCCAACAATTTTTGCAATATCAGATTGTAACGAACTCAGTTCAGATCATACACCTGTTATTATAAACTTTAACACATTTCTCCAATCTTCTGCTGTGAAGTACAAAATAATTAATTCCAACATAGATTTGAAAGCTTTTTCTGAATACATTGCAAGCAACATAAACTTAAACATCCCAATAACCACAGCAGAAGAACTCGACGACATTGTAGAATCGTTTACAAATATTATTCACGAAGCTGGCTACCAATCTACTCCCATGGAAATTAACCAAACGAAAAACAATTCAAATCAATTTATAATAACTAATGAAATACGAGTATTGATAAAAATAAAAAGAAGATTGAGAAAAAAGTGGCAGTTGAGTCGAAATACTGTTGAAATTTCAACAAGGCAGCAAAAGATCTGAAGCGCCGACTCTTTGCATTACAAAATGAGCAATTGGGAAATTTCTTACGCAGTCTTACGAATACAAAAAATAGCGACCACTGCTTATGAAAGCTACTAAGTATCTAAAACATCCAACTAAAAGAAACATCCCAATTAAAGATGAAACTGGGTGCAGAACGGACAAAACCAAAGCAGACGCATTTGCTTTACATCATAAAAAAAAATTGAACACAAAAAAATCCCCTGGATATGATCAGATTGATAGAAAAATTGTCAAACAATTACCCCAAAAATCTATTTTGTTTTTAACATTAATCTTCAATGCAATCCTGCGATTAAGTCATTTTCCATCTCAGTGGAAGTGTGCAGAGATAGTAATGGTACTGAAACCAGGAAAACCTGATAACGCTGTAACATCGTACAGGCCAATAAGTCTCCTAGCCATATTTTCAAAAATATTTGAGCGATTATTTTTAAAAAGATTACAACCTGTATTGGAAAATAATAACATTATCCCTGATTATCAGTTTGGCTTCAGGCATAAACATGGGACCTCAGAGCAATGTCATCGTATTGTTCAGCATATTAGAAACGCCTTGGAGAATAAGAATTATTGTTCTGGATTATTTTTGGATATTCAACAAGCGTTTGATAACACTAGGTCACAAATAACAAAATTTTCTCTGTTATTTGTTTCTAGCATACTTTTTCTCATTGATTTTGACCTACTAAACACGAAAATGAGTTAGTAAAAATGTGGCAGAATAATTCATATAAAAATTCATATAAAATATAAAACGCGATGCTAACAGCGATTTTGGTCTTCTTACGTATAGCTGGCATTTTTCCAAAGAAAATAAGCACTTACTTAACATAATCTGACAACAAATGGCGGACTTATAATTTTTTTGGTAAAAGACCGAAATTCCGCTATTTCACGATATTTTGATTTTCATTATTTGCACAGCTTACCTACCCAACGCAAACGAATAAATACATTTGAACTTAATTTAAAATAAACAAATTAGTCTTAGTATATTATTTTTTAATTTATTTAGAGCACTACATACTCAATGTATGGCACAATTAGAAATGGATGTGCCAGGTTAGCTAAACTAACGAAATTAACCAAATCAACGCCCAAAAAAAATGAGTAGAAACAAAGATATAACTGTACATGTGGAAAAACAGCTGACTTCTTCTTTGTTTTTTGTATTCGCTGCAATTGGTCTCACGTATTAGGGTCCAAATGTAGTCACCCATCATAGCCGTGTCATAGATGCCCTGATAGCGTCGTTCCATAGCCTTCAATTCCTGATGAAAGCGCTCGCCGTGTTCGTCGCTCACGTCTCCTAAATTCTCAGGGAAAAAATCCAAATGAGAATGCAGAAAGTGTATTTTAAGTGACATGTGCACTCCTACCCAAAAATGAAAAAAAAAACGAGAATTAAAACGCTATTTAAATTAACATTTGTTTCAAAAAAAACCTACCCATTGCTTCATAGTTCTTTACCAGATCCTCAACTATGTCCTTATAATTATCGCTTTTGTTGTTTCCTAAAAAGGTTTCCACAACAAGCCTGAAGGAATTCCATGCTGCGGCTTCGATGGGTGATAACAGCTTCGGGAATGTTTCATCTTTCAACATTTTTTTTATCTCGGGTCCTGCGAAGACACCTTCTTTAATTTTTGCCAGCGAAAGGTAAGGGAAAATTGACCGTAAATAGGCAAAAGCTTCACCTTCTTTGTCCAATTTTTTGGCAAAATTTTTTATCAAACCCAATTTTATGTGCAGCGCCGGAAGTATTATATTTTCACGGTTCTCTATTAGTGGTTTGCGCTGAACATTCGCTTCTCCAACTACAGGTTTCGTTCGTTCCGGCCATTTTTTTTGAATATAATGCTGATCATCAGCGCGGCTATTCCAAAGGCACAGAAAACAGCAATGTCGCGTATAGCCTCCTTGGAGTCCACACAGAATGGCCACAACTTTGAGGTCGGCGCATATTTTCCAATTATATTTGCTATACTCTATGCATTTCAGCAAAATGTTCATAGTTTCATAGTTCTCCTTTGAATGAACCGCATGAGCAATAGGAAGAGATGGCTTTTCATTCCCATTATGTAAGAGAACTGCCTTCAAGCTCTCTTTGTTGCTGTCAATAAACAACCTCCATTCATTGGGGTTGTGAATTTGGTGAAGCTCTTGGAACAAGCCGGAAATGTCACTGCAAAAACATATTTCGTCTTTCTTTGTATAAAATTTTGCATACTGCTGGTGACGCTTCCTGTACGCTGTTACTTTCACTTCTGAATCCGCAAATCCACACTGTACCATCCGAGACGCAAAAAGTTCGGATTTCTCCTTAGTGAGACCAAAATCGCGCACCCAATCGTTTAGTTCGGCCTGTGACAGTAATTTTCGCTTTCTGCACGCCCCAAATTCGCTTGCACTTGACTCGGACTCTTGATCTGACGATTCTGCTTTTTGAAGAGATGCACCAGGGCACACTGGATATGGTACATCATTCGAATGTGGTACTGGAAGTGCAAACGATCCCACTTGAGCGTAGTTCCATTTTAAAAATCTCCCTACCCCACTGTTTGTGGTGAGGCAAAAATAACAGTCTGTGTAATGGCATAGGGGCTTTTTCCACATCATTGGTGTATCGAATTTCATATGGCGCCTAAAATTAAAATAAATTACTATATTTGCTTTGCTTAATGTGTTTAAACAAAAATTCTTACCTTCCGCCAGCTGCCCAGTTGGTTAGGATTATATAGCAAAGATCACATAGCGACTTAGGTGTCCATGGTTCTGTGATATTTGGTGAAATACCACAATAATTCAAATAGTGCAATTGCACTGCTGGAGTAAACGTGTGTGCGTGATTATTCTTTATAAACTCGCCACAAACATTGCAGAAATTGTCTGGATTGTTCAAACACTCGAACACACGTAGTCTTTTACTCATTGTCTTACTTGTTGGGTAGGTATTATATGCACTTAATTCAATGTGTTTCACTTTTTACTCGTACTACTCGCGTTCGTAGACACTTGTTGAATGACAAAAAACGATAAATGAACACCTATAAATACTAAGTATGTTACAATATTTTACTGACAGGTACTTATGAATGGGCGCATCTTTTAAGGGTGGCTATATACCTGATTCAGCAAGTGTGTGTTTCAAATTGTGGAAAAGTTTCCAAATAATGACCACTCACAAATGTGGGGCGAATTTCTGTAAAAAAAATCCGATACAGGTAGCCATCGGGAAAACACACATCAATAAAAAAGTGTAATTCCCTTTTTTCCCTTGACTGTGAACGGAGTAGCAGTCATAAAGGAACACGAAGAGCGTCCACGCACATTCAGAAGCGTATATTACTCTGCAACCACAATCATAAAAATTTAATAACTATTTATGTATTACTTATTTTTTCAATCCTGAGAATCATAAAAATTACGTAAACGTTTTTTCCAAACAATTTTGTACATGTAAAGTGGGTTTGCCAAAATTCGTATCGTAAAATGCACCTGTGTTTCTATGTTCTGCATTTTCATTATACCATTTTCGACGAAACGTCCCTACGGTATTGTAAATAGGTTTTTTACAATTATGAAATATTTGTGTTATTAATATTAATTTAAAAATTTTATCAAAACTGCAAAGTGCTGTGAAATTTGAAAAAAATTTCCAAAAAAAATTGCTGATTTCACTAAATTTTTGAAATTTCACGTCCCTTGCCAGAACAGAAGACATCAACCCAGGGTGGTGAAATTTTGAACAGAAGTAACTTATGTATAGGAGCAACTGTTCCGTTCTATTCCAAAAGGATTATAAAAAACTTGCTTTTTCGATCCCTCCTAGTAGGTTAGCTGTGCAAATAATGAAAATCAAAATATCGTGAAATAGCGGAATTTCGGTCTTTTACCAAAAAAATTATAAGTCCGCCATTTGTTGTCAGATTATGTTAAGTAAGTGCTTATTTTCTTTGGAAAAATGCCAGCTATACGTAAAAAGACCAAAATCGCTGTTAGCATCGCGTTTTATATTTTATATGAATTTTTATATGAATTATTCTGCCACATTTTTACTAAAAAAACGCAGTTTTTTAACCTTTTTAAGGCGCCAACATCGAAACTACTCACCCGATTTGAAAATTTTCTGAGAATGAGTTGTAGACGGCTCAATTTGCTTTAATTTGAATAGTAGTAGGATCAAATACGTCAAAGAAGACGAAAGATATGCTCAAAATTGTAAGTGTACCTCCAAAAATTTAAAAAAAAAAGTTCAAAAATGTGTATCTCGAAAACCAATCGACAGAAAAATTTTTAAAACTCATTTTCGTGTTCAGTAGGTCAAAATCAATGAGAAAAACTATGCTAGAACCAAATAACAAAACGACTTTTGGCTAGTGTAAGGTTTGGCACAGTGGTTTATTATATAAACTTAAAAAATTACTCCCCTCACCGTTATATTTTCTCTTGAAGTCATTTTTATGTAATCGCCATTTTTATGTTTAAGTTAACGAAGATGTATCAGAAATATATGAAATTTCGGCGGGTGTCCCCCAGGCAGTGTTTTGGGACCTATTTTATATACCATTTTCACTTCGGATATGCCAATAACTGAAAATGTAATTGTAGCTACCTACGCAGATGACACGGCTATACTAGCATCAAATCAAATCCCTAAAAAAGCTTCTGCTTATGTGCAACTTCAACTTAATGAAATAGAAAAATGGTTAAATATGTGGAATGTAAAAGTTAACACTGAAAAATCTGTACATGTAACATTTTCCCTGAGAAGGCGGGATTGTCCAAACCTTATATTCTATAACAATGTTATTCCACAAAGTCAAACAATAAAATATTTGGGCTTACACATCGATAGAAGATTAACCTGGAAAATCACATTAAAGCCAAACGAGAACATTTAACTTTAAAAACTAAAAGACTTTATTGGTTACTTGGACCTAGATCACAGCTAGATATACAAAACAAAAGTTTAATATATAAAACTATATTAAAGCCCGTATGGACATACGGTATACAACTCTGGGGTACAACAAGCAACTCGAACATTGAGATACTACAAAGATATCAATCAAAAACCTTAAGAATGATTTTAGATGCCCCTTGGTTCGTATCTAACAAAACAATTCATAACGACCTTAATATCCCAAAAGTGAAAGACGAAATAAATAGATTCAGCATTAAATACATGGACAGATTGAGCGATCGCATCAACCCCCTGGATATATCTCTTTTAGATGATACAAATGAAGTGCGAAGACTAAAAAGACATCATATTTTAGATCTACCCTACCGGAAATTATATTACTTTGTTACAATAATTAATTACAACATATTAAAATAATTTAAACGGATACAAAATATTTTGAATAAGTAAATTTCATGTAAATAGTTCTACTTGTATTATCTATCTTAAATTAACGAAATTAAACTAAATAATTTCCTCAATGTAGATACTATAAATAGTCTTAAATGTCGATCTATAGGTAGTTCGACAATTCTGTTATTTTGTTAAATATTATAAAATTTGCTTATTATCCTTAAATGGATAGATTGTAAATAAAGAAACATATATAAAAAAAAATTAGCGATTATCGTTTCAGAATTAGAAAATATATTTCTATCCATTTACCAATTATTACAAATTATTATCGCAATGACCCTTATCGCATTGTTAGGGAGGAGGGTATTATATAGTCGGCCCCGCCCGACTTTCTGCCTTTCCTTACTGGTTATACCTGTCAATGATTAAGGGTTTCCTAGAAATAGTGCAACAAAACAATATTTTCTGAAAGGTAAATCTTATTAAATTTTATTATTGTTTGATAAAAACATGTGATCTACAAGAAATCAGTGCATATTGACTGATATAATAACCAATAAGCACAAGAAGGTAGGGAAAAATTAAAAAAAATTTGAATATAGACATTAACGTAAATACGGCATAAAATTCTTAAAAATGTATATATTTTGATGAATTTTTTTTAAAGTTTTTTATTTTGATATTAGAAATGATAATAAAACGCAACATGTGTAAATTTCTGACGGAAAATCTCTCAATTCCCAAAAAATACATCAAAAATCCCCAAAAATGCGTTTTTTTACTTTTAGTCCTATATCTTCGATGTGAAAAGCCGCGCTCGGGATTCCCTTTGCAGTCGATTTTGTTACACCCTAATACAAATAAATAAAAAGAAAAAAATATTTTTTTCTTTGGACATTAGCTATTTTTTGGACATTAGCTATTTGCTCTTCCATGTTATTTAACATTCGCGAATCTTCAGCTGATTCTTCACTATCCTTTTTACTCTTCGTACTACTTCTAGTTTTACGAGTATACATCTTTTTTCTTTTTCGTCCCTTTTTATTCCTATTTGTTTTAGTTTCCGCATCGTGTTGCATTTCATTGTCTTTGGTTTTTTTTCTATGTCTTTTGTATTAACTTATTATAGTCTTCTGGTATTTAGCAATTTCATATTTACAATTTCATCGTCTGAACTGATTATTTTTGTACCTTCACCATGCTACGAGCCAAAAGTGTTACACATCGAAGGAGTGACCTAAGACCCTAAGTGTGTTCGGCGGATATCCGTTTTAGGTAATTTTAAATCAAATGAGCAATGTCCGTCCTCCTGTCTGCTGGCTGGTGCGCACGATAACTCTCGAAAGGAGTATCCGATTGACTTAAAATTTGGTATGTGGTAATATTTTCTTCTATCTCCGGCTAAGTTCGATGATGGGCCATATTGGTCCACTCTTTCTAGTACTTCCCTCACAAAGGTTTTATATTTAGCGAAATATAGATTTTTTAATAACTCTATACTACTTATTTGAATCCTCTGAAATTCTACACATAGTATTAGTCAGTATTACCTCGAGAAAAATGGGCGAAGTTGCCTAGCCCCTTTTGGTACCTCCCACACAAATAGAAAATTTTTAACCAAAAATTACCAGCTTATAACTTGAATATCAGTGCATAAAAATACTTGACATTTTTTACAGTGTAATGCCTTTATAGTACCTAGAGTCCAGGGAAAAATGAGCGTTGTTGGCACGCCCCTTTTGGTACATCCCACACAAATGAACCTTTTTGTACCAAAAGTTAACAGCTTTTAACTTTAATACTAGAGTATACAAATACTTGCAATTTCGAACAGTGCAATGCTTTTATAGTACCTAGAGTCTAGAGAAAAGTGGCTGTAATTGGCACGCCCATTTTGGTACCCCCCACACAAAGGGACCATTTTACATTAAAAGTTAACAGCTTATAATAATACCAGTACATAGTTTAAAGTTATTAAATGCAATTTAAATTGATAATAATTTAATTAAAACAAAAATATAAATAAATTTACTAATATTTTTTTGGGACTCAAGGTGAGGGGATTCATAAGTCGGTTTACCCGACTGAACTTTCTTACTTGTTTTCCCTTCCTTTGCTATACTTTAGCTTTCTATTATTAATGTCTACTTCCGCATTCTGATTCTAGTGTGTCTATTTCATAAAAAATAGCTTTTCCCCCTAGCAATGTTATTTCGTCATAATATTGTAATGATTTTGATCCATTAATTTTTTTCTGGATTGGTAAAATTGTTCTATGCTCGTCGCTCCTGTGTCTATAAATATTCTAAATTTCTGACCCATCTTTGAATCTCTCTTTATTAAGTAACGCAAGTCATCATTTAATCTAAAAAATTACTTTCATTAATATTGTTTGTTTTACCGTTGTCTTCCAAACTGCCATTTTTATTACTAACTCAATGAGCTGTTACCTGTGGTTGCATCCGTACTTGATTTGAACCGTTAAATGGTATTTTAAATCCTTGGTTATCCCGATTGTAATTGTTGTAATTTGCATTAAAGTTGTTCCTATACATAATCCTTTCTATCCTTTTTTTGGTTATTATTTTCTCTATGCTGTCTGCTGGAATCTATTTCCATTGTTTCTGGTTTAGGAAATTGTTTTGGTGGAAAGTTATTATTATTATACTGTGGATTTTTTGGATACCTTATATTGTCATCATGTTTATTACCATGTCTATTCCTTTGATGCATATGCCCTTTTATATTCCTTTCATAGTTAATAGCTATCTGAGCTCTATGATAATTCGATTCTCGTTCCTGAGCTTTCGCAAAGGTGTTTGGTAGATCTATCGGTTGCATCGACGAGACTATATTATTGTAAGGATGGTTCAAGCCTGATACGACTTTAAGGGCTGTTTGTCTGTGAAATTCATTTGAATCCTTTGTCATTGTAACGTAAGTTTCTCATTAACTTTATTATAGTATTCCATTATGGACATACTTCCCTGTCTCAACATATTCAATTCTGTTTCTAAGATGTGTCTAGGACTTCGTCTGCAAAGCCACAATCTAAATTATTATCGCTTGAAAATTTAGAGGGGTGTTGTGACTGTTTAGGACTTCGTCTGCATCTCCTACGCATTATATCCTTATTTTATTTAGTGAATAAATGTATTGCCTATTCCATGAAACATATCCCTCCCGACTCTTTAATTCTGGAAACGCATTTGCTTATGATGAATCTGTCTTGACATATGGTACATAGGTTGACATGTTTAATGCATATACATGTACTTATATTTTGTATTTATATTTACAGGGATTAACATTAAAAAATACTTAGATAATATTTTCAACAAAAAATCTTCAACGACAAAACCAACCCCGTGTGTTTTTGAGTAAAAAATTTACTTTCGAAATTTAATGTTTAATTTAAATTGTATGTTAAGATTTATACGTTAGATTTATTAATTGTATTATTTTTAATAATATATTAAATGTGTTAATGTTTTAATAAATTCATACGGCGAGGCGAAAAAAAAATTGTCTGACATTTGCGTTAACATCTACTGGAATGTCTTGATGAATATATACAGGGTGGCTGATATGTAATGCAACAAAATAAAGCGCTATATTTTTTTAATTTTATTTTTCAAAAGCAAAAAATGTCGGAAAAAACATAAAATTTTAGAAACAGTTTAGATTTGTTCGAATTGGCCACCTTTGGCACGAATTATGACCTTCAAACGGCCGACAAAGCCATAACACGCTGCACGAAAGTGGCTCTGCGGTCTTTTGGCCCATTCCCGGCGAAGCGCCGTCTTGAGTTTATCGATATATTGGTATTTTTTAGTGCGAACCTTACTCTCTAAAATGACCCAGGCGTAAAAGTCCAACGGATTGAGATCCGGAGATCTTTGTTGGCCATTGTGCGGTAGAAATGAAGCGAGGAACAGACCAATAAAAATTGTTGGTCTGTTTTCTTGTGATAATACAGCTCATATTGCTTCATTTGATGCGTCTGTGGATAGCATACTTTTTTATTATAGTCTGACTGATAATTTTCCACTGTGTCGGTTAACATTTTCTTTAATTGTTCGAAAGCGTTTCCTGCTTTGTAGTCTAAAACTACTGGCGTCTTTTTTTGACATTTGTTGTAAGATTTGACCCTTTCCTGATAAATGTGTTGTCAATGGTTTGACACCTTTAGCATAATCTTTTATACATTTTCTGTGATATCCCCTTAAGCACGTAGTTGGAAATGGATAACAGTTTATGGTTTCTATCTTTTTCGGATCTGTTTTGATTATTTCCTCTGCTATTATATAGCCTTAAAATTCCACTTCCTTTTTATAAAATTTCGATTTCTCTAATGAAATCTTCATGTTTGATTCCTTCAATCTTTGAACTATTACTTTTAATGTTAAATATGTATGTATATGTATAGTATGTTCTTCTAGCGTGTAAATGTATAGTATGTTCTTCTAGTTTTTTGAAAATATTATAATGTCGTCGATATATGTATATATAGATTTTCCTATAAATTCTCGCAATATATTATCCATTGCTCTTCGAAATATTCCTAGTTCATTTATCATCTTCATTTAAACCTTTCTTGGGTTCTATTCATATTGGTGAATTATGTAGGCTCTTACTTTCTCTTATTACCCCATCTTCTAAAAGTCTATTTCTTCATTTACATATTTGCTTGCTGCAGATAGGTAAGGGTGTAGCCTACTTCACATTGGTTCTGCTTTTTCAGTTCTAATTTCTGCTCTTACGTCTGTTCTGAATGGTAAATTCATGTCTGTTGTGGAATGTAACTCCTGTATTTCGTTCTCAATTTGATTTCTTAAATCCTGTATTTCTTCATCGCTATTTTGGACATTAGCTATTTGCTCTTCCATTTATTTAACTTTCGCGAATCTTCAGCTGATTCTTCACTATCCTTATTACTCTTCGTACTACTTCTAGTTTTACGAGTATACATCTTTTTTCTTTTTCGTCCCTTTTTATTCCTATTCTTTTTTTAGTTTCCGCATCGTGTTGCATTTCATTGTCTTTGGTTTTTTTCTATGTCTTTTGTATTAACTTATTATAGTCTTCTGGTATTTAGCAATTTCATATTTACAATTTCATCGTCTGAACTGATTATTTTTGTACCTTCACCATTCTACGAGCCAAAAGTGTTACACATCGAAGGAGTGACCTAAGACCCTAAGTGTGTTCGGCGGATATCCGTTTTAGGTAATTTTAAATCAAATGAGCAATGTCCGTCCTCCTGTCTGCTGGCTGGTGCGCACGATAACTCTCGAAAGGAGTAACCGATTGTCTTAAAATTTGGTATGTGGTAATATTTTCTTCTATCTCCGGCTAAGTTCGATGATGGGCCAATTGGTCCACTCTTTCTAGTACTTCCCTCACAAAGGTTTTATATTTAGCGAAATATAGATTTTTTAATAACTCTATACTACTTATTTGAATCCTCTGAAATTCTACACATAGTATTAGTCAGTATTACCTCGAGAAAAATGGGCGAAGTTCCCTAGCCCCTTTTGGTACCTCCCACACAAATAGAAAATGTTTAACCAAAAATTACCAGCTTATAACTTGAATACCAGTGCATAAAAATACTTGAAATTTTTTACAGTGTAATGCCTTTATAGTACCTAGAGTCCAGGGAAAAATGAGCGTTGTTGGCACGCCCATTTTGGTACATCCCACACAAATGAACCTTTTTGTACCAAAATTTAACAGCTTTTAACTTTAATACTAGTGTATACAAATACTTGCAATTTCGAACAGTGCAATGCTTTTATAGTACCTAGAGTCTAGAGAAAAGTGGCTGTAATTGGCACGCCCATTTTGGTACCATTTTACTTGTGGTTGCATCCGTACTTGATTTGAACCGTTAAATGGTATTTTAAATCCTTGGTCATCCCGATTGTAATTGTTGTAATTTACACTAAAGTTGTTCCTATACATAATCCTTTCTATCCTTTATAAGCTCTATTATTTTCTCTATGCTGTCCGCTGGAATCTATTTCCATTGTTTCTGGTTTAGGAAATTGTTTTGGTGGAAAGTTATTATTATTATACTGTGGATTTTTTGGATACCTTATATTGTCATCATGTTTATTACCATGTCTATTCCTTTGATGCATATGCCCTTTTATATTCCTTTCATAGTTAATAGCTATCTGAGCTCTATGATAATTCGATTCTCGTTCCTGAGCTTTCGCAAAGGTGTTTGGTAGATCTATCGGTTGCATCGATGAGACTATATTATTGTAAGGATGGTTCAAGCCAGATACGACTTTAAGGGCTGTTTGTCTGTTAAATTCATTTGAATCCTTTGTCATTGTAACGTAAGTTTCTCATTAACTTTATTTTAGTATTCCATTATGGACATACTTCCCTGTCTCAACATACTCAATTCTGTTTCTAAGATGTGTCTAGGACTTCGTCTGCAAAGCCACAATCTAAATTATTATCGCTTGAAAATTTAGAGGGGTGTTGTGACTGTTTAGGACTTCGTCTGCATCTCCTACGCATTATATCCTTATTTTATTTAGTGAATAAATGTATTGCATATTCCATGAAACATATCTCTCCCGACTCTTTATCTGTCTTGACATATGGTACCCAATTTTTTTATTATAAAAAAATCGATGGTTGACATGTTTAATGCATATACATGTACTTATATTTTGTATTTATATTTACAGGGATTAACATTAAATAATACTTAGATAATATTTTCAACAAAAAATCTTCAACGACAAAACCAACCCCGCGTGTTTTTGAGTAAAAAATTTACTTTCGAAATTTAATGCAACAAAGTAAAGCGCTATATTTTTTTAATTTTTTTTTTAAATTTTTTTGTTCAAAAGCAAAAAATGTCGGAAAAAACATAAAATTTTAGAAACAGTTTAGATTTGTTCGAATTGGTCACCTTTGGCACGAATTATGGCCTTCAAACGGCCGACAAAGCCATCACACGCTGCACGAAAGTGGCTCTGCGGTATTTTGGCCCATTCCCGGCGAAGCGCCGTCTTGATTTGATCGATATATTGGTATTTTTTAGTGCGAACCTTACTCTCTAAAATGCCCCAGGCGCAAAAGTCCAACGGATTGAGATCCGGAGATCTTGATGGCCATTGTGCGGTAGAAATGAAGCGAGGAACCTCCTTTTTAAGCCATTCTTGGTTGACGCGTGCTGAGTCCTGTTGGAATGTCCATGATCTGCGGCCGAAATGTTTGTCTGCCAGGGCTTCAATACTGTCTTTAGGACATTTTCCCGATAATATTCAGCATTTATTTTGACCCCATGGTCGATGAATACGAACGGGGAGCGACCATCGGCCGTTACGGGCGCCGCCGATTGTAATGGTGTGGGCCCCATTACCGTCGGCGGCGCTTGAGTTCTGGTGGCCAATCGAAGGTGTAAATTTTGTTCACCCGATCATTTTGTTTTTTCACAAACTGCTCAATTTGGAATGGCTTCTCATCGGAGAAAACCAAATTCGGTAACTGGCCACTTTCGTGCAAGCGAAGCAACTCCTTGGCTCTTTCCAGTCTAACTTTTTTTTGTGCATCGGTGAGCTCTTGCACTTTTTGGAACTTCAATGGCTTTAGTCCAAGCTCATTTTTTAATATGTGTTGTATCCGTTCTCGCGATATGTTCAACTCACGAGCAATTTTTCTACAACTGCGGCGTGGATTTCGATCAAATCTGGCCTTCACTTTTCGGATCATTTCTGGTGTTGTTACCGTTTTTTTTTGTCCACTTTTTGGGCGCGATGCAACACTGCCAGTATCACGGTAACGAGCAATGGTACGAGAAACAAAAGATTTATTCACATTTAAATGTTTTTCCACCACTTGTGTTTTTCCACCCAAATATAAAGCAATCACACTATCACGCTTGAATTCCATCACGAATAACTTTTTTCTGAATGCAATAGATCAAAATGCTTTTGTAAGCTTGTAAAGAATAAAATGAACTGTCACTGAAATAAATCTGTCAGCTATCAGACTAGCGGTTTAGAAATGATAGCAACCTGAAGTTGGTTGCAATACATATCAGCCACCCTGTATAGAGAAGCCAATCCATTTAAACGATTTTCAGTCATGTTTTACCGCAAGTATTTTTTCAGCCGACGCATGTCGAAAAGGAGCGTTTGTTTGTCGCAGTAGCCACAGGTAACACCGCCATCATCGTCAATATTGGCTGAACGTTTACTGAAATTCTCCGCTTCAATTCTTCCTCTCCAAAGCTTCACTTTTATAATCCACACTTCAAAACAACTGTCGGGCAAAATGGATGAATATTTTTCAAACAATTGTTTACAACTTTCTTCATTTAGTATTGCCATTTAAGATTGCAAAACACATTGGAAATTTAACAGAATTCCACGGTGTTTAAAAAAGCGATCTTCGAGATGAGTGATGAATAATTCAAGATATGGAATATAGGTCGAAATCTTAAAATATTGTTCAATGCAGCAATGACTTTGTCGGGCCGAAATCCTAGGTTTCTTGATTTGAATGTGTTGTTTTTCATAACATATTTTAACAGACGGAAAAATCGCACTAAAATGGACAGTAACATTTTCGCGTATGTTCATTTTTTCGTATTTTCAACCAGATGGGCGACTTCAACTAAATTTTGACTTTGAAGAACGCGGCTTAATGATAATGCCAAGTAGTGAACTAAATGAAATACATGGGCCGAAACTTGAAAATCCAACGTTTTTATAGCCATCAACAACTGAAATGCAGATGTTGCAGTTTTCTGATCAGATCAGGTGGAGTAAATGCATTACAAGGCACAAGTTCTACCCATCGAGTTGCTTAATATCGCTTTAATTTTTGCTTTTTATTATCACGGAGATATTTTGTCATTGAGATATTTGTCTTTAGGACATTGAAAAAGTGGTATATGGTTTGGATAGTACTGAGACAATTTCTGGGACTACGAGTACTTTGCATGCGTAACTTACAACCAAGTTGAAGCTGTGAGCTGCACAATATGAATATAGCGCTAAACTGTACTTTTCTTGAAATGAAATTCTCCATTCATTGCTCTTGCGCAAATAAATGCTTGCAATCAATACCAGACTTTCGAGGAAATTTAGAATAACATCAGCCAAACCGTTTCCTTCGAACTGTTGGTTAAGACGAAACTGAAAAAATCTTTGCAAATTTTATAGCGTTTTCATTAAGGTGCCGGATACACATTGAAACTTGCTCAACCCCTGAAATATAGCTTTGGAATTATTGATTCTCTCAATAAGCTGTCGGTATATAAGAGTGTCAGAAATATGTACTTATAATTTCATTTTGAAAGCGATTGCTTATATACATTGCGTTTCGTGGTGAATTTGTCAAGTGACTGTTCAAATTTGAATCCATTACTGCCCTATACCTTAGCAAGGCTCTAACATTGCCATCATTTTGAATAGTTTCATTTGAGTCGATTCTTGTCGATATATAGGACGACTGTTTAAACTATTGCTTCAAAATGCTTTTTATGCGTTTAAGAACTGGTTTTCATGAATTTGTAAATGTTTATCGATCGACGCTGTGGCTTGCTTATCTACAATAGATCTCATTTCGCTTTTAAATACACTGTTTCTATGGTATTCGAGTGATGAGTGGTGGCGAAATACTTCAGTTCAGTGTACAGTTTTTTGAATGCCAGAGTAGTGTTAAAGTCACAAATGTGTAGCACATTTGCGATTTCTTAGGTATACAACTTTTTTCATTAAAGAAGTAAATTTTTGAAATAAAGCTCACATTTGAAGTTTCTTAGGAGTACAAGTTTTTAAGGAGGAGGTAATTTTTGAGAAAATTCTCTAAAACAAAACAGTCAAATTTTCCGGGTGGTATAGGCTTTTACTTACTTTTAATAAATTATATCTGTCATCATATCCTACAATTTACTATATTTTAGACATACATACACCTTCAAAGTAAACAACGGTTAAATTTTTATACCCTACACACTTTGGTACAGGGTATTATGACTTTGTGCATTTGTTTGTAACGCCCAAAAGGAGAAGAGATAGACCCATTGTTTATTATACCGATCGACTTGCAATCAATTTCTGAGTCGATTTTATTTTATATCAGATCAGTACGAAATCTTGCAGAGAGAGTTCTTCTATTAAATTAAACACTGTCAAATTTGACATGTAAGCGCCGTAGAAATCGTATTTTACGCCCGATCTGTTCGAAATTCGGCAGGGAGAAATTTCTTATAACGTGAATGAACACTACCAAATTCGAAGAATCCGTTCAGATTTAGATATAGCCCCCATATATATGTTTCACCCGATTTGACATGTAAGCGCTCTAGAATCCGTATTTAATATCCGATCAGTACGAAATTCGGCAGAAAGAGGTTTCTTATTACATTAAGGAATACTGCAAAATTCAGAGAAAATTGGTTCAGATTTAGCCCCCATATATATATTACCCCCGATTTGACAACGTCCTGATACAGGAGCCCTACGCAGTGGGAGGAAGGGTTTACGGTATCAGGACACCCAACTTTTAACTGCTTGTGGCCAACTGTGAAGGCACTCCAAGAACCTGCATTTTGGCCAGGAAAGAACTAAGTATCTTTCTCCTGGCTAATTTAAGTGGTAAAGACCAAACATCTGCTAGTCTGGAGATCGGTAATCCCATATATTGGGTGGTCTCCAGTTACTTCCCTTTGAAGCTGTAGTACCGACTGCTCTATTCAGAAAAATAGTAGAAGAAGCAACGTCTGACGAGGTCGAGCTGATTATTGGCGCAAACACGAACGCTCATCATACTATCTGGGGTAGTACGGATATAAACAATAGGGGTGATTCGCTTCTTGTCTTTATTCTAACTACCAACCTAAGTATTTGTAACATAGGTAATAAGCCGACCTTTACAATTAAAGGCAGACAAGAAGTACTAGACGTAACGTTTGCTACTGACCGGCTGTCAGACAAAATTATTGGGTGGAATGTGCTGGACGACCACTCATTCTCAGATCACCATTATATTGAGTTCAAACTCGCTGAAAAAGCGCCTGAACCTGCCATCCACTGAAATGTGAGAAAGACAAAGTGACAGCTGCGAGACGAACCGAATGAAAAAGCCGGTCTGGATAATCTGGTCGAGCATATCACCACATCATTCAATAGTTCCCTTGAAGAAGCCTGTCCAAAAACAAGGTACAAGGGTAAAACTAAACACCAATGGTGGACTTCTGAGCTAACGGCAAGGAAAAAGACCTGCAACAAGCTATTCAACAAGGCTAAATCTACTGGGGTCGCTAATGTTTGGAATGCTATAAAGAGCAACTCAAGATCTAAAAGTAGGAGCTTAGAAAGGCGTAAAGACGCTCTTGGTATACCTTCTGTGGCGAAGTGGAAAAGGTCTCCGACGCCGCAAGGCTGAGGAAAATACTATCAGCTTCACCCTGTACAGTGGGTTACTTGAAGGATGAGGCAAATAACTGGACAAAAAACAGCGAGTAGTCGCTGAATATACTGCTCGACACACATTTCCCGGGGAACTCACCAACAGAAGAAGAACAAGACCAACAAGAATGCGAGTGGACTGGCCACAAGGACCACAGCTTTGAGCCCTTCAAGTCACCTGGACCAGACGGCATCACTCCAGCAGAAATGCAGAAAATGTTGAAGTACATTATCCACTGGCTGGAGAAAATTTATGTATGTTGTATCAGGCTTTCATACATCCCGAATCGATTGAGGGATACCAAAGTGGTATCCATACCTAAAGCGGGGAAAATATCACACACTAGGCCAAAAGATTTGAGACCAATTAGCCTATCCTCCTTCCTATTGAAAGGTCTGGAAAGACTTTTAGATTATTTCATTAGGGAAAACCTGTATACAAATCTCCTGTCGGTGAACCAACATGCTTACAATAAGAGGAAGTCTACAGAATCAGCCCTGTACGAACTTGTGAGCACTATCGAATCGTCCCTGCATTTCAAGGAATTCACCATGGTGGCATTTCTTGACATAGAAGGGGCTTTTAACAACATTCACTCAGAGCCAGTAATTGCGGCATTGTCACATCTAATAGTTAACTCTAGTTTGATTAGACTAATTCAAAGACTGCTCAACAGAAGACGCATAACAGCATGTCTTGGGTCCACAACTCTAACAAGGTTTGTAAACAGAGGGACCCCACAAGGAGGAGTACTGTCTCCATTAATTTGGAACCTAGCGGTGAATGAAATCCTGCTAGATCTAGAACGTTGTGGCTGCAATGTCATGGCATATGCGGACGACATGGCAATCGCAGTGAGTGGCAAATTCGAAAACGTCCTCCGAGACATTTTAAAGGTGGCTCTGAACAAATTGGCTAGATGGGAGCCTCTACAAGCCCTACTCCATATACTGCCGATTAATGTTGTGGCGAGAGAAGTTGCAACCAAAGCGGCAATAACATTAAACTGCCTATCAATGTGGAGGTACAAGAACTACGGTCACAAGAGGATATCAAAGTGTAGTGCTATGGTAACCGACCGAGTGGACTATATACCAACTGTGTACACCTTCGAGAGAAATTACATCACTATGATTCCCACCAGAGATGAATGGGTTGGAAGAATGCCAGGTAATAGAAACCATCTCCAACGGATGGTTCGAAGCTTGATCAAAAGTTTGGCTTCGGAGTACACTGTGCAGAGCTAATTTTGGATATAGCTCACAGACTACCAGATACCTGAGTGTCTATCAAGCCGACATAATGGCAATATGGGAAGTAGCCAAGTGGCTGAGTCGCAACATAGTAACCAACACTGGCATTTTCATTTACTCGGACAGCCAGGCTGCCATCAATTCTCTGGAGGCAACATCCCTTAATTCACAAACAGCCCTCGACTGCCGCAGATCTCTTAACGAGATTGCTGAGCAGTTTAGTATACACCTCATATGGGTGCATAGGGATATCCCGGGGAACTGCAAAGCCGATGAACTTGCTAGGAAAGGGACGACATTACAAATTCTCGAAGAATTTGCATATATTGGTGCGCCACTATCCACGTGCAAGCTTTGGCTTAGGCAAGAGGCAATCAGGCAGTCCAACGAAAGATGAACAGAAATCGGCACCTGCAGGGTAACTAGACAAATCTGGCCAAGGTATGACCTGAGAAGATCAAAATATCTCTTCGCACTAGAGAGGCAAAGATTGTCTACGCCCAAAGTTCATTCAAAATTTAGAACACACTTTATAGGGGAAATATTTTTTTTATTCAAAAATCGTATGTTTAAATAAGTAAAATTACATTTCTTTGCATTATTAATTAATAAATAGTTTTTAAATATTAAGATCGGTGAAAAAAACAAAAAATACAATTAATTCAATATTATATTAGATCTGACTTGTTATATGAGGGACATTTTCTACGATATTCTTCAATGCACTGTAATATAAATTGATTTTGTTCTTCGTCTTTCGTAAGTATTCTTTTGTAATCATTCATAAATTGTACACCGCGTTCAGCAGTGTCGTTAACAACAAACAGATTACGACAAACATCGAGAGTATCTTGATAATCTTCCCAAATGGATGGGTCATGCTTTAAAAATTCAGTACCCAATCCAAAAGCACCGAAAAAATGTTTGGTATTGTATGAGACGAAATCGCTCAAATTATTACACAGCAATAGTTTCGGGTCGGAGAATTTTCGATCGTTTTCCAGATTTACGACGGGCTCTGTTGATTGCAGATGCCTAACCATTTTTCGTTACTCTTCGAGTGAAACATCCGAATCGAAAAATGCCAAAGCCATTGATTATAGGGCCAAATATCACAAATGAATTTTCCATTTCTTCAAAACCGCTTCAGACACATCTTGTCTTTCAACAAGTGTATATCTTGATTTGGTGCTCGTATGGCATTTTGCATGTAAACCACGCCCACTGGACTCTCGGTTTGTCAATGCAAACTGCTCTAGAAATAGGTATATTTTTAAGGCATAAATGCCTTTTCCCATGAACCTTGCGTGGGATGTTGGACCAGGTGTTCGGAAGTTATCGCCGACACCACCAAGAAACATTATTGTTAATTGTAATAGTTCCTTGTAATCAGCTCGGATTTGTGTTTCATTTAGCTGTTTAATGCAGAATTTCTTAATGACTTCGCAGTCAGCATTACTTATTTTTGAGCGTACAGTTGGATCTGCGAGTCCGTTTTTAAACGATTTGTGGTCGAGACTTACCCAAACGACAGCAAAGCGATTAAAAATAGGCACTTCAGGGCCACAAGTCGCCGAAGTTTGACCTCAAACACATGCTTCAATACTATCTCCATCATGTGATGAGAACATGGCAACTTGATTAATTTTCGATCTAATTTGTTCTGCAACAAAATGCACGATCCAGTGTTTTGATCTGTATTTGATAAGTGTATCATGAACGACTTTGGCCATCTTTTCTCCAGTACCAGCCGGGATTAATCACAAGCTCACCAACAGAGGTCAGAGGCGTCGCAGCATTATACATTACAGTTATCACATCATGAAATATCTGTCTGTTTGACGGCAGTTTGGCTCCAGATATTGTATGTGATACATGCCCAACTGATTCTACGGTGCGAAATTTATCACTGGATCTAGTAACCATTTTGGATGTGGTCGGTCTGGAGACAAATAAGAATATGACTAAAATTAAATTTTGTGCGAAGCTGTCCCTTTCTCAATTCACTTAGGCTGGAGGCAGAGCGCGTTCTGTAAACGACCCTGTTGCATGGCCGTATAGCGCGCTGCAAAGTTCTGCTTATGTTTTCTTATTTGACCAGTAGAAACATGTCAGACTGATGCGAAAAATCAACTATCATGCAAATCCGTTGTTTTTTCATGCATGCACAAGCATGATCTATTTTTTATTGTGATTGCATAGAGGCCATGTCGGTGTGCATGCATGCCCTGTCATGACGTAAAATTCAAATAAAAACTGCTGTAACTTTTTCGTTTTTCGGTCGATTTTGATTGTTTACGACTTGTAAGAAAGAAAATTTTTTTCAAAGATCATTTAAAAACTTTTCATGCTAATAAAATATTTTTTAATTACTTGAACATGTGACATTTGATAAAAACCCAAATTTTGTTCATGTAAAGTGAGTTTTGTGTTTTCAAACAACTTTGGGCAGACCTTAGTGTTATCCAATCGGCACCAAATTTTTTATTGGAGGTTTTTAGGTCAAATGGAAACTTTTTCGGCCCGGAAATCAGTACCGAAAAAATAATAAATGGTCTAATGAGTATTCAGGGAAAATCGATTCAGATTTATATATAACCTCCATATAAATATATGTCCCTACCGATTTGGCTACAAAGCGATATAGTAGTTGTACTTTACTTCCGATCATTACAAAATTCTCCAGAAAGATGTTTCTCAATTAAAAAACGAATATTGCTTAATTTCGCGATATCGGTTCAGAATTATATATATCCACATATATATGTTCTTACCCATTTACCAATTATTCCAAATTATTATCGCAATGACCCTTATCGCATTGTTAGGGAGGTGTAGGGTATTATACATTCGGCCCCGCCCGACTTTCTGCCTTTCCTTGCTGGTTTAAAATACTTAAATGTGGTATAAAAGTGCAGATTTAGGGAAAACGGCAACGAAAATGTTGCATATTTTTTCGGGAAAAAATAGTCATTATAATAAGCAAGTAAAAGCGTCGTTAAGTTTTGCCGTGCAGAATCTTATATACCGTCGATCGCAAGTCAATTGTTTTGGTGACAAATAAACTCATTTTACCAAATGTCCACCCAATTCGTTGAAATTTGTGGTTTTTGTAGGGTTATGAAGTCAAATCCAGTTGTATGGGTACAATATCAAAACATGGAGATTCTATATATGGGAGCTATAACAAAAAGTGAACCTATTGCCCATTTTCAATCCCAACCTGCAGCTATAAGAAGTATCTGCACCACGTTTCAGTCATCTAGCTCAATTATTGTAGATTGTAGCGTGATTACAACCAAAGGACGGACAGACGGACATGACTAAATCGTCTTAGAATTTTACGACGATTAAGACTATATACACTTTATGGGGTCTCAGATCAATATTTATAGGTGTTACAAACGGAGTGACAAAATGTATATCCTCCCTTCATACTGTGGAGAGTATAAAAAGGGGCAAACTCACTAACTTTGTACTTAAAGTTGTTGTGAAAAGAATTCATTTGGTTTACAATTGAGAATTTCTAAAAAAGGAGGACAAAACCAATATTTTTGAAAAAGGAGGGAGGACACTGTTCAAAATGGAGGACGTATGGTAACTCTAAATATAAATAGTTAAAACAAAAATAATAACATGGATACGATCAAAAAAATGCTTGCAACTAAATCATTGGTTGTATCAATCGAATTAAGATTGTTTTTTGTCATTGACACTCGGTTAGTTGCGGTAACCAATTTTAAACTTTCATTATATCCTCCCTTCATATTGTGGAGAGTATAAAAAGGGGAAAACTCACTAACTTTGTACTAAAAGTTTTTGTGAAAAGAATTCATTTGGTTTACAATTCAGAATTTCTAAAAAAGGAGGACAAAACCAATATTTTTGAAAAAGGAGGGAGGACACTGTTCAAAATGGAGGACGTATGGTAACCCTAAATATAAATAGTTAAAACAAAAATAATAACATGGATACGATCAAAAAAATGCTTGCAACTAAATCATTGGTTGTATCAATCGAATTAAGATTGTTTTTTTGTCATTGACACTCGGTTAGTTGCGGTAACCAATTTTAAACTTTCATTATAGTACCATATGATCGATTTTTGGTTGTGACAACCAATGTTTTATTCTTGACAACAGAAATTGTATCAATAGACCAAAGATTATTATTGCAACGAATAATTGGTTACTATAACAGAAAAAATATTACTAAATAATCGTTTTTTGGTTATCCAAATAATTTACCAAATTTAGAATAATTAAATATTTTGGGAAATACAACCGAAAGATTGGTTGCTGTTCTTTTGCTGATACATGACAAACAAAAAATAAAATTATTCGACATAAATAAATCTTCAGCATTTTGTTCAAGAACGGTATATGAAGTCAAAAATAATCTCGTGTGGATAATAATATGTTGTGCAAAATGTTTTACATAAATAAAAAATAAAAGCAACAATCATGAAATTGAAAGCACAGGGTTAAGCGATATTTGCTCAAAAGTTTTGTGTTTTTTTCGAGTACTAAAATTTCTGTCAAATATTTCTTCATCTCATAATAGTGATGAATTTGTAATATGGGATTTTTAATTTTGTTATGAATTTTTTGGTTTTTTGTTCTATAAATAAAAAAAAATAATGAAAACTGTATTTAATTTATTGTCAGTAGTATATGACAGACAAATTGTCAGAACAACCCATTTTTTAAAACAGTTGGTTGTGGTGGTAACGTACAACAGATAATTTTAGGCACCATTTTCGTAGTTAGCGCAAACAAATATGATTGTTGTCAACATGGAAGCAGAAGTATACAACAACCAAAATGTTGGTTGTCCTGATGGAATCGCCTGATAGTAGACAGAACTACCAAAATTCGGTTAAGGCAACCAAACTGTACTCTGTGTGTGGTTGAATATCAGTGTAAAAACTGATATCGCTGTTGTATAACGGTATTGATATAACTTCAGCAGCTTTTAAAATTGCGTATATTTCTGCTTGAAAAATACTACATTCATCCATTAGTTTGTAGGACTCACAAATGTTTAGCTCCTTACAGAAAGTACCACTGCCTGTGCCGTCAATCATTTTTGATCAATCTGTATAGAAGTTTAATTTACCATACTCTATATTTTTCTCTTTCCAGTCCTCAATTGAGGGAATAATTGTAGTAAAATCCACTTCTATGAAGGTCTGACACAGTGAGTGGTCCGTGTGTGGAAGGTCTGGTTTAGTTCGTTTAGTCTTACCAAAATTGTTTCTGCGGTTTCTAGTATAAAGATTTCCAGGCAGAGAATGTTCATGATAATTTTCAGAGCTGTTGTTGTGGTCGTTCTCATAGCTCCCGTGAGAAGAAGCAGTGACACTATTCTATATTCTATATCTATTTATCCTACATAATTTAATTGTGTGCTTTTGATACTTTCTTATCGGCCACCAGATATGACATCCATAGCTGACAATTGTTCGAACGATCCAGTGAAAAAGTTTAGGTTTCATGCGCTGTTATCTACTTGTTTCCGGCACGCATATAATGCAGCGAAAGATTTCTTAACTTTTTCATTCGTAATTTCAATCCAGTTAATCTTAGAGTCGAGTATTACTCCAAAAAAGTGACGGATTTTGATAATTGAAGTCTACATCCTTCTACGGATGGCATGATGAATGTCGGTATTTTCCTTGCCCTAGTAGGTTAGGTTAGGTTGGAGAAAGGAGACGTTTAAACGTTGTTTGTCCATGGACATACACTTAAGTCAGTGGTTCGGCCAGTTGTGCGCTCCTTATTTATGATCTTTTTATACCTCACGAGTTACAAAAAAACGGTACTAGACACGAATTTTCTCAGTATCTTCCAGTCATATCCTATGAGATGAATCAACTCTGGTAATATGTCGGAACCGAAATGTTGGGATCTTGCATGTGTGAAGGCCGGGCAGTGACACAGAAAATGTTCCATCGTTTCGATGTTTTCCCTGCATTCGTCGTTTCCTGCTAGCCCTATGCGATAAAGATGTCCGTTCATTTCCAATCACTCCGTTGTGTCCTGGTACCCAGCAAATACGCAATTGACCATGGGCTGAGTAATCATTTATCGTTCTTTTACAGTCCAACACAGTACTGGATTTGACCCTTTTCGATTTTATTGCTTTAATCGCCATTTGGCTATCTGTGAAGTTGTTGGCATATTTAGGCTTTGTGGTGTTACTGAGCTAGATCACACACTCCGTGATTGCTCGAACTTCTGCTTGAAATACCGTGTTATGGTCAGGGAGGCGGAAGTGATGTTCGACTTCTGGATCATCAATAAAAAGTCCCAGACCCGTCCTTCCTCCTCGCTTGGACCCATCCGTGTAGAAGCTGGTTCCCATTAGCACATGGGCCAAAGTTCCATTTTCCCAGGAGCGTCTGTCTGGCACAATCGAATCACAGGTAGCTGTAAGCAGCACTTCAGTAATGCGGCTGGAAATTTCTGGCGTTTGAATGTGACCATCTAGAGATTCTAAAATCTTCTGATGGTACGACTTGTGGTCTCGATTTATCCATTCACCCATCACTTGTAGACGTCTTGCTGTGTGGGCTGCCTCATACTTTATACGGATGTCTATTGGTTGGATGTGCAGTATAGTCTCCAACGCTTTTGTTGGTGCAGTTCTAAATGCCCCGCTTATGCCTAGACAGCACATACGTTGAATTTTTTGCAAAGGTATTATGCTGCACTTCTTGTCCATTGATGTCCACCATACTAGACAGGCGTAGGTGATTATTGGTCTAATCACCCTCATGTAAAGCCAGTGAGTCATATCTGTTTTGTCTGGGTTAACATTTAATCCCCTTGGTTGTGCCCAGTTATATGCTATGTAAAGTGCCTCCTCAGCTCATAGAAGAGGCGATAAAATGCCCCCTGAGGTATACCACCATTTACCTTGTCACTAATTTTTACGTCATATGACCCACAAATAATCCCCGTATTCCTTAGCATATTGTTGATCCAGTTTTTCAGCGCCCGGCCAACCTGAAACTCGTCTAAGGACTGGATAAGTGTATCGGTCTGTACATTGTTAAATGCAACCTCAATGTCTATGCAAACAGCAAGTGCTGTTTCAACTGATGTTCCTTTGACATCCGCTATTTTAGTTTTGACCATGTCATCAATTATTCGCTCCATTGTTTTTAACAGGAAAGAAGTTAGGCTAATGGGTCGATAAGCTTTTGGGGTCGTATGCCAGGCTTTGGTATGAAGACCACCATTGATTCCTGCCAGTTTTTTGGGGTATAAGAATGGGTTAGGCATGCAGTGAACACTCCAGCCAGATGAGTTGATACCAGTTCCACCTCATTATGCAGAAGCGCTGGAAATATTCCATCCGCAGCCTTAAAGGGAGAGAAACTTTTTATCGCTTCTTTAACCATACCATCTGTTATATCCGTAATAGGTACTTGATGCAATACATTTTCATTCTGTAACTGTTCCTCTGTTGGTCCAGCATTACCAGTCGGAAAATGAGTTTTCATCAAGTGCCTTACGGTCTCCTCTATTGTTTCCATCCTTTTACCTGTGTCATCCACCAGTGTTTCGGTTCGGACATGAGTTTTTGTGAGGAAATTTTTCATTTTAGACATGCTGTTAACGCTGTCTACCTTCTCACAGAAAAGCCTCCAGGAGTTACGTTTCGCCGATCTAACGATTTTATTGTATTCTTTGAGTCTTCTGTGGTAGTCGTCCCAATATACTGATTGTTTTTTACGTCGAGATCTGCTGTAAAGCGAATTTGTCCTGTCATCCAGGGTTTCTCAAAGGCAGATTTCCTTTCTCGAAGTGGGCAACTATCTTCGAATGATTTTATAAGAGCCTCGGTAATCTTCTTCACATTGATATCAATGTCTTCTGCACATAGATAATCGCGTGTGGGCTCCCCAATCGATTTCTAAGTAGATTTCCGAAATTAGACCCGTCGGTCTTAGCCTTATTACTTAAACTTATAGGGTTTGGCGGTGGCGTGCAATGTTCAACCTTATATAACGGTGGTCCGAATAGGAGTTTTCATCCGAAACCCTCCACTCATGGACTCATCAATAAGATTTTCTGACGTATCGTTATATCTGATTATCCTTCCCTAATTTTGTTAACAAAGGTTGCAGTGTTTCCTATGTTAAGAGTTATGAGGTCATTTGTATTCAAAAATTCTATAAGGGCGTGTCCCCTTGTATTGGTGTTAGTACTACCCCAAGCGATATGACGGGAGTTGGCGTCACATCCAGCTAATAACTCATTACTTGCGTGTTTGGATTCCCTCACCAGACGTTGTAATTCCGACGTAGGTGGCAATGTCGGCGAATCGAATGGCAAATATATTGACGCCAGGTACATATTTTCATTACCTTGCCTCAGCACCGTTGCGTCCGATGTTGACAACTCTGGAAAACATAAGTTTTCATGGCACAAAATACAAGTCCTTGGACTAGTACCTGTTTAAGCGTAGAAAGGGTGATAGTTCACATGGTTTAATCCAGTAACCTTGTTGGTAGTTGTCCATAGTTCCTGGATCAAAGCAATATGAACCCTGCCTTCATTTATGATGTCCATCAGAGCGTTGGATGCTGTCTCGCTAAGGTGGAGGTTTATCTGGATGACCTCAATCATTTTCTTTCCAGTAAAAGTTTCTATTGGGAGTCTATCCTATCTGGTGGCACTCCCTCATTATGTGTAAGTGGGTCATTCTCCTCCTTTCGTTCACTGCCTATTACACTATCTTCCAGTCGACAATTTTGGGAGGCGGTGTTATTTTTTGTCGCTCCCGCGGCGACGGAGATATCACTCCACCTTGTGGTAAGCCTTTTTTGCTAACGATATTCTTGTGTGACCACTCATTTCAGACGATATGTTTCTATGAGTCAGCATGGCGGAAAGCCAATCGGTTAAATATGATTTTACTCTGCTGTTACCGCTTCAATTTTTGTGTTATTAATAGCTCCTTCAATATCAAGGAAGGTAGGCCAGCGTATACCCGTCAAAAGATAAAGCTCTTTCTAATTAGTACACAACAGAATGGAGTGCTGAGTCTACAGATTTTCCTTTCATATATGCGTGTTGGCAAATTGATATGTAATCCAGATTGGGATTACTTCTGATATTCTCGTCTATAATTCTTTCTGGAGTTTTCATTAAGAATGATGATAAACTGAGTTTTGATGTTAAAACCTTACTGAATTACAAACAACTTTTTAAATTATGCATGGATTTTCATCTAAATGAGCTCATTTTATTCATGACCGATCAGACATTTATTAAAAATATTAAAATATTTTGTAAGATATCGTCAAAACCCCTGAACGGATGGATTATGTTATTGTAGGAAGTTTAAGGCTACTTAATTTTGAATTATTTAAAACTTTCCTGAACCCATTCGGATAAATGGTTCTCGAGTTATGCCAAAATATGTGATAACAAATTTATTTTATTTAACAAAAAAGAAACCAAAATTTGACACTTAGAATTCAGACCCACAAATCGTGTCGACCAGTGTTATCTTTGATACCATATACGAGGTATATTCAAAAAATATTGTGAATTTTTAATGTCCGCGGGCTACGTGTATTTGATTTTTGATATTTTTGTAGCGTTATGTTGGTACTCATGTCCCTTACTTATGCTGACAAGGTCGGCCATTCTGAATGTTTAGTTAATTTTTGACAGCTGTTGTGCTTGGATGTGTTTTAACTTGTCTTCGATTTTTATCTATTTCAGAAAATGTATCAAAGAATCTGCATCAAATTTTGTGTGAAAACAAAATAAAGTGCGCTGACGCATTCCGAATGTTGACTGTGGCATATGGTGAAACTACCTTGTGGTGCAAAATCGGTGGTACAAAATGTTCTTAAAGGGCCTAGAAGATGCGAAGGACGAACAGCGTGCCGGACGCCCGGTTTTCACAGTTTTCTTTGATTGCAGGGGCGTGGTGCATTATGAGTTCTTGCCACAGGGTAGTAAGGTCAATAAAGAATATTACCTGCAAGTTATGCGCAAATTGCGCGAAGCAATCCGCCAAAAACGCCCGGATTTGTGGAAGAACAAAAACTGGCTTTTGCACCATGATAACGCCCCTGCACACACATCGTTGCTTGTGCGCGAATATTTCGCCAAAAACAACACAGTAATGGTGCCGCAGCCACCGTATTCCCCTGACCTAGCCCCCTGTGACTATTTTTTGTTACCAAAACTGAAAAGGCACATGAAAGGACGACGCTATGCCACGATTGAGGAGATAAAAACGGCATCGAAGGAGGAGCTGAACAAGATCACAAAAAATGATTATTTAAAGTGCTTCAAGGATTGGAAAAAACGTTGGCAGAAGTGTATTATATCCGAGGGGAATTACTTTGAAGGGGACAAAATAGATATTCATGAATAAATAAATACTTTTTGAAAAAATACAAAATATTTTTTGAACATACCTCGTATGTATGGGGGCTATATATAATTCTAACCGTTTCTGTGTCAAGAAACTCCTTCGTGTCAAATTTTATAGTGATCGGATGTAAAATAAGGTTTCGAGTATCTAAATGTGGACAGATTTCTTTCAAATTTGACCGTGTTCAGTCCTGGATCAATGAACTTGTTCGTGCCAAATACAATACCGTTCGTCCTTTGTGCGAAAAAGTTGCATTTCCCAAATTTCATCAGGATGGGTCCAGATGTCCGACCTGTAATGTGATTACGTTTACATGGATCAAATCAGAAAGTAATTCTGAGTCGATCCGTATACATTAAGGTGGGCCTAGCTCCAATATTTGTATGCATTACAATCATCCGACCCAAAACAAACGTATAATACCCTACCCTGTACCACAGTGTAGTGTATGGTATAAAAATTCGAAAGAGTTAGCAGCGATATGAAAATATTTTTCAAATAAAATATATTTAGAATTTCCTAACAAAACATTTTTGGTTGTGTGTAAACACACATTTTGTTTGAGAAAAATTAGTTCGCAAATATATTTGGACGTAATTAATATATTAACATGTGGGGTCCAAACATTTATTTTTAAGTTAAATTATTTGTTCAAATATATATGTGACACCTGCTCCCTAATGGTCCTAAATACTTTGTTGCGGTTGTTAATGTATTTTCAGGACTCCCTAACATCAACCTTTGGATGTAAACAAAATGTGTAAAACTTATAATGTTTTAAAATGGCCTCAAGTAACGAAAGCATAATTTTTTTGTGTTATATGTAAACATACCAAATTTCATTTGTAAATATGTATACCTAAAATTATCCATATGTATATTTGTGCAAATGTGTATATAATCATACATATGTTACTCTGATTCTATGTACACGCACACACATACAAACATCTAATGAAACATTTTTAGCAACCTACACAATGACCACTGGTCAGGCAACCGGCAACCATTCAATTTAACCATACCAAAAGCATACCGATTCAGAAACGAAATAAACGGACTTTCTTCACAGCATCCAAGAATATTCCCGTTTCTCCGCAGCAGCGGCAACGACAGCGACAACAAAAACTAATCCTTGTAAAATTTCTTTGCTTTTTCGCCATCTAGCAAGCAAGCACATACTCCGCTATACTAAACATTGGTCTTCCTATTTCTACTACCTCAGCATGCCAACACTGTCTCCCCACGTACCGATAAAATAGAAACCAACATCCTTTGTGTAAAATGTCGTAATGGGGTATGCAAACGAAGCAATACTTAGTGTTGGTTTCAGAGATTCTACCAGAATACTGGAAGCTAGCTAGGAAGCAAATTCTGTGTATTAATGAGTGTGTGTGTTTGGTTGTTGTGAAAAGAGGGTGAGATGGTGTAGTGCTATGGCTAGTGTGTGCTTTTGGAGATGAAGTGTTTCGGATGGATGTTCCTACTTGGGCCCGACCGTCGTCATTTGGTGTGCGCGAATACTTCCTTTATTTTGGGTAATATTCCAAGTGTGAGGATTATATCCAGTACACTGTCGTGTGCATGATGGTGATGACCGCTGGTACTTTGGTATGGGGTGATTTGAGTAACTTTTGTATGTAAATTTACGTTTTGTCGTTGTCTTGGGCACGAGTCTGTTGGTCGATAAGTTTAGAATAGTAGGTGGTGGATCATTGGGATGGCAGCAAGCGATGTCCACGACAACCAAGATTTTGTAACGGCAGCCATCATGTGTGTCCTAGATCTTAGTGGCCACCACTCACACACTCTTACTGACGGACTGCTGAACATGTTTGTGCGTAAGTTAACATACTCGTACATTCTTCTCGTTATGCTAAACAGAGATGGAAAATTCTCTACGCTACAGCCATCAACACCACTGCCACCAATGCCCACAGCAAATTTGTACTTTGGTCAGTACGACGACGACTTCGACTAAATACGACGATGGACTTGGTGGAGGCAATGACGGGGGTATGATTCCAGGATGTCAGTATAGGTATGTGCGGCTGTCTGTTTCTAAGTTGTGAAAGTAAGATGCAAAGCATTACTTACTTGATCAGGTCAGAAAGCAGAATGGAGTGGACTTTGTACTGTACTTGGTGGCATAGTGGGCACATTTGGGCTGTGGGCAAGTGAGCAATCTACCCATACTAATAATATTATTCTTCGGACAGTATGTAGATGTATAGCGGAAAGCCTGGATGTTTAAATGACTGGACGTTGCTGCTAAGGTGAAGCCGATGATGCCAACTGGAAATGTGGTTGTGTGTGTGTCGTGCTCAAGTTCATTTTGTTAGGTTATGGTTTCAGCAAGCGGCGTCTTCTCATCATTTGTACATGTATTGGTGCTTCGTGAGTTTAAGTTTTAGAAACCTTCCATTCTTGCCTTAGCGATTTTTCAGTTTTATGACTGTCGAGCGTATATTTCTAATATTTAACATCTCACATCGCCAAACCTCTGACTACTTCACATTCTTGTTTTTGACCGTAGTCGACTTGGGTGTAATGTTTTTGTTATTATTCTCATGCCAACCACTCTTCTGTCCATCCACGCCTCCGTCCGTCCGTACGCCTATCTCGGCGTTGGATTCTGCTTCATACGTCCTCTGTCCTTGTAATTATTTATGTTGTTTTGCGGGACGGAGGGAGTAATACTAATGTCCTGTTGCGACGCGATGGACATGCCTTCATCCCGCTCAGCCATCCCTACCATACGTGTATGATTGCCTGCTAGCTTTGCATACGGACTTTATCTTTTCGTTGTTGTTTTTCTCTGTCTTGTCCTGTGTCTTGTAGATATTGTGCTCTTGTTGTTTTTATCACATGGAGAAACCTTTATGTATCTTTTTGTAGATAAGTACCACTCGTACACATATGTGACTCTGCCTGTGTTCGCAATTTCTTCCAAGTCATTATATATTGAGGATTCTAATGTCTATCTAAATTTAGTTTTTAAATTGATGAAAGGAGGAAGATGAATACCCACAAACACATATTTTCACTATTTCTCTTCTTCAGAGGCCCACATCACAAGTCGGTGATGAAGGTATACATGTACTTATGAACCTACCTTTTCTGCACAAAAACATTACGTGTCCGATTATATGCATGTACATCAGATGGTCGTTGGCGGTTCGACTTTGTCATTTCTGTCTCCTGTGGGTTCTTTCATTCATGATAATTATCTTTTTGTTTAATTCACATATTTTACATGACAACGACAGGATACTCTTTCTTGTGTCACTAAAAACAACTACGCCTAAGGTAGTTGAGGTTGTGCACCTTATATTCTTACACACTCATATTTTAACTTATTAATACGTGCAAACTCACATAATAAGAAACCAAAAAAAACTTTTCCCTAAAAATAAAAAATGTTCGTTGCATATGGGCATTTTCGCAGAACGGTCAACCAAGGCCGAAAAATCAAATGTTGATAACCATCGTATTTTATTGTCAATAATTATAAAAAAATTAATAAATAATGTCTAAATTTTTAAAATACAATGGTTTCGCAGAATATCTCAGTTGTTTTCTTGAGGAAAATAGGCTGAACACTGAAAAATTTTATTTTTTCATTTTAAACCACTTTTAAAGACATTTTGATCTTTAATTATTTTACATGCAAAACATATATTTTGTCTGCACTCTTTCTACAAAATCCTTCTTTTACAATCAATTAAGAATACAAGGAGACCAAAATGAAGTTCGATTAACGGTTAATTTAACGGTTAAAACATGTGAAAAAATCGAACGTTCGCGACCGGCACTTAAGCCAATTAGAAAAAACCAATAGAGATAATTTATTGTGTAAATACTCAATAGAAAGCTACATTAATGAAAAAAATATATTAATAGCTTTAGAAAATTCCGTTCCATTTCGCAGATTTTTGCATTGTTCTAGATTCAGCCAAAGTCGACTTCTGTTTCGCGTACGTTCGTGACCACATTTTTATTGATATCATTAAGTACAATTAAACTCGATCAAATCCATATTTTGCACTAAATATAGAGCTATGCAATTACCCAAAAAAAAATGCGGGGAAAATTTTTTTTTTGTACATCAAAAGCGTACGATCGTACTTTCTCGACTTGCGGAAAAGTTAAATACAGTATAACAAATTGCAAGAACAATAAACTAGCGCTGATAGTTTCTTGAATCGATGACTAAGTAGATGAGTATATTAAAATTTTGGATACAAGAGGAACGAGTAGAACATTTTTGCACACACAGAACCAAACTGTTGCCTCAACCGAATTATTTGCCAACCGAATTTTGGTAGTTCTGTCTACTATCATGCGATTCCATCAGGATAACCAATATTTTGGTTGTGGTATACTTCTGCTTCCATGTTGACAACCATCATATTTGGTTGCGCCAACTACGGAAATGGTGGCTTAAATTATCTGTTGTAGTTGCCACAACCAACTGTTTTTAAAAATTGGTTGTTCTGACAATTTGTCAGTTATTGCTACCGACAATTAATTAAAAACTGTTTTCATTAATTTTTATTTTATTTATTGAACAAAAAACAAAACAATTCATAACAAAATTAAAAATCCCATATTACAAATTCATCACTATTATGAGATGTGGAAATATTTGACACACATTTTAGTACACAAAAAAAAAAACACAAATATCGCTTAAACCTGTGCTTACAATTTCATGATTGTTGCTTTTATTTTTTATTTATGTAAAACATTTTGCACAACATATTCTGCATTCCACATATTATTATCCACACGAGATTATTTTTGATTACCTATACCGTTCTTGAACAAAATGTTGAAGATTTTTTTATGTCGAGTAATTTTATTTTTTTTTGACATCTATCAGCAAAAGAACAGCAACCAATCTTTCGGTTGTATTTCCCAAAATACATTTGGGAAATAATTGGGATAACCAATAAACGATTATTTATTTATATTTTTTCTGTTGTTGTAACCAATTATTCGTTGCAATAATAATCTTTGGTCTATTGATACAATTTCTGTTGTCAAGAATAAAACATTGGTTATCACAACCAAAAATCGATCATATGGTACTATAATGAAAATTTAAAATCGGTTACCACAACTAACCGAGTGTCAATGAAAAAAACAATCTTAATTCGATTGATACAACCATAGATTTAGTTGCAATCATTTTCATTTGATTGTATCCATGTTATTATTGTTGTTTCAACTAATTATTTATAAATATAACCGACAGACGGTGTAGGCAATATACTTTTTGTGGCTAGTACTATTTTTTATTGTTACAATCGAATTCCAACCAATTATTTTCCTGGGTACATCATAAAACTCAGCATGAACTGTACATTAAAATTTTGAGGCTGGTTACAAAATTCCAAATGATACGCCACAAATTCTGAATTATATATTGTGCGCGACATTAAAAGCGAAATGCAAATAGAGTACATATGAGGCAACATTCATTTAGACCGGTTACAGTATTTTAATTAGCTGATGCTGGTTTTAAATCACATACGAAACGTCAAACATGAATCGCTGTTGAAGAGGTTTGGCAGAGCGTCCGGTTATTGGGGTATATGTGGATAGTCTCTCAACTCTTTGCCACAGCGATATTTTATTTCTTTGAATAGAGAACCTCTTAAAAATATTGTCTGAAATTTGAGGTGAATCGGAGCAAAGCTAACGAAGATACAGCAGTCTAAGCAACCGCGCCTCATACGTGACTCAGTGGTAACGCTGGAGAGATTTGTTAATATTTTTAATTTTACAATAAAAAATTACCTTTTTTCGCTTCAGTTTCCCAAAAAATTAAAAATAGAAATTTCGAAAAACCATCCCAGGGTTACCTAGGGAAAACGATTACCAAATGAAATAATTTTGTTTTTTTAGATAATCCATCACCGAGTTATGATGGACACCGCAATTCAACTTTTTTCCGAGACGCTTCGGAATAATTACTGGCGTTGCCATATTTTTAATATTTCTTCATGAAATTTTGACACAATTTACTTCGAAAGTTATACTATATAAAAATCACAAAGATGTGTACTTTTTTATAGCCGATTCAAATTGAAAATTGTAATTGGCCCACCCTTTACTTAACAGTTAAAAATTCCATGAGCTGCTAAGTCGACTTAGCATTTTTTTAGGGAGATTGCATTTTTAATTTCTAAATATTCTAAATTAGATTCAGCCAAAATTTGGTGTTTATCCGTCAACCCAATCAAAAGTTATTCGTACAAGTCACTCAATTTTCATTATAGCGGAATTTCACACAAATTTAAAAAATGCATCAAACTTTAATCGCCTCTCCTGAAAAACTACCTTTTTGTACTTAGCATAGTTTAGAATGGAGGTATCTATCTATATATATAAAAGAGAGTGTCTGTTGGCGGGTTTGTTTGTTTGTTCAGTATAGACGTATAGACGTATAAACGGCTGGACCGATCTTCTTGAAATTTTCACAGAATGTACATGTGTGGGGCGTGGTGAAAATAGGGTACTTGAATTGTCGATATATCAAGTGGGCGTGGACCCGCCCATATGGGTCAAATTTTGGTATTGAGAAAAATGTTTAAATAGAGTGCTGAAATTTTGTGTGTATGCCTTTAGTGTCAGATTATGTGAATTTTCAAAAAATGGGCGGAATCGGATTAATGGGCGTGGCCCCGCCCATATAAGCCAAATTTTTAAATTGAAATATTTTCCACAATTCATTAGCGTGAGTTCTGCAAGTTTGTGTATATGTATCTGGTGACAGTCTACGTGATTGTTCCAAAAATGGGCGGGATCGGCTCAATGGGCGTGGTCCCGCCCACATAGGCCAAATTTTGAAATTTCGATATTTTGCACAATTTGCTAGCGAGAGTGCTGCAATGTTGTGTATATGTATCTGGTAGCAGTCCACGTGATTTTTCCAAAAATGGAAAAATCATGATTGGTCCAAAAATGGGCGCGTTCGGGCCAATAGGCCGCCCATATAAGCCAAATTTTTAAATTGAGATATCTTGCACAATTTGTTAGCTAGAGTGCTGTAATGTTGTACGTATGTATCTGGTAGCGGTCCACGTGATTTTTCCAAAAATCGGCGGGACCGGACCAATGGGCGTGGCACCGCCCATATAAGCCAAATTTTAAAAATGTGATATCTTGCACAATTTGTTACCGAGAGACCTGGAATTTTGTATATATATATCCGTTGGCGACCTACATGATTGGTCCATGTAGGTCGCCAATTTTCGATATATCAAGTGGGCGTGGACCCGCCCATATGGGTCAAATTTTGGTATTGAGAAAAATTTTTAACTAGAGTGCTGAAATTTTGTGTGTATGCCTTTAGTGTCAGATTATGTGAATTTTCAAAAAATGGGCGGAATCGGACCAATGGGCGTGGCCCCGCCCATATAAGCCAAATTTTTAAATTGAAATATTTTCCACAATTTATTAGCGTGAGTTCTGCAAGTTTGTGTATATGTATCTGGTGACAGTCTACGTGATTGGTCCAAAAATGGGCGGAATCGGCTCAATGGGCGTGGCCCCGCCCACACAGGCCAAATTTTGAAATTTCGATATCTTGCACAGTTTGCTAGCGAGAGTGCGCAATGTTGTGTATATGTATCTGGTAGCAGTCCACGTGATTTTTCCAAAAATGGGCGGGATCGGACCAATGGGCGTGGCACCGCCTATGTAAGCCAAATTTTAAAAATGTGATATCTTGCACAATTTGTTGCCGAGAGACCTGGAATTTTGTATATATATATCCGTTGGCGACCTACATGATTGGTCCAAAAATGGGCGCGTTCGGACCAATAGGCGTGGCCCCGCCCATATAAGCCAAATTTTGAAATTGAGATATTTTGCACAATTTGATAGCGAGAGTGCTGGAATTTTGTGTATATGTATATGGTGGCAGTCTTCGTAATTGGTCCAAAAATTGGCGGAATCGGACCAATAGGCGTGGCCCCGCCCATAGAAGCCAAATTTTTAAATTGAGATATCTTGCACAATTTGTTAGCTAGAGTGCTGTAATGTTGTATGTATGTATCTGGTAGTGGTCCACGTGATTTTTCCAAAAATGGGCGGGACCGGACCAATGGGCATGGCACCGCCCATACAAGCCAAATTTTAAAAATGTGATATCTTGCACAATTTGTTACCGAGAGACCTGGAATTTTGTATATATATATCCGTTGGCGACCTACATGATTGGTCCAAAAATGGGCGGGTTCGGACCAATAGGCGTGCCCCCCCCCCCCATATAAGCCAAATTTTGAAATTGAGATATATGGCACAATTTTTTACCGAGAGTGCTGTAATTTCGTGTATATATATCTGGTGGTGGTCTACGTGATTGGTCCAAAAATGAGCGGCATCGAACCAATGGACGTGGCCACGTCCATATAAGCCAAGTTTTGAAATTGAAATATCTTGCACAATTTTTAGCGAGAGTGATGTCTGGTGGTAGTCTACGTTATTGGTCCAAAAAGGGTCGGGATCGGATCAATGGCCGTGGCCCTGCCCATATAAACTAAATTTTGAAATTGAGATGTCTTACACAATTGTTTAGCGATAGTTCTGTAATTTTGTGCATATGTATCTGATGATAGCCTACGTGAATGTTCTAAAAGTTCGGATCAATGGGCCTGGCCCCGTCCATATAAACCAAATTTTGAAATTGAGATATCATGCACAATTTGTTAGCGAGAGTGCTGTGTATATGGTGACAGGCTACGTGAGTGGTAAAAAAATTGGAGGGATTGGACCAATGGTAGTGACCTCGCCCACATGAGCCATGTTTTGAAATTGATATATCTTGAGAAATTTGTTAGAGAGATTGCTGAGTTTTGTGTATATGTATTTGGCGGCAGTCTACGTTATTAGTCAAAAAATGGACGGGATCGGAAATCTGAAATCTGGGGCAGCGAAGTGGACCGGGTCCAGCTAGTCTATATATATAAAAGAGAGTGTCTGTTTGTGGGTTTGTTTGTATATTTATTCCGTATAGACGTCTAAACGGCTGGACCGATCATCTTGAAATTTTCACAGAATGTACATGTGTAGGGGGTGCTGAAAATAGGGTACTTGCATTTTCGATATATCAAGTGGGCGTGGACCCGCCCATATGGGTCCAATTTTGATACTGAGAATTTTTTTAGCTAGAGTGCTGTAATTTCGTCTGTATGCATTTAGTGGCAGATTATGTGAATTTTCCAAAAATGGGCGGAATCGGACCAATGGGCGTGGCCCCGCCCATACAGGCCAAATTTTGAAATTGGGATATCTTGCACAATTTATTAGCGAGAGTTCTATAATTTTGTGTGTAAGTATCTGGTGGCATTCTACGCGATTGGTCAAAAAAAGTTCGGGATCGGGCAAATGGGCGTGGCCCCGCCCATATAGGCCAAATTTTGAAATTGAGATATCTTACACAATTTGTTAGCCAGAGTGCTGAAATTTTGCGTATTTATATCTGGTAGCCGTCTGCGTAATTGGTCAAAAAACGGGCGGCATCGGAGCAATGGGCGTGGCCACGCCCATATAGGTCATAGTTTGAAAGTGATATATCTTGCAAAATTTTTAAGCAAGAGAGCTGTAATTTTGTGCATATGTATCCGGTGGTAGTCTACGTGATTGGTCCAAAAATGGGTGGGATCGGATCATATGTATCTGATGACAGTCTACGCGATTCGCCCAAAAATTGGCGGGATCAGACCAATGGACGTGGCCCCGCCTATATAAGCCAAATTTTGAAATTGAGACACATATCTTGCACAATTTTTAGCGAGAGTGATGTCTGGTGGTAGTCTACGTTATTGGTCCAAAAAGGGTCGGGATCGGATCAATGGCAGTGGCCCTGCCCATATAAACTAAATTTTGAAATTGAGATGTCTTACACAATTGTTTAGCGATAGTTCTGTAATTTTGTGCATATGTATCTGATGATAGCCTACGTGAATGTTCTAAAAGTTCGGATCAATGGGCCTGGCCCCGCCCATATAAACCAAATTTTGGAATTGAGATATCTAGCACAATTTGATAGCGAGATTGCTCTAATTTTGTGTACATTTATATGGTGACAAGCTACGTGATTGGTAAAAAAATTTGAGGGATTTGACCAGTGGTAGTAACCTCGCCCACATGACCCATGTTTTGAAATTGATATATCTTGAGAAATTTGTTAGAGAGATTGCTGAGTTTTTTGTATATGTATTTGGCGGCAGTCTACGTTATTAGTCCAAAAATGGACGGGATCGGAAATCTGGGGCAACGAAGTGGACCGGGTCCAGCTAGTCGATATATAAAGGAGAATGTTTGTTTGTTGGTTTCTTTGTTTGTTCCGCATAGACGTCTAAACGGCTGGACCGATCTTCTTGAATGCACATGTGTAGGGTATGATGAAAATAGGGTCCTTCGAATTTTCGATATATCAAGTGGTCGTGGCCACGTCCATATAAGCCAAATTTTAAAATTGTGATAACTCACAGAATTTGTTAGCGAGAGTACTATAATTTTGCGCATATGTATTTTCAAATATAGTACCCATTTTTTTGTTAAATATCGATGGTTGACACTTTTTTAATAAATATATTTATAGTCATTAACATTAAAAATACTTATGCAATATTTTCAATAAGAATTATTGTTTGTCGCTGTAGTCACAGGTAAAGCCGCCATCACCATCAATATTTTGTGAACGTTTGGAAATGCATCTTTATCACATAAATCAAGAGCTTCCAGGGAACTTCTGATATTCTCCGCTTTAATTCTTCTTCTTTAAGGCTCCACTTCACTAATCCACACTTCAAAGAACTGTCAGACAAAATTGATGAATATTTTTGAAATAATTGAACAGAACAGATAACAGAATTCCACGGTGTTTCAAAAAGCGATCTTCGAGATGAATAAATCTAGATATGGAATATAGGTCTAAATCTTATAGTATTCTTTAATATTTCATAAACATAAACATTGCACCGCTGAATTTGTCGGGCCGAAATCCTACAATGAAAATATTTTCTTCGTACTTTTTACGAAACATTCTTCATACATTCTTCATATTATTTACGAAGATTTTCGTAAATTTCATTCATATTATGAAGAATATTTTACGAAGGGGTTTCTTAAGAAACCATCATAAAAGCTTCGTAAAATTTTGTTCATAAATTTTATGGAAAGTTCTTATTTTGTATGAAATGACGTCTTAACAATTTCGTAATTTTTGTGAGAGTAACATATTTTTTAAATTTTAGGGGTGTACTTTATTTTGTTCTAATATCCGTATCAATTCCCAATAATTTCAAAAGCGTTCGACACAAAGAGGATATATGCCAAATTTATCACCTACTTACAGCGTTCGAAGGAAAACCTGATAAATATTCAACAACTGTTTATGTGCTATATATGTTATACATTTCAGATGCTGACAAGTTTGATTTGATTTGATTACAACTACAAAATTTTATTATTAAGACACGAAATAATTTTATACCAAATATGAAATACCTTCATATAAAATATGAAATAATTTCATACAAAATATGAAATAATTTCATACAAATATGGCAATACATTACTTGATGTGTGTGTATATACCAAATTTATCACCTGCTTACAGCGTTCGAAGGAAAACCTGAAAATTTTTCACCAACTCTTTATGTGCTATATATGTAAAAAATCGTAATAATTTTATTATGATACGAAATAATTTCATACAAAATATGAAATACCTTCATATAAAATATGAAATAATTTCATACAAAAGATGAAATAATTTCATACAAAATATGAAATTATTTCATACAATATATGAAATAATTTCATAAAAATATGAAATAATTTCATAGAAATATGAAATAATTTCATACAAAATATGAAATAATTTCATACAAAATATGAAATAATTTCATACAAAATATGAAAAAATTTCATACAAATATGGCAATACGTACATTACTTCATGTGATTATTTTTGATTTGAAATAGCAGAAGTAAGGAATAATTATTGTTCGTTTGCTTTAATCCTTTCCTGATAAGAGACAACTGCGTTTCGAACCGAATTAGAGGCAAAAACGGTGTAGGTCGGGAGCATACAAAATATGAAATAATTTAATTAAAAATATTAAATAATTTCATAAAATATATGAAATAATTTCATAAAGAATGTGAAATAATTTTATAAAAAATAATAAATAATTTCATAAAAAATATGAAATAATTTCATAAAAAATATGAAATAATTTAAAAAAAATATGAAATAATTTCTTAAAAAATATGAATTAGTTTCTTAAAAAATATGAAATAATTTCATTAAAAATATGAAATAATTTCATTAAAAATATGAAATAGTTTCATAAAAAATATGAAATAATTTCATAAAAAATATGAAAAACATAGTTCACAAAATATTTTAACACACGAAAAAATCGCACTAAAATGGTGAATAAAATTTTCGCGAATGTCCATCAATTCCTTTTTCGTAGTTTCAGCCAGATGGACGGCTTCAGCTAAATCTTGATTTTCACTTTGTAGAACGCGACAAAATTATATACCACGCAGTGAAATGAATGAGCTAAATGGACCGAAACATGAAAATCCAATGTTTTTATAGCCATCAACAACTGAAATGCAGATGTTGTAGTTTTCTGATCAGACTAGATGGATTAAATGCATTCCAAAGCCGCGATGACGGCTACTTGTAGGTGAAGATATATTTCAACAGACTCATGTTGTTCTATCCTTCGTGTTGTGCAATACCACTTTAATTTTTGCCTTTTATCATCACGGAGATTCCTGTTATAAAAAATTCCTTCTTGAAGATCTATTTGCCTTTTAGGATATTAAAAAATGTGGTATATGGCTTGGATAGTGCCGAGACAACTTCTAACTGGGACTACTTTGCATACGTAACATACAACCAAGTTGAACAGGGAACCAAGTTGGGAGCTGAACAATGTGATTATATGGATATATGCTTGAGCCCTATGAAATTCTCCATTCATTGCTCTTGCGCCGTCATAGCATTGCCAAATAAATACTTGCAATCAATACCAGACGTTTCGAGGAAATTTAGAATACTTCAGCCAAACCTTGTCCATCAACCCCTGAAATATCAGCTAATTCATCCGCTATCCGATGATAATAGCTTTGGAGTTATTGATTATTGATTATATATTGAATTTGTAATTGTTTATCGATCGATTTGAAGCCCTAAAACCCCCACTGCGCACGGGCCTGCACTGCACAAACTTTTGCGTATATGAATGTACTAGAATTAAAGTTATAAGCTGTTAACTTTTCGTAGAAACTGGTACCTTGATGTGCAAGGGGCCAAAAGGGACGTGGCATAACGCTATTTTTTTTCTGGAATGTAGTCACTATAAAAATATTACACTGAACAATATTTGAAGTATTTTTATGCACTGGTATTAATGTTATTAGCAGTTAGCTTTTGGTGCAAATTGTCCATTTGTGTGGGAGGTGGCGTCGAAATTTCTTCTATTTTTCACGAGGGTATAGCTACTAATAAACTAATACTATGTGTGAAATTTCAGAAGATTTCAATAAGTAGTATAGAAGTTATTATAGAATCAATATTTCACTAAAAGTTAACTTATTGTGTGGGAGGTACTAGAAGGAGTCGACCAATATGGCTCATATTCAAACTTAGCCTGAGATGAAGAATAATTTTACCACATACCAATTTGAAGTCAATCGGTTTCTCATTCCAGAGTTATCGTGCGCACCAGGCAGCACACAGACAGACGGACGGACATTGCTCAAATTAGTTAAAATGACACAAATCGAATTTCCACCAAACATACATACATTGCACTTACCTCATGTTCTTCTTTAGATTTGTCGCATTTTATATTTGTGTGGTACTGCAATTTATGTAGCAACACCTAATGTATTTTGATCGGCGGTAACATTGTATTTCTCGTCTAAGCTATACACGCAAAAACTTTTTACGTAATTTATAATAATAATAATTTATTTCTTATTATTATAACTATTGTAATGATTAGTTTAGGTTAGGTTGAAGAGAGGAGACGTTTAAACGTCTCATGTCCATGGACATGCACTTAAGCCAGTGGTTCGGCCTGTGGTGCGCTCCTTATTTATGATTTTTTTATACCTCACGAGTTACAGAAAATCGGTACTAGACCCGAAATCTCTCAGTATCTTCCAGTCATATCCTAGATATATTGGGATATTGCATGTGTGAAAGCCGGACAGTGACACAGAAAATGTTCCATCGTTTCGATGTTTTCCCTGCATGCCCTGCATTCGTCGTTTCCTGCTAGTCCTATGCGATGAAGATGTGCTTGTAAGCTTGAGTGTCCCGTTAGAACACTCATCATATTACTAATCTCGATCTTGTTTCGTTTCAGAAAACTTCTATCTGTGAAGATGTTGGCATATATAGGCTTTGTGGTATTACTGAGCCAGTTCACACACTCTGTGATTGCTTGAAATGTCGCGTTATGGTCAGGGAGGCGGAAGTGAAGTTCCACTTCTGGTTCATCAATAAAAAGTCCCAGACCCGCCCATCCTCCTCGCTTGGACCCATCCGTGTAGCAGCTGGTTCCCACTGGCACACGCGAACCACAGGTAGCTGTAAGCCGCACTCCAGGAATGCGCTCGGAGATTTCTGGCGTTTGAATGTGACCAACTAGAGATTCTAAAATCTTCTGATGGTACGACTTGTGGGCTCGATTAATCCATTCACCCATCACTTGTAGACGTCTTGCTGTGAGGGCTGCCTCATACTTTTTACGAATGACTATTGGTTGGATGTGCAGTTGGATTTTTCATTTTTTTTGCGGCAAATGCTCATCCCACTACGATGTCGGGGACGATGAACTAATTACAAATAGGTATTTTTATACCCTACACCACACTGTGGTACAGGGTATTATGACTTAGTGCATTTGTTTGTAACACCTAAAAGGAGAAGAGATAGACCCATTGTTTATTATACCGATCGACTCAGAATCACTTTCTGAGTCGATTTAGCCATGTCCGTCTGTCTGTCTGTCCGTCTGTCTGTCCGTCTGTCCATGTATTCTTGTAATCAAAGTGCAGGTCGTATTTATGGTCCGATTGTGATGAAATTTTGCATAGTGCTCTTTTTTGGCCCAACGACGATCCCTATTGAAATTGGTTAAAATCGGTTCAGATTTGGTTATAGTCCCCATATATATGTTTCACCCGATTTGACATGCAAGCGCCGTAGAAACCACATTTTACATCCGATCTTTATGAAATTCGGCAGAGAGAGTTTTATTATTACGTGAATTAACACTACCAAATTCGGAGAAAATCCGATCAGATTTAGATATATCCCCCATATATATGTTTCACCCGATTTGGCATGTAAGCGCTGTAGGAACTGTATTTTAAATCAGATCAGTACGAAATTTGGCAGAGAGAGTTCTCTTATTACATGAATAAACACTGCCAAATTCGGGGAAAATCGGTTCAGATTTAGATGTAGCCACCATATATATGTTTCACCCGATTTAACATTTAAGCGCTGTAGAAATCGTGTTTTATATCCGATCAGTACGAAATTTAACAGAGAGAGTTCTCTTATTACATGAATAAACACTGTCAAATTCGGGGAAAATCGGTTCAGATTTAGATATAGCCACCATATATATGTTTCACCCGATTTAACATTTAAGCGCTGTAGAAATCGTGTTTTATATCCGATCCGTACGAAATTTAACAGAGAGAGGTTTCTTATTACATGTATGAACACTGCCAAATTCGGGGAAAATCGGTTCAGAGTTAGATATAGCCCCCATATATATGTTTCACCCGATTTAACATTTAAGCGCTGTAGAAGTCATGTTTTATATCCGATCAGTACACGGAGAAAAATCGCCATTTTTGATATGTTTGAATTGAAGGAAAATATATTTGGAAACGAATTTTTTGAATATTATGTACTTGTTAGGAAATAAATTTTATTTAAAAATCATGAAATTTTGTTTGGAACGCATATATTAATATATTAGAACAAAATATATTTGCGCACTGACTTTCACAAATGAAATATGTGTTTACCCACAAACAAAGTTATTGTTTAAGATGTTTTCCAAATATATTTTAATTAATTTTTTTTTTTAAACTTTGCTGAATTTTTCAAATTTTTTAGTTTTTCTAGATTTCGTGTTGAACATTGTAGTTAAAAATGTCTTTAGCAGCAATAGGCTTTGTTTTACACCAATAAATTTTAATTTATAAGTATTCCAATTCATCACTTTTTGTCAATCCATCAGTGCAATTTATAGTTACGAAAGATTATGCGATTTAAGTGTTAACTGAATTTTACAAACATAAAATTTATAAAAAAATTTTGCTTTGAACTTCTGAAAAATAGAAAACTTGTCTTTAAATTAAGGAACTGGTACATTGCTAAAATACTTAAATACAAAATAATCTTTATTTCCAAATAAAAAATATTAGCATGGGAACATATTTTTGTTTAGAACAATATCCTCCCAAACATATACAATTTGTGTGCGTCAACTATTATATATTTAGGGTGTACCCTAAGCATATGTATATTTCAAGCAGAATATGTTTGAGTCAATATACTACAGAAGCGATTTTTTTTCAGCGTGTACGAAATTTAACAGAGAGAGTTTTCTTATTACATGTATGAACGCTGCCAAATTCGGGAAAAATCGGTTCAGATTTTAACATAGTCCCAATATATATGTTACACCCGATTTGACATGTAAGTGCTATAGAAACCGTGTTTTATATCCGATCAGTACGAAAATTGGCAGAGAGAGTTTGCTTATTACATGTATGAACACTGCCAAATTCTTATCGCAATGCCCATTTTCGCATTGGTAGGTAGGTGTAGGGTATTATATACATAGTCGGCCCCGCCCGACTTTCTGTCTTTCCTTACTGGTTTTTACTTTGCGATCAAAAACTTTCCGCACCGAATGCAATTACTGATGCTCGAAACCGAATTTTTTAGTTTTGAATTTTTTCCTGATTTTCAAATTTGAGAAAAAATAAATTTTTATAGTAAGTCTGCTAAGTGGTGGATCTTAGTTCACTTTGATGTCGTGATCACGAATCTGCTTTTTGATTTAAAATTGGTCATACAGTTTTTGAGATACGGCTGTTTTAAAATTTGCAAAATAGTTTTTCTTTTAAATGTGCAAAACCCATATATCTCCAAAACTATATGACAGATTCTAGATCAAAGAGCAGATTCGTGATCACCACACAACAAACTATTAAATGGCGGTATGTGGAAGACTGTTTATGCCAATTTTTTGTTGTTAAATTTCTATATCAGAATATTATATACAGCGTGCTTCAAGCGGAAGTTGGCCTTGATTGACGCCAAAAACGGCAAATGAAGAAAATATCATTATCAATATTTTCGCGATAAACATCCCGCTATAAATAACTTTAGAACAAAACACATTTAATTTCAAAAATTATTTTGCTATATAATGCAATTATCACGCGTACGGTCAGCCCTTAGGAAAAAGTCATCAAAGAAGTATGGAATGTAATAATATTGCAAATATCGCGAACACAACAAAACATCTTAGAAATGCTCATATTTAAAGGAAATTATGCTACATTTCTAAATCTCTGCGATTTTCTTTACAAAAACAAATTAATTAAGTTTGTCTCTTTGGCTAAAATACTCATTTCGCGATTATTCTCCAAAAGGAAGCAGATCCGATTTTGAACTCTTCAGGGTCGAATGATTCTGAACAAAACCTCATTAGCCGTTTTGGCGTCAATCCAGGCCAACTTTCTACAGCTTCAGGCACGCTGAGTATAATGTTCTGATTTAAATATTGAACAAAAAATTGCCATAAACATTCTTTAAAATATGGTCATTTTATAATTTGCTGTGCGGTGATCAAAAATCTCATATTTGATCTAGAATCTGTCACAAGGTTTAGGAGATATAAATCCAATTTTAGATACAAAAGCAGATTCGTGGTCACGGTATCAAAGTGAATTAAGACCCGTGATTTAGCAGACTTATTAAAAAAATATTTTTTTCTCAAATCTTTCTACAAGATAATCTACAGTTTCTGATCCAAGATTACTCCCAAGTATTTTACCTTTTTAGTTATAGCAAATGTCTTATTCAGGAATCGAGGCCGGGTAATACGTGGGATCTTCGTTTTCCTTGTAAATGACATATTTCTGTTTTGTCTGGGTTAACATTTAATCCCCTTTATTGTGCCCATTTATATGCTATGTTAAGTGCCTCCTCAGCTCTCCTGCATAATAGGTTTGGATGTATGCCCCTTATGACCAAAAATGGAAGGAGTAGATGTAGATCATCGAAATATTTCATAAGTACTTTTTATAAGCAAAATAAGGTAAAAGCAAATTTTGGGAAAAATCCGTCAAAGAACACTCCCACATATCTTGAAATGCAAAAATACAATATTTTCTAAAACTGCCCACGGATTCAACAAAAATTTTGCTCAAGATACTACTAATTTGTTTTACATTAAATCATGTGATCGCTGAAATTGCAGCAATTATTAAATTATCCTTAAAATATCAGTTTTGAGAGTAGTTGCTAGTAAAATATACAAATAGTGCAAAAATGACTTCAAATATAATATGCGGCATATTGTATTGTCAGAAATATAATTTCTTCCGATTTTACATCAGTTCGAACTGAAAATACTTTAACAATATTTCATTCTTTAAATATTTTGTTTAGATATAACCAAAGTTTCTCGAAAAAATAACTAATTAAAATATTTGTTGTATGTAAATTCGCAAATGTTCGCAGCTGGAATTTGTGTACTTTAAAAGTACTACATTATAGCTAAAAATCAAAAAATGTCGTTGGTGAACTGTCGTTATAAATTGTCTTTTCGGTCCACTCAAGAAGGGTCCACTTAAAAAATAAGCGTGTTATTTCTATATTATAGCTAAAAATAAAAAATATCGTTGGTGAACTGTCGTTATAAATTGTCTTTTCGGTCCTCTCAAAAAGGGTCCACTTAAAAAACAAGCGTGTTTACGCACAAATTATCCTAACGGTACTTTCTATATGAGTTATATTTGGACCAAAAAATTATTTTGTCGTATTGCATAAACATTTTTGTACAACAACAAAATACACGTTTTGCAATTATTTGTGATTAAATATTAATTTTAACCCTTAAAAGATCATACAAATTTTAAATTATTTGATTTGATAAATATATGTAGGTACAACTTCAACTTTGAAGCCCCATATCTCTGAAACGGCTGAATGAATCTACAAAATATTGTATGTGCTTTCTAATCTAAATGTTTTTCATCGCTTCATGCAAATAAATTTAAAAATTCCAACATCGACTGTCGGTATTTTTGGCCGCGCTGACGACACTGTGCGTCGTCTGCATAACAGACAGGTTTAAGTCCTTCATTGGTGAGGGCTTGTAGGAGACTATGTATAGTCGTAACCCATAGAAGATGCGGTAAAATGTCCCCTGGGCATAATCCACCCACCACCCACAAATAATCCACCTACTTCTTAGCATATTGTTGATACAGTTTTTCAGCGCCTAGGCAACCTGAAATTCGTCTAAGGACTGAATAAGTGTATCGGTCTGTACATTGTTAAATGCGAACAGCAAGTGAATTCATTTCTTTACTGAAGGACTCCTCTATGTGGTGCACAACCTCATTCAGAGCTGTTTCCACTGATCTTCCTTGGACATAGGCGTGTTGTTTGAATTTCAGCCTGTCATTCGCTATTTTATCATGTCATTCGCTATTTTACTTTTGACCATGTCATCAATTATTCGATCCATTGTTTTTAACAGGAAAGAAATTAGGCTAATGGGCCGATAAGACTTTGGGGTCGTATAACTTGCCTTGCCAGGCTTGGGTATGAAGAGGTATAAGCATGGGTTAGGCATGCAGTGAACACTCTAGTCAGATGAGTTGATACCAGATCCACCTCATTCTGCAAAAGTGCTGGAAATATACCATCCGGTCCCGCAGCCTTGAAGTGAGATAAGCTTTTTATCGATTCTTTAACCATACCATTTGTTATATCCGTAATTGGTACTTGATGCAATACATTTTCATTTTGTAAATGTTCCTCTGTTGGTCCAGCATTACCAGTCGGATAATGATTTTTTATCAAGAGCCTTACGGTATCCTCTATGGTTTCCATTCTTTTACCCGTGTCATCCACCAGTGTTTCGGTTTGGACATGAATTTTTGAGAGGAACTTTTTCATTTTAGATATGCTGTTAACGCTGTCTACATACCTGCTCACAGGAAAGCCTCCAGGAGGTACGTTTCGCCGACTTAATGATTTTATTGTATTCTTTGAGTCTTCTGTGGTAGTCGTCCCAATTTGTTTTTTACGTTGAGCTCTGTTTTAAAGTCTGCGGACATCCTTGCCAATCGAGAGAATTTGTCCTGCCATCCAGGGTTTCTCATAGGCAGATTTCCTTTCTCGAAGTGGGCAACTATCTTCGAACGATTTTAGAAGAGCCTTCGCAATCTTCTTCACGTTAATATCATTGTCTTCTGTACATTGATAATCGCGGGTAGGCTGCCCCAAACGATTTCTAAGTAGATTTCCGAATTTAGTCTAGTCGGTCTTAGCCTTATTACGGAAACATATTGGGTTTGGAGATGGCCGTGCAATTTTAACTCATGGATCTCATCAATAAGACTTTCTGAACATATTGTATGTCAAATACTTCTTCCCTAATTTTGTTAACAAAGGTTTCATTGTTTCCTATGTTAAGAGTTATGAGGTCGTTTGTAAACATAAATTATATAAGGGCGAGTCCCCTTTTATTGGTGTTAGTACTACCCGCGACATGATGGGAGTTGGCGTCACAACCAGTTAATAAAACATTACTTGTGTGTCTGGATTCCCCCACCAGAAGTTGTAATTCCGACGTAGGTGGCAATGTCGGAGATCGAGTGGCAGATATATTGACACCAGGTACATAGTTTCATTACCTTGACTCAGCATCGTTGCGTCCGATGTTGACAACTCTGGAGAGAAAAGAAAACATACGTTTTTATAGCACAAAATACAAGTCCTTGGACGAGTACCTATGTTAGCCAATTCAGTAACCTTGTTGCTAGTTGTCCATGGTTCCTGGCTCAAAGCAATATGAACCCTGCCTTTATTTATGATGTCCATCAGAGCGTTGGACGCTGTCTCGCTTCGGTGGAGGTTTATCTGGAAGACCTCCATCATTGTCTTTCCAGTAATGGGAGTCTCTCCTATCTGGTGGCACTCCCTCATTATTTGGTAGTGGCTCCTCCTTTCGTTCAGTACCTACTACACCATCTTCCAGTAGACATTTTTGGTAGGCGGTGTTATTTATTGTCGCTCTCTCATTGTTTTGAATCGTTTGCTGGGAACTTCCTGCAAAAGTGGCGGTACTTTTCGTAAACTGGTGGTGTTATTGACTACTTTCACATCAGTTTTGGCAGTATCTGAAGAAGACTTCCAGTTCAAGAAGAACGCCATGTCCTTCACCATGACAAGATTGTTCTTGAGTGCTGGGTCTATGCCCAACACGAGGAGAGTACCCTCGTTATCATCCTTTGTATAGAAGATTTCCCACTTTCTCACGGAATGTTTTGAATTCTGTTTGCCAATGATGTCGAGTATGTACTCTGATGAGAAATTACTGGGACATCTGTAATGGTCGTTTAAAAGAAACTGGAAAAAACATACATTTTAATAATATCCCTGAAAGTCGTTTTCATAAATTTCCTTTAAGCTTGATCTTTCCCAATGATAACATACGATCTTGTAAAATTTCTTCAAAGTATATTTGAATTTTTTTTTGTCAGACAAATCGGTCAAGCAGTCCAGCTTTACAACACATCGATAATTTTTCTATGATATTTTGTACAGTACACAAGATCATTGTTCAAGCATGAGTAACCGAATAGGTGATTGAAGATTTATGCATGCATTGACAAAGCAATAATCTCAATTAACATGAGCGAGGTTTCTTTCTAACTTTTATTGGTCAGCTACTTCCTTTTAATTTCTTCAGTTGATAGAGCAACATCAAGAACCAAATCGAATAGAAAAAATATTCATAAATCCGAGACATCATAAAATCGATTAAAACGTGTTTCAAGTTTTTGCATTTTATTTTATACCAATCAGTGACTGAATCACAATTGCAACGTAAGTAAAGTTTGATCGATTTTGCACAAGAAAAAAAAAATATCCAAGTGAAACTTTATATTCAGGAATTTCATTAGAAATCTTCATGTGATATAATCACCAACGGATTCTGCCTATGTATAACACGTGCCACCTCAAAATTCTTGTCGCACCAAGATGGTACACTGACTACACCATACGCCTCCACATTAGACAAAAATAAAGGCAGAATTAGCGGATCCCCAACCACGGTCTGTTCAGACGGGGTTCGATCCGATTATCCCAGAAAAATCTCGACATCAGTATCCTTTGGAGACAAAACTACACGCCATTACCCCATCAGATCTCTAACCATTTTTGTGCGGACTAAACGTCCTATCGGTAGCGAAGAGGGGCATAGAAAATTGGCCATAACCTTGCTCTATCGTCACAGCGGAGCTCTGTCTGCCTTTCTGTGCAACCTTTACCTACGGCTCGTGGTCATCCATTAATGTGAAAGCTCGCATAGAAATATCTAATCATCATATAATCACCATTAACGACCATGATGAACAGTGGATGTCAGAATTCAACCCCTTGGTTGGGACTGGTGAGCTGTAGATTCCACTAACAATCCGAGGTACCATGATATAGAGCCATCAACCAGAGTGAAACACGGTCACGAAGGAATGCAGATCTTCACAGATAATTAATTTTATTCCCATCCCACAACAATTTTGTCAAATGATTTGATTGGTGTAAATTACAGATCACAGTAAAATTCCCATCACCGTAATGTATAATATAATAACAATTTCTTTAAATTATTTTTTTTAAATTTAATTAGTTCCTATACACAAACTTTTGCTAACTATTGTTTTATTTTGCATGCAGATTTATATTAAAACTCTTATGATAAGATAATGTAAATAAGAATTGGATACACCATTTAAAGTTAAGGCAAACCGTTATTGATACCCCTCGTACTCCACCGTCATCGACTGCGAAAAGGGCCCTCTTCAAACAGCGATGGACCGCAACATGTCTTGTAAGTCATAAAACAAACTAGTTTTTTTATTTTCTTTTGGTTGTTGGTTCGAATATGTTTTGCCTTAGCTCAGTGATACAGAACTCAAAATAATAATCAAACATTACACAAAAGCAGAATATCAAAAGTGCAAACGAATAATGAATTTGTAATTATAGGGTTATCCCTTTAACATTTTAGGTTTTCATGAATGTTAGAAAATACGGACTATTGTTTGATTTTTATTTTGTCGTAATGTATTTGATGCAGAACGTTATTAAATTTGGTAAATTTAGTTTCAATATTCTATAAAATTAATTTTTGTTAATTATACTATAATTTTTATCACTGAAATATAAATATAGATTTAATTGTATTAGGTAATTGTTCAATATAAATTCCCTGGTAGTATAAAAAGAATTACTAGATATGATCTATTATATGAGACTTTCGTCGATAGGTTTAGAAAATTCATGAAGTCGATTTAAATAAATTACTCGATATGATTATAATGGAATCTGAATAGATATATAATAAGTGTTTCTTTTCGATAAGGTTGTAGAATGGTGATAGAATAATTTTTGTAGCTAATTTTAAAAGTGGGGTTCTAGTAAAATTCTCGCCGCTAGAACCAATGGTAGGGAGGGTACAGAGGGGCAGGTTCTCAGACCATCGTGAGAACTTCAAATTAGACTGTTCGGTCGGATATCTTTGTTTTAGTCACTGTAGTTTTTATATTGTTTCATAGAGAAATGGGGGGTTTCTTCTATGAGTTTGGTCCACCGTTTTACATTTTTTCAGGAGTCTATAAATAAATTTCATTATGGCGTACTAAAGGAACTTTTCGAGGAAAGGAACCGAACCCCGCATCGACTGTTTGCTAGCACTTTTAATGGCTCCTATCATCCTTTCTAAGATTGAGTTTTATTAGTTCGACTTTGAATTTGAAAAATCCGAATTTGTACGTTACATAATAGAAAATGGCGCCCAATGTGGGGCTTTTAGAACTTAAAAATTCTTTTTGCTCTTTCCATAGTTTAAATTTTTAGAGTTCAGTCATTAAAACCCTATTTTTGTTGATTCTTGAAAATTGAGGATAAGTTTAGATAATATATTTCATTGCCTTCCAGGAAATTAGACGCTTGAGGTCTATAAGTTCGAGTGCTCTAACCGTTTGGTTAAGTGTTTTGTATTTACTTAATTAGAATCAATTTTTGGCAATTGACAAAATTTGGTTAAGTACAAATTAAGCTGTTTTGATAGGAAATTCAGAACTTAGGTATCAGTACTAGTCTTGGAACTGGACTATATGCTTTTGCAGTAAGCGATTTCATATCCGTTTCTGGATTAGGAAATTGGTGAAACAATTTCTACTGGTTTGATTTGAGTTAATTGTCATCGTTTTGTACATTCATAGCCCAATTTGTAAGCCTATATCCGTCAGAAAAAGTTATTTTTATCGCCTTCTAAACCTGAAGAAAAGAAACAAAAATCTTACTGAAAATTTAACTTTTCTCAATTCTTTTTTTTAATTTTTTATACATATATTTTATGCCACAATGTCGATGGAGAGAACACCTCCACCTTCCTTGGCATCAATTCCACCTCTTGTTGATCCGCCTGTAGAATCTTCAAGAGAAGTCACAGTCGAATCTTCGATTTGTTTTTGTTGTAACGCAGTTTTGAGTGAAGCTCACGAATGTTTAAGCCTTAATCAATGCTCACATGCATTTCATAGAAACTGCATTGAAAATTGTTTAGCGACTAGTTCGGAATGCCCAGTATGTAAAGTGCCATGTCAGTTATCTGATCTAAAGGTCTTTACGATGGCGGCTAAACCAGCTCCAGTTTCTAAACAAGCCCACAGAGGAAGGGGACGAGGAGCTCTGACTAAACAGTACAATACGCGAAATGCTAAAAGAAACCTTTTTAATGAGACTCAAAATAATTTATTCGATGTTAGTGTAGATCTAGCAGGTGCTGTTGGTACAACGCTCCCTCCTCAAAGTAGAAATGCTGAACCGTCTATACCAAACAACGGACCTGTGTTACCACCAAATATGAACAACTTAGTTGATTATAGAGAAATACATAAATTGGTAGAATGTAGTTTGTCGAACATTTTGACAAGAATGAATATTTTACCAAATGCTCCTTCTGTGCCTAATAATACTTCCCAAACAGTGCCTAGGACGAATGAACCCTTAAATATGGATGTCAGAGGAAATATTGCTACCACTACACCACAGCAACAACCTCATTCACGGTCTCAATATTCAAATTCTCCAAATCTTTTTTCTATATCTAATTTACCATTACAAGCCGATAAAATTACTACCATTATACAAAATTGGCAACTCAAATTCGATGGATCCCCCAATGGGTTAACAATTGATGAGTTTTTGTATCGTGTTACTGCTTTAACTGAAGAAAACTTCAATGGAGATTTTTCTCTTATCTGCCGAAACCTAAATGTGTTACTGGCAGGCAAAGCACGCGAATGGTATTGGCGTTATCGCAAAAATGCAAGTCCAATAGTTTGGGAGGAATTTTGTGATTCTATTAAGTTCCAATATAGAGATTTTAAAACATCGTTTGATATCCGGGAAGAAATTAGAAATAGAAAGCAAAAAACCGGAGAGACTTTCGATTCTTTTTATGAGGCTGTGTCGTCTATTCATGACCGTCTACCAACCCAAATGTCTGAAATGGAACTAATAGAGATAATTACACGCAATCTTCGCCCAGAGATCAGGCAAGAACTACTTTATATACCTATAAACTCTATAGTTCATTTACGTAAGTTAGTTTACATGAGAGAACATTTTTTAAATGACGAATATGTAAGAAGGAACTTCACGTCTCGAACTCCAAATACATACCCCCCAAAAAGACAAATTTCTGAAATTTCAGAACTTGAAACCGCTATCCCAATAAAATACTCTACTATAGGTTATGAATCGGTAAACGCCATTCAAGGATTTCCACCAGATTCCAAGTGTTGGAACTGTGATCAAAAAGGTCATCACTGGGAAGATTGTTTAAGTGAAAGGAAAGTATTTTGTTACGGCTGTGGGGCCAAAAATACTTATAAGCCCAATTGTTCCACATGTGCTGAAAGAAAATCAAAAGTTCCAAGAAATTTTCGTCAACCCAGTTTCTCAAAGGAACTTCCGTAGTGAAAAATTCTAATCAGAAAATAGAAACTCCAATCGATGGGACCTCTAAATCTAATTTTATATATTCATCCATTAGTAATGATTCAACTGAAAACAATAATAGTGCTAAAATACTTCTTAAAAATGAAGTTAAGCGAAACCATTCCCAATCATGTCAAAGCAATCTGCGACTAATTTTTCCAAAACTTCCATACCATCAAAGATGGGAAATGTACATGCAAAGACGTAATGAGATATTCAGTACGCCTGCTATATCACTGAATGCTATTCATAAACCAAAACGTTCTACCCTGCGCATTAGAAAATACTTTCGAATGAAAAAACTAGCTAAACAACTTTTAATTTCTGCCATAATATCCACTCCTTCTGATAAACGCTTTTACGCAAAAGTATCGTTTCTGGGATTAACTGAATTCGGTCTTTTGGATACAGGGGCAACTATCAGTTGTGTAGGAGCCGATTTGGCCACATATCCATTTCATAAATACGAGAATTTTATGAAATGTAAATCATTTGTAAGGACTGCAGACGGTAATACCCAAGAAGTTACTGGTTTCAAGTTGACTTTGAATTTAAGGGTCAAAATAAACCAATAAAGTTATTTATAATTCCCTCCATTTCGTCTCGTCTAATACTAGGAATAGATTTTTGGAGAGCTTTCAATCTAGTACCTAATATTATAAGCTCAATAGATATTTTTGATGGTCCTGAATCATCACAATTTCTAACAGACATTTCATCTAAAATTGAGGACTCTGCAACTTTAGATTCCTCCAAGAATTACTCTGAGTTTGATTCCAATGAACGTTTATATCCGCTATCTGAGGATCAACGTTCCCAACTAAACCTTGTCATTTCTATGTTCCCGGACTTTGCAAAACAGGGTCTAGGTCGAACTAGTATCATTAAACATCACATCAATGTTAGTACTTCGACCCCTATCAAACAACGGTTTTATCCTGTGTCCCCCGCGGTCGAAAAAGTAATTTACCAGGAAATTGATCGTATGTTGGACTTAGGCGTAATCGAACAATCAAAGTCCCCATGGAGCTCGCCAATGAGGTTGGTGATGAAGCCTGGTAAGGTACGTCTATGTTTGGATGCGAGGAAGCTAAATGCTGTAACTGAAAAAGACGCATACCCGCTTCCTAACATAGATGGAATTTTTTCCAGGTTGCCAAAAGCAAACCTCATATCCAAACTCGATCTCAAAGACGCTTATTGGCAAATTGGCCTTGATGAGGAGTCAAAAGCTTATACGGCTTTTACGGTCCCCGGTAGACCCCTCTACCACTTCGTAGTGATGCCATTTGGCCTTTGCACAGCGCCTCAGACTATGTGCAGACTGATGGATCAGCTTATTCCTCCAGACTTGAGACACTGTGTATTTGGTTACTTGGACGACCTAATCATAATATCTGAGAAATTTGATGATCACCTTGAAGTATTAATGTGCATTGCTGCACAATTTAAGAAAGCCAACCTAACAATAAATATTTCTAAAAGTAAATTTTGTGTGGTTCGAGTTAATTATCTCGGCTATGTGATTGGCAACGGTGGCATATCAACGGACCCGGAAAAAGTTTCCGCAATAATGAAGTGGCCAGTCCCCAAAAATCTGAAGCAGGTCAGAGGATTTTTAGGTTTAGCGGGATGGTATCGCCGCTTCATTGATGGCTTTTCCAGTATAGTTACCCCAATTTCCGATGTTTTATCCACAAAAAAGAAGTTTTGTTGGACTCAGGCGGCACAGGTAGCGTTTAACAAAATTAAGGAATTATTAACTTCGGCACCAGTGTTAGCGAATCCCGATTTCAGCAAAAAATTCTTTTTGCACTGTGACGCCAGTGATTACGGGATTGGCGCGGTTCTCATACAGCTGGACGAAAACGGCCAAGAAAAACCCATAGCGTATATGAGCCGAAAGCTTAACACCGCCCAACGTAATTACAGCGTCACAGAGCGAGAATGTCTGGCTGCAATCGAGGCAATTAAGAAATTTCGCTGTTATTTGGAGTTGCAGGATTTTGAAGTTATAACTGACCACGCTAGCCTAGTCTGGCTTCTGAGACAACCTGATCTCAGTGGTAGACTAGCTAGGTGGGTGTTCAAACTGCAATCATACCAATTCAAAATAAGCCACAGAAAGGGAAAAGATAATGTAGTCCCGGACGCATTATCCAGAGTTCCTTCTGACGAAGTAGCCTCTCTCGTTATTTCGGAACCAGAAGTGAATTTGAATTCGCCTTATTTCCATGATAGGGAATATTCCGACTTGAAAGAGAAGGTTGTTGCGCACCAAGACAAATATCCAGACATAAAACAGGTAGATCAATACGTTTACATAAGAACAGACCATTACTCTGGAGAGCAGGAACAAGAAAACCGCAGTTGGAAATTGTGGATTCCAGTTAGGCTTCGCCCAGAAGTCATATCTGGAGCACATGATTCTCCAATTCGGGCTCACGGAGGCATGACAAAAACCCTCGAAATCCTGCGCCGAAATTTTTTCTGGCCAGGTATGGTAAGAGACGTTCGTAATTACGTTCAGAAATGCGAAATATGTAAGACTACCAAAGCACCGAACTTTACCATGAAACCACTCATGGGTACCCAGACAATAACTCTCCGTCCATTTCAACGACTTTATGTCGACCTTCTTGGTCCATATCCAAGAAGTAAATCGGGTTATGTGGGATTGCTTATTGTCTTGGACCATTTAACGAAGTTCCACTGGCTTTGTCATTTAAGAACTTTTACTTCTAAAAACATTATAAATTTCATGGAAAGACAAATATTCCATATCTATGGGGTACCAGAGACTATCGTTAGCGATAACGGCACCCAATTTCGAGCCAACGATTTTAATGCTTTTTTATCTTCATATGGGGTGAAACATACTTACACCGCGCTATATTCGCCCCAGAGTAATGCATCAGAGCGGGTAAATCGATCCCTCATTGCGGGTATAAGGGCATATATTAAAAAAGACCACCGCACATGGGATGAATCCGTTAGTGCAATTAGTTGTGCATTAAGGAACTCATATCATGAATCCTTACATTGTTCACCTTTTCACGCTCTATTCGGCATTGAGATGATAACTCATGCAGATTCTTATCAATTGCTCAAAAATTTGCGTTTGTTAGAAGAGCCAAATACTTCCCTATCTCGAGACGATAGCTTGCAGCTAACACGACAGGATGTACGGAAACACATAAAGGTAGCATTCGAGAAGAACCAAATCCGCTACAATCTACGCTCCAAACCTCAGTCTTTTCAAATTGGCCAGGAAGTGTACAGGCGAAATTTTTCTCAAAGTTCAGCAGAGAAGAATTTTAATGCTAAATTATCTCCGATATTTGTGAAGGCCAGAGTTAGGGAAAAATCAGGGAACCATTATTACATCCTCGAAGACTTGCAAGGCAAGTTAGATGGAACTTATCATGCCAAGGATATTAGACCCTAGAACTCCCTTCTTTCCCGCTAATTCTATAAACCATAGGTATATAATTATCTGGTTTTGTAATGGTCGTTTAAAAGAAACTGGAAAAAACATACATTTTAATAATATCCCTGAAAGTCGTTTTCATAAATTTCCTTTAAGCTTGATCTTTCCCAATGATAACATACGATCTTGTAAAATTTCTTCAAAGTATATTTGAATTTTTTTTTGTCAGACAAATCGGTCAAGCAGTCCAGCTTTACAACACATCGATAATTTTTCTATGATATTTTGTACAGTACACAAGATCATTGTTCAAGCATGAGTAACCGAATAGGTGATTGAAGATTTATGCATGCATTGACAAAGCAATAATCTCAATTAACATGAGCGAGGTTTCTTTCTAACTTTTATTGGTCAGCTACTTCCTTTTAATTTCTTCAGTTGATAGAGCAACATCAAGAACCAAATCGAATAGAAAAAATATTCATAAATCCGAGACATCATAAAATCGATTAAAACGTGTTTCAAGTTTTTGCATTTTATTTTATACCAATCAGTGACTGAATCACAATTGCAACGTAAGTAAAGTTTGATCGATTTTGCACAAGAAAAAAAAAATATCCAAGTGAAACTTTATATTCAGGAATTTCATTAGAAATCTTCATGTGATATAATCACCAACGGATTCTGCCTATGTATAACACGTGCCACCTCAAAATTCTTGTCGCACCAAGATGGTACACTGACTACACCATACGCCTCCACATTAGACAAAAATAAAGGCAGAATTAGCGGATCCCCAACCACGGTCTGTTCAGACGGGGTTCGATCCGATTATCCCAGAAAAATCTCGACATCAGTATCCTTTGGAGACAAAACTACACGCCATTACCCCATCAGATCTCTAACCATTTTTGTGCGGACTAAACGTCCTATCGGTAGCGAAGAGGGGCATAGAAAATTGGCCATAACCTTGCTCTATCGTCACAGCGGAGCTCTGTCTGCCTTTCTGTGCAACCTTTACCTACGGCTCGTGGTCATCCATTAATGTGAAAGCTCGCATAGAAATATCTAATCATCATATAATCACCATTAACGACCATGATGAACAGTGGATGTCAGAATTCAACCCCTTGGTTGGGACTGGTGAGCTGTAGATTCCACTAACAATCCGAGGTACCATGATATAGAGCCATCAACCAGAGTGAAACACGGTCACGAAGGAATGCAGATCTTCACAGATAATTAATTTTATTCCCAACCCACAACAATTTTGTCAAATGATTTGATTGGTGTAAATTACAGATCACAGTAAAATTCCCATCACCGTAATGTATAATATAATAACAATTTCTTTAAATTATTTTTTTTAAATTTAATTAGTTCCTATACACAAACTTTTGCTAACTATTGTTTTATTTTGCATGCAGATTTATATTAAAACTCTTATGATAAGATAATGTAAATAAGAATTGGATACACCATTTAAAGTTAAGGCAAACCGTTATTGATACCCCTCGTACTCCACCGTCATCGACTGCGAAAAGGGCCCTCTTCAAACAGCGATGGACCGCAACATGTCTTGTAAGTCATAAAACAAACTAGTTTTTTTATTTTCTTTTGGTTGTTGGTTCGAATATGTTTTGCCTTAGCTCAGTGATACAGAACTCAAAATAATAATCAAACATTACACAAAAGCAGAATATCAAAAGTGCAAACGAATAATGAATTTGTAATTATAGGGTTATCCCTTTAACATTTTAGGTTTTCATGAATGTTAGAAAATACGGACTATTGTTTGATTTTTATTTTGTCGTAATGTATTTGATGCAGAACGTTATTAAATTTGGTAAATTTAGTTTCAATATTCTATAAAATTAATTTTTGTTAATTATACTATAATTTTTATCACTGAAATATAAATATAGATTTAATTGTATTAGGTAATTGTTCAATATAAATTCCCTGGTAGTATAAAAAGAATTACTAGATATGATCTATTATATGAGACTTTCGTCGATAGGTTTAGAAAATTCATGAAGTCGATTTAAATAAATTACTCGATATGATTATAATGGAATCTGAATAGATATATAATAAGTGTTTCTTTTCGATAAGGTTGTAGAATGGTGATAGAATAATTTTTGTAGCTAATTTTAAAAGTGGGGTTCTAGTAAAATTCTCGCCGCTAGAACCAATGGTAGGGAGGGTACAGAGGGGCAGGTTCTCAGACCATCGTGAGAACTTCAAATTAGACTGTTCGGTCGGATATCTTTGTTTTAGTCACTGTAGTTTTTATATTGTTTCATAGAGAAATGGGGGGTTTCTTCTATGAGTTTGGTCCACCGTTTTACATTTTTTCAGGAGTCTATAAATAAATTTCATTATGGCGTACTAAAGGAACTTTTCGAGGAAAGGAACCGAACCCCGCATCGACTGTTTGCTAGCACTTTTAATGGCTCCTATCATCCTTTCTAAGATTGAGTTTTATTAGTTCGACTTTGAATTTGAAAAATCCGAATTTGTACGTTACACATCCCTTGACATAAGGTCGTTTTTATGAGTTCACGAATGTCGCTTTTCCTTGCCAATTTTAGCATTGCGCCGTCCCAATGTAAGTGGAAGTTATCCACAAGTTTCACGAGGACACCAGCGCAGCGTTGTGATGCCAGCCTTTGCATCAAAACATCCCTGTAATACTTGCAACTCATTACATCGATTGGTGGTTGATCCTTAGATTCGAGGACGTACTCCGCTACCCTCGTATAGACCAAATCTTCGAAGTTACTCTTTTGGCCTTCGGAGATTCTGCCAGATGCACTTCTGCTATTAATTATGGCATAGCATATATCGTCTCTGAAATGTTGTTTAGATATATTTGAATAAGATGGTGGCTTCTTACCCTTCTTTATGGCCAATTGATTTTTCCGTGTCTGTAGATACTTTTTGTTTAAAGTCTCATCCTTAACGGATGATTTGGTTGACTTGATCTGCGTTACTGGATCATATCTACCGCCCACGATCGAAGGAGCCCGACTAGATACTACCTTTTGTGTGGTTACATTAGGCTTCTCCGAATTACTGGAAGACACAGTGCTATGTTCTTCGGGAGACTTGACAATTTTAGCGGCCTCCATGCATGTGTTGGAGGTAGAATTGTCAGATTCATCCCGTAATAGGTTCTGTCGGTTCAACTTATTCAGTTTCCTTCTTTGTGCCCCTGACAGTCTCTTTGAGTTAGCAACAATAGTGATATTGTTTTCATTTGATGATTCAGAGTCCTAACTGGCTTTTAAAGGCTGGGGTTGCTTAGAGCCCCAGCTGGGTTCTGCTTCATCTATCTTATCTTTTGTTTTGCCTGCGGCTGGAAGTGCTCGTGTTTCATTTTTGACTACGGGATCCAAGGCACCAAAGCTCATAAAAGTTGCATACTCACGATTGTTCGATAACGACGACACATGACTCGTGAGTGAATCAACCCTTGTTGCAGGCTCTGGGTTTTCCCTTCCCTGCGCCGTAATTTCCCTTGTCTTTTTTTGTATAACCTGTTTGATATACAAATTTATCGATAGTACGAATATCGGTACTGGAAAGATCTGTTAGACTGCATAGAAAGGCCGACCCCAGTATGTCCAGTCGTCGTTTACTCAAAGCGAGACACTCGCATAGCAAGTGATCAATGCTCTCCACTTCTTCCTCATCTCCGCAGCTTCAGCAGAAGTCATTAGAGTCAATACCCAATCTTCTGGCGTGTTCGCCGATCAAGCTGTGTCCCGTCAGAACTGATACTAGGTTAGGTTAGGTTAGGTTGAAGAGAGGAGACGTTTAAACGTCTCATGTCCATGGACATACACTTAAGCCAGTGGTTCGGCCTGTTGTACGCTTTATAAACAACAAACCTCCTGGTTGAGTAGTAGGTAGCTGAATAGGTATTGCGTAATAGGTTAAAAACTATCCGCTCTGCGATAACACGTCCGTTCGCTACGACAGGCGGCGACTGGCTCTCCTGATACTAACGTAGACAATCTTTTCCTCTCTAGTGCGAGGAGATATTTTGACCTTCTCAAGTCATACCTTGGCCAGATTTGTCTAGCTACCCTACAAGTGCCTGATTGCCTCTTGCTTAAGCCAAAGCTTGCACGTGGATAGTGGCGCACCAATATATGCAAATTCTTCGAGAATTTGTAATGTCGTCCCTTTGCAAGCAAGTTCATCGGCTTTGCAGTCCCCGGGATATCCCTATGCCCAGGCACCCATATGACGTGTATATAAAACTGCTCAGCCATCTCGTTAAGAGATCTGCGGTTGTCGAGGACTGTTTGTGAATTTAGGGATGTGGCCTCCAGAGAATTGATGGCAGCCTGGCTGTCCGAGTAAATGACAACGCCAGTGTTGGTTACAATGTTGCGACTTAGCCACTTGGCGACTTCCTATATTGTCATTATTTCGGCTGGATAGAGACTGCATGTATCTGGTAGTCCGTGAGCTGTATCCAAACTAATGGTGATTTCGTTTGCGCAAAAAAATGAAAATGTTTTTCTACATTTTACACTGAAACCGCATTTTTAGGTTCGTTTGTAAAAATGGCGCAGCCGCATGAACGGGTTTTGATCTCGTTTGTAAAATTATTACACTCCGCAAATGCGAAAATATCGCATTTTCCACACTCAGCCCAATCCACGGTATGTAGTGTTGCACCGTCAAAAAACTGACCAAACCTAAATGAAAGCGTACATTTTTAATGCACTACCAAATGATTGTGCCAAAATGTAGGTATGGGTTTTTCTCACCGCACGATTTTTGTTCGATTGTTCCCATGCAAAATGCGAGATTAGCAGAGGGTGGGTGGGGAATTTGTTTTGTGTGTTATTTTTCAGAAACGAAATCACCATAATTCTTCACTATGTACACCGAAGCCAACCATTTCACCAAGCTTCGAACCATCCGTATAGAAGTGGAGATGGTTTTTATTTTGCACTTCCAGGAAAGACTAGATCTGTCCCAATGTGGGACATTATTCATCCTAGTAAAGAGAACCAATTCTGTCTCGTTTGGGTTAACGCCCAAATCGCTGCTTTTGGCTCATCTACCCAACATATTCAGAGCCAACTGTAAGATGTCTCTGAAGACGTTTTCGAGTTTTGCACTCACTGCGATTGCCTCGTCGTCCTCATATGCCACGACCTTGTAGCCACAGCGTTCCAGATATAGGCGAAATTCATTCACCGATAGGTTCCAAATTAGGGGAGACAGTACTCCTACTTGCGGGGTCCCTCTGTTTACAAACCTTGTTAAAATTGTGGACCCAAGAATCGCTGTTATGCGTCTTTTGGTGATCAGGCTTTGTATTAGTCTAATCAAGCTAGAGTTTACCTTAAGGTGTGACAGTGCCGCAATTACCGCATTTGAGTGAATGTTGTTAAAATCTCCTTCAATGTCAAGAAATGCCACCATACTGAATTCCTTGAAATATAGGAACGATTCGATAGTGCTCACAAGTTCGTGCAGGGCTGTAGACTTAATGTAAGCATGTTGGTTCCCCGACAGGATTTTTATATCCAGGTTTTCCCTAATGAAATGATCTAAAAGTCTTTCCAGACCTTTCAATAGGAAGGGGGATAGGCTAATTGGTCTGAGGTTTTTTGGCCTAGTGTGCGATATCTTTCCCGCTTTGGGTATGAATACCACTTTGCTTTCCCTCCAACGATTCGGGATGTATGAAAGCCTGATACAGCCTACATAAATGTTCTCCAGCCAGGGGATAATGTAATTTGAAATTTTCTGCATTTCTGCTGGATTGATGCCGTCTGGCCTAGTTGACTGGAATGGCTCCACTCGTATTCTTGTTGATCCTGCTGATCTTCGAGTTCTGTTGGTAAGTTCCCTGGGAAATGTGTCGAGTAGTATATTAAGCGACAGCCCGCTGTTTTTTGTTAAGTTATTTGCGTCATCCTGCGAGTAACCCACTGTACAGGGTGAAGCTGATAGCATCTTCCTCAGCCTTGCGGCGTCGGAGACATTTTCCACTTCGCCACATAAGGTATACCAAGAGCGTATTTGTGCATAAGGGGAATACATCCATCCTATTATTCAGAAGAGCTGAGGAGGCACTTAATATATCATATAACTGGGCACAACCTAAGGAATTAAATGTTAACCCAGACAAAACAGAAATATGTCTATTTACAAGAAAAACGAAGATCCGTCCTTTTACCGTGACTCGATTGCTGGATAAGAATATTGCCATATATAACCAGTAAGGAAAGACAGAAAGTCGGTTGGGGCCGACTTTGTAATACCCTACACCTCCCTAATAATGAAACCAGTAAGGAAAGGCTAAATTCGGGCGGTGCCGACTATATAATACCCTACACCACTCTCGTAATATTGAATAACTCTGATATATAAATTTTGTAATTCATGTATAAATTGTTTACATAAATTTACTTTTGGGACATTTTATACTTAAATAATACCCTGTACTACAGTGTGGTGTAGGGTATAAAAACGATTGGATCTAAAGAGCCAAATCGGATGAAACATATATATGGGAGCTATAGCTAAATCTTTACCGATTTTCTTCAAATTCGGCAATGTTGGTTCATGGATCAAGAAACTCTACCATTCTAAATTTCAAAACGATCGGTTGTAAAATACAGCTTCTATAGGACTAAAGGGCCAAATCGGACGAAACATATATATGGGAGCTATAGCTAAATCTTAACCGATTTTCTTCAAATTCGGCAATGTTGGTTCATGGATCAAGAAACTCTACCATTCTATATTTCAAAACGATTGGATGTAAAATACAGCTTCTATAGGACTAAAGGGCCAAATCGGACGAAAGATATATATGGGAGCTATATCTAAATCTGAACCGATTTCAACCAAATTCAATAGCGATCTTAACAGCCGCGAAATACTCTAAACTGCAAAATTTCAGAACGATCGGAGTGAAATTGCGACCTGTAGTCGACGAACAACTTTACATGGACAGACGGACGGACGGACATCGTTAAATCGACTCAGCTAGTGATTCTGAGTCGATCGGTATACTTTAAGGTGGGTCTAGCTGTGTTATTTTCAGGTGTTACAAACATCTGCCGTGAAACAAACTTAAATAAAAATGGGCATTGCGATAAGAATTTGGCAGTGTTCATTCATGTAATAAGAAAACTTTTTCTGCCGAATTTCGTACTGATCGGATATAAAACACGGGTGAAACATATATATGGAGGCTATATCTAAATCAGAACGGATTTTCTCCGAATTTGATAGTGTTCATTCACGTAATAAGAAAACTCTGCCAATTTTCGTACAGATCGGATGTAAAATTCTGTTTCTACAGCGCTTACATGCCAAATCCGGTGAAACATCACAGGCTAAAAATTAGATCTTTCTCAAATTCTCAGAAAATGTTGCTCTAGTATGTGGGAGTAATGACACACAATATTAAAAAAATTAAATGAAAATTTGAGGCAGGGGGCGAGGTAAAAGTTCAGAAAAATCGATTTTTTGCCTCCGTAATCGGATTTTCAAGTTAATGTTAATGCTACAGGGCATAAGAAATTTAAAATAGAAAATATCGTTTCTTAAAGCATTTTCCGCGTACTTGTCATAAAAAATACTAATTTTATTTTTATTTTTTTTTCGGTCACTTTTCGCGGAAACAGCTATATAAATTGCGATATCTCAGAATCGATCTAATTTTTTTCTCTTAAATTTTTTATAAAATATAGTCTTCACCAAATTACAATGAACAAATATTTGTATGTGTTTTCAATTATATTTTGATTGTTGATTTTATTTTTCAAATATTTTTTTTCTTTGTAATTTTGTGAAGATTTGCAGTTATTATAATGTAACTTCTGAACCTATGTCGCCCCCACTCCAAAATTTACACCATCTGTAGAGTACATATGGGCCATTTTTTACAAAAAATTTAAGGAAAAAAATTAGATGATTCTGAGATATCACAATTTATATTTTTGTTTCCGCGAAAAGTGACCGAAAAAAAATTTACTGAAAATGCTTAAAGAAATTATATTTTCTATTTTCAATGTCTTATGCCTTGTGGCATAAAAATTAACTTGAAAATCCCATTACAGAGGCAAACAATAGATTTTTCTGAACTTTGACCTCGCCCCCTGCCTTAAATTTTCATTTAATTTTTTTAATATTGTGGGTCATTACTTCCACATATTAGGGCAACATTTTCTGGGAATTTGAGAAAGATCTAATTTTTGGCCTGAGACACTTAAGAAAGACCTACCCATATGTGGGGGCTATACCTAAATCTAAACGGTTTTCTCCGAATTTTGTAGTGTTCATTCACGTAATAAGAAAACTATCTCTGCAGATTTTCGTACAGATCGGATGTAAAATACGGTTTCTACAGCGCTTACATGTCAAATCGGGTGAAACATATATATGGGGGCTATATCTAAATCTGAAAGGATTTTCCTCGAATTTGGTAGTGTTCATTCATGTATTAAGAAAATGTTCTCTGCCGAATTTCGTACTGATCAGATATAAAATACGTCTTCTACAGAGCTTACATGTCAAATCAGGTGAAACATATATGTGGCACCCTGTCATTGTCACTCAGAATCATCTGTCTCTATTTACGTTTTGTTACCTACCTTACTATTTTCACTTAGTTGTAATTCTTCCTTTCCATCACATTCTCGTTCACTTTAATTCTGATTCCCTTCAAACAAGTTGAGAGCTCTCCAACATTTCATTATTCAAACCTTTTCATTAATCTATAGTTGCCGATGTAATAATAAGACGTTCGTATTTACATTTAACAACTATTTAAATCTATTTATTATTACTAAAACTAGTTCACAGAATTTTACGAAGTATTACTTAAAAAGCTAGAGCTGAAGTGAGAAAACTTGTTTAGGAATCAGCTGTTGTTTTCTCCTCTTCTGGTTCGTTAAAACCTTGCCAGATTGTTTGTCATTCGAACACGGCTGTCTTGGTGCTGCCACAGCCACTCCCTCTCCAGTGACCAAGTCAGGATCCGACACCTGATTCGCTTGGAACAATATTCTCCTAGTTTGTGTGTTCCGCACAACTGGAAGTTCGGTGGACTGCGTACTCTGAGATGGGGTTGATGAGTCTTGAGAGAATGTCTGAGGACTCGGTAGAGGTGTTGCTGTTGTTTGAGGACTCGGTAGAGGTGTTTGTGCTGTTTGAGGATGTTCAGGCTCGGTATTATTGATGACGAAAGCTGGCTTTAGTCGATCTACCGATATGTTCACGTCCTTGTTCTTCATTCGTATCGTATATAACCGATCTGAAATTCGTCGCACTATCTCAAACGGTCCAGTGTATGGTGGTTCAAGTGGTCCTCGTACTGCGTCCGTGCGAAGAAAAACGTGAGTGCAATCATCGAGGTTCTTGAAAATAAACATTTTGTTTTTATTGTGGTGAGACACTGGAATTGGTGGCAGGAAGTTGAAGTATTCACGAAGTTTCCTTAAAAATTCAGATGAATCGGCAGGAATTTCTGATTCGGTGAAGAACTCTTGAGGTAACCGTAAGTGCCCACCATAAAGAAGATCCGAAGGCGAAGCTAGAAAATCCTCTTTGACAGCTGTCCTTAATCCGAACAAAACAGTATATCGACCCACGAAACTTGTGAATGACACATTAAAGCTGCTTTGAAAGATCTGTGCCATCTCTCAATCATTCCATTCGATTGTGGATGATAAGCCGTTGTTCGAGTACGTTTCGAACCTATTAAATTCGCTAGGGCCTTGAATAACGCGGACTCGAATTGTGTGCCCTAGTCTGTCGTAATAATCTTAGGACAACCAAAGCGTGAAGCGTTGGACCAAAATGAAGTCGCTACCGTCTGGGCCGACATGTCCCTCAGAGGAACATCTTCAGGCCATCGTGAAAATCGATCGATCATGGTGAGACAATATCTATAACCCTGTACTAACGGCATTATCACTATGTCCAAATGAACATGATCGAACCGATTGTCTGGGACATCTATCTTGTCTGGAGTAAGACGGTTGTGTCTGGTGATTTTTGCTCTTTGGCACGATATGCAATTCCGAGACGGTTTGTGATCGGTCCGAATTATGATCTTATGGCCTCGTAGATAGCAAACAACTCTCTGTCATATGTGCTAAAATTTCTCTCCACAGCAGATAATTTTCGGGAGAAAAAACCGAGTGGTTGCCAAATTCCATTTGTTTTTTGTTCCAACACAGCTCCAATGGCGATGTCTGATGCGTCGGTTGTAAGGGCCAAATCTGAATTGGGTGCTGGATGAGCTAGCATAGTTGCTTCACGAAGGCTGCGTTTACAAGATGCAAAAGCATTTTCAGCTTCAAGTGTCCAAGGAACCTTCCTCTTATCATTTTTCTTGGAGTCCTTAAGGAATTCTTTGTAGCTGAGCGGCATGTGGGATGCAACGACGATAAAAATTGACGACACCGAGGAATCTGCGAAGCTCGCAAATAGTTTCAGGTTTGGTGTAATTTCCAATAGCGGCAACACGATCTGTTGGAGGTGTACAACCATTGCCGTTGATGATGTAACCAAGAAACCGTACTTCAGATTGTCCAAATTTACATTTATTTACGTTGATTGTTAGACCGTATTGTCGAAGGCGGTCAAAAATCTGCGTAAATGTATTTGGTGTTCTTCACTAGACTCAGACATAACAATCATATCGTCAATATAACAATAAACAAAATCAAGACCTCTTAAAACGGAGTCCATAAACCTCTGAAAGGTTTGTGTGACGTTTCTCAACCCGAATGACATACAGGGTTGCCCATATTCGACGGACCCATGTTTTTTTTGGGCCCATTCCAATCGACGAGGCTTGTCCGCAGGCAACAATCTTTGCGTCAATTCAATTTTGTACGGGAACAAATGCAAATCAACGCGAATAATCCGTTGTAAAGTGGACCGAGCCATGCCCAACTGCTGAGAACGGCGTTTTTGGGATGTTCTTGGGGACCTCTCAACACTGGCTCGTACGGCAGCGATATTCTCGGCCGATCGCCTTTGTCGACTTTTATTTGGCCTCTTCGGATTAGAAAGAGCCTCACCAGTCGAAAATTTTTCGTATAAACGCTTAATGGTGTTCTTAGAAGGCGCACTTCTCACATTTTTTAATATTTTAAAAGCACGTTGAGTTTTCACAATTGACTTCTTCTGTTGAATGTAAATTTCAACTATTTCGCGTGACGTGTATTGTTCCATGGTAAAAATCTGCTTGGACTGACGCTTCAAACGCGGTATGTCATTAAGCGATCTGACATCTCTGTCAAAAGTTATGGCGTTGCCAGATGGGTCCGTCGAATATGGGAGACCCTGTATATAAAAATTCAACAAGTCCAAAAGGGGTGCACACAGCTGTCTTTTCGATGTCTTCCGCAGCCATTGGTATTTGGTAATAAGCCTTAACAAGGTCAAGTGTAAAAAAAAACTGACTTACCATATAATTTCTCACAAAAATCGTTGATGTTGGCAATTGGGTATCTGTCAGGCACAGTTTTCGAATTCAGCTTTCGGTAATCTCCTCACGCTCGCCAACCACCATCTTTTTTCGATACCATATGGAGCGGGCTAGCCCAAGGACTTTTGGAGGGACGACATATACCATTATCCAATAGGAAGTCAATTTCCGCTTTAGCAGCTGCAAGTTTCTCTCCATAAAGTCTTCGTGGGCGGTCTACAACAAGGTTTCCGATTGTTTCGATGTTGTGAACAATAATTGCATCACTCGTCGATTTACGCGTCAAAGTAGTAGTTGTGATGTCAATAAACTCCTTCAGTAATTCATGGAATGGTCCTGTCGATGGCGATATTGTTGAAATACTAAAATCTTTGGTCTTACGAATTTCACCACGACTTGTTAAATTTGTTGTATTATCGATAAGGCATTTCCGTTTTAAATCAATCATCAAATTATAATGAATTAAAAAATCTGCTCCCAAAATGGGCGACTGGGGTAAACAACCACTTGAGATCACGACGTAGACCTACATAGGTCTAATTTAAGAACACAATTACACAGAAGTCTGATGCCGGACGGCTTTAGAGTTGTTCTGATTAAGGATGGGGGTACCATTGACACCACCGATCCGGAATCAATTAAAAATCGAGACTTTGTAGATGTCTCGTATATATGTAAACGATTCTTATTTACGTGGTTGTTACAGTCGTGTTAACTGACGACAGCTTCATTAGTTTTCCGAATTAATGTTGTAGCGAGGACAATTCGGTTTACAATGTTGCGCTGCATCTCTAAACTTTTGATGATACCAGCAAAGCGAATTGTCAGATGGTCCAACATTTGAACGTGTATTACTGTGAGATCTGGTTCGATTACGACTGTATTTGCTGTCATTGTTCAATTGAATAGTATCCACCTTAGCAGAAAGATCCTTTAAAATCTTGCAAATATCAGCTAAAGACATATGCGAATTAATTGCATCAACCGAAATGTTGGTATCAGAACGTGGTGGTGCTCCGGAGACAGCACACACAGTATTTCCCACAGCGTCCAACATCTTGTCTGCCATTTTAGCAAGTTTGTCCAAATCGTCTTCTTCCCACACAGTTAATAGAGGACGAATCGAGTCTGGCATTTGCCCGAGAAATGTTGTCCGAACAATCGTTTCATTTCCTCCACCAGGTGCCAAACGTCTCATGTGGGATAGCATATCGGACGGCTTCATGCCCGTTGTCTTACCACCTTGCAGTAGACGTCGTATTTTAGACTCCGAAGACTCAGCAAATTTCGAAATGAGTCGCTCTTTCAATGTAGAATATTTGTCATTTTGCGGCGGATTTGTTACGAGGTCATCAACCGACAAGAGTATGTCGTCTTCAAGACGCACAGAAACAACATCAAATTTGTCCGCATCAGTTGAAACACCACAGAGAGAAAAAGAGCGTTCAACCTGAGCAAACAACAATTCCGGAGTCTGTTTGTTGAATTTTGGAATATGCACTTTATTAAGGTTCGATCGCTGTCCATCATCTGCGTTCCCTTGTGACTCTCGAAGAGAATGTACTTCACGTTGTAGTGCCTCCATTCGCTGAATTAGATTTTCCGACATGTTTATGCTGCTACTGTCGAAAAATTCTATGTCGTCACCACCGAATGAATCTTCGTTGTAATTAGAATGTTCTCGTTGCCTCAAGTTGTACCGGTTCGGACGCATAAGCAAAAAGCGTAGACTATCTTGGCAAAATGTTGCATGAAGAAAACGTTGTAAATTTAAAAGCGCTACTGCTGCTCCGCTTCTAAGAAGTTATTTGATGCTCTGCTGTCAAGAAGTTGTAGCAATGTAAAAAAATACTATTTCAGATTGTGCGTGAAAGGCGGGGTCACCAATATAGTTGCCGATGTAATAATAAGACGTTCGTATTTACATTTAACAACTATTTAAATCTATTTATTATTACTAAAACTAGTTCACAAAATCTTACGAAGTATTACTTAAAAAGCTAGAGCTGAAGTGAGAAAACTTGTTTAGGAATCAGCTGTTGTTTTCTCCTCTTCTGGTTCGTTAAAACCTTGCCAGATTGTTTGTCATTCGAACACGGCGGTCTTGGTGCTGCCACAAATCTAAGTTTTTAGTCTTAAATAAAGTTAATTTTGTTAATGAATTAAAATAATCACGGGTTTACTTAATAAAGGCATCTGCCAAAGTGGTAACCCCGACGTGATCCCGCGATTTTCAAGCCGGTATTTCATTTGATTGAATGTGTGTGCAAAAAACCGCTTCTCTACAAAAAATTAAATTAAGGATGGCCTCACTGGAAAAGTTTTGCAAACATTAACTTTTTGCAAAAAAATCGTTTAGATAACCTCACAAATTTTTCACGGTTTTTTTGATGCAACATTTTAACAACGAGCTATGAACGACAGTGACAGTGGCCTACCATCAGACAATCTGGAACAAAACGCGATGGCAAATCCTCATCCACAAAGCAATGTTGCAGCGGTTTACGCCAGACTTCCACTACCTTAGTTGGCCAGCTCCAACATTGAATCATGGTTCACCACCATGAACTTTTGGTTCACTGCTTCTGGTATCACATCCGATAAGCAAAAGGCAGCGACCGTGTTAGCACAGCTAACGGACGTAATATTAGCGATGCCCCAGGCCGACAAATACGATTTTGTGAGCTCCAAAATTATCGAGCATTTCGCTGATAGCCAACAACTCCGCCTCAACCGTTTTTTGTCGGAATTGCCAATCGGGGATAAGAAACCGTCAGAGTTATATTATGAGATGAAGCGAGTAGCCGGTACCACGCTAAGTGAAGCTGCTTTAAAGGGCCGATTGCCTGATGTCGTACAACCTGTTGTTGTAACGCTGCCGAGTTTACCAAAATCGCGGATTCTATTATGGATGCCGTTTCAACAAACCAGGTACGTGCAGTGGCTACTCACAGTGAAATCGATGACCTTCGCGCTGCTATCGCAAGATTGACGAAGCGTTTTGATAAGCTCACATCGAGGACGCGTTCCCGTAGCCGCACACAAAGAGGTCGAGATACACACAAGTCATCCCCAAACGAAAGGTCAACTGATGAATGCTGGTACCATCAGAAGTATGGCGGTAATGCCCAAAAATGAAGAAGACCCTGTCGTCACAAACAACAACGCGCCGTACACACTGTTTCTTCGGATCCAGTAGTGACGTCGGCATGAAGCCAGATGCGTGTCGCAAGTGCTACGGAATTCTGTACACAAAACGCAAAATTTTCCGCTTACAGGTGAGAGACTACCTTACTACAACGAATTTTTTAGTTGATAGAGTCAGTCGCCGCCTGTCGTAGCGAACGGACGTGTTATCGCAGAGCGGATAGTTTTTAACCTATTAATCAATACCTATTCACCTACCTACTACGCAACCACGTGGTTTGTTGTTTTTAAAGCGTAGGTTGAACTGGATGCATCGGTCTCTGAACAGAAATTTCTGAGCTCAGTCTGGAAGGCCTATATCGACGTACCTATTACGGGCTAATACTGGGGGTATCTCACCCAACCAATTTATGATTAAACCAAAAAAGACGAAGGAGATTACGGCGCAGGGGAGGGAAAACCCAGTGCCGGCGACAAGCGTTGATTCACTCACGAGTCATGTGTCGTCGTTATCGAACAATCGTGAGCATGCCACTTCTACGAGCTTTGGTGCCTTGGATCCCGTAGTCGAAAATGACACAAGAGCGCATCCAGCCGCAGGCAAAACAAATGATAAGATAGATGAAGCAGAACCCAGCGGGGGCTCTAAGCAACCCCAGCCTTTACTGAATAAGTTGAACCGACAGAACCTACTACGGGATGAACCTAAAAATTCTACCTCCAACACAAACATGGAGGCCGCTAAAAGAGTCAGGTCTCCCGAAGAACATAGCGCTGTGAAAGTGACTAAGAAGAAAAAGGGCTCACCGTCTTCCAGTAATCCGGAGAAGCCTAACGTAACCACACAAAAGGAAGTCTCTAGTCTGGCTCCTTCGATCGTGGATGCTAAAGTTGGTCCAGTAACGCAGGTCAAGTCAACCAAATCATCCGTTAAGGATGAGGCTTTAAACAAAAAGACTTTACAGACACGGAAAAATCAATTGGCCATAAAGAAGGGTATGAAGCCACCATCTTATTCTAATATAGCTAAACAACATTTTCGAGACGATCTATGATATGCCATAATTATTAGCAGTACATAGTGCATCTGGCAGAATCCCCGAAGACCAAAAGAGTAACTTCGAAGATTTGGTCTATACGAGGGTAGCGGAGTACGTCCTTGAATCTAAGGATGAACCACCAATCGAAGTAATGAGTTGCAAGTTTGAGAGGGGTGCTTTGATGCTAAGGCTGGCATCACAACGCTGCGCTGGTGTCCTCATAAAACTTGTGGATAGCTTCCCCTCACCTTGGGACGGCGCAAAGCTAAAATTGGTAAGGAAAAGCGACATTCTTGAACTCATAAAAACAACCCTATATGTTAAGGGATGTCCCAGTAAGTTCTCATCAGAGTACATACTCGACATCATTGGCAAACAGAATTCAAAACTTTCCGTGAGAAAGTGGGAAGTCTTCTATAGGAAGGATGATACAGAGGGTACTCTCCTCGTGTTGGGCAAAGACCCAGAATCCTAGAACAATCTTGTAATGGCGAAGGGCGTGGCGTACTTTTTGATATGGGCAGTCTTTTTCAAAATTGGAAAGGTCCCGATTGGCAGGACATATGAATCGAGTCCAAATATACTGTCTGAAGAGGCAAACACTGGTAGTGAACGGATGGAGACACTGCCAAAAACTGATGTGGAAGTAGTCAATAACACCACCAGTTCACCAATAGTACCGCCACTTTTGCAGGAAGTTCCCAGCAAAAGTGGTGATCAAAATAAAAAGAGCCACAAAACGATTCAAAACAATGAAGGAGCGATAAAAAATAACACCGTATTACCCCAAGCGTATTTGTATTGTAGTGTTGATCATGATATTTCTTTATTTGTCATCTTTATCACATAGCGTTTATCACATAGCGGATAGTTACCAGTACCTATTACGCAATAGCAAAAATCTGTACAAAGTCTGTAAGGCCTACATCGTAGTACCTATTACGGTCTAATACAGACAAAATAAAAATAAATTCTCCTGACGGGGATGCCTTCGTGTTCCGATGGAGCACGGTTCCCCAATCGTCCGACTGTCCATCCGTTGGTCTTGGCCAAAGCCGACCACCCCAAAAATGGTGAAAATCTCCCCCAAGTACTCACAACAGGTGGTGCGGTGAGGGGTAAACGTCATGTCCGACCGTCAAAACGGAAGCACAATGAGCATCGTGTAGCGCTCAGAGTTTTGACGAAGTTGGAGGCTGTTGAGGTTTCGGCTCTTACCGAAAAACAAAAAGAGTCACTTACCTGGGCTAAAGGCGTCATAGATGCTTCTAAGACCAATGAGTCGGCTGAAAGAGCCACAAATTCAGCTGTGTTAACGGCTAATAAAGTAAAACGAATCAGATCACCTGATGAACCCCTGCCTTCGAAAAAGGCAAGAGGCCCTAATGTCACCACCAACAGAACACTCACTAAGCCCTTCAATGAAGTGGAGAAGGAGAGTCTAGTGATGGCTGTTATAGACAGAAGTAGTGAGGATGGATCCATCCTCAAGGACAAATGGAGTCATGTACAATCAGCCATTACGGCTCACTACCTCGATGTCCGTAGAGAAATGCCGGGCAAACCACCAATCTGCAACGATGCAGGATGGCATCAGGGGAGAGTATAGCTCTTATATTTCGGTGATGCCAGATCAGTAGACCTGTATAAGGCTGCTCTGAGTCGAGCGGGTGAGGTGTGGCCGGGTGCCCAGGTGGATGTTGTCGAAAAAAACAACATCCCTAGTCACCCTAGAGCCATCACCTGGGTTACAGAAGAGCCCTCCAACCCGGCTGACATCTTAGAAATAATAAAAGATTCCAATCCTGGTCTGCCGGCCCATAATTGGAGAATCAGCAAGGTGGGTGAGGCGGATGGTAAAAAGCGGCAGGTCAATCTTATCCTAAACGCTGAATCCACCTCCCATATACAAGGTGCGAGTGCAACCCTACAATATGGCTTCGAGACTATAGTCTTGAAGATATACAAGCAGGATATAGCTCACACTGCAGAAGGTGAGTCGTCCACCGTGGCACTTCCTGGAAGTGCGGAGGTACCCACGCCTATTATTTCTGGTGACTCCAACTCTAACAGAAGATCTGTAACGTCCTTCTCTGAGGACAAAAGCTCTACTTCGGACACAGAGAGGCTGAGGGGAGTCTCCGGACTCTTTGACGCATCTGGCGGGGACATGCTTCTCGACGATACGGACGAAGAGTTCGATAACACCCTTGTCGGGGTGGATGTTAATCTGTCAATTACCAATGATGGTAAGAATTCTACAGATTAACCTCCATCACGCTAAAGCAGCCTCAGCGGCTCTATTGCTGCGCCTGTCCACAGGCGCAGTAGACATCGTCCTGATACAGGAGCCCTACGTAGTGGGAGGAAGGGTGTGCGGTATTAGGACACCCAACTTTAAACTGCTTGTGGTCAACTGTGAAGGCACTCCAAGAACCTGCATTTTGGCCAGGAAAGATCTAAGTATCTTTCTCCTGACTAATTTAAGTGGTAAAGACCAAACAGCTGCTAGCCTGGAGATCGGTAATCGCATATATTGGGTGGTCTCCAGCTACTTGCCTTATGAATCTGTAGTACCGACTGCTCTATTCAGGGAAGTAGTGGAAGAAGCAACGTCTGACGAGATCGTGCTGATTATTGGCGCAGACACGAACGCTCATCATACTATCTGGGGTAGTACGGATATAAACAATAGGGGTGATTCGCTTCTTGACTTTATTCTAACTACCAACCTTAGTATTTCTAACATAGGTAATAAACCGACCTTTACAATTAAAGACAGACAGGAGGTACTCGACATAACGTTTGCTACTGACCGGCTGTCAGACAAAATTATTGGGTGGAATGTACTGGACGACCACTCATTCTCAGATCACCATTATATTGAGTTCAAACTCGCGGAAAAAGCGCCTAAACCTGCCGTCCACAGAAATGTAAGGAAGACAAAGTGGCACCTGTATGAGAAGAATTTCAAGAAAGTCCTCAACTCTAAACTTCTGTACGAACCGAATGACAAAGCCGGTATGGATAATCTGGTCGATCATATCACCACATCATTCAATAGTTCCCTTGAAGAAGCCTGTCCGAAAACAAGGTACAAGGGTAAAACTAAACCCCAATGGTGGACTTCTGAGCTAACGGCTATGAAAAAGACCTGCAACAAGCTATTCAATAAGGCTAAATCTACTGGGGTCGCTAATGATTGGGATGCCTATAAAGAGCAACTCAAGATCTATAAGAAGGAGCTTAGAAAGGCTCAAAGGCGCTCTTGGTATACCTTCTGTGGTGAAGTGGAAAAGGTCTCCGACGCCGCTAGGCTGAGGAAGATATTATCTGCTTCACCCTGTACAGTGGGATATTTACAGGATGAGGCAAATAACTGGACCAAAAACAGCGAGCAGTCGCTCAATGTACTGCTCGACACACATTTCCCGGGGAACTCTATAACAGAACCAGAGGATCAGCAGGACCAACAAGAGTGCGAGTGGACTGCGAGCGTCGCTACCTTCTTGACTTAGAGATCCAGAATAAGCTGGGCTATTAACAGCTTTGAGCCCTTCAAGTCACCTGGACCAGATGGCATCACTCCAGCAGAAATGCAGAAAATGTTAAAGTACATTATCCCCTGGCTGGAGAAAATTTATGTAGGCTGTATCAGGCTTTCATACGTCCCGAATCGATGGAGGGATACCAAAGTGGTATTCATACCTAAAGCGGGAAAGATATCACACACTAGGCCAAAAGACTTCAGTACAATTAGCCTATCCTCCTTCCTATTGAAAGGTCTGGAAAGACTTTTAGATCATTTCATTAGGGAAAACCTGGATACAAAACTCCTGTCGGGGAACCAACATGCCTACAATAAGGGAAAGTCTACAGAATCAGCCCTGCACGAACTTGTGAGCACTATCGAATCGTCCCTGCATTTCAAGGAATTCACCATGGTGGCATTTCTTGACATAGAAGGGGCTTTTAACAACATTCACTCAGATGCGGTAATTGCGGCACTCTCACATCTAAAAGTTAACAATAGTTTGATTAGACTAATTCAAAGTCTGCTCACCAGAAGACGCATAACAGCATGTCTAGGGTCCACAACTCTAACAAGGTATGTAAACAGAGGGACCCCGCAAGGAGGAGTACTGTCTCCACTAATTTGGAACCTAGCGGTGAATGAAATCCTGCTAGATCTAGAACGTTGTGGCTGCAAGGTCGTGGCATATGCGGACGACGTGGCAATCGCAGTGAGTGGCAAATTCGTAAACGTCCTCAGAGACATCCTACAGGTGGCTCTGAACAAGTTGGTTAGATGGGCCAGAAGCAGCGGTTTGGGCGTTAACCCCAACAAGACAGAATTGGTTCTCTTTACTAGGATGAATAATGTCCCACATGTGGACCCTCCACCTCGGATAAATGGAACAGATCTAGTCTTTTCTGAAAGTGCAAAATTTTTAGGAATAATTCTAGATAGGAAAATGTTATTTAGACTTAACGTATTGGAACGTGTAAGGAAGGCCAACGTCGCCTTATATTCCTGCAAAAAGGCTGTAGGGTCGCGGTGGGGACTCTCTCCTAAAATCGTCCACTGGATATATATAGCAGTAGTTCGTCCAATACTGTTATACGGTATTGTGGTATGGTGGACGGCAACTGACAAACTAACCATTACCAACCTACTAACAAAGGTTCAGAGAACTGCCTGAATGAGCATAAGCGGAGCCTTAAGGACTACAGCGACCGAGTCTCTACAAGCCCTACTCCATATACTGCCGATTAATATTGTGGCGAGAGAAGTTGCAACCAAAGCGGCAATAAGATTAAACTGCCTATCACTGTGGAGGTACAAGAACTATGGTCACATGAGGATATCAAAGTGTAGTGCTATGGTAACCGACGGAGTTGACTATATACCAACTGTGTACACCTTCGAGAGAAATTACATCACTATGATTCCCGCCAGAGACGAATGGGTCGGCAGAATACCAGGTAATAGAAACCATCTCCATCTTTTACACGGATGGTTCGAAGCTTGATGAAAAGGTTGGCTTCGGAGTACACTGTGAAGAACTTAGTCTGGATATAGCTCACAGACTACCAGATACCTGCAGTGTCTATCAAGCCGAAATAATGGCAATATGGGAAGTCGCCAAGTGGCTGAGTCGAAACATAGTAACCAACACTGGCGTTGTCATTTACTCGGACAGCCAGGCTGCCATCAATTCTCTGGAGGCAACATCCCTAAATTCACAAACAGCCCTCGACTGCCGCAGATCTCTTAACGAGATGGCTGAGCAGTTTAATATACACCTCATATGGGGCATAGGGATATCCCGGGGAACTGCAAAGCCGATGAACTTGCTAGGAAAGGGACGACATTACAAATTCTCGAAGAATTTGCATATATTGGTGCGCCACTATCCACGTGCAAGCTTTGGCTTAGGCAAGAGGCAATCAGGCAGTCCAACTAGTACTGATATTCGTACTATTGATAAATTTATATATCAAACAGGTTGGTTTCGATGAGGGGCATTTCAGCCCGTGGTAACACTAGGGACCTAAACTGGTCTATGTGAGCTTTTAAAAAAAATACGGCTGCCACCCTAACCTAAACCTAAACCTATTTGTCATCTTAATTGGTTTGTAGAAGTTGAGAACTACGCACAGTGGTTCAGAATCTAAATCCATCGGCCAAAATTCAATAACTTCTGTTCTAGTAAACATTTTTGAGTTCTGTAAAAACCGAAATTAGACAAGGATCCAAGGATTATTTTGAGATATCAACAGTTCGACAAAGTCTTGCGTTTGTTTAAATTTTCGAAATCTGTAATACGAAAAAAATTTAAATTTTTTGCGCATTTCTTTTCGTTTAAATTCAAAATAATTTAAAATTTTAATGTTAATATCTCAAAATAATCCTTGGATCCTTGTCTAATTTCTGGTTTTTAAAGAACTCAGGAATGTTTACTAAAACAAAAGTGATTGAATTTTGGCCGATGGATTTTGATTCTGAACCACAGCGCGAAGGTCATTTGTGTTGACCTGCAAGAACCCAGCAAAATCTTGGTAAGTACCTGTCATTATTCCCTGCATTACCAAATAATGACATCTCATTATTCGCTGCATTACTTTCGGTTTATTAATAATGACTTACCAATAACAACAAAAATAAGTGATTTTTTGCTATCAAAATCATTTTGGCAATTTTTGATATAATGAAATTTTGGCTATATGTACAAGATATGTATAAGATTTATTTATTTTTCAACATGTTTTCAAATAATACGTGCAGATTTGAATGAAAATACCATAAATATTTACGTATATCGTATAATGTTAGACCGTTGAAGAATTTTTCACCGGTTTCAGAAATTCGAATCTGGCATGAGAAAATTGTTTGTTTCGAGAAATATGCGCGACAATATGCAAAAAATTATTTTAAATGGCCATTTCTACATATCTACTACTTATTTTATAACTTATTGGTAATGCATTATTCAAGTACATAAAATCGAGCTACAAATAAGTACTTATTATGCTACTTTATTGTATGCTTTTGGGAAGTACTTTCCTCCAATGACATCCCCATATTAAAATAATGAGAACAGTGGCTAAATAATAAGTACTTACCATTATCGAACTTTGCTTACGCGTCGGATTTTTTGGTAATGAGAAATTTTGCTGGGAAGTTTTTGAGTTAAAAAACACGTAAGAAAGTTTCAGCCAGGAAAACCGTCTAAAGTATAACCTCACTTTGTGAGTAACGTAATATGGAATATTACACAAACGTTAAATCTGTAAACTTCTGGTGCAAAATAGTACCTTTGTGTGGGAGGTACCAAAAGGGGCTTGGCAATAACGACCTTTTTTCACTGGACTATAAAAACATTACACTGTACAAAATTTCAACTATTTGTATGCACTGGTATAAATGTTATAACCTGTTAACTTTTGGTGCAAAATGGTACCTTTGTATCTCTAGGTGATAGCGACGAATAAACTAATACTATGTGTAGAATTTCAGAAGATTCTAATAAGAAGTGTAGAAGTTATTAAAGAATCGAAATTTCACTAAATGTTAACCCTTTGTGGGGAAGGAACTAGAAGGAGTGGACCAATATGGCCCTTCTTCGAACTTAGCCGGAGATAGAAAAATATTATCGCATACCAAATTTGAAGTCAATCGGTTACTCCTTTCAGCCAGCACCGCACAGTGGGAGAAATTCCAAAAAAGGGAAATAATTCTGCCGTTTCTTAACCAGACAACCAATAGCGACCAAACTTGGGTTGTTTGTAGAAGAGGTATTAGAGAAGTTAAGTTTTGAGTTTGGGCCCCACAAAAGGGCATTTTTTGTTTTTTTTTCCCCCAAAATCTGTTATACTAAAAGCCGGGCTCAAAAATCCTTTTGCAGTTTATCGTATAACCGATCACTTGTACATATAAAAATGGTGAAGGTTTTCATATCCAAGCTTTGCGATTGCTGAAAATGTGGCCTAGTTTTGAAATTTTCGTAAAAAATGGTGTATTTGAAGAAGCGTGGCAACACTATTATACAAATTTTTGTCTCATTCTTTTCTCGAAAATATTCTCCAGAAAGTTTCCTTTAAGACAAATATAAATATTTTAGGTTTAGGTTAGGGTGGCAGCCGTATTTTTTATACAAGCTCACATAGACCAGTTTAGGTCCCTAGTGTTACCACGGTCTGAAATGTCCCTCATCGAAACCAACCTGATTGATATACAAATTTGTCGATAGTACGAATATCGGTACTGGAAAGATCTGTTAGGCTGCCTAGAATAGCCGACCCCAGTATGTCCAGCCGTCGTTTACTCAAAGCGGGGCAGTCGTATAGCAAGTGCTCAATGCTCTCCACTTCTTCCTCATCTCCACAGCTTCTGCAGAAGTCATTAGAGTCAATACCCCATCTTTTGGCGTGTTCGCTGATCAAGCAGTGTCCCGTCAGAACTGATACTAACGTAGACAATCTTTACCTCTCTAGTGCGAGGGGATATTTTGATCTTCTCAGGTCATACCTTGGCCAGGTTTGTTTAGCTTCCCTGCAGGTGCCGATTTCTGTTCATCTTTCGTTGGACTGCCTGATTGCCTAAGCCAAAGATTGCACGTGGATAGTGGCGCACCAATATATGCAAATTCTTCGAGAATTTGTAATGTCGTCCCTTTCCTAGCAAGTTCATCGGCTTTGCATTTCCCCGGGATATCCCTATGCCCAGGCACCCATATGAGGTGTATATTAAACTGCTCAGCCATCTCGTTAAGAGATCTGCGGCAGTCGAGGGCTGTTTGTGAATTTAGGGATGGCCTGGCTGTGCGAGTAAATTACAACGCCAGTGTTGGTTACTATGTTGCAACTCAGCCACTTGGCTACTTCCCATATTGCCATTATTTCGGCTTGATAGACACTGCAGGTATCTGGTAGTCTGTGAGCTATATCCAATCTAAGCTCTGCACAGTGTACTCCGAAGCCAACCTTTTCATCAAGCTTCGAACCATCCGTGTAAAAGTGGAGATGGTTTCTATTACCTGGTATTCTTCCAACCCATTCATCTCTGGAGGGAATCATAGTGATGTAATTTCTCTCGAAGGTGTACACCGTTGGTATATAGTCCACTCGGTCGGTTACCATAGCACTACACTTTGATATGCTCATGTGACCGTAGTTTTTGTACCTCCACATTGATAGGCAGTTTAATTTTATTGCCGCTTTGGTTGCAACTTCTCTCGCCACAATATTAATCGGCAGTATATGGAGTAGGGCTTGTAGAGACTCGGTCGCTGTAGTCCTTAAGGCTCCGCTTATGCTCAGGCAGGCTGTTCTCTGAACCTTTGTTAGTAGGTTGGTGATGGTTAGTTTGTCAGTTGCCGTCCACCATACCACAATGCCGTATAGCAGTATAGGACGAACTACTGCTATATATATCCAGTGGACGATTTTAGGAGAGAGGCCCCACCGCGCCCCTACAGCCTTTTTGCAGGAATATAAGGCGCCGTTGGCCTTCCTTACACGTTCCAATACGTTAAGTCTAAATAACAGTTTTCTATCTAGAATTATTCCTAAAAATTTTGCACTTTCATAAAAGACTAGATCTGTTGCATTTATCCGAGGTAGAGAATCCACATGTGGGACTTTATTCATCCTAGTAAAGAGAAACAATTCTGTCTTGTTTGGCTTTACGCCCAAACCGCTGCTTCTGGCCCATCTAGCCAATTTGTTCAGAGCCAACTGTAGAATGTCTCGGAGGACGTTTTCGAATTTGCCACTCACTGCGATTGCAACGTCGTCCGCATATGCCACGACCTTGCAGCCACAACGTTCTAGATCTAGCAGGATTTCATTCACCGCTAGGTTCTAAATTAGTGGATACAGCACTCCTCCTTGTGGGGTCCCTCTGTTTACAAACCTTGTTAGAGTTGTGGACCCAAGACATGCTGTTATGCGTCTTCTGTTGAGCAGACTTTGAATTAGTCTAATCAAAGTAGAGTTAACTTTTAGATGTGACAATTACTGTATCTGAGTGAATGTTGTTAAAAGCCCCTTCTATGTCAAGAAATGCCACCATGGTGAATTCCTTGAAATGCAGGGACGATTCGATAGTGCTCACAAGCTCGTGCAGGGCTGATTCTGTAGATGTCCCCTTATTGTAAGCATGTTGATTCACTGACAGGAGTTTTGTATCCAGGTTTTCCTTAATGAAATAATCTAATAGTCTTTCCATACCTTTTAAATTGGAAGGAGGATAGGCTAATTGGTCTAAAGTCTTTTGACCTAGTGTGTGATATCTTCCCCGCTTTAGGTATGAATACCACTTTGGTATCCCTCCATCGATTCGGGATGTATGAAAGCCTGATACAGCCTACATAAATTTTCTCCAGCCAGGGGATAATGTACTTCAACATTTTCGTTAGCTTAGAAATCCACCATTGGGGTTTAGTTTTACCCTTGTGCCTTGTTTTTGGACAGGTTTCTTCAAGGGAACTATTGAATGTTGTGGTGATATGCTCGACTAGATTGTCCAGACCGGCTTTGTCATTCGGTTCGTACAGAAGTTTGGAGTTGAGGACTTTCTTGAAATTCTTTTCATACAGGTGCCACTTTGTCTTCTCACAATTCTGTGGACGGTTCTTGGAGTGCCTTCACAGTTGGCCACAAGCAGTTTAAAGTTGGGTGTCCTGATACCGCACACCCTTCCTCCCACTGCGTAGGGCTTCTGTATCAGGACGATGTCTACTGCACCTGTGGACAGGCGCAGCAATAGAGCCGCTGAGGCTGCTTTAGCGTGATGGAGGTTAATCTGTAAAATTCTTACCATCATTTGTAATTGACAGATTAACGTCCACCCCGACAAGGGTGTTATCGAACTCTTCGTCCGTATCATCGAGAAGCGTGTCCCCGTCAGATGCGTCAAAGAGTCCGGAGACTCCTCTCAGCCCCTCTGTGTCAGAAGTAGAGCTTTTATCCCCAGAGATGGACGTTACAGATCTTCTGTTAGAGTTGGAGTCACCAGAAATAATACCTCCGCACTTCCAGACTTCCAGCACTTCCACCGGATACCTCCGCACTTCCAGAAAGCTGTGTATCAACTACGGTGGACGACTCACCTTCCGCAGTGGGAACTATATCCTGCTTGTATACCTTCGCTGAGGTGGATTCAGCGTTAAGGATCAAATTGACCTGCCGCTTTTTACCATCCGCCTCACCCACCTTGTGATTCTCCAATTATGGGCGGGCAGACCAGGATTGGAATCTTTTATTATTTCTAATATGTCAGCCGTGTTGGAGAGCTCTTCTGTAACCCAGGTGATGGCTCTATGGTGACTAGGTATGTTGTTTTTTTCGACAACTTCCACCTGGGCACCCGGCCACACCTTACCCGCTCGACTCAGAGCAGCCTTAGACATCAGGTGATCTGATTCTTTTGACTTTATTAGCCGTTAACACAGTTGAAGTTGTGGCTCTTTCAGCCGGCTGATTGGCCTTAGAAGCATCTATGACGCCTTTAGCCAAGGTAAGTGACTCTTTTTGTTTTTCGGTAAGAGCCGAAACCTCAACAGCCTCCAACTTCGTCAAAACTCTGAGCGCTATCCGGTGCTCATTGTGCTTCTGTTTTGACGGTCGGACATGACGTTTTCCCCTCACCGTACCACCTGTTGTGAGTACTGGGGGGAAATTTTCACCATGTTTGCTGTGGTCTGCTTTGGTCAAGACCAACGGGCGAACAGTAGGACGATTGGGGAACCCCGCTCCATCGGAACGCTAAGGCATCCCCGTCAACGAATTTTTTTGTCTGTATTAGTAATAGGTACTACGATGTAGGCCTTCCAGACTTTGTAGTTTTTTTTTTGCGATTGCGCTATATATGTACTGCGTAATAGATTTTAACTATCCGCTCTGTGCTAAACGCGTCCGTTCACTACGACTGATCAGCAACGAATATATAAATATGTTATACTTTCTTTTTATAAATTCCTCTGTATCTCCAAAATACTACATATATCTTTTCGCAATAAAATACAAAAATTGTCTATATTTTGAAAGTGTAAATTGATGTGGCCATAACTTTTGTATAGGTGGGCACATTTTACCGAAATTTTTTGCAAATCCGCCGTAGCCGGTCCCAAGCCCGGTTGAGAAAGGATGAGGGAAATGGTTTGGGTGTCCTGAATGGCTTAAACTGCGTCTCAGAAAGATCAAGGATTGAGCAAGTATGTAAAGAATTTGATACTTATAAACTAGACATTCTGGGTTTAAGCGAAGTAAGATCAGGGTTACCATAACCTTTTTTCGGAAAGGAGGACTTTTGTGTCAGAAAAGGAGGACATTTTTAACATTTACAAAGAGAGTTTGAAACTTTCGGAGGACATTTAAAAAATACAATTTCCTATGATAATGCTTTGTACAACAGTTTGTATTTTGTAGCGCTTAGATGCCAAATCGGAGGACTATATCGAAATCTGAATAAATTTTCTTCAAATTTGACAAGGTTTGTTCTTGGGTGCTACATTTAAATCTGAGCAGATTTACACCAAATGTGGGCCCTTGGATCAAGAAACTCCATCCTGCTTAATTTCAAATTGATTGGATATGAAAAAGCTTCTGTGGCGCTAAAAGGCCATATCGGAAAGAAAATTTATGTAGGGCCTATATCTAATTCAGAACCGACTTTGACCAATTACTTTCCAGGTATGAAATAGCCCTTATTGTCAAATTTTAGCAAGATCGGAATGAAAGTGCGACCTGTACTTAAGGAACAATTTTAAATCGACAGACAATCGGTGTTCTTTAAAGTTGGTCTAGCTCCAGTATTTTTAGGTGTTAGTTATAATAAGTAAGTGAAGCGAGCCGAATATTGCATACCCTACCCCATAGATTGCATGTCAACTGTTTTTTGATTCTTTGAAATTTGTTGCGTTAAAAAGTAAAATCTTGAGGTACCTTTGTGTGGGGGCTATATCAAAACATGGACCTATGATGACCATCGTTCGTCTGAAGGGTTCTGGATATACATACTCCCAAATTACCAATTTCAGTTCGTCCAGTTGAAATTTGCAGTCTCTATGGCGTTAATAAGTCAAATCGGACAGAAGATGCTAAAAATTTGTCGATATTGCCCATTTTCAATCCTAAGTTACCTGAGCTATAAGAAGTATCTGTACCAAATTTCAGTCATCGAGCTCAATTATTGTAGTAGTAACTTTGTACTAAAAGTACTTGTGAGTATAATTCATGTGGAGGTTTACTGATTGTGAAAAATTTTAATTTGTAACAAAAGGAGGACAAATCCATCATTTTTGAAAAAGGAGGGAGGACGGGAGGACACTAGTTAAAAAGGAGGACATGTCCTCCCAAAGAGGACGTATGGTAACCCTGAGTATCGTGTCGCCGCCTGTCGTAGCGAACGGACGTGTTATCGCAGAGCGGATAGTTTTTAACCTATTACGCAATACCTATTCACCTACCTACTACGCAACCAGCAGGTTTGTTGTTTATAAAGGGTAGGTTGAATTGGATGCATCGGTCTCTGGACAGATATTTCTGAGCTCAGTCTGGAAGGCCTATACCGACGTACCTTTTACGGGCTAATACTGGCTATGGGGGTGTCTCCCCCAACCAATTTATGATTAAACCAAAAAAGACGAAGGAGATTACGGCGCAGGGGAGGGAAAACCCAGTGCCGGCGACAAGCGTTGATTCACTCACGAGTCATGTGTCGTCGTTATGGAACAATCGTAAGCAAGCAACTTCTACGAGCTTTGGTGCCTTGGATCCCGTAGTCGAAAATGAAACAAGAGCACATCCAGCCGCAGGCAAAACAAATGATAAGACAGATGAAGCAGAACCCAGCCGGGGCTTTAAGCAACCCCAGCCTTTAAAAGCCATTGGGGACTCTGACTCTGAATCATCAAATGAAAACAATATCACTATTGTTGCTAACTCAAAGAGACTGTCAGGGGCACAAAGAAGGAAACTGAATAAGTTGAACCGACAGAACCTATTACGGGATGAACCTGACAATTCTACCTCCAATACAAACATGGAGGCCGCTAAAAGAGTCAGGTCTCCCGAAGAATATAGCGCTGTGAAAGTGACTAAGTAGAAAAAGGGCTCGCCGTCTTCCAGTAATTCGGATAAGCCTAACGTAACCACACAAATTGAGGTCTCTAGTCTGGGTCCTTTGATTGTGGGCGGAAAAGTTGACCCAATAACGCAGTTCAAGTCAACCAAATCATCCGTTAAGGATGAGGCTTTAACCAAAATCATCCGTTAAGGATGAGGCTTTAACCAAAAAGACTCTACAGACACGGAAAAATCAATTGGCCATAAAGAAGGGTAAGAAGCCACCGTCTTATTCTAATATAGCTAAACAACATTTTCGAGACGATCTATGCTACGCCATAATTGATAGCAGTAGTGCATCTGGCAGAATCCCCGAAGACCAAAAGAGTAACTTCGAAGATTTGGTCTATACGAGGGTAGCGGAATACGTCCTCGAATCTAAGAATGAACCACCAATCGAAGTAATGAGTTGCAAGTTTGAGAGGGGTGTTTTGATGCTAAGGCTGACATCACAACGCTGCGCTGGTGTCCTCGTAAAACTTGTGGATAGCTTCCCCTCACCTTGGGACGGCGCAAAGCTAAAATTGGTAAGGAAAAGCGACATTCCTGAACTCATAAAAACGACCCTATATGTTAAGGGATGTCCCAGTAAGTTCTCATCAGAGTACATACTCGACATCATTGGCAAACAGAATTCAAAACTTTCCGTGAGAAAGTGGGAAGTCTTCTATAGGAAGGATGATACCGAGGGTACTCTCCTCGTGTTAGGCATAGACCCAGAATCCAAGAACAATCTTGTCATGGCGAAGGGCATGGCGTACTTCTTGATCTGGACAGTCTTTTTCAAAATTGGAAAGGTCCCGATTGGCAGGACAAATGAGTCGAGTCCAAATATACTGTCTGAAGAGGCAAACACTGGTATTGAACGGATGGAGACAAGTGAGACACTGCCAAAAACTGATGTGGAAGTAGTCAATAACACCACCAGTTCACCAATAGTACCGCCACTTTTGCAGGAAGTTCCCAGCAAAGGTGGTGATCAAAATTAAAAGAGCCACAAAACGATTCAAACCAATGAGGGAGCGACAAAAAATAACACCGCCTCCCAAAATTGTCGACTGGAATATGGTGTAATAGGTAGTGAACGAAAGGAGGAGAATGACCCACTACCAAATAAAGAGGGGGTGCCACCAGATAGGATAGACTCCCAAAAGAAACTTTTACTGGAAGGACAATGATTGAGATCATCCAGATAAACCTCCACCGGAGCGAGACAGCATCCAACGCTCTGATGGACATCATAAATAAAGGCAGGGTTCATATTGCTTTGATCCAGGAACCATGGACAACTAGCAACAAGGTAACTGAATTAAGCCATGTGAACTATAACCTTTTCTACGCTAACACAGGTACTCGTCCAAGGACTTGTATTCTGTGCCACAAAAACTTATGTTTTATTTTCTCTCCAGAGTTGTCAACATCGGACGCAACGGTGCTGAGGCAAGGTAATGGAAATATGTACCTGGCGTCAATATATCTGCCATTCGATGCGCCGACATTGCCACCTACGTCGGAATTACAACGTCTGGTGAGGGAATCCAAACACACAAGTAATGAGTTATTAGCTGGATGTGACGCCAACTCCCATCATATCGCTTGGGGCAGTACTAACACCAATAAAAGGGGACACGCCCTTATCGAATTTTTGAATACAAATGACCTCATAACTCTTAACATAGGAAACACTGCAACCTTTGTTAACAAAATTAGGGAAGAAGTATTAGATATAACGATATGTTCAGAAAATCTTATTGATGAGATTCATGAGTGGAGGGTTTCGGATGAACACTCCTATTTAGACCACCGTTATATAAGGTTTAAAATTGCACGGCCACCGCCAAACCCCATAAGTTTCCGTAATAAGGCTAAGACCGACTGGACTAAATTCGGAAATCTACTTAGAAATCGATTGGGGCAGCCTACACGCGATTATCTATGTGCAGAAGACATTGATATCAATGTTAAGAAGATTACCGAGGCTCTTGTAAAATCATTCGAAGATAGTTGCCCACTTCGAGAAAGGAAATCTGCCTTTGAGAAACCCTGGATGACAGGACAAATTCGCTCGATTGGCAAAGATGTCCGCAGACTTTACAATAGAGCTCGACGTAAAAAACAATCAGTATATTGGGACGACTACCACAGAAGACTCAAAGAATACAATAAAATCGTTAGATCGGCGAAACGTAACTCCTGGAGGCTTTTCTGTGAACAGGTAGACAGCCTTAGCAGCATGTCTAAAATGAAAAAGTTCCTCTCAAAAACTCATGTCCAAACCGAAACACTGGTGGATGAAACGGGTAAAAGGATGGAAACTATAGAGGATACCGTAAGGCTCCTGATGAAAACTCATTTTCCGACTGGTAATGCTGGACTAACAGAGGAACAGTTACAGAATGAAAATGAATTGCATCAAGTACCTATTACGGATATAACAGATGGTATGGTTAAAGAAGCGATAAAAAGTTTCTCTCCCTTTAAGGCTGCGGGACAGGATGGAATATTTCCAGCACTTCTGCAGAATAAGGTGGATCTGGTATCAACTCATCTGGCAGGAGTGTTCACTGCATTCCTAACCCATTCGTATACCTCAAAAAACTGGCAGGAATCAACAAGGGTGGTCTTCATACCAAAGCCTGGCAAGGCGAGTTACACGACCCCAAAGGCTTATCGACCCATTAGCCTTACTTCTTTCCTGTTAAAAACAATGGAGCGAATAATTGATGACATGGTCAAAGGTAAAATAGCGGATGACAGGCTAAAATTCAAACAACACGCCTATGTCAAAGGAAGATCAGTGGAAACAGCTCTGCATGAGGTAGTGCACCACATAGAAGAGTCCTTCAGTAAAGAAATGTATACATTGCTGTTTGCATAGACATTGAGGGAGCATTTAACAATGTACAGACCGATACACTTATCCAGTCCTTAGACGAGTTTCAGGTTGACCGGGCGCTGAAAAACTGGATCAACAATATGCTAAGGAATAGGTGGATTATTTGTGGGTCATATGACGTAAAAATTAGAGACAAGGTAAATCGTGGTATACCTCAGGGGGGCATTTTATCGCCTCTTCTATGGTTTACGACGATACACAGTCTCCTAAAAGCCCTCACCAATGAAGGACTTAAACCAGTCTGTTATGCAGACGACGTTGTAATACTTCTAAGGGGCTTTCATCCAAATCTATTATGCAGAAGAGCTGAAGAGGCACTTAACATAGCATATAACTGGGCACAACCAAGGGGATTAAATGTTAACCCAGACAAAACAGAAATATGTCTATTTACAAGGAAAACGAAGATCCCACGTTTTACCCCGCCTCGATTCCTGAATAAGACAATTGCTATAACTAAAAAGGTAAAATACTTGGGAGTAATCTTGGATCAGAAACTGTACTGGAAAGATCATCTTGAAGAAAGAGTTACAAAGGGACACAGATGTTGGTCGTTGTGCAGAAGAGCTATAGGTTTAAAATGGGGACTACGTCCAAATATGACTCACTGGCTTTACATGAGCGTGATTAGACCAATAATCACCTACGCCTCTGTAGTGTGGTGGACATCAATGGACAAGAAGTGCAACGTAATACCTTTGCAAAAAATTCAACGTATGTGCTGTCTAGGCATAAGCGGGGCATTTAGAACTGCACCAACAAAAGCGTTGGAGACTATACTGCACATCCAACCAATAGACATCCGTATAAAGTATGAGGCAGCCCTCACAGCAAGACGTCTACAAGTGATGGGTGAATGGATAAATCGAGACCACAAGTCGTACCATCAGAAGATTTTAGAATATCTAGTTGGTCACATTCAAACGCCAGAAATCTCGGACCGCATTCCTGAAGTGCGGCTTACAGCTAACTGTGATACGTTTGTGCCAGACAGACGCTCCTGGGAAAATGGAACTTTGGCCCATGTGCCAGTGGGAACCAGCTGCTACACGGATGGGTCCAAGCGAGGAGGAAGGACGGGTCTGGGACTTTTTATTGATGAACCTGAAGTCGAACTTCACTTCCGCCTCCCTGACCATAACACGGTATTTCAAGCAGAAGTTCGAGCAATCACGGAGTGTGTGAACTGGCTCAGTAACACGACAAAGCCTAAATATGCCAACATCTTCACAGATAGCCAAATGGCGATTAAAGCAATAACATCGGAAAGGGTCAAATCCAGAACTGTGTTGGACTGTAAAAGAACGATAAATGATTACTCAGCCCATGGTCAATTGCGTATTTGCTGGGTACCAGGACACAACGGAGTGATTGGAAATGAACGGGCAAACAACTTGGCTTCAAAGGGCAGAGAACTTCGAGTAATATACTTGAAAAATTGGAAACCTTTCGAAGCCACGAAAAATGAGTTGAAGCACTGGGCAGTTATGGCTCATAAAACTATGTGGAATAGCGCAACAGTAGGCGCAACTGCAAAGATACTGTGGGGTGACCCAAATGAAAAGAAAACAAGAAGTCTTCTGAAACTAAACAAGATCGATATTAGTAAGATGATGAGTGTTCTAACGGGACACTCAAGCTTACAAGCACATCTTCATCGCATAGGACTAGCAGGAAACGACGAATGCAGGGCATGCAGAAAAAACATCGAAACGATGGAACATTTTCTGTGTCACTGCCCGGCTTTCACACATGCAAGATCCCAACATTTCGGGTCCGACATATTACCAGACTTGACTCATCTCAGAGAATATGACTGGAAGATACTGAGAAAATTCGTGTCTAGTACCGATTTTCTGTAACTCGTGAGGTATAAAAAGATCATAAATAAGGAGCGCACAACAGGCCGAACCACTGGCTTAAGTGTATGTCCATGGACATGAGGCGTTTAAACGTCTCCTCTCTTCAACCTAACCTAACCCTGAGTAAGATAGATTGGAAATGGCTCCCTCAAACTCACATCCGGCCATAAATTTCTATTTTCTGGAAATGACAACCACCACATATATGGAGTTGGTATTCTGATGTAACATAAGGCATCAAATGCTCGTTTGGAATATGCAACCTATCAGATCGCATAATAAGAGAAAAATTTCAATATTCCAGTGCTATGCACCTACAGAACCAGATGTCGACGATGCTAAAGATCAGTTCTACGCTCAGCTAGACGCTGCAATAAGCTCTGTACCATCCGGAGATATCAAAATCGTACTTGGCGATCTAAATGCAAAAGTAGGCTCAAACAACAGAAACCTGAAGACTATAATGGGTACCCATGCTTTGAACGAAACAATAATGGTGAGCGATTAGTAGATTTCTGCTCACGACATCGGATGTTTATTGGCGGCACTAAGTTCCCGCATAAGGATATCCATAAATATACATGGGTCTCGCCAGACGGCAGATATAGAAACCAGATTGAGCACATCCTAACAAGCAAACTATTTGTCGGTTCTCTCCTCAATGTAAAAACTCGAAGAGGTGCTGATATCAACAGTGACCGTCAACTACTTGTGATCAACTACAGTTGGCCGAAGCAATGAACGACTCTGCGGATACAACACTCGGGAGATATGCCAGAAGCTGTTCTCCCCGGATAAGTGATTCCTCATGGAACGTGATCTCGAAAAGAAAACAGTTGAAGAAAAATCTATACCAAGCAAAATGTCCAAACTCAAAGGAATTAATCAGGCAAGAATATCGTAGAACAGCCAAAATTGTAAAGGTCTCAGTTCACCGTGATAAAGAACAATATTTTAACAAAATTGCGGACGAAGCCGAAAAGGAAGCAAGCATAGGTAACCTCAAAGGAGTTTATGATGCAATTTAGAAACTGGCAGGGAAAAATGTAAGGAGTTCTCCGTTTATTAAGGATAAACATGGAAATGAATTATATTCTTCCAAAGATCAACTATCCAGATGGAAGGAATTCTTCTCTGAATGTCATACGCTACCAGACCAAATCACTCCGCAGTTTATAATAAATAGTCGACAAAATCCTCGTATGAAGAAGTCTACAGTGTACTATGTAAGCTGAAGAACAACAAATCGGCAGGACCAGATGGGATTCAAGCGGAACTCTTGAAGTACGGCTCAAATGTAGTTGCATCCCATATAACAACAGAACAAACCAGATACCAACCTCTTGGAAAGATGGTGAAATTGCTACCCTGCCGAGAAAAAGGGACCTGACCGTCTGTAAAAATTGGCGTGGCATAACATTGCAGAATGCTATCGGGAAAGTAATGGCACAAATAATTCTTAACCGCATTTCACCAGTTGTGGAAACAATCATACGCAAAGAACAGGCTGGCTTCAGAAGAGGAAGATCTTGTGCCGACCATATTAATACTCTGCGCATTATTATTGAACAGTCCTTGGAATACAACTGTCAATTATATCTCCTGTTTGTGGATTTCCAGCGGGCCTTCGACACTGTTTCAAGACCTGCCCTATGGGACGCTTTAAAATCAAAAGGCATACCAGCTAAAATAATAGGCATGATTAAGGAACTGCACCGGGATGCTTCAACAAGGGTCAACTTCAACGGTGCGATAGGCACACCTTTTGAAATTTCCACTGGAGTCAAACAAGGTTGTGTCCTTTCTCCAACTCTGTTCCTGATCCAGTTAGACACCGTTATGCACCAAACAACTAAGGATGCACCTCGTGGAATCCCATGGTCTTTAACTGAACAATTACACGACGTGGATTATGCCGACGATGTATGCCTGTTAGCGCAAAATTTCTCGGACATAAGTTTAAAACTACAGAAACTTGCAAAAAATGCTGCCGCTGTTGGATTGAAAATCAATTTCAAAATAACAAAACTGCTACGCATAAACTCAACGATCGACACGCCCATTTTTGTGGAAGGTGAACAAATTGAAGATGTCGAGAAATTCTGCTATTTAGGAAGCACGCTAACTACAAAGAGGGGAACTGACGACGACATCAATTTACGAATCAACAAAGCTAGAGTAGCCTTCCAATCGCTACATAAAGTGTGGCGGTCTAGCAGCATTTCCCGCCCAACAAAAATCAGAATATTTAATGTCAGTGTTATGTCTGTACTTTTATACGGTTGCAGCACATGGGGCATCATGCAACAACAGAAACGTAAATTGCACACGTTTGTAAACCGTTGCTTGAGACAAGTTCTCCGCATCTTTTGGCCAAATTACTTCACTGCACACTGAAACATTGTATTTTTTACTCGATTGACACTACCATAGAATGATCGAAAAAAAAACAACAAACACTTCACACTGTTTGATGTTTACAATCTAGTCGAGTACTCTACTCGTTCGGTTGTTGTATTCTTCATACTCGTTTCAATTCGTCAAACGATGAGTATAATGAAGCGAGTACACTGCTGTTTTCTATTTCTTCAGTATGTACACTAGTGTATTTACCCCTCAAAATCAATAAATTTCTAAGGTGGTCCGTCGCTCTTTGTTGTTGCGTCTCTTTTTGCAATGACAATGAGTACAGTAGTGCAGTGTACACTGAAATCGAGTATTTTTGTTTTGGTGTGCTGCGTTTGAATGAGTGTACTTCTCTTTTGTCTTGTTACTTATTTGTTTTGAAACCTGTTTGGCGGTTACTGTTCTCTTCACTCATTCGTTTGTTTTGTCAAAATAGAGTGTGTGGCAGTAAGTAATTGATAAACAACTGAGGTTCAATATGTATGTGTGAGAGAAATCGGTTCATATTCTGCACTGATATTAACCAAATGCCACGACAGGGTCAGGAATAAAGTGAAAAAATCACTTTTCAAATGCAGACAGAAATGTAAAAACGACATAAAATTTTTAAAAATTAAAATTGTTCAATGAAATATTTTGTAGTTTGTAATTCGGTAATCATTATATTTCCAGAAGTCGATCCCACAATTTCCAAAATAATTTTGAAATACCCTAATAATGGGATTTTTCGTTTTTTCCCCTATATCTACTATACTAAAAGCCGGGTTTCGCATATCCTTTGCAGTTTAATTTACAACACCTTACCACATATAAATATGCCAAAAGTTTTGACATTTTAGCTTTGCGATTGGAGAAAATGTGGCTTACTTTTGAAATATGTGTAAAAAATGGTGTAAATTGGAAAAGCTTGGTAACAATACCAGAAAATATTTTTGACCCGTTCTTTTTTTGAGAGCATACCTTGGAAAGTTTCCTTTAAGATGATAGTAAATATGTTATACATTTTTTAACCAACTTCTTCTACAACTCAAAAATACGACATATACTTTTTTCCTAAAAAAATTACAAAAAATAGATTTTTTTGAAAATATAACTTCAAGTGGCCGTAACTTTTCTCCTATTAGGTATATCGAACAAATTTTTTTCGTCATATGGGAAACTTTATTGCCAATCTTATTGCCAATCTTGCCAATCTTATGCTTAAGTGAATAACATTGGTGCATATTCTGCTTCGATATTTACAAAATTCTAGCACAGGGTCGGGAAAAAAATTAAAAATTCAATTTTCAGATATCTCGGTAACTATACAAGATAACTGTTAGGTGCAAACAGTCTTTTGTAGACCTCGGTTAATAGAATATACACAAAAAAAGATTTTATGAATGACGAAAGTTACACGCGTTTAAACATTTTGTTCAACCGAGGTAGCCAACTTTGAGGCCCTGTAGCTCCGCCCATGTATACCACAGTGGGCCCAAACTCAAAACTTAAATTTTCTAATACCTCTTCTACAAACATGCCATGTTTGGTCGCAATCGGTTGTCTGGTTAAGAAACGGCAGAATTATTTCCCTTTGTTTATTGATTCCTCCCACTGTGCTTCGGCTCGGCAGTACCTGTATTGAAGTTGTTGATAAGGCTAAAAATGTAGGTGTTGTGTTTAACAATCTCAACTGGTCAGACCATATAAACACTACATGCGGTAAAGTTTATTCTATGTTAAGGAACATGTGGATGACGCAGTCCTTTACTCCACTACCTACACTGCTATATGGCGCTGAGTTGTATTCTGGATGTAATGCCAATGACAAAAGAAAACTTCACACAACATATAACAACAGAGCCAAGTAAATATAGGGTCTAAGAAAATTTGATAGGATATCGAGTTATGCGACTCAAATACTTCAAATGCCACTAAAATACATATCCATAAATTTTCTACATAATATAATATACTGCAAACATCAGAGGGACCGATTATAAGCAACACAACAAAGTTCAAGAGGTGTGTTTTCGCATATTATACCACTACATGAATGTCATTTAAATTCTATTAATTAAAATCTATTATTATAAAAGAGATAACTAATTATTTAATTATAAGTACTTTGTAAGCAATGCTTCAAATGTAACACATAAATTCCAGTAATTCTCTTATAAGATACATGTCTTGCTGTGCTGGAAATCACAAAAAATAATAAAAAATAAATAAAAAAGGCGTACATAAAGCGGAAGTAAAACCTTATATCATCGAATGGTTGTCAGTTATTCTAACTCACAGAAACATATCGTCGAAACACTGTGCCCTCAAGAGATGCGCTGGCTCAAAACGGCTTACCACAGGGAGAGTGATTTCACCCTTGATGTGGCTCTTAGTAGTAGATGAAGTTCTCGAAAGTCTAACAAATTTTGGGACCACAGCAGTCACGTACGCTGACGAGATAATCATAATGACGTCAGGAAAATTCCCACAGTCCATCGCTGACATCATGAGTGATGCTTTCTAGCGAATTGGGCACCCAAATGCAACTTAGGGATAAACCTAACGAAGACAGAGACTGTACTTTTCACAAAGGCAAGAAAAATTGCTACCTTAACACTATCATCCCTTCGGGGCTGCGGCCTGCAATTATCAAAATCTGCAAAATTTTTGGGAGTAATTCTCGACTCGAAACTCAATTGGATAGACAAATGAAAGAATAACAAAACTTTTGCAGCATTATATGCTTTTCAGAAACTTTTTGGTAGTAACTGGGGTATGCAAAGAAAACTATTTCACTGGTCTTCCGACCAATTGCCTAATATGGTTGTCAATAACAAATATCCAGACTCATTCAAAGAAACTAAGTAGGATAAATAGAGTGGCACTGCTTCATCTCACAGAGCGATGAAGACCAGGCTACAGCAGCCGTTGAAATTATAATGAACCTCATTCCACTTGGCATCTTCATAAAAGAAACTGCTGAAATGACTCTCGTAAGCCTACGGGAACTAACCCGTTCCCGTTAAAATATCTCCGTTCTTAGCTAAAACATCTGCTTCTTCGTCTCCCGGAATATTTTTGTGGCCTGGCAACCAGCACAGAGTAATTTTATGGTGTTCTATGAGAATCAGCAATTCTCTACGACAGCGGCTGACTACCTATGACCTTATATCCGGTCGCCTTAGCGCCTTTATTGCTGCTTGAATATCAATGTAAAAACTGATATCGCTGTTGTATAACGGTCTTGATATAACTTCAACTTTTAAATTGCGTATATTTCTACATTCATCCATTACTTTGTAGGACTCACGAATGTTTAGCTCCTTACATAGCTCCTTACAGAAAATACCACTGGCTGTGCCGTCAATCATTTTCCATCTGTATAGAAGTTTAATTTACCATACTCTATATGTTTCTCTTCCCAGTCCTCAATTGAGGGAATATTTGTAGTAAAATCCTCTTCTATGAAGATCTGACACAGTGAGAAGTCCGTGTGTGGAAGGTCAACACCATCTTTAAGTATGTTTGTGTGTCGAACAGGTGCCCCACCGATCTAGTTTAGTTTAGTTCTAGTATAAAGATTTCCAGGGGGAGAATGTTCACGATAATTTCCAGAGCTGTTGTTGCAGTCGTTCTCATGGCTCCCGTGAGATGAAGAAGTGACACTCTATTTATCCTACTTAAATTATTTGTGTGCGTTTGGTATTTTGTTATCGGCCACCAGATATGACATTCAAAGCTGCAATTGGTCGAACGATCGCGGTGTATATACAGTGAAAAAGTTTTGTTTCATGCCCCATTTGTTACAACAAATTTCTTGCACGGGTACAAAGCCGCGAAAGATATTTTCATTCTTTCATTTGTGCTTCCTATCCAGTTCAGCTTTGAGTCGAGTATTACTTCAAGAAACTAGGGATGGCATAGTGAAGATCGGCCACACTTGGGTGACCATGTCGGTAGAATATTAATAACGCTATCCATGATATCAGATATTGTTTGGAGGAATTTTCCTGAGGTCAAGATAATTATGTCATCAGCGTACGCTATTACTTTTACTCCAAAGTTTGTCAGAGCTCGTAGAATTTCGTCTACTATTAACAGCCATATTAAAGTAGATATCACTCCACCTTGTGGTAAGCCTCTTTTTGCTAATATTCTTGTATGACCGCTCATTTCAGAGGATATGTATCTATGAGTCAACATGGTTAAATATGATTTTACTCTCGCACGGTTTAGTGCTGCTGTTACCGCGTCAATTTTTGTGTTATTAAAAGCTCCATAAATATCAAAGAAAGTAGCGTAAACTCGTCATAGGACAAAGCTCTTTCTACATAGAATACAACAGAATGGAGTGCCGAGTCTACAGATTTTCCTTTCATATATGCGTGTTGACAATTAGATATGTCATTCATATTAAGATTTCTTCTGATATTCTCATCTCTGATTCTTTCTAGGGTTTTCATTAAGAATGAAGATAAGCTGATCGGTCGGAAATCATTCGCCTTACTATGTTAAATTTTCCCGGCTTTCGTGATGAACACTACTTTTACCCTTTGCCAAGATGCTGGAACATACCCCTTTTCTATACAGGCTCTAAATATTGATGTAAGGATGTTACCTAAGATATCCCATGATTTTTGCAGCAGACATGGGTATATACCATCCGCTTCCCGCGACTTATATGGGCCAAAAGTGTCGATAGCCCATTTTACTCTGGCCTGTGTGATGAATTTATTAATTTAGCCCTCCTTGTTTCTCTTTAATATTCCTTAAAACTTGTATTGTATTGATCCCAAGATTCGTCTATACCAGCTTTTTTGACTATGTTGTATAAGGTCATTGCTTTATTTCTCCGCTCTTTTAGTTAATTACTCCACCAGGATTTGTGTTTCTTGTTTTGCTTATTTGACATGATTTCTGATAAGAAGTTGTTAGACTCTGTTTGTAGCCGAGCTAACAGAAATAAAAATGATGTGAACGACTTGAGTTCTTAATAGGAACTAATTTTATTCACAATATTTTTACTTATCTTAAGACTAACCAAATAATTCTTAACCTGTCTTATAAGTACGAAGAAAAGAGCAAAGACATTTCTATAGCACAATGACCTACGCAGTGCAAGTTTTATGTGCACCGCTGATGCCCAATATAACAATTAACATATACCATAAACATATACCTAAACATAAACATAAAATTCATATCAAAATACGTAGATGACTTGTTCGCGGTCATAAATAAAAATGATCAAGACACAATAATGAAATTATTAAATTCGTACCACAACAAAATAAAATTCACCTTGGAAACAGAAATCTGCAGAGAAATTCCGTTCCTCGATATGAAAATAATAAGGGACAATAACAAACTAATAACAAATTGGTATGCAAAACCAACGGCGTCAGGAAGAATGATAAATTATAATTCAACACATCCCCAAAATATGAAAATGAATACTGCAACAAACTTCATCCAGAAAGTTTTACAACTAAGCACAGAAAAATTTATGACGGAAAATATAAACAAAATACATAATATTCTAACACTGAACAATTACCCAACTTCTGTGATAAACAATCTCATCAATAAAACCATCAACAATACGAACAAAAGAGTAGGCAAAGAAATTGATACTGACAAACATTTTTACATTAAAAAGCATCATAAACGACGACAACTCAACGATTGCATACAAAACAAATGAAACACTTAGGAGAATATTTACAAACAGAACAACAACAACAACAAACAAATTCAAAACAAACAACGTCGTATACGAAATCACTTGCGATGGAAACCAACAAGAAAAGTGCAATAAAGTTTATGTAGGAACAACAAAACTAATGCTCAGCACTAGACTTGCAGAACACGAAGCAGATATTAGAAAGGGAAAAGAAACGACGGCACTGGCTCAGCATGTTAAAGAGAGTGGACATGAGCCAAACTTCAAAACAGTAAGAGTATTGGACAGAGAAAAAATAGAGAATAAAAGATACACATTGGAGAGCTTACGAATCCAACAGAGAATTGAAAAAAAAAAAAAAAAATAAAATGAAACTGATTAGTTTTATTTAACAACAAACTCTGACCACAGTAGCCCACACAAACATAAATTAAATATACCATTGTTGTTGTTACTAAAGAAAACTATAAAATACGATAATTTATGACTTGTCCCAAATCTTTACTACAGAGTGCGTGATACCTACTACAACCACATGTCTGGCATAAGTATCACCCAGGTATTTGTATTTTTTATTCCCATAATTCATAACACAACATATCATCACAACTCTGTCTATCCGACTTCATACAATTCAGTTCAGATAACTGAACATTCTGCCGGCCTTAAAATATCCTAGTCTTTAATTAAAATACTTTTAAAATTTTTTAATTTAATAACTGATTAATAAATATTATTTAGAGCTGGCACAGCATTGGCTTTGACTTTAGTCGCCTTCTGAATTTGCAGACATCTTTATCGGGCTCCTTCGGATTCTCTTTCCGTTGTTCTCTTGCAGCGAGAATTTAATCCCCTCCCTCGGCGTTGGGAGTCTCACTCATCGGTGTACCCTTTCTCCAATGGTCCTCTTGACTCGTAATGATGCTGCCCGTTCATTACAGCTGCCGCCACCACCTACATGTCTTGTTATTTGTAAATGCAGGTGGCGGTTGATTTTTCTGTTACGATGGCTGATTTCTGTTCATAGATTTTCTTTTCTCCTTCCACAGCTCCAGTTTTTTCGTTTTCGTTTTCAGCTTCATCTTCGGACTCTTCTTTGTTTGGTACTGCTGCTTTTCCCCTTCCCTTGATATATATTTCCTTTATACTTGGAGTGGGTTCAGCGGCTACCTCTTGTTCTTCACTATGGACAGATGTGTTTAGTTTCCGCCCGCGTCTTTCTAGTGATGTGCTAGCCTTTTTAGCTGGTGGGGTGGTGGTGTGGCTGCAGCAGCCGCTTTTGTTTTAGTACCTCTAGCTCTGAAGCATGTGCGTCTTCCACCATCTTTCTGTGAACGACCTTCCACACTCTTCATCATTTTTCCACCATGTTTTTGAGAACTTTCAATGCGTTCCGATGGTGTACTTTTGATGAATGTCTTCTTATTCGTAACTGCTAGCGATGATAACTCCTCTCCTTTTATATTATTTTTGTTTTTCCTATATAAAACATCCGAATTAATTTTAATTCGGATGGAACATCCCCCCTCCAGTTCAACCTTGTATTTGCGTTAATTTGTCTTTTCTATTAACTTCCAAAGTGCTCTCAGAATTTTCCTCAAGCATCTTTGGTTTTTCTCTTGCCTCAACAACAAAATCCTCATCATTTTTCCTGGTTTCCAAAGTGTCTTGAGCATTTTCTTCAGACAAATTTGGTATTTTTATGTATCTCGACAAACCTAAAGCATCAAAATCTATACTCAAAGTGTTCTTATGCTCTTCTTTGAACAACTTTGGTGGCTCGATAAATTCAAATTCTAAATTCATTTTCAATCTCCCTATGGAGAAAAGTGTTATGTCTATAACCATGTCCCATTCTCCATTGATGGGAAGGCTCCTAAATGTTCTACAATGCATTAAGGAAGGCGACATTGAACAAACAAGGGAACATTCTCTCCTTGGCGTATACAGCCCATTATCTTCATCAAAATTTTGCCGGAATTGATTGGTTTGACCAAATTCTATCCTTGGCAATTCATATATTTCCGAGCAACTGGCTCTCCCAGTGCTCTTTGGGATACACATGACTTCAATACCAACCTGCAGCTATAGGAAGTATTTGTACCACTTTCAGTCATCTAGCTCAATTATTGTAGATTGTAGCGTGATTACAACGGACGGACGGACTGCGGACATGGCTAAATCGTCTTAGAATTTTACGACGACTAAGAATATATACACTTTATGAGGTCTCAGATCAATATTTATAGGTGTTACAAACGGAGTGACAAAATGTATATCCTCCCTTCCTATTGTGGAGGGAATACAAATGGGGTAAACTCACTAACTTTGTACTAAAATTTGTTGTGAGAATAATTTATGCGGTTTACAGTTTGTGAAAAAGTTGAATGTGTAAAAAGGAGGACAAAATCAATATTTTTGAAAGAAGGAGGAAGAACGGGAGGACATTGGTTGAAAGGGAGGACATGTCCTCCCAATGGAGGACGTATGGTAACCCTGCACACTATGAGCTAGTCGGCTCAAATCTTTGTATAATTTGGCAATCTGACTACCCACTATTTCCTGTCCGGCTATCAAAATTTCTGCCTCTTTACTATCAAGGGTGGCTCTTCTGGTTCTTCGCAGGAATCCTGGGCAAAAAGCAGCCATTTTTTAAAAAATATATTTAAATTATTTTTTGTTTTGTTTATTTTTTGTGCTCCAATCCACAAATGAGTATTCGAAATTCCTTACCGCGGGTGGGGGGAACTTCGAACTCATTCATGTTTTTAGGGGTCACCAAAATGTAGAGTGACGGCGGAGCGGAGCGTAGAAGGAGAAGATACGTGGACGGTTTGAGTTCTAGATAGGAACTAATTTTATTTACAATGTTTTTACTTATCTTAAGACTAACCAAATAATTCTTAACCTATCTTATAAGTACGAAGAAAAGATAGAAGACATTGATATAGCACAATGACCTACGCAGTGCACGTTTTATGTGCACAATCAACATACGAGTATAGCATTGTTGTTGTTACTAAAGAAAACTATAAAATACGATAGTTTATGACTTTTCCCTAATCTTTACTACAGAGTGCGTGTACCTACTTCAACCACATGTGTGGCATAAGTATCACCCATGTATTTGTATTTTGTATTCCCATAATACATATCACAACATATCATCACAACTCTGTCTACCCGACTTCATACAATTCAGTTCAGATAACTGAACAGACTCTTCTATGTTTTGAACAACTTTGTCAATTTCCTGTGTATTTTGGTAAACATTTCATCTGGTGGAAACCTTATTTTTGAAGCTTCTTCCGAACTTGCCCCAGTTTGTTCTTTTAGGTCAAGATGCAAGTTATATTTTTTACTTATTCCAAACCATAAATTGTAGTCTGGCTCTGTCAGGCCATTAATTGATTCCCTATTAGCCAAGGTTCTTGGATCAGGGCGACGTCTATGTTGTGCCTATGTAGAGGGAGGATAAGATTAATTGAAGCCAGTTCACAATGATGGAGGTTTACGTCAATAAATTTCGCCATCGATTACTTACTGGATTAGCTTTTAATCTTTCATCCGCCTCTATAATGAGTCTGGCGATAACACTGGTTACCCCAACGCTGACTCTGTAGCCTTTCGGGATTCGAACTCCTTCCATATATCCTAAAAACGAATTTAGTGATAAATTGACGAAAAAATCTTGCACAACTATACGAGTATAGCTTTTCTTATTTTAATGTTTGTAAAAAGAATATATGTAGTTTGGTGAAATCCTTCAAAGCATTCGACTTCTTCTCATATATTCTGAAACCAAGTTCAAGTATTGTTAAAATTAACAATACTTGAAAAATTTATGCTTTGATACTATAAAATTCTTCTTCTTTCAATACATTAAGGAAATAGTATTTTTAGAAGTTTATTAAAAATCCTTTCAAGGATTCGGGTCATGTATCCTTGAATTCAAATTACTGACAAATTAAGGAAATATTTGCTATACAACTTTAAAGGCTACTTCAACAAAGAACATGACGAATAAAAGGGATCCAATCCCCAGTACCCTGAAATCGGATATAATGCTAATGATAAGTTTAGTACTAAAAAATTTATTAAAAAAAAAATGCAAAACATTTCTTACACAAACGATATACAAAGTATCTACTCTTCTTCGTTAAATTCATATTCTTTTACAATATAATATTCAATATCTTTCAGAAGTACTGTATTTGATTTACTTTTTTGGCTTAAAATACTTATAGTAGGATCTGAATGTAGAAGAAGGTATACAAAAAGATCTTTATTTGTCTTTTCTCTGTCACATATATCATATATATATATCTATTGTTTCATATATATCTATTGTTTCCTTCATGAGTTTATCAAAATGTTCAATATTTATTCTTGATCCACTTGAAATAATTCTTAAAATTAAAGAAAAAATTCTTATTAAGGTGATATCAACACCAGTTATTTCTGATGCAATTTCAATGTTAGAAAAAATGTTCTGGCTGTATTCCCGTCATTTGTAGTGCCATAACCATTTTTAACTTTGTCTACTATGAGTCCCAATTTGTCTTTAAATTCTTTTTGAATCTCAGATTTTCTTTTGGCTACGATGTATTTTTCTACATCTGTTGTCACCCTCCATTTCTTCACTTGAACTTTGTACGCAATGTGAAGGACACATTCAAAAAACCTTATTCGTGCATGTAGTGTTGAGAGCCCATACTTGTAATGTTCTTCATTAATATTTCCTTCAGAAGTGGTAATTGAGTTCAATTGTGATGGCTTAGCTCCACAAATAAAGCAGGTGGAACAGCTTTTATTATTTGTTAGTACATTTAGCACAGCATGATCTATCATCGTTAGTTTCAGAGAGTAACTAACATTCAAGTGTTTTTCTTTGTAGTAAAAGGTTTTGAGGTTACTGATCTGTGCGGAAATATCCTGCTCCGTATCTCTTATCAAATCTGAACTCTCTTTCATAAACGTGAATTTAATTGGACGACAAAATCTGGGAGATGAATGACCATTTTCCCATAATACAGTTGAGTTTTCAGGATCCAAAAAGCGCAAGGGTACGAGTCACGCCACAAATATAAACTCATCGTTTAGATTTGGGTTGGAGCATCGTTGCCTATAAATACTGTGGTTGGAACTCCCGTCAAATCCCCATTTACATTCTAAGGTAATATTGTTTGTGGTGCTCAATTCGTTTGAATCCAATAAACCCTTTGCGGTTTGATTCAGTAGAGACTGCAGTGGAATTTCTGCAGAACTCTCCGTAACCATAATATCGTTTGGCACGAGAACTTGTTTTGTTTTGAATAACGCTTTATACGATGGAAAACAGTTTTTATGGGCCGAGTTGACTACATTCCTCATCATGTTGTATGTTCTGTAAGACAGATCCATGTCAACATACAAGGCCAATGCTTCTTGAACAGAGATGGTACTACTATTTCTTGGGATATAAACCTTTTCTGCGGCTTTTTTAATCAACTCCGCTGGTGTTGAAGTAACTAACTGTTCCACTCTTCTCCTTTTCCTCCTTTTAGAAGACTCCTCAAGCAACACTTTTGGTCTACTCCGATAACAGCTTGTACTTGGTTTCTAGTTTTAAAAAAAGTTTTGAGAAATTTTACTGAGTTGTTATAGAAGAACAAACGTTTAAATTACCTCAAACAATAATGGATCGCTTAGGCATATATCGGTATCCAGCTAAATGTTATAGGTTGTTTCAAACCTGTACTTACTACGATGGCATTTAACCCATTTTGTTTGGAACTTTTGAACCAATGCTGTTATTTTTTCTATCCCCTCAGCACTGACACTTGTGTCTATGTCGCCTTCTATTCGTTTTTAACACTTGAACCACGTTTGATATTTTTTGGGCTTTTACAGACAACCATTTTTCATAAATGTCACGCACTTTCATTTTGGTTAATTAATATTTGGTTATTAAATTAATATTTCAAAATAAAGAAATGGTGCAGGTGGATGCAGCTGAGACATATATTTTTGAATCTGGAGAGATCCCTAATTAACACTGAATAGGAACTGGGGTGGACCAAGCCGGACTTTTTTAGATACAGTCTGTCAAAAAGTAATTTTTGCCACTTCTCTTTTCTGATTTGTCGCTAACTTCATTGTAACGGTACACTCCATATGTTAGTATTTTGTAAACAAGACTTCCACAAATTTGTTTTGAATTTTGTACTCTTTAAGACCTATTATTACTGCATTACTGTACTGTTTACACGTGGTGTCTTATTATATGTTCCCACAGGTACTATAATTTAGTCAAATTTGAATTTTAGAGAAATAGAATTTCTGTAGGTCAAAAGTGGTCAAAGAGATTTTGCTACCAGTAGAAAGTGTCCTATTTAAGCCCATATATACAGGGTTGCCCATATTCGACGGACCCATCTGGCAACGCCATAACTTTTGACAGAGATGTCAGATCGCTTAATGACATACCGCGTTTGAAGCGTCATTCCAAGCAGATTTTTACCATGGAACAATACACGCCACGCGAGCGCTCTGAAATAGTTGAAATTTACATTCAACAGAAGAAGTCAATTGTGAAAAAACAAAAAACATAAAAAAAACAAAATTATCATGTCCGGTGAAGCCCATTTCACATTGAATGGGACCGTAAATAAGCAAAATTGCCGTATTTACGCCACTGAAAATCCTCAGGAGATTCAAGAATTGCCTCTTCATGACGAAAAAGTCACAGTTTGGTGCGGCGTTAGTGCGAAAACGGTCATTGGGCCGTTTTTCTTCCAAAACGAAAATGGCCATGCTGTTACCATCAACCAGGAGCGTTATCGCGACATGATGACCAATTTTGTGATGCCAATTATTCGTCGAAAGCGTATGAGGCAGTTCTGGTTTCAACAAGACGGCGCTCCACCGCACACAAGTCGCATAACAATCGATTTTCTGAAGAATTTGTTTCCGGGCCGTTTGATGTCGAAAAGTGGTGATTTGGACTGGCCACCGCGTTCGCCCGATTTGACGCCGCCTGACTTCTTCTTGTGGGGATATTTGAAGTCAAAGGTTTACGTTACCAAGCCAAGGACCGTAGAAGAGCTCAAGGACAACATTCGTGAAGAAATAGCCGCTATTCCGGCCGAAATGTTGGCGAAAACGATGGAAAATGCTGCAAAAAGGGCACAATACGCCATCAACGCCAGAGGCGGCCATTTGAGAGATATCATATTCAAAAATTGATGTAAACAAATCTACTTGGAACAAATTAAATGATTAAGATTGCCAACCGCCAAATTTTTATTTTTTTCTTTGATTTTTTTTAAAAAAACATGGGTCCGTCGAATATGGGCAACCCTGTACTTTTGTATCTGTATTGACCTGTCTGTAGAACACTTTTTCAAGTTGAATGAAATTACTCGGGAAAAAATTATTTTTCTCTTTTTATTTTACCTGTTCACATGACTTTTTATGTATGTACACCAAGCCGAGCTGTGTGTGTTATATCATATACATAGTTATCAATATATTTATATATCATATAGTTATCAAAATTAAAAAAAGTTTTGGGAATTTTTTTTAATTTTTCAAAATTTATTATTAAAATGGTTTATTTATACACATATGACCTTTTTTTAATACATGAAAAAACAAAAAACCCACAATTCCATTCGAAATATTAAAAAAAATTAAAACTTCAACTTGGACCTTTAATTTATCAATAACTACTGAATCGATTTTATTGAAATTGAAACTATAGAAAAGCTTGAGGAGTTATCTGTTTACTAACATAATCCTATCGGTTCAAAAGTTACAGAGTTTTGGCCAGTAAAAAACTATTCTGGACCACTGTGCGCCGATAGGGTTGAAGGTCATTGAATCGCAAAAGAAACCTGTTGGAAATAAATAATTTTCAGGCCAACAAATGTCTAAATTTGATAGATAAATTTAAAACAATTTTTCTATCAAAAGCGTCGGTAGGATCACCAGAACTTCAACTTACCCGAATACAGCAATTAAATCTCCTTAAATTGGTGTGGTTTGATGTCCAAAAAAACGCGGGGAACTATATTTGTCTCGAAAAAGAGGAGCTGATATTATACACTTCTGTACTCAAATAGAGAAGAAGAATTAATAGAGGTGCAGATTCCACTTTCGAAATTAGGAACCGTAAAGAGGTTCTCGACCTTACTTTTGGCAATCAGTCCAAAAATCTGACAATGAAGGACTGGAAGGTTTCCAAGGAAATTAGTTTCTCTGATCACAAAGATATAGAATTTAAACTACTGCGTAAATAAGATAACACTGATATTTTTAGAAACCCAAGAAAAACAAACTTTAAAGTGTTTATTACAAATATTATCATCACGGCACCAACACTTAAGACTTGCCAAAATAAAGGGTTTTCCAATAGGGACATAACAATTTCGTATCTTTATGTCAACGCACCCTCAAACCTGTTTTTGTAAATTCTTTTTTGCCACTTCGCACGTCAAATGGCAAGCGAATGCAATTTTTGTTTTTTGCACGCTTTGTTTGCGATGTAAACAAAGAAGCTTCCAATTATAATCGGCGATAATTATCGCCGACATGTTGGTTCTTAGAAGACAACAACGAACGAAATGAAATGTCTAATTAGACTATCAGAAAAATGCATTCGTGTCGGTTATGTTTACCGCCCTTTTGAAAGATAAACTGAAAATTGTTGGGTAAATGAATAAAAAATGGATAAATGAACAAAAAACATAAACATGTATCTTTTGCAGAATTAACAATCATAATTTCAAAAAATGTCTGTTTATTAGTTTGTATAAAATGTTTTGAAATCCTACAACCACACTGACGCTTTGTGGTTTTTTTCATAATACCTTAAATTAGATAACCCAAACAATCGTTTAATATACCTTACGACCTAGAAACTCTTTTTTGAATTGGTTAGGTTTGTCCGTCCTCTGTTTGTAAATGTACTCGTAATCTTGTTACCAAGTACAGGTCTCAATTATGCTCAGATCACTATGAAATTTAGCAAGAACTTTCTTTTTGTCTCAAAGACTTACTGAAATGGGTGCAGCAGGTTTCCGATTAAGATATAGCCCCTATATATACATATATGATCAATCAAGCAAACAATTGTATTTGCTTTCAGTTGTTTGATTATTTCTTATAGTCTACACGGAGGAAAATCGGCATTTTTGATATGTTTGAATTGAAAGAAAACATATTTGGAAACGAATTTTTTAAATATTATATATTTGTTAACAAACAAATTTTATTTGAAAATCAAGAAACTTTGTTTGGAACGCATATATTAATATATTAGAACAATATATATTTGCGCATTGACTTTCACAAATAAAATATGTATTTACTTACAAACAAAGTTATTGTTTAAGATGATTTCCAAATATATTTTATTTAAAAATGATTTTTTAAATTTGCTAAATTTTTCGAATATGAGTTAGTTTTTCCTAGATTATAGTTAAAAATGTCTTTAACAGCATTAGCTGTTGTTTTAAATCAATAAATTTTAATTTATAAGTATTCCAATTCATCACTATTTGTCAATGCATCAAATAAATTTATATTTGCGAATGATTATACGATTTAAGTTTTAATTAAATTTTACAAACATATAAAATTTATAAAAAATGCTCTTTAAACATCTGAACAACAGAAAACTTGTCTTTAAATTAAGGCATTGATACATTGCCAAAATACATAAATACAAAATACTAGTTCCAAATAAAAAAATATTATAATGGGAACATATTTTTGTTTAGAACAATATCCTCCCAAACATATAATATTTGGCTATGTCAAATATTATATATTTGGAGTGTACCCTAAACATATGTATAATTCAAGCCGAATATGTTTGGGACAATATACTACAGAAGCGATCTTTTTTCAGCGTGTAGAATCAGCTGTTGCTACATTTACAGCTGTTGGATAGGGTTGCCCCCGTTCTGATATTTTCATGTGGAAAAGGCTTTAAGAAATGTCAATAACAACATGAGGGTAATATTGGTCTTTGACAGGAAGTGACAATGAACCAAATTACAAACATGATTGCTTGGGTGTGAATAAGTAGAAGAAAATTATTGCTTGGGTAGCTATCGCACGTCTGTGTTTTGGTACATTTAGCTGAACAGGCTGTTAGTGTCAAAACGTTAGTCGAACTCAACATTTCCATCATGGTGAAGGTCACTTACGTGCATCGTTTGGAAATCATTAAAAATTACTACCGAAATTCTGATAGGGCCACATCAAGTCATTGGTCTATGCCAACAAGCCAACAACTTTAGACGAGCTCAGAGACAACATCCAACGCGAAATTGCCAACGTTACGGTCGAAATGTGTGCAAGAGTGGTGGAAAATTGGGTCCAAAGAATAGATCGCTGTAAACGGGCTCGTGACGGTCATGTGACCGAAATTGAATTTCTTTCTTAAAATGTAACATGTGCACTACACACGGAATATATTTGAACTCTAGATCTTAAATATCCTGTGTTTTATTAATGTACTAACTGACCCCAGCAGACGTTGCCTGTACTGTTTGGGATATATTGGTTTGTTGTTTATTGATATTTCATTCAAAAATTCATACATCCCGAGTTCAGGAAAAATGTATATTGACCATATGTCCACTACAGCGCCATCTACCATAGAATCATACATAAAAACTATTAGCAAGACAAACCATACATACATTTGAGTCAAATCGCTCTGGAAATGTGAATTTTGCAAATAACTTGATCACTCCGCAATCTATCGCGGTGAAAATAATTCGAAAACACAAATGACCCCAAACTGAATATATTGTCCAATTTTATGATTTCGGAGATTATGCGTTACTAACAAACGTACAAAGGATTTTATATTTAAAAATAAAATTTTTATGTCCTTAATGGACATCAGTCGCCGTCAGTCGTAGCGAACGGACGTGTTATCGCAGAGCGGACATTTTTCAACCTATTACGCAATACCTATTCACCTACCAACTACGCAGCCACGTGGTTTGTTGTTTTTAAAGCGTAGGTTGAATTAAATGCATCGGTCTCTGGAGAGAAATTTCTGAGAAATTTCTATTACGGGCTAAAGCTTGCTATGGGGGTGTCTCCCCCAACCAATTTATGATTAAACCAAAAAAGACGAAGGAGATTACGGCGCAGGGGAGAGAAACCCCAGTGCTGGCGACAAGCGTTGATTCACTCACGAGTCATGTGTCGTCTTTATCGAACAATAGTGAGCATGCAACTTCTACGAGCTTTGTTGCTTGGATTTCGTAGTCGAAAATGAAACAAGACCCAGGTGGGGCTCTAAGCAACCCCAGCCTTTAAAAGAAAGTGGGGACTCTGACTCATCAAATGATAACAATAACACTATCGTTGCTAACTCAAAGAGACTGTCAGGGGTACAAAGAACACAAAGAACACATGGAGGCCGCTAAAAGAGTCACGTCTCCCGAAGAACATAGCGCTGTGAAAGTGGCTAAGAAGAAAAAGGGCTCGCCGTCTTCCAGTAATTCGGAGAAACCTAACGTAACAACACAATAGGAAGTCTCTAGTCGGGGTCCTGCGATCGTGGGCGGTAAAGTTGTATTCTAATAACCGAGATCTACAAAAGGCTTTTTGCACCTAACAGTTATGTTGTATAGGTACCGAGATATCTGTATTTCAAAATTTAATTTTAAATTTTTTCTCCGACCTTGTGCTAGTATTTTGTAAATATCGAAGCAGAATATGTACCAATTTTATCCACTTAAGCATATCTAGATTGGCAATAAAATTTCCTATATGATGAAAAAAATGGTTCGATATTCCCAATAGGACAAAAGTTATGGCCACTTGAACTTATATTTTGAAAAAAAATCGATTTTTTGTAATTTTTTAGGAAAAAAATATATATGTTATATTTTAGAGTTTTAGAAGAAGTTAGTTAAAAAATGTATGACATGTTTACTATCATCTTAAAGGAAAGGTATGCTTTCAAAAAAAGAACGGGTCAAAAATATTTACTGGTATTGTTACCAAACTTCTCCAATTTACACAATTTTTTACACAAATGTCAAAACTTTTGGCATATTTATATGTGGTAAGTTGAACTGCAGAGGGAATCTGAAACCCGGTTTTAAGTATAGTATATATAGGGAAAATCCTAAAAATCCCATTTTTAGGGATTTTCAAGATTATTTTGGAATTGTGGGATTGACTTTTGCAAATATAATGATTTGCGAATTACTCTCGATTTGTGAAGTCAAGTCCTAAAAACTACAAAATATTTCATTGAAATATGTTGATTTTTAAATATGTTATGGCGCTATTACATTTCTGCCTGTATTTGAAAATTGATTTTTTGACTATTTCCCCGATCCTCTCCTAGCATTTTGTTAATATTAGATCCAAGTATACGTCGATTCGTTTCAAACCGACATTTGCGAATTAACAAGAATATTTTCTAAATAATGCAAAAAATTTAGCTTAGATACACCAACTCAGACAAAAGTTATGGCCATTTTAAGTTCGGTCGAAAAATGTACTTTGAAATTCTAGAACAAATTATTTGAAAAGTATACCAAATATTCATTATGAAGGAAACTACTTGTAGAACATTTATATTAATACCTATAAAATAAAAAATACTCATTCATTATTGCGTTATTGTTCCTCATTCTAAGGAAATCCCTAATTTTTTACCTTTGGTGTTAACAAAGTTATTTATATGATACAAAATTGTTGATTTCTTTCCATTTTCATAGATGGCAGGTAACAGGTAGAAACCGGAATCAGGTAATATTATTATTTATTATTTATAATAAAACCACAAGGTACTTCGAGATACCACATCATTAAGAATTGAGCAGTCAACCATGGAGTTATTATTAAAGCACTCAACACTGTACAGTATTTTGATTAAAATACCATCATATCCTTTTGAGGAAAAAGTCAGTAAATTAGTGACATTTATCGAAATAGCATACAATAGCAAAATAAAGAAAACAGAAATGTGCAAACTTCAAAAATTTGTAAAAATGTTTGATGTGAAATGGTCATCTTCAAAATCAGAACTGAAATTTCTTTCTAAATATTCTGATTGGCTCGACAATGATATAGAATTTTCAGTGTGTACATATTCAGTCCTACGAAGACTTATCTATAAAGATGAAGCGTAAACGTATGTCAAACAATCTTTCTGTTATGTCTACTGATGAAGTTTCGGATACTTTTAAGGCATTGTTAAAACAGGGAAAACGACCAACGGATGCTATTAGGATAGCCGATGTGCTTCCAAAAGCATTGTTGAGAGCATTCCAACGCCATCATCTGGAAAGGCGTTGAAAGAAAAAAGCGTCAACGTTTTACATCATAAAGGAGAAGAAGAAATCGCTTATACCATCACCTCTACAAGTTTCTAACTGCGCAGTTAGTATTGAACTATCCAACCTTCTGGAAAATACTGCGGCACGAATAGTTCCTACTCTTTCCAAAGAACAGCGGAAACAAATTGATAAGTGTGACTTACAACTCATGTGTAAGTGGGAATGTGATGGCTTATCAACACTATCGGAATATAAACAAGCCTCAGCAGCCCAAAATGTTCCAGACTATAGAAGTATTTTCATGACATCCTTAGTCCCGCTGAGAATTAGGAAGAAAGAAGACACGGATTCTCCTTCAACCAGTTTTCATGACGTTTGGATAAACTCAACACCTGGATCGAAAAGCTTTTGTAGACCAATATGCCTCGAGTAGGAGAAGGAAATTAAATGCATGGAACCCATAACAATTGCAATATTGGACTTTTCTTTTACAATTGGATTTATTGTAAATCTTACCATGATCGACGGTAAAGTTTGCAATGCGATAACTGGAACATCATCTACCAAGGGGATTAAATGTTAACCCAGACAAAACTGAAATATACAAAATACAAGAAAATACAATATACATATATACAATACATACAAGAAAAACGAAGATCCCAAATTTTACCCGGCCTCGTTTCCTGAATAAGACAATTGCTGTAACTAAAAAGGTAAAATACTGGAAAGATCATTTTGAAGAAAGAGTTATAAAGGCCCACAGATGTTGGTCGTTGTGCAGAAGAGCTATGGGTTCAAAATGGGGACTACGTTCAAATATGACTCACTGGCTTTACATGTGCGTGATCAGATCAATAATAACCTACGCCTGTGTAGTGTGGTGGACATCAATGGACAAGAAGTGCAACGTAATAACTTTGCAAAAAATTCAACGTATGTATGTGCTGTTTAGGCATAAGAGGGGTATTTAGAACTGCACCATCATGAGCGTTGGAGACTGTACTGCACATCCAACCAATAGACATCCGAATAAAGTATGAGGCAGCCCTCACAGCAAGACGTCTACAAGTGATGGACATTCACATGCCAGAAATCTCCGACCGCATTCCTGAAGTGCGGCTTAGAGCTACCCGTGATTCCTTTGTGCCAGCGAGGAGGAAGAACGGGTCTGAGACATTTTATTGGTGAACCATAAGTCGAACTTCACTTCCGCCACCCTGACGTTATTGCTCGAACTTAAGCTTGAAATACCGTGTTATGGGTATTTCAAGCTTAAGTTCGAGCAATAACGGAGTGTGTAAACTGGCTCAGTAATGCCACAAAGCCTACATATGCCAACATCTTGACACAGAGCCAAATGGCGATTAAAGCAAAAACATCGGAAATGGTCAAATCCAGAACTGTGCTAGACTGTAAATAACGATAAATGATTACTCAGCCCAATGTCAATTGCATATTTGCTGGGTACCAGGACACAACGGAGTGATTGAAAATGAACGGGCAAACAACTTGGCTTGAAAGGGCAGAGAACTTCGAGTAATAAACTTGGAAACCTTTCGAGGCAAGAGAAGTTTTCTGAAACTAAACAAGATCGATATTAGCAAGATGATGAGTGCTCTAACGGGATACTCAAGCTTACAAGCACATCTTCATCGCATAGGACTAGCAGGAAACGACGAATGCAGGGCATGCAAGGAAAACATCGAAACGATGGAACATTTTCTGTGTCACTGCCCGGCTTTCACACATGCAAGATCCCAATATTTCGGGTCCGACATATTACCAGACTTGACTCATCTGAGAGGATATGACTGGAAGATACTGAGCAAATTTGTGTCTAGTACTCATTTTCTGCATCTCTTGAGGTATAAAAAGATCATAAATAAGGAGCGCACAAGAGGCCGAACCACTGGATTAAGTGTATGTCCATGGACATGAGACGTTTAAACGTCTCCTCTCTTCAACCTAACCTATGTCCTTAATGGAAAACCCGGTATAAGGGAAATCGACACAGCAAACCGCGTAACAAGAAACATACAACTTGGTGGAGTTACAATCTAAAGATACTTCGAAAAAATACGAGAACACTGTACAATGCAGCCAAGTATTTTGGTTCAGAGGAATCTTGGAATTAATATAAAGCGAGTCTAAAGGAATGCAAAAAGGAAACAAGAATAGCTAAAGGATAGATTTTATCAGAATACGAGGATTGCTATTTATATTTCGGTCCTGGCAATGCTGGTGTTGCCAGATGAAAACTGGAACTTCCATTGGAAAGTATGAAATTTTTTTGCATAACTTCAATCAGACCGTTTTGTCATTTGAGAGCGAATTGTTTTGGTTACAGTGTGTTGAAAATTCACCTCCAAAACATGGTTTTTGAACGCTTCAACTGCTGCTTCAGGCGTGGAAAAACGTTGACCAAGCAGTTTTTTCTTGATGTGAGTGAATAAGATTAGAATTCGAATTCGACGTTTTGGCCGGTAAAAAGGCACTGGTTTGAGCCGATGTGTGAGAGCTCGCATTGTCATGTTGCACAATGATTCGTCTTCTCTTGTTCGTTTTTCGAATTTCTCCGAAGACTTCAGGCAAACGAATTGTGGTGTACCACTCAGAATTGACCGTCCTACGTTGCTCAAGCGGAACAGTCGCCACATGACCAGACGATCTTATAAACGTCTTTTGAAGCACCGCGATCATATTTTTTCAAAATTTCTTTGCACCAATCGACACGAGCTTTATTTGAGCTATTGTAAAATTGTGCGGGATCCAACGAGAACAAACCTTTTTTACGGCCAGGTGTTCATGCAATATCGAATGTATGCTGGTGGAAGAAATGCCCATGGATGCCTCTATCTCACGGTATGTCACTTGACGATCTTGCATTATCAGTTCACGCACGCCATCAATGTTCTCTGGCACAACGGCCGTTTTTGGACGACCTTCATCTATGAGCGAACGTCGGCCACGATTGAATCCATTAAACCAATTTTCAGAGTGCTATAGGATGGTGCTTCATCGCCATACAAGGTTTAAAGTACATCGATGCACTCTTGTCGTGATAATCTACGTCGAAAGTTATGAAAAATGATCGCACGAAAATGTTCACGAGTTAATTCCATATTTTTACCAAATTGATTTTTTCAAGTCACTGTAAACAACACAAATTATGGTCGTACGTCAAAACGTTCTGAGTTCGTTTATGCTAAAAAATGTCAAACTTTCCAATGGAAATGTCAGATGGCGCCAGGCAACACTTAGTGTTGCCTAGGCCAGAAATATATATAGCAACCTCGTAGTAGAAGGGCCCTCAAATATAAAATATACAGCCAGACTGCGAAAAATGCTATCAAAGCAAAAACACTTTGATGGCAACTTGCAGAAAGAAGGCGGAGAATGGACCAACAAACCTGAGGAAACAATTGACCTCCTGCTTGGGAAAGTAATTAACAAAGAAACAGTAAAGGACAAATGTAAAGACAAGAAATACAAACGATTAGACAGTTTTGGCCCCTACAAATCGCCGGGGCTGGATGGTATTTACCCTTGTATGTTACAAAAGTCATGGGAAATCCAGGGCAACGCGCTTACTCTAATATTCACAGCCTGCCTGGAAATAGCCTATGTTCCATCTTCTTGGCAGAAGGTAAAAGCCGTTTTTATCCCCAAAGCTGGTAAAATCCAACATAGCAATGCTAACGATTTTCGACCGATCGGTTTATCTTCCTTTTTACTGAAAACCTTTGAAAGAATTATAGACGAGAACATCAGAGTAAATCTCAAGCGGGATGGTATATTAGAATGTCAACATGCGTATATGAAAGGAAGATCGGTAGATTCAGCACTTCACTCGGTTGTATACTACATAGAAAGAGCTCTATCTTTTAATGAGTATTCTCTAGCGACATTCTTGGACGTCGAAGGAGCCTTTAGCAATACAAAAATATAATCGGTCACAAAGGCGCTACATAATGCGAAAGTAAAACCTTACATTATTGTATGGTTGTCAGTTATTCTAAATCATGGAAATATCGTCGAAACTCGGTGGCCACACAAGAAATGCGCTGGCTAATAACGGCTTACCACAGGGGGGAGTGATTCACCCTTGCTGTGGCTCTTAGGAGTCGCGTACGCTGATAATATAGTCATAATGACGTCAGGAAAATTCCCACAGATCATTGCGGACATCATGGGATGCGGACATCTAGCGAATTGGACACCCAAATGCGGCTTAGGAATAAACCCAACGGAGACTGTACTTTTCACAAAGGCAAGAAAAATTCCTACCTGAACACTACCATCCCGTCGGGGCCGCGGTCCGCAATTATCAAAATCTGTGAAAATTCTTGGGGTTAATTATCGACTCAAAACTCAATTGGATAGAAAACACAAATAAAAGAATAAACCAGTAAGGAAAGGCTAAAGTCGGGCGGTGCCGACTATATAATATCCTACACCACTCTCGTAATATTGAATAACTCTGATATATACATTTTGTAATTCATGTATAAATTGTTTACATAAATTTACTTTTGGGACATTTTATACTTAAATAATACCCTGTACCACAGTGTGGTGAAGGGTATAAAAAACGATTGGATCTAAAGAGCCAAATCGGATGAAACATATATATGGGAGCTATAGCTAAATCTTTACCGATTTTCTTCAAATTCGGCAATGTTGGTTCATGAATCAAGAAACTCTACCATTCTAAATTTCAAAACGATTGGATGTAAAATATAGCTTCTTCAGGACTAGAGAGCAAAATCGGACGAAACATATATATGGAAGCTATAGCTAAATCTTAACCGATTTTCTTTAAATTCGGCAATGTTGGTTCATGGATCAAGAAACTCTACCATTCGAAATTTCAAAACGATTGGATGTAAAATACAGCTTCTACAGGACTAAAGAGCAAAATCGGACGAAACATATATATGGGAGCTATAGCTAAATCTTAACCGATTTTCTTCAAGTTCGGCAATGTTGGTTCATGGATCAAGAAACTCTACCATTCTAAATTTCAAAACGATCGGATGTAAAATACAGCTTCTATAGGACTAAAGGGCCAAATCGGACGAAACATATATATGGGAGCTATAGCTAAATCTTAACCGATTTTCTTCAAATTCGGCAATGTTGGTTCATGGATCAAGAAACTCTACCATTCTAAATTTCAAAACGCTTGGATGTAAAATACAGCTTCTATAGGACTAAAGGGCCAAATCGGACGAAAGATATATATGGGAGCTATATCTAAATCTGAACCGATTTCAACCAAATTCAATAGCGAAATACTCTAAACTGCAAAATTTCAGAACGATCGGAGTGAAATTGCGACCTGTAGTCGACGAACAACTTTACGTGGACAGACGGACGGACATCGTTAAATCGACTCAGCTAGTGATTCTGAGTCGATCGGTATACTTTAAGGTGGGTCTAGCTGTGTTATTTTCAGGTGTTACAAACATCTGCCGTGAAACAAACTTATAATACCCTGTACCACAGTGTGGTGTAGAGTATAAAAATTCGTTTGCGGCATTATATGCTTGTCAGAAACTTGTTGGTAGTAAATGGGACATGCAACCAAAACTATTTCTCTGGATATACACTGCGGTCGTCCGACCAATTGTCTCATATGGTTGTCACGTTTGGTGGCCAATAACAAATATCCAGACACACTCAAAGAAACTAAGTAGGATAACTAGAGTGGCATTACTTCATCTCACAGGAGCGAAGAAGACCATGGCTAAAACAGTCCTTGAAATTATAATGAACCACATTCCACATGAAATATCTTCATAAAAGAAACTGCTGAAAAGACTCTCGTAAGGCAACGGGAACTAAACCTGATCGGTAATCACATGTTAGGCACACACAGATTTGTGAATATGAAGAAAACCACCCTCGTACGGACTACACAACGAGCCAAATATTCATAGGTGATGATTTTACAACGATATTTCCCTCCATAGAAGACTGGAAGAATAATAGACTACTATACGGAAACTTAAATGTTTATACAGATGGATCAAAAACGACAAATGGCACCGGCTGTGGTATCTTCTGCGAGGAAAGATTCGAGAATCTTATAAGCTAATGGATGAATGCAGTATATTCCAGGCTGAAATATATGCAATTCTAAAAGCCGCTGAAATGCTATCGATGAGACCGCTATACACCAGTGATATCAGGATTTTCAGCCGCTATCGTAGAAAACTGAGGATTCTCACTGAACAGGCCACAGAGATGTCCAGAGAAATGAAGAAGCGGATGTTTAGCTAAGAATGGAACACTCCTTACAGGGGGTGTTGTTTCGCATGTTTTACCACCATTGTCGTATTATTTTTATACCCTCCACCATAGGATGGGGGGTATATTCATTTTGTCACTCCGTTTGTAACACCTCTAAATATTGATCTGAGACCCCATAAAGTATATATATTCTTAATCGTCGTAAAATTCTAAGACGATTTAGCCATGTCCGTCCGTCCGTCTGTGTTTGTAACACCTGAAAATAACACAGCTAGACCCACCTTAAAGTATACCGATCGACTCAGAATCACTGAGTCGATTTAACGATGTCCGTCCGTCTGTCCATGTAAAGTTGTTCGTCGACTACAGGTCGCAATTTCACTCCGATCGTTCTGAAATTTTGCAGTTTAGAGTATTTCGCGGATGTTAAGATCGGCTGGTTGAAATCGGTTCAGATTTAGATATAGCTCCCATATATATCTTTCGTCCGATTTGGCCCTTTAGTCCTATAGAAGCTGTATTTTACATCCAATCGTTTTGAAATTTAGAATGGTAGAGTTTCTTGATCCATGAACCAACATTGCCGAATTTGAAGAAAATCGGTTAAGATTTAGCTATAGCTCCCATATATATGTTTCGTCCGATTTTGCTCTTTAGTCCAGTAGAAGCTGTATTTTACATCCAATCATTTTGAAATTTAGAATGGTAGAGTTTCTTGATCCAAGAACCAACACTACCTAATTTGAAGAAAATCGGTTAAGATGTAGCTATAGCTCCCATATATATGTTTCGTTCGATTTGGCCATTTAGTCCTATAAAAGCTGTATTTTACATCCAATCGTTTTGAAATTTAGAATGGTAGAGTTTCTTGATCCATGAACCAACATTGCCGAATTTAAAGAAAATCGGTTAAGATTTAGCTATAGCTTCCATATAACAGGTGGCGCAAAAGTAACCTTTCGGTGTTATGTTAGACGCGATTGGCGGTCAGCAGCTAACAGCTGATGCACCGTCTGGACTTTATACGGAAACATCTTCAAATCTTGTACCAAAATTCGCTGTAGAGACCGTCGACTGATACCCATTTGCGTGGCACGTCGTCTGGTCGATGTCAACGGCGCTTCCATGACATCCTCGGCTACAGCAGCAATATTCTCTGCAGAACGGCTACTTCGGGGTCTGCCACGCCTGGCAGCATCACGTGTTGTGCCAGTCTCTTCGAGGCGAGCGGCTAAACGTCGCAGTGTTTCACCAGTAGGCGTTGGACGGCCAGGAAATCTGTGCCAAAGTCACCGAACGATTATTGGTCATAGTCAGCAATATTCCGCGTTCTGGAGCAGTGTAGCGTAACATTGTTTATTAACGTGTATTTCGCATGTGTTTACTACACAAATGTCAAAACAGAACTGACATTAGGGGCCAATCGCAAAATTTATAGCATTTTCTGATAGGAAGATTACTTTTGCGCCACCTTGTATATGTTTCGTCCGATTTTGCTCTTTAGTCCTGAAGAAGCTATATTTTACATCCAATCGTTTTGAAATTTAGAATGGTAGAGTTTCTTGATTCATGAACCAACATTGCCGAATTTGAAGAAAATCGGTAAAGATTTAGCCATAGCTCCCATATATATGTTTCATCCGATTTGGCTCTTTAGATCCAATCGTTTTTATACCCTTCACCACACTGTGGTACATGGTATTATTTAAGTATAAAATGTCCCAAAAGTAGATTTATGTAAACAATTTATACATGAATTACAAAATTTATATATCAGAGTTATGGCCGAACTTAACGCTTTTACTTGTTACAGACTCAAAGGCAAGAATAACGAGAAATGACACAGTCGGTGGGTGACCTCCACAGGCTGTGAGTAGACCAAACTAATCTGGGACGAAAAGTATACGAGAAATGCAGAATACATGACATAATACACTGGGAAAAGACATGGTAAGAATCGGCTTCAGAAATGATGATATATGTATATTGCGCAGGGAGGCTGACTATCCGGAAGACAGTTATCATGTCCTTTGTCAGTGCCCGGGGTTAAGCTCATTCTTCTTTCAGACATTGACGGAAATTCGAGGTACCGAACCAGGCAAAAATTTGGCTTTATGAAGGCATCAGGATGGCATCCTTAACGACGCAAACGGCTTCCAGACGTGGTAGAGATCTCTGGAGAATTTTACGCTAAACTGGGACACCGAAACAACGCCCTTTATAACGAAAGTGCTTTTCTACGACGACTTACACGATTTAATTTGAATTAGTGGAAGAAGAGAAGCAACAGAACCTAAGGAATAACAATAGATCAAACCTGGTCCAAGTTTTATGCATCAGAGAGAATCTGGTGTCTTCCTCCTACAACCTTACCTAATGCTTTGCACATTCAACATGAATGAATTCTTATTTTTATAAGTCATGGCGTACATATTTGGAGGAATTGTGTTCTTTGGGATTCGGTGCATATTTGGTCGCAAAAGATATTCTATTTAATGCACAAAATAACTTTTTAATTATTCATTACGGAAATATTTGCTATTTACTTCGACAACGGAAAAATAACGTTGGATTTTCGTTCGTTGTTTTCTAATTTTTCTTCTACGGCTTTATTTCCTTCTTCTTGAATACATACACACATTTACGGTCTTTCTGCATTTGTCAATGTAATAAATACGAAAACGCACATAAACTCCCTAATATCTAAATCTGAACCGATTTTGACAATGTTTGTTCTTGGTTCAAGAAACTGTTATCTGCTAAATTTTAAACGGATCTGCTGAGAAATGTCCTTGGCACACATTTTTATCTGCGAATATGGTGAAATATGTGTTGAGAAATGGGATTAGAAGCAAAATCTTAACCTATTTACTAAAAATTCGGTAGTGTTCTTCCTTGTATTAAGATGCACTTCTCTGCTAAATATCATAATTATCGGATTTCAAATACAGCTTCTATAGAGCTTAGATGCCCAATCGGAATGAACATACTCGTATATTGTGGTTTTCGAATTAACAGCACATCTCAAACAAGCAAAGTCGGATTAAGTGCGGCCATGCCGAATCTTATATACCTTTCACTATGGATCGCATGTAAATGGCTTCGGGTACAAATAAACTCATTATGAAAAATTTCAGCTCAATTCGTTGAAATTTGTGGTTGTTCGCGTTAAGAAATCAAATCTAGAAGGACCTTTGTATGGGGGGCTGTAACAAAACGTGGAACTATGACTACCGTTGTTCGTGTGAAATGTTCCGGGTATAAATAAACCCTAGCTACCAATTTTCTGCCCGATAAGTTGAAATAAGTAATCTCTATGGCATTAAGAAGTCATATGTAGAGGGGCCTTTGTTTGGGGGCTATATCCAAACATGGTCCTATGATTACCGTTGGTCGTGTGAAATTCTCCGGGTATAAATAAACACTAGTTACCAATTTTCTATCCGATCAGTTGGAATTTGTGGTCTCTATGGCGATAAAAAGTCAAATCTAGAGCTACCCTTGTATGGGGACTATATCAAAACTTGGACCTATGACTACAGTTGTTCGTGTGAAATGTTCCGGGTAGAAATTAACCTTAATTACGAATTTTAAGCCTGATCAGTTGGAATTTGTGGTCTTTATGGCGTAGCAAATCAAATCTAGAGGGGGGCTATTTCAAAACATGGACCTATGACTACCGTTGTTCGTGTGAAGGATTCCGGGTATAAATAAACCCTATTTGCCAATTTTAAACCCGATCAGTAGGAATTTGTGGTCCCTATGGCGTTAAGAAGTCAAATCTAGAGGGACCCTTGTATAGGGGCTATAACAAAATTTGGATTTATGAAACCGTTGTTGGTGTGAAATGGTTTAGGTAGAAATAAAACCTATTTACCAATTTTCAGCCCGATCGGTTGGTATTTGTGGTCTCAATGCGTTAAGAAGTCAAATCGGGGAGATGCTTTATATGGGGGCTATATCAAAAAATTGACCGATATCTACCATTTTCAATGCCAAGTTACCTGCAGTCGCCGCCTGTCGTAGCGAACGGACGTGTTATCGCAGAGCGGATAGTTTTTAACCTATTACGCAATACCTATTCACCTACCTACTACGCAACCAGGAGGTTTGTTGTTTATAAAGCTAAGGTTGAATTGGATGCATCGGTCTCTGGACAGAAATTTCTGAGCTCAGTCTGGAAGGCCTATACCGACGTACCTATTACGTTCTAATACTGGCTATGGCGGTGTCTCCCCCAACCAATTTATGATTAAACCAAAAAAGACGAAGGAGATTACTGCGCAGGGGAGGGAAAACCCAGTGCCGGCGACAAGCGTTGATTCACTCACGAGTCATTTGTCGTCGTTATCGAACAATCGTGAGCAAGCAACTTCTACGAGCTTTGGTGTCTTGGATCCCGTAGTCGAAAATGAAACAAGAGCACATCCAGCCGCAGGCAAAACAAATGATAAGACAGATGAAGCAGAACCCAGCCGGGGCTTTAAGCAACCCCAGCCTTTAAAAGCCAGTGGGGACTCTGAATCATCAAATGAAAACAATATAACTATTGTTGCTAACTCAAAGAGACTGCAGGGGCACAAAGAAGGAAACTGAATAAGTTGAACCGACAGAACCTATTACGGGATGAACCTGACAATTCTGCCTCCAATACAAACATGGAGGCCGCTAAAAGAGTCAGGTCTCCCGAAGAACATAGCGCTGTGAAAGTGACTAAGAAGAAAAAGGGCTCGCCGTCTTCCAGTAATTCGGATAAGCCTAACATAACCACACAAAAGGAGGTCTCTAGTCTGGGTCCTTCGATTGTGGGCGGTAAAGTTGACCCAGTAACGCAGGCCAAGTCAACCAAATCATCCGTTAAGGATGAGGCTTTAACCAAAAAGACTCTACAGACACGGAAAAATAAATTGGCCATAAAGAAGGGTAAGAAGCCACCGTCTTATTCTAATATAGCTAAACAACATTTTCGAGACGATCTATGCCACTCCATAATTGATAGCAGTAGTGCTTCTGGCAGAATCCCCGAAGACCAAAAGAGCAACTTCGAAGATTTGGTCTATACGAGGGTAGCGGAATACGTCCTCGAATCTAAGGATGAACCACCAATCGAAGTAATGAGTTGCAAGTTTGAGAGGGGTGTTTTGATGCTAAGGCTGGCATCACAACGCTGCGCTGGTGTCCTCGTAAAACTTGTGGATAGCTTCCCCTCAGCATGGGACAGCGCAAAGCTAAAATTGGTAAGGAAAAGCGACATGTTAAGGGATGTCCCAGTGAGTTCTCATAAGGTCCCGATTGGCAGGACAGATGAATCGAGTCCAAATATACTGTCTGAAGAGGCAAACACTGGTATTGAACGGATGGAGACAAGTGAGACACTGCCAAGAACTGATGTGGAAGTAGTCAATAACACCACCAGTTCAGCAATAGTACCGCCACTTTTGCAGGAAGTTCCCAGCAAAGGTGGTGATCAAAATAAAAAGAGCCACAAAACGATTCAAAACAATGAGGGAGCGACAAAAAATAACACCGCCTCCCAAAATTGTCGACTGGAAGATGGTGTAATAGGTAGTGAACGAAAGGAGGAGAATGACCCACTACCAAATAATGAGGGGTGCCACCAGATAGGATAGACTCCCAAAAGAAACATTTACTGGAAGGACAATGATTGAGGTCAACCAGATAAACCTCCACCGGAGCGAGACAGCATCCAACGCTCTGATGGACATCATAAATAAAGGCGGGGTTCATATTGCTTTGATCCAGGAACCATGGACAACTAGCAACAAGGTTACTGGATTAAACCTTGTGAACTATAACCTTTTCTACGCTAACACAGGTACTCGCCCAAGGACTTGTATTGTGTGCCATAAAAACTTATGTTTTATTTTCTCTCCAGAGTTGTCAATATCGGACGCAACGGTGCTGAGGCAAGGTAATGGAAATATGTACCTGGCGTCAATATATCTGCCATTCGATGCGCCGACATTGCCACCTACGTCGGAATTACAACGTCTGGTGAGGGAATCCAAACACACAAGTAATGAGTTATTAGCTGGATGTGACGCCAACTCCCATCATATCGCTTGGGGTAGTACTAACACCAATAAAAGGGGACACGCCCTTATAGAGTTTTTGAATACAAATGACCTCATAACTCTTAACATAGGAAACACTGCAACCTTTTTTTAACAAAATTAGGGAAGAAGTACTAGATATAACGATATGTTCAGAAAATCTTATTGATGAGATGCATGAGTGGAGGGTTTCGGATGAACACTCCTATTCAGACCACCGTTATATAAGGTTTAAAATTGTAATAAGGCTAAGACCGACTGGACTAAATTCGGAAATCTACTTAGAAATCGATTGGGGCAGCCTACACGCGATTATCTAGGTGCAGAAGACATTGATATCAATGTTAAGAAGATTACCGAGGCTCTTGTAAAATCATTCGAAGATAGTTGCCCACTTCGAGAAAGGAAATCTGCCTTTGAGAAACCCTGGATGACAGGACAAATTCGCTTTACAACAGATTTCGACGTAAAAAACAATCAGTATATTGGGACGACTACCACAGAAGACTCAAAGAATACAATAAAATCGTTAGATCGGCGAAACGTAACTCCTGGAGGCTTTTCTGTGAACAGGTAGACAGCGTTAACAGCATGTCTAAAATGAAAAAGTTCCTCTCAAAAACTCATGTCCAAACCGAAACACTGGTGGATGAAACGGGTAAAAGGATGGAAACTATAGAGGATACCGTTAGGCTCTTGATGAAAACTCATTTTCCGACTGGTAATGCTGGACCAACAGAGGAACAGTTACAGAATGAAAATGTATTGCATCAAGTACCTATTACGGATATAACAGATGGTATGGTTAAAGAAGCGATAAAAAGTTTCTCTCCCTTTAAGGCTGCGGGACCGGATGGAATATTTCCAGCAATTCTGCAGAATGAGGTGGATCTGGTATCAACTCATCTGGCTGGAGTGTTCAATGCATGCCTAACCCATTCGTATACCCCAAAAAACTGGCAGGAATCAAGGGTGGTCTTCATACCAAAGCCTGGCAAGGCGAGTTGTACGACCCCAAAGGCTTATCGACCCATTAGCCTTACTTCTTTCCTTTCTTTCTTGTTAAAAACAATGGAGCAAATAATTGATACCATGGTCAAAGGTAAAATAGCGGATGACAGGCTAAAATTCAAACAACACGCCTATGTCAAAGGAAGATCAGTGGAAACAGCTCTGCAGGAGGTAGTGCACCACATAGAAGAGTCCTTCAGTAAAGAAATGTATACACTTGCTGTTTGCATAGACATTGAGGGCGTATTTAACAATGTACAGACCGATACACTTATCCAGTCCTTAGACGAGTTTCAGTTTGACCGGGCGCTGAAAAACTGGATCAACAATATGCTAAGGAATAGGTGGATTATTTGTGGGTCATATGACGTAAAAATTAGAGACAAGGTAAATCGTGGTATACCTCAGGGGGGCATTTTGTCGCCTCTTCTATGGGTTACGACGATACACAGTCTCCTAAAAGCCCTCACCAATGAAGAACTTAAACCAGTCTGTTATGCAAACGACGTTGTAATACTGCTAAGGGGCTTTCATCCAAATCTATTATGCAGAAGAGCTGAAGAGGCACTTAACATAGCATATAACTGGGCACAACCAAGGGGATTAAATGTTAACCCAGACAAAACAGAAATATGTCTATTTACAAGGAAAACGAAGATCCCACGTTTTACCCCGCCTCGATTCCTGAATAAGACAATTGCTATAACTAAAAAGGTAAAATACTTGGGAGTAATCTTGGATCAGAAACTGTACTGTAAAGATCATCTTGAAGAAAGAGTTACAAAGGCACACAGATGTTGGTCGTTGTGCAGAAGAGCTATAGGTTTAAAATGGGGACTACGTCCAAATATGACTCACTGGCTTTACATGAGCGTGATTAGACCAATAATCACCTACGCCTGTGTAGTGTGGTGGACATCAATGGACAAGAAGTGCAACGTAATACCTTTGGAAAAAATTCAACGTATGTGCTGTCTAGGCATAAGCGGGGCATTTAGAACTGCACCAACAACAGCGTTGGAGACTATACTGCACATCCAACCAATAGACATCCGTATAAAGTGATGGGTGAATGGATAAATCGAGACCACAAGTCGTACCATCAGAAGATTTTAGAATATTTAGTTGGTCACATTAAAACGCCAGAAATCTCGGACCGCATTCCTGAAGTGCGGCTTACAGCTACCTGTGATACATTTGTGCCAGACAGACGCTCCTGGGAAAATGGAACTTTGGCCCATGTGCCAGTGGGAACCAGCTGCTACACGGATGGGTCCAAGCGAGGAGGGAGGACGGCTCTGGGACTTTTTATTGATGAACCAGAAGTCGAACTTCACTTTCGTCTCCCTGAACATAACACGGTATTTCAAGCAGAAGTTCGAGCAATCACGGAGTGTATGAGCTGGCTCAGTAACACGACAAAGCCTAAATATGCCAACATCTTCACAGATAGCCAAATGGCGATTAAAGCAATAACATCGGAAAGGGTCAAATCCAGAACTGTGTTGGACTGTAAAAGAACGATAAATGATTACTCAGTCATGGTCAATTGCGTATTTGCTGGGTACCAGGACACAACGGAGTGATTGGAAATGAACGGGCAAACAGCTTGGCTTCCAAGGGCAGATAACTTCGAGTAATAAACTTGGAAAATTGGAAACCTTTCGAAGCCACGAAAAATGAGTTGAAGCACTGGGCAGTGATGGCTCATAAAACTGTGTGGAATGGCGCAACAGTAGGAGCAACTGCAAAGATACTGTGGGGTGACCCAAATGAAAAGAAAACAAGAAGTCTTCTGAAACTAAACAAGATCGATATTAGTAAGATGATGAGTGTTCTAACGGGACACTCAAGCTTACAAGCACGTCTTCATCGCATAGGACTAGCAGGAAACGACGAATGCAGAGCATGCAGAGAAAACATCGAAACGATGGAACATTTTCTGTGTCACTGCCCGGCTTTCACACATGCAAGATCCCAACATTATTACCAGACTTGACTCATCTCAGAGAATATGATTGGAAGATACTGAGAAAATTCGTGTGTAGTACCGATTTTCTGTAACTCGTGAGGTATAAAAAGATCATAAATAAGGAGCGCACAACAGGCCGAACCACTGGCTTAAGTGTATGTCCATGGACATGAGACGTTGAAACGTCTCCTCTCTTCAACCTAACCTAACCTACCTGCAGTTATTAGAAGTATCTATAGCAAATTTCAGTCATCTAGCTCAATTATTGTAGACTGTAGCGTCATTACAACACACGGACGGACGGACATGGCTAAATCGTCTTGGAATTTTACGACGATTAAGAATATAGATACTTTATGGGCTCTCACATCAATATTTAGAGGTATTACAAACGAAGTGACAAAGAGAATATACCCCCATCCTAGAAAACAATCTATCAAAATGTTAAACGACCCCTTGGTAAAAACGATTGTGTAGTAAATGGATCCAAGTTGAAGAAAGACAAAGTGCTGTGCAGGCTGTAATAAAACTATCGGGAACTGTTGGTGTTAAAATAAGATAAGGAAACACGTAAAAGCGTTAAGTTCGGCCATGCCGAATCTTATATACCCTCAACAATGGATCGCATGCGAATGGTTTCGGATACGAATACACTCATTATACCCAATTTCAGCCCAATTCGTACAAATTTAATGTATTTCTGGCGTTACGGTGTCAAATCTAGAGGGACCTTTGTATGGGGGCAAAACATGGACGTATGACTACCGCTGTTCGTGTGAAGGATTCCAGGTATAAACAAACCCCAGCTACCAATTTTCCGATCAGTTGAAATTTGTGGTCTCTGAGGCGTTAAAAAATCAAATCGGAGAGATGCTATATATGGGGGCTATATCAACAAATGGACCGATATTGTCCATTTTCAATCCTACCCTGCAGATATAAGAAGTATACGTACCAAATTCCAGCTACCTAGCTCAAGTATTATAGATTGTAGCGTGATTACAACAGACGGTCGGACGGACATGGCTAAATCGTCTTAAAATTTTACGACGATTAATAACATACATACTTTATGAGTCTCAGCCCAATATTTAGTTTTCATTTGAGAAGAATACCTCCCCCTATGATGAATCTGATGACAATGAAATCGATACCCATGCCCAGTTGTTGTCGCCAGAAAAACAACAATAAGTACAGTAATTTAAACTTGCATTATTAATGACTTAATTATTTTTTATTGTATGTCTACAAATAACAATTATTTTGAAACATTGAATATTTTGTTGATTATTTCCAAAAATTTATTTAACACAATGTCTGTAAACATCAGAAACATATCTTCTGTTAATAAATTTATCACACTTAAGTCGTATTTATCACAGTTCCCATGCTTACAAAATATAATCGCTATACAAGATTCATGGTTTCAGTTGGTTTCAGAATTCAATATATTTATGATCAGAAAAACTTACTTCTTTGGACACCTTCCAGTCTTTGATAGTAAATTTTATGGGTCTATTACCTAACGTAAGGTCGAGTACCTCTTTTCTGCTTCTGCTTTGAAAAGTGGCATCCATGCCTCTATTGTGGATTATGAACTGTTTTTCTAGGAGGAATTCCATTAGAGAGTCTCCCCTGGGATTGGTATCCTTACTACCCCATAGCATGTTATGAGCGTTTGCATCACATCCCACTATAAAATCCCTTTTTTGTCCTGACAGTAGCTTATCAGGTCTCTAACCACTAGTGGAAGTGGTTCTACTATGTCATTGTGCGAAAAGTAAGCCGATGCTATTAAGCACTGTCTTGCATCTATAATTATAATCATGACCGTTAGGTCTGTATTTGATAACTGATTTAGAAAAAAACACTTTATGTTCTTTTTGAACAAGATGCAAGTTCTCTTTTAATTACTAATTCCAAAGCATACATTTTTTTAGTCTGGATCTGTCAGGCCATTAATTTGATTCCCTCTTGGATCAGCGCGACATCTATGTTGTATCTATATAGATGGAGAATAAGAATAATTGAAGCCAGTTGACAATGATGGAGGTTTGCTTGGATAAATTTCACAATCGATTACTTACTGTATTAGCATTTAATCTTTCCTCCGCCTCTATAATGTGTCTGACTATAACACTGACTTTCCCAACTCTGACTCTATAGCCTTTCATTTCCAGTTTTTCAATAGTTTCGCTGTTCACTGCCAAAATTATAGATCTTCCAGCTTCATTGGACGGGTCCTCATTGCCATCATCTACAATAGCAAGTCGGATGCAGCCTTCATTATAGAGATTTGCTCTATGATAATTTTTTGTTTTTTTTTTATTACGGTTATTTCCGCTGACGCAGTGTCATTGGACCTCTTTCTCTTGTGTACTTCACGTTTCTCGAAATCAAGGTTACACGACACATCATATCGTATTTTTTTTATACCAGCTCACATAGACCAGTTTAGGTCCCTAGTGTTACCACGGGCTGAAATGCCCCTCATCGAATCCAACCAGTTTGATATACAAATTTATCGATACGATAGTACGAATATCGGTACTGGAAAGATCTGTTAGGGTGCCTAGAAAGGCCGACCCCAGTATGTCCAGTCGTCGTTTACTCAGAGCGGTACAGTCGCATAGTAGGTGCTCAATGCTCTCCACTTCTTTCTCATCTCCACAGCTTCTGCAGAAGTCATTAGAGTCAATACCCAATCTTTTGGCGTGTTCACCGATCAAGCAGTGTTCCGTCAGAACTGATACTAACATAGGCAATCTTTGCATCTCTAGTGCGAGGAGATATTTTGATCTTCTCAGGTCAAACCTTGGCCAGATTTGTCTAGCTACCCTGCAGGTGCCGATTTCTGTCCATCTTTCGTAGGACTACCTGATTGCCTCTTGCCTAAGCCAAAGCTTGTGTGGATAGTGGCGCACCAATATATGCAAATTCTTCGAGAATTTTTAATGTCGTCTTTTCCTAGCAAGTACATCGGCTTTGCAGTTCCCCGTGTATATTAAACATCTCAGCCATCTGCGGTAGTCGAGGGCTGTTTGTGAATTTAGGGATGTTGCCTCCAGAGAATTGATGGCAGCCTGGCTGTCCGAGTAAATGACAACGCCAGTGTTGGTTACTATGTTGCGACTCAGCCACTTGGCTACTTCTCATATTGCTATTATTTCGGCTTGATAGACACTGCAAACTAAGCTCTGCACAGTGTACTCCGAAGGCAACCTTTTCATCAAGCTTAGAACCATCGGTGTAAAAGTGGAGATGGTTTATATTACCTGGTATTCTTCCAACCCATTCATCTCTGGCGGGAATCATAGTGATGTAATTTCTCTCGAAGGTGTACACAGTAAGCATATAGTCCACTCGGTCGGTTACCATAGCACTACACTTTGATATCCTCATGTGACCGTAGTTCTTGTACCTCCACATTGATAGGCAGTTTAGTCTTATTGTCGTATAACAGTATTGGACGAACTACTGCTATATAAATCCAGTGGACGATTTTAGGAGAGAGGGCCCACCGCGACCCTACAGCCTTTTTGCAGGAATATAGGGCGACGTTGGCCTTCCTTACACGTTCCAGTTTTCTATCTAGAATTAATCCTAAAAATTTTAAACTTTCAGAAAAGACTAGATCTGTTCCATTTATCCGAGGTGGAGGGTCCAAATGTGGGATATTATTCATCATAGTAAAGATAACCAATTCTGTCTTGTTTGGGTTTACGCCCAAACCGCTGCTTCTGGCCCATCTATCCAATTTGTTCTGAGTCACCTGTAGAATGTCTCGTTTTCGGACGTTTTCGAATTTGCCACTTACTGCGATTGCCACGTCGTCCGCATATGCCTTGACCTTGCAGCCACAACGTTCTAGATCTAGCAGGATTTCATTCACCGATAGGTTCCAAATTAGTGGAGACAGCACTCCTCCTTGTGGGGTCCCTCTGTTTACAAACCATGTTAGAGTTGTGGACCCAAGACATGCTGTTATGCGTCTTCTGTTGAGCAGACTTTGAATTTGTCAAATCAAACTAGAGTTAACTTATAGATGTGACAGTGCCGCAATTACTGCATCTGAGTGAATGTTGTTAAAAGCCCCTTCTATGTCAAGAAATGCCACAATGGTGAATTCCTTGAAATGCAGGGACGATAGTGCTCACAAGTTCGTGCAGGGCTGATTCTGTAGACTTCCCCTTATTGTAAGCATGTTGGTTCACCGACAGGAGTTTTGTATCCTGGTTTTCCCTAATGAAATAATCTAAAAGTCTTTCCAGACCTTTCAATAGGAAGGATGATAGGCTAATTGGTCTGAAGTCTTTTGGCCTAGTTTGTGATATCTTCCCCGCTTTATGTATGAATACCACTTTGATATCTCTCCATCGATTCGGGATGTATGAAAGCCTGATACAGCCTACATACATTTTCTCCAGCCAAGGGATAATGTACTTCAACATTTTCTGCATTTCTGCTGGAGTGATGCCGTCTGGTCCAGGTGACTTGAAGGGCTCAAAGCTGTTAATAGGCCAACTTATTCTGGATCTCTCAGTCAACAATCTAGCAACGCTCGCAGTCCACTCGCATTCTTGTTGATCTTCGGGTTCTGTTGGTGAGTTCCCCGAGAAATGTGTGTCGAGCAGTATGTTCAGCGACTGCTCGCTGTTTTTTGTCCAGTTATTTGCCTCATCCTGCAAGTAACCCACTGTACAGGGTGAAGCTGATAGTATTTTCCTCAGCCTTGCGGCGTCGGAGACCTTTTCGACTTCGCCACAGAAGGTATACCAAGAGCATCCTTGCGCCTTTCTAAGCTCCTTCTTATAGATCTTGAGTTGTTCTTTATAGGCATCCCAAACATTAGCGACCCCAGTAGATTTAGCCTTGTTGCTGGTCTTTTTCATAGCCGTTAGCTCAGAAGTCCACCATTGGGGTTCAGTTTTACCCTTGTACCTTGTTATTGGACAGGCTTCTTCAAGGGAACTATTGAATGATGTGGTGATATGCTCGACCAGATTATCCAGCCCGGCTTTGTCATTTGGTTCGTACAGAAGTTTGGAGTTGAGGACTTTCTTGAAATTCTTCTCATACAGGTGCCACTTTGTCTTCTAACATTTCTGTGGACGGCAGGTTCAGGCACTTTTTCAGCGAGTTTGAAGTCAATATAATGGTGATCTGAGAATGAGTGGTCGTCCAGTACATTCCACCCAATAATTTTGTCTGACAGCCTGTCAGTAGCAAACGTTACGTCTAGTCGGTTTATTACCTATGTTACAAATACTTAGGTTGGTAGTTAGAATAAAGCCAAGAAGCGAATCACCCCTATTGTTTATATTCGTACTACCCCAGATAGTATGAAGAGCGTTCGTGTCTGCACCAATAATCAGCTCGACCTCGTCAGACGTTGGTTCTTCTACTACTTCCCTGAATAGAGCAGTCGGTACTACAGCTTCATAAGCCAAGTAACTGGAGACCACCCAATATATACGATTACCGATCTCCAGACTAGCAGATGTTTGGTCTTTACCACTTAAATTACCCAGGAGAAAGATACTTAGATCTTTCCTGGCCAAAATGCAGGTTCTTGGAGTGCCTTCACAGTTGGCCACAAGCAGTTTAAAGTTGGGTGTCCTGATACCGCACACCCTTCCTCCCACTGCGTTGGGCTCCTGTATCAGGACGATGTCTACTGCACCTGTGGACAGGCACAGCAATAGAGCCGCTGAGGCTGCTTTAGCGCGATGGGGGATAATCTGTAGAATTCTTACCATCATTGGTAATTGACAGATTAACATCCACCACGACAAGGGTGTTATCGAACTCTTCGTCCGGAGACTCCCCTCAGCCCCTCTGTGTCAGAAGTAGAGCTTTCGTCCTCAGAGAAGGACGTTACAGTTCTTCTGTTAGAGTCACCAGAAATCAAGGGCGTGGGTACCTCCGCTCTTCCAGAAAGCCGTGTATCAACCACGGTGGACGACTCACCTTCCGCAGTGGGAGCTATATCCGGCTTGTATACCTTCAAGACTATAGTCTCGAAGCCATATAGTACGGTTGCACTTGCACGTTGTACGAGGTATGTTCAAAAAATATCGGGAATTTTTAATTTCCGCGGGCTACGTGTATTTGATTTCTGATATTTTTGCAGCGTTATGTTGGTACTCATGTCCCTTACTTATGCTGACAAGGTCGGCCATTTTGAATGTTTAGTTAATTTTTGACAGCTGTTGTGCTTGGATGTGTTTTAACTTGTCTTCGATTTTTATCTATTTCAGAAAATGGAATAAAGAATCTGCATCAAATTTTGTGTGAAAAACAAAATAAAGTGCGCTGACGCATTCCGAAAGTTGACTGTGGCATATGGTGAAGCTACCTTGGACCAAAGCAACGTTTATCGGTGGTACAAAATGTTCTTAGAGGGACGAGAAGATGCGAAGGACGAACAGCGTGCCGGACGACCGAGCTCACAGTTTTCTTTGTTTGCAGGGGCGTGGTGCATTATGAGTTCTTGCCACATGGTAGTACGGTCAATATGGAATATTACCTGCAAGTTATGCGCAAATTGCGCGAAGCAATCCGTCAAAAACGCCCGGATTTGTGGAAGAACAAAAACTGGCTTTTCACCATGATAACGCCCCTGCACACACTTCGTTGCTTGTGCGCGAATATTTGGCCAAAAACAACACAGTAATGGTGCCGCAGCCACCGTATTCCCCTGACCTAACCCCCTGTGACTATTTTTTGTTACCAAAACTGAAAAGGCCCATGAAAGAACGACGCTACGCCACGTTTGAGGAGATAAAGACGGCACGGAGGAGGAGCTGAACAAGATCACAAAAAATGGTTATTTGAAGTGCTTCGAGGATTGGAAAAAAACTTTTGGTAGAAGTGTATTATATCCGAGGGGAATTACTATGAAGGGGACAAAATAGATATTCATGAATAAATAAATACTTTTTGAAAAAATACAAAATTCGCAAATATTTTTGAACATACTACGTATGTGGGAAGTGGATTCAGCGTTAAGGATCAAATTGACCTGCCGCTTTTTACCATCCGCCTCACCCACCTTGCTGATTCTCCAATCTCAGCTGGCTTATGGGTCTTAGAAGCATCTCTGACGCCTTTAGCCCATGTTAGTGACTCTTTTTGTTTTTCGGTAAGAGCCGAAACCTCAACAGCCTCCAACTTCGTCAAAACTCTGAGCGCTATCCGGTGCTCATTGTGCTTCCGTTTTGACGGTGTGACATGACGTTTTCCCCTCACCGTGCCACCTGTTGTGAGTAATGGGGAGAATTTTCACCATTTTTGGTGTGGTCGGCTTTGGCCAAGACCAACGGACGGACAGTAGGACGATTGGGGAACCCCGCTCCATCGGAACACGAAGGCATCCCCTCAACGAATTTATTTATTTTTTTGTCTGTATTAGCCCGTAATAGGTACTACGATGTAGGCCTTCCAGACTTTGTACAGATTTTTGTTTTGCGATTCCGTAATAGATGCTGCCTAATAGATTTTAACTATCCGCTCTGTGCTAAACACGTCCGTTCACTACGACTGATCAGCAACGGAACTGATAACCCATCTGTTTTCTCGGCGGGGGTTTGAGATGAAGCACTCGGTCTTCCTTTCGAGGCCGTCGCACGGTGGTCCAGAATTGAATTTTAATCACCGAATGTTGATGCCATTCAATAGTAAACATATCAAAACTAAGGTATTTTTACTTATTTATAAACAGACGAATATAGATGTTAACGCGCCTTTACGCTACTGAAGTCGCTTTAACCGACTTCCAAATTCAAACTATTTGTTGTAGAAAAATTATGTGACTTATTTATTCAAATATAAAAATTGGATGAAAAGTTTGGAAAACAATTTGATATATATATGTATGTATATATGTGAAACAATTCAACACAGAAAACTTGATAACAATAGAAGTGTTATTACTGTAGAATGTAGAATAATATGTATGTACTAGCTGAGCCCGGTGCGCTTCGCTGCCCATGTCAAAATTAGCGCTGTAGAAACTGTATTTTATATCCGATCAGTACGAAATTCGGCAGAAAGAGGTTTGTTATTACATGAAGGAATACTGCCAAATTCGGAGAAAATCGGTTCAGATTTAGATATAGCCCCCATATATATGTTACCCCCGATTTGAAATTCAAGCGCTGTAGAAACTGTATTTTATATCCGATCAGTAAGAAATTCGGCAGAAAGAGGTTTCTTATTACATGAAGGAATACCGCAAAATTCGGAGAAAATCGGTTCAGATTTAGATATAGCCCTCATATATATGTTACCCCCAATTTGACATGTAAGCGCTGTAGAGACTGTGTTTTATATCCGATCAGTACGAAATTCGACAGAAACAGGTTTCTATTTTACATGAATGAGTATTGAAGGAAAATCGATTCAGATTTATATATAACCTCCATATATATGTTCCTCCAGATTTGGTTACAAAGCGCTATAGAAGTTGTACTTTACTTCCGATCATTACAAAGTTCTCCAGAAAAATGTTTCTCAATTTAGGAACGAATATTGTTTAATTTAGCGATTATCGGTTCAAAATAAGATATACATACACACACACACCACATTTACTAATTATTCCAAATTATTATCGCAATGACCCTTATCGCATTGTTAGGGAGGTGTAGGGTATTATATAGTCGGCCCGCCCGACTTTCTGCCTTTCCTTACTAGTGTTAGTAATAAATTCACTGAATGAAAAAAAACTTATAAAATTTCCAAATTCTTGTTTCATTCATTATCATATTGCGATTGTATTGGAGTGAGAAGCTGTAATTATCGCATACCGAGCATTTATTCCTATATAATACTTGCAAGATATATCAAAATATGGGCTGTGCCACGCCCACTGGTCCTAGTCGGCCCATTTGTAAGCCAATCACGTAGACTGCTACCAGATACATATACGCAAAATTTCAACACTCTCGCTAACAAAATGAGCAAGATAATTCAATTTCAAAATTTGGCATATATGGGCGGTGGCACGCCCATTGGTCAGATCCCGCCAATTTTTGGACCAATCACGTGGACTGTAACCAGATACATATGTTCAACATTACAGCACTCTAGATAAAAAATTGTGCAAGATATATCAATTTCGAAATTTGGCTTATAAGGGCGGGGCCACGCCCATTGGTCCGATCCCGCCCATTTTCCGACCAATCACGCAGGCTGCCACCATAAACATATACACAAAATTCCAGCACTCTCGCTAACATATTGTGCAAGATATATCAATTTCAAAATTTGGCTTATATGGGCGGGGCCAAGCCCATTGGTCCAATCCCGCCCATTTTTTGACGAATTACATAGAATTCCACCAGATACATATACGCAATATTGCAGCACTCCCGCTAGCAAATTGTGCAAGATTTCAAAATTTGGTCTATGTGGGCGGGGCCACGCCCATTGGGTCGATCCTGCCCATTTTTGGACCAATCACGTATACTGCCACCAGATACATATACACAAAATTACAGCATTCTCGCTACTAAATTGTGCAAGATAGCTCAATTTTGGGTTATATGGGCGGGGCCACGCCCTTTGGTCAGATCCCGCTCATTTTTAGACCAATCACGTAGGCTTCCACCAGACACATATACACAAAATTACAGCACTCTCGCTAACAAATTGTATATAGATATATCAATTTCAAAATTTGGTCTATGTGGGCGGCGCAACGCCCATTATGTCGATCCCGCCCATTTTTGGACCAATCACGTAGACTGCCACCATATACATATACACAAAATTACAGCACTCTCGCTAACAAATTGTGCAAAATATCTCAATTTCAAAATTTGGCGTATATGGGCGGGGCCACGCCCATTGGTCCGATTCCGCCCATTTTTGGAAAATTCACATAATCTGCCACTAAATGCATACACACAAAATTTCAGCACTCTAGCTAAAATTTTTTCTCAATATCAAAATTGGACCCATATGGGCGGGTCCACGCCCACTTGATATATCGAAAATTCAAGTACCCTATTTTCAGCACCCCCTACACATGTACATGCTGTGAAAATTTCAAGATGATCGGTCTAGCCGTTTAGACGTCTATACGGAACAAAGAAACATACAAACAAACAAACAAACCCACAAACAGACACTCTCTTTTATATATATAGATGATATGTGGTGAGACACTACATCAGTCCCCCACCAGTAGGAAAAAAAATAGTAATACTAGTACACTATACAGTGACTTAAATGATATTATTAGTTGTGTTAGCTTTAACGTGTTGTGATAGAGGTACGTCCGTTCTATCAATATTGGCCGGTTTCAGTAAGGCTATGTGCACTTTTTTAATTATATTACCACATAGGATTTTGAAAGTGTTTTTCGCTCTTTCTACTACTTTGAATCCATCATAGGGATGTTCGAGACCATCAGGTCTTTGCACCTTAACAAATACGAAATCACAATTAAGAAGATCTGGTGGGAGAAGGTGTCGAACTTTATTATTGTGGTAAATTACTTTGCAAACAAAGTGTTGTCCCAATCTCCGAAGCATTTCGTCTGAATCTTCATCCGAAGCGTCCGTATTTGCTACTAAATATCCAGGAAGTCTTAAAGTTTGTACATAGACAAGCTCCGAAGAACTGCATCCGAGATCTTCTTTAATACTTAGGTTAGGTTAGGTTAGGTTGAATAGAGGAGGCGTTTAAAACGTCTCATGTCCATGGACATACACTTAAGCCAGTGGTTCGGCCTGTTGTGCGCTCCTTATTTATGATTTTCATACCCCACGGATTACAGAAAATCGGTACTAGACACGTATTTTCTCAGTATCTTCCAGTCATATCCTCTGAGATGAGTCAAGTCTGGCAATATGTCGGAACCGAAATATCGGGATCTTGCATGTGTGAAAGCTGGGCAGTGACACAGAAAATGTTCTATCGTTTCGATGTTTTCCCTGCATGCCCTGCACTCGTCGTTTTCTGCTATTCCTATGCGATGAAGATGTGCCTGTAAGCTTGAGTGTCCCGTTAGAACACTTATCATCTTACTAATCTCGATCTTGTTTAGTTTCAGAAAACTACTGGTTTTCTTCTCATTTGGGTCACCCCACAGTATCTTTGCAGTTGCTCCTACTGTTGCTCTATTCCACACAGTTTTGTGAGCCATCACTGCCCAGTGCTTCAACTCATCCTTCGTGGCTTCGAAAGGTTTCCAATTTTCCAAGTTTGTTACTCGAAGTTCTCTGCCCTTTGAAGCCAAGCTGTTTGCTCGTTCATTTCCAATCACTCCGTTGTGTCCCGGTACCCAGAAAATACGCAGTTGACCATGGACTGAGTAATTATTTATCGTTCTTTTACAGTCTAACACTGTTCTGGATTTCACCTTTTCCGATATTATTGCTTTGATCGCCATTTGGCTATCTGTGAATATGTTGGCATATTTAGGCTTTGTGGTATTACTGAGCCAGTTAACACACTCCGTGATTGCTCGAACTTCTGCTTGAAATACTGTGTTATGGTCTGGGAGGCGGAAGTAAAGTTCGACTTCTGGTTCATCAATAAAAAGTCCCAGACCCGTCCTTCCTCCTAGCCTGGACCCATCAGTGTAGCAGCTGGTTCCCACTGGCGCATGAGCTAGTGTTCCGTTTTCCCAGGAGCGTCTGTCTGGCACGAACGATTCACAGGTAGCTGTAAGCCGCACTTCAGGAATGCGTTCGGAGATTTCCGTTGTTTGAATATGACCGACCAGTGATTGTAATATCTTCTGATGGTACGACTTGTGGTCTCGATTTATCCATTCACCCATCACTTGTAGAAGTCTTGCTGTGAGGGGTGCCTCATAATTTATACGGATTGGTTGGATGTGTAGTATAGTCTCCAACGCTCTTGTTGGTGCGGTTCTAATTGCCCTGCGTATGCCTAGACAGCACATACGTTGCACTTTTTGCAATGGTATTACGTTGTACTTTTTGTCCATTGATGTCCACCACACTACAGAGGCGTAGGTTATTATTGGTCTAATCACGCTCATGTAAAGCCGGTGTGTCATATTTGGACGTAGTCCCCATTTTGAACCTATAGCTCTTCTGCACAACGACCAACATCTGTGGGCCTTTGTAACTCTTTCTTCAATATGAGCTTTCCTGTACAGTATCTGATCCAAGGTTACTTCCAAGTATTTTATCTTTTTAGATATGGTAATTTTCTTATCCAGGAAACGAGGCACGGTAAAGGATGAATCTTCCTTTTCCTTGTAAATACACATATTTCTGTTTTGTCTGGATTGACATTTAGTCCCCTTGGTTATGCCCAGTTATATGCTATGTTACGTGCCTCCTCAGCTCTTCTGCATAGTTGGTTTGGATGTGTGCCCCTTAGAAGTATTATAACGTCGTCTGCATAACAGACTGGTTTAAGTCCTTCATTGGTGAGGGCTTTAAGGAGTGTATAGTCGTAACCCATAGGAGAGGCAATAAAATGCCCCCTTAGGTATACCACGATTTACCTTGTCTCTGATTTTTACGTCATATGAGCCACAAATAAGCCACCTATTCCTTAGCATATTGTTGATCCAGTTTATCAACGCCCGCTCAACCTGAAACTTGTCTAAGGACTGGATACGTGTATCGGTCTGAACGTTGTTAAAAGCGCCCTCAATATTTATACAAACGGCAAGTGTGTACAATTTTTCACTGAAGGACTGTTCTATGTCTATGATCTTCCTTTAACATATGCGTGTTGCTTGAATTTTAGCTTGTCATCGGCTATCTTACTTTTGATCATGTCGTCAATTATTTGCTCCATTGTTTTTAAAAGGAAAGAAGTTAGGCTTATAGGTCGATAAGCCTTTGGGATCGTATAACTCGCCTAGCCAGGCTTAGGTATGAAGACCTCCCTTGATTCCTGCCAATTTTTTGGGGTATATGCATGAGTTAGGCATGCAGTGAAAACTCCAACAAGATGAGTTGATACCAGATCCACCTCATTCTGAAGAAGCGCTGGAAATATTCCGTCCGGTCCCGCAGCCTTAAAAGGAGAGAAGCTTTTTATTGCTTCTTTAACCATAGCATCCGTAATAGGTACTTGGTGCATTACATTTTCGGTCTGTAACTGTTCCTCTGTTGGCCCAGCATTACCACTCGGAAAATGAGTTTTCATCAAAATCCCTACGGTATCATCTATAGCTTCCATCCATTTACCCGTTCCATCCACCAGTGTTTCGGTTTGGATATGAGTTTTTGAGAGGAACTTTTTTATTTTGGACATGCTGTTAACGCTGTCTACCTGCTCACAGAAAAGTCTCCAGGAGTTACGTTTCGCCAGTCTAATGATTTTATTGTATTCTTTGAGCCTTCTGTGGTAGTCATCCCAATATACTGATAGCTTTTTACGTCGAGCTCTGTTGTAAAGTCTGTGGACATCCTTGCCAATCGAGCGAATTTGCCCTGTCATCCAGGGTTTCTCATAGGCAGATTTCCTTTCTCGAAGCGGGCAACTATCTTCGAATGATTTTACAAGAGCCTCCGTAATCCTCCTCACATTGATATCAATGTCTTCTGTACTTGGATAATCGTGTTTAGGCTGGCCCAATCGATTTCTAAGTAGATTGCCGAATTTGGTGCAGTCGGTTTTAGCCTTATTAGGGAAACTTATTGGGTTAGGCGGTGGCCGTGCAATTTTAAACCTTATATAACGGTGGTCCGAATAGGAGTGTTCATCCGAAACCCTCCACTCATGGATCTCATCAATGAGGTTTTCCGAGCATATCGTTATATCTAATACTTCTTCCCTAATTTTGTTAACAAAGGTCGCCTTGTTCCCTATGTTGAGAGTTAGGAGATCGTTAGTATTCAAAAATTCTTTAAGGGCTTGACCCCTTTTATTGGTGTCAGTACTACCCCAAGTAATATGGTGTGAGTTGGCATCACAACCAGCTAGTAACACATTACTTGTATTTTTGGATTCCCTTACCAAACGTTGTAATTCCGAAGTAGGTGGCAATGTCGGCGCATCGAATGGCAGGTATACTGACGCCAGGTACATACTTCCATTACCTTGCATCAGCACAGTTGCGTCCGATGTTGACAACTCTGGAGAGAAAAGATAGCACAAGTTTTTATGGCACAGAATACAAGTCCTTGGACGAGTACCTGTGGTAGCGTAGAAAAGATTGTAGTTCATATGGTTTAATCCAGTAACTTTGTTACTAGTAGTCCACGGTTCCTGGACCAAAGCAACATGAACCCTGCCTTTATTTATTATGTTCATCAGAGCAATGGATGCCGTTTCGCTCCGGTGGAGGTTTATCTGGATGACCTCAATCATTGTCTTTCCAGTAAAAGTTTCCTTTGGGAGTCGTCTATCCTATTTTGTTGCACTCCCTCTTTATTTGGTATTGAGTCTTTCTCCTCCTTTCGTTTACTACCTATTACACACTCTTCAAGTAGACCTCTTTGGGAGGCGGTGTTACTTTTTGTCGTTCCCTCTTTGTTTTGATTCTTTATGTACCTATTCCTATCACCACTATTGCTGGGAACATTCTGCAAAATTGGTGATATTATCGGCAATTTGGAAATGTTATCAACCTTTTTTGGAAGGCGGTGTTGTTTTTTGTCGCTCCCTCTTTGTTTTGAGTTTTTGTGCTCCTCTTCAAATCCTTATCACCACCTTTGCTGGGAACTTTCAGCAAAATTGATGATGTTATCGGCAAATTTGCGATGTTATCGACCACTTCCACCTCACTTTTTGGAATTGTCTCACTCGCTTATTTCTGTTCATTTTTTTCGTTTGCCACTGCAGGCGGTACGTTCGTGTTTGGGCTCGACTTAACTGTCCTGCCAATGGGGTTTTTTCCAATCTTAAAGAAGATTTTCCAAATCCCGAAAAATGCCATGCCTTTTGTCTTGACAAGGCTATCCCTGGAATACGGGTCTATGCCTACCACCACGAGAGAACCATCGGGATCATTTTTCCTGTGGAAGACTTCCCACTTCCCCACTTTAGGTTCGAATCTTGTTTGCCAATGACGCTGAGTATGCGCTCTGACGGTACCTTACTTGCCCATCCTCTGACATATAAAGATGTTTTTATGAGTACAGGGATGTCGCTTTTCCTCACCAGTTTCAGCTTTGCGCCGTCCCAAGGTGAGGGGATGCTCTCCACTAGTTTTCCGAGGACATCGACACAGCATTGTGATGCCAGTTTCAGCATCAAAACGACCCTCTCAAACGTGCATCTCATTACTTGGATTGTTGGTCCCTCATTAGATTCGAGAATGTGGTCCAATACCTTTGTGTAGAACAAATCTTCGAAGATGCTCTTTTGCTCTTCAGGAGTTACGTTTCGCCAGTCTAATGATTTTATTGTATTCTTTGAGCCTTCTGTGGTAGTCATCCCAATATACTGATAGCTTTTTACGTCGAGCTCTGTTGTAAAGTCTGTGGACATCCTTGCCAATCGAGCGAATTTGCCCTGTCATCCAGGGTTTCTCATAGGCAGATTTCCTTTCTCGAAGCGGGCAACTATCTTCGAATGATTTTACAAGAACCTCCGTAATCCTCCTCACATTGATATCAATGTCTTCTGTACTTGGATAATCGTGTTTAGGCTGGCCCAATCGATTTCTAAGTAGATTGCCGAATTTGGTCCAGTCGGTTTTAGCCTTATTACGGAAACTTATTGGGTTAGGCGGTGGCCGTGCAATTTTAAACCTTATATAACGGTGGTCCGAATAGGAGTGCTCATCCGAAACCCTCCACTCATGGATCTCATCAATGAGGTTTTCCGAGCATATCGTTATATCTAATACTTCTTCCCTAATTTTGTTAACAAAGGTCGCCGTGTTCCCTATGTTGAGAGTTAGGAGATCGTTAGTATACAAAAATTCTTTAAGGGTGAGGGGATGCTCTCCACTAGTTTTCCGAGGACATCGACACGGCATTGTGATGCCAGTTTCAGCATCAAAACGACCCTCTCAAACGTGCATCTCATTACTTGGATTGTTGGTCCCTCATTAGATTCGAGAATGTGGTCCAATACCTTTGTGTAGAACAAATCTTCGAAGATGCTCTTTTGTTCTTCGGGAATTCTGCCAGACGCACTACTGATATCAATTATGGCATAGTGTAGTTCGTCCTGAATATGTTTTTGGCTATTTGTTAATAAGATGGTGTTTCCTTACCCTTTCTTATTGCCACCTTGCTTTTTCCTTTAGAATGGGTCTTTTTGTTTAAGGCACCCTCTTTTATGGATGGTTTGGTGGACTTACTCACCTTCTCAACAACAGGATCAACTTCACCTCCCACCATTAACGGATTCTGACTAGAAACTCCTTTTTTGGTAGATTGAATAGGTTTCTCCGAAGTGCTGGGTGTCGGTGAGCTTTTTTTCTTCTTAGTTGATTTCGCATCACTATGCTCTTCGGGAGATCTGACTCTTTTAGTAGATGTAGAAGAGTCAGATTCATCCTGTAATATCTTCTGCCGGTTCATCTTATTCAGTTTCCTTCTTTGTGCCCCTGACAGTCTTTTCCGATTTTCAACAATAGTAATATTGTTATCACTTGATGACTCAGAGTCCGAATTCCCACTAGCTTTTAAAAGCTGGGGTTGCTTAGAGCCCCCCCCCCCCTGGGTTTTCTTTATCATCCTCATCGTTTATTTTGCCAAAGGCTAGATGTGCTCTTGTATCTGTTTCGACTACGGAATCCGAGGCACCCAACCCCGTAGAAGTTGCTTGCTCACGATTGTTTGATAACGACGACACGTGACTCGCGAGTAAATCAACGCTTTCCGCCGGTACTGGGTTTATTTTTCCCTGCACTGTAATATCATTTACTTCATCAGGGTTAATCATAAATTTTTGGGAGAGACCCCCATAGCCAGTATTTGCCCGTAATAGGTACGTCGATGTTGGCCTTCCAGACTACTTCCAAAATGTCTGTCCTGAGACCAATGCAACAAATTCAAACCCCACTTTAAGAACAACACCTTGTGGTTGCATAGTAGGTAGGTGAATAAGTATTGCGTAATAGGTTGAAAAAAACTATCCGCTCTGCAATAACACGTCCGTTCGCTACCACTGGCGGCGACTGACTACGCTTTAATACTTGACCGAATCCCTAATATAACAATTGGTAATTGGTCGGACCAATTCATTGTATTTCCACTTGCCTTTAAAGCGGCATTGAGTATTGTAGATTGTAGCGTGATTACAACAGACGGTCGGACGGACATGGCTAAATCGTCTTAGAATTCTAATCGTCTTTAGTTCATTTAAGTGATCGCTCTTTTTAGTTCAGTTCAATTGAGTGAACTAGTTCGTTCATTTAGTTCAATAGTTCACTTCAGCTCTTTAGCTCACCAGCTCACTTTACTGTAGCAGCTCGTTAGTTCAGCAGTTGTTTCGCTCAGATCACCAGTTCAAATCAGCCGCTATTAAAGGAATCTGATTGGAACATGAATGGAATGAATTGTATATACAAACTCATTTATATAGGAAGAATCCTACATTCATGATGACATAAAAATGGAAACAACACATAACAGCTGAGAAGAGAGAGCGAAATGAGAAGAGAGAACGAAATGACAGGGTTGAACTACTGAGCTGAAATGAACGAGTTGTGTGAACTAGGTAGTACCGTTCACTAAAGTAACCCGTTCAATTGAACTAGTTCGTTCACGAACTACACAACTCTACTTCATGGGGTCTTAGCCCAATATTTAAGTGTTACAAACGGAGTGGCAAAATGAATATACCCCCATCCATATGATGGGGTTGGATGGAGGGTATAATGAGAACAAAAAGGAAGTGTAATGTAAACTGATTTTTAAAGAAAAGAATCAGTGGAATTATTTAATTATGCCTAAGAAAAAAACTGTTGGATACAGTTTGTTTACAATAATGGCAACATAATTTTAGTGAAGAAGAGTGCAATAACAAGGCCTAGAGTAGTTCGACGAAAAGAAGATGTTGACTAAGTTCTACTGGAAGCTACAACAGGCAGTTTTCATACACGAAGATGAGAAGAATACCTCCCCCCCGATGATGAATCTGATGACAATGAATCGATAACCATGTCCAGTTTTTGTGCTGTGAGTAAAAACCGTACCTACATTATGGCGCAACCATTTTATAGTGCATTAAGAATGTACGCTTTCAATTAGGTTTGATTCTGAAGTTTGCTTTTTGACGGTGCAACACTCCACACCGTGGACTGGGCTGAGTGTGGAAAATGCGATATTTTTGCATTTGCGGAGTTTACAAAAGAAAAGAAAACTGGTTCATACAGCTGCACCATTTTTACAAACAAACATAAAAATGCGGTTTCAGTGTAAAATGTAGAAACAATTTTAAATTTTTTTGCACAAACGAAATCACAATAATTCATTTTTATCTCAGTTTCCTTTCTTACAAAATATAATCGCTATACAGGAGTCATGGTTTCAGTCTGAATTAAATATATTTATGGTCAGAAAAAGTGACCTCTTCGTACACCTTCCAGTCTTTGATGGTAAATTTTATGGATCTATTATCGAACGTAAGGCTGAGTACCACTTTTCTGCTTCTATTTTGAAAAGTGGCATCCGTGCCTCTCTTGTGGATTATCAACTGTTTCTAGGAGGAATTCCATTAGAGAGTCTCCCCTGGGATTGGTATCTGTACTGCCCCATAGAATGTTATGAGCGTTTGCATCACGTCCCACTATAAAATTCCTCTTTTGTCCTGACAGTAGCTTATCAGGTCTTTAATCACTAGTGGGAGTGGTTCTACTATGTCATTGTGAGGAAAGTAAGCCGATGCTATGAAGTACTGTCTTGCATCTATATTTATAATCATGACAATTTTGATCAATATGCAAGTTCTCTTTTAATTACTAATTCCAAAGAATAAATTTTAGTCTGGATCTGTAGATGGAGGACAAGAATAATTGAAGCCAGTTCACAATGATGGAGGTTGACTTGAATAAATTTCACCATCGATTACTTAGCTTTTAATCTTTCCTCCGCTCTATAATGTGTCTGCCTATAACACTGGTTACCCAAACGCTGACTCTATAGCCTTTCATTTCCAGTTTTTCAATAGTTTCGCTGTTCACTGCTAAAATGATAGATCTTCCAGCTTCATTGGGCGGGTCCTCATTGCCATCATTCACAATAGCATGTCGGATGCAGCCTTCATTATAGAGATTTGCTCTATGTTAATTTTTTGTTTTTTTTTTATTACGGTTATTTACGCTCACACGGTGTCATTTGTCTTGTGGAATCCACGTTCCTCGGAATCAAGGTTATACGACACATCATCTACCGGAACTGATAACCCATCGGTTTTCTCGGCGGGGGTTTGAGCTGAAGCGCTCGGTCTTCAGGTCAAACCCCCGCCGCACGGTGGTCCAGGCCGCCGCATGGTGGTCCAGGCCGCCGCACGGTGGTCCAGAAATGAATTTTAATCACCAATTTCTAAAATGTTGATGCCATTCAAAAGTAAACATAAACATTTGAATTTTAGAGAAATATAACTTACTAGCGGACCCGGCGAACTTCGACTCGCCCCAATTTAACGCCTTCAGATAAACTCCAGAGTGATAATAAAACACAGATAGTTAAAATTTTAATGCGATTTGTTTAAAAGGAATCGAAATCAGTAGAGAGCGATGTGATAAACAACAAACAACGAAGACGGAAGACAGGCAACGTACAGATGACCGTGCGAAAAACAGGGAAATTCGAGATTAATTCCACAGACTTCCTACGATTGGTCTTGAGATTTATTGATTGTCATCGCAAAAGCCAATCGTACAGGGAACTGAATCCGCTTGAATTGGAATGAAAGATCAGTTGGAATAATCGGAATTCGTGGGATAAGGACTTTCTCTTGAATTTTCCCTTGATGATCGTCGCCTGAATCACATTGTCCATCAGTTTCATAATGGACAACCGCGAACTATGCACAATTTCGGATGATTCAGATTCCTCAACATGATTATGATCGATTCCACCTTCAGCTGTAAATTATGCGGCGGAGCTCCTGGCACATCAAGCGACGTCGATTTTACTTTGAATAATAAAATTCATGCTATCGACGTCCTTATTCTTCGCTGCTAATATTGCCCGTTCACTAATCTAATCGAGATTTGGAAACACTTTTGTGATGAGTTCCTCCTTCGACGATGTGAACTCGTAAAAATTTGCCGGGATCAATATCAATCCAGTGAAAACATCAACAGTAATTTGGCCATTGCCAAGGGCCAACAGTTGTTTCGAGAATTCAAGAGCCGATGAGTCGTTCTGCAACGCGACTCTCATGTTCGTTGTCAATTTCAACTTCTTGACATGCCGCCACAAAGACCACGATTTCAGGCATGCATTAATTTCATCGGCAGTAGATTTCGGGATGACGGGAAGCGTTTGACGAAAATCTCCGGGCAGCAATATCATAAACTCACCAAATTGTCTCAAATCACGTCGTAAATCCTTCATCGTTCGGGCAACTGCCTCCAGAGCTCGTTTATGCGCCATCGTGCATTCATCCCAAATTATGATTTTGCAATGCCCGCAATCCAATAAGATAACCTTACCTCTTATACTCAATCTTATTATCCGAAAAAATGTTCGAATTGATAAATATCGCGTTGAATTTTAATTGATCGTAATGCTTGTACCGTTTGCCGATGTGATACGCGAAATCAGTGTAACAATACGCAAAACTCGAATGAATTGCAGCAAGAAAAATAGCACATACCCGTACATATGTTTAATAGAAAACTTGTTTGTTTAATAGAAAATTAATAAAAAAATTTGGATTGAAAAAGAGAGCAGTAGATAGGAACAGTAGGAATCTCGCAAGAAATAGCATTTTTCGATTTTCCCAATTTTCCGGAGGGTTTTCCCAAAATTTTCTTTCGTAACAACCTTCTCCTGGCAAATACGAACAACTGAAAAAAATTGAGCCAAATCGGTCCAGCCGTTCTCAAGTGATGAATTACTATACATTTTTCACACCATTTTTATATATATAGATGTAGGTCAAAAGTGGTCAAAGAGATTTTGGTACCAGTAGAAAGGTGAATGTGTCCTATTTAAGCTCATATATACGTTTGTACCTGTATTGACCTGTCTGTAGAACACTTTTTTTAATTTGAATGAAATTACTCGGGAAAAAATTGTTTTTCTCTTTTTTTTTACCTGTTAATATGGCGTTGTATGTATGTGCACCAAGCCAAGCTGTGTGTGTTATATCATATAGTTATCAATATATTTATATACCGTATAAATATATATTTATATATCATCTAGTTATCAATATTAAAAAAATTCGAAAATTTGTTTTGGAGATTTTTTAAAATTTATTATTTAAATGGTTTATTTATCCACATATGATCTTCTTGTAACAAATAAAGAAGATGAACAAAACCCACAATTCCATTCAAAAGATTAAACAAAATCAAAAGTTCAACTTTGACCTTGAATTTATAAATAACTACTGAACCGATTTTATTGAAAGTGAAACTGTAGGAAAGCTTGAAGAGTTATCTGTTTACTAAAAAAAGTTGCAGAGTTTTGGCCAGCAAAAAAACGACTCTGGACCACTGTGCCCCGATAGGGTTCAAGGCCACAAGACCATTGAATCGTCTATCTTTGCCCAAGCTTTGAGATGGACTGACGAGCACGATTTATCTGTCTCACCCTTAGACACTGTGCCTTTCCAGCTGCGGCTAAAGAAACACAGTTAATAGTTCATTATACATAGTAAACTCTACTCTAATCGCCCTTATTGCAGTTGGCGTCGTCGACGTCGTCACATCATATGCGTCATATCTATGAAGTTCTAGCTTTGTTATCCTTACGCCAAAACGAATGTTTTTGGTATCGATGAACTAACAAAAACCTTTTTTATAACTTAAAAATATTTAACAAAAATTCTAAATTTATGAAGTCGTCAATCTAAACAGTGTCGAACCGACGTCGACGACGCCAACGGGAATAAGGGCGAATAATCTTATTTTTTCTTCTTTATAAACATGACTATAGATGTAAACGCGCCTTTACGCTACTGAAGTCGCTTTAACTGACTTCCAAATTTAAACAATTTGTTGTAGAAAAAGTATGTTACTTATGAATTCTAATTTAAAAATTTTATGTACAGTTTTGAAAACAATTTGATATACATATATATGTATGTGAAACAATTCAACACAGAAAACTTGATAACAATAGAATTGTATTACTGTAGAATGTAGAATAAATAGAATATGTATATGATATGTAGTGAGACACTACATCAGTCCCCCACCAGTAGGAAAATGATATAAATAAAAAAATAAGAATACAGTAAGTTAAATGATATTATAAGTTGTGTTAGCTTTAACGTGTTGTGATAGCGGTACGTCCCTTCTGTCAATATTGGTCGGTTTCAGTAAGTCTATGTGCATTATTTTAATTATATTGCCACATAGGATTTTGAAAGTGTTTTTCGCTCTTACTACTACTTTAAATGGTCCATCATAGGGATGTTCGAGACAATCAGGTCTTTGCAACTTAACAAATACGAAGTCACAATTAAGAAGGTCTGGTGGGAGAAAGTGTCGAACTTTATTATTGTGTGGTTACTTTGCATCTGACTGAAACAAAGTGTTGTCTCAATCTCCGAAGCATTTCGTCAGAATTTTCATCCGAAGCGTCCGTATTTGCCAATAAATCTCCAGGAAGCCTTAAAGTTTGTCTATAGACAAGCTCCGAAGAACTGCATCCGAGATCTTCTTTAATACTTGACCGAATCCCTAACAAAACAATTGGTCGGACCAATTCTTTGTATTTCCACTTGCCTTTAAAGCGGCCTTGAGTTGTCTGTGAAAACGCATTCCGTTCGCCTGTGTGTGGTAGCAAGAAGGGTGAATTTTGTGAGATCCAATCAACTTAGTGAGGTCGCTAAAGAGTTTCGATGTAAATTGCGTACCTTGATCTGCAGTTATCCTAAGAGGAACGCCGAAACGAGGAATATAATTATTCACAAAAGCTCGAGATATAGTGTGTAAAGAAATATCTCGAATCGGATAAGCCTCTGGCTATCGAGTGAAACGTTCGATTATTGTCAATATATATTTATTCTCGTTAGATACAAGGAAGGGACCAACTATTTCCATATGTATATGTTCGAATCTTCCAGATGGAATACCTATAATCTGAATCTTGGCTTTCGTTTTGAAAGGATATCAATGCATGGCAGCCCATGCATTGATATCCTTTCTCATTGTTGGCCAAAAGTATTCCCCTTGAATAAGTTTTCTTAGACCGTACCACTGGATGTGATAAAGAATGTACATTGCTGAGGACTACTTTTCTCAACGATTGTGGAACAAAAGGTCTAGGCTTCCACCTGATATATCTCACCAAATATCTGCATTGCAAATTGTTTCTAGTGGAATTATTCGAAATAAGTCTCGTTAACTTCTCATCTCCTTCTTGTTCTTTATTTGAATGTTAAGATCAATATCTTACGGGAAATTACATCAAGTTCGGGCAGTCTTGATAAGGAATCTGCGACAGTGTTGTTTTTGCCATTAATGTAGAAGATCCTCGAAGTGAACTGAGCTATATATTCCAAGTGCCTTGTCTGACGTAGGGATCTTTCCAACTTAGAGTCAATAACAAATGTTAGCTGCTTGTGATCGTTAAATATAACAAAATCTCTACCCTCTAAAAAGTGTTTGAAGAGTTTTACAGCAGCGTATATAGCGAAAAGTAGTCGATCGAAAGTTAAATATTTACATTCTGACTCGGAAAGTTTGCAAGAAATTTAGTCTACACCGATTGCAATATTAGAAGCGTCAGCGGCCAAACTGAGATCAGCCCTTTTTTTAAAACGTGTTTATAAAGTTTGTTCGGAGAACTTCCGTTTTAGTGTATCAAAAGATTCCTCGGCTTCATTTGTGTGGTGGACTTTTTAATAATTCAATAGATCGCCCTAATAGATTTGCCCAAATAAGTGGCAAAGGAAAATTCAACCTATTTTCATCGAATTAGTGTCGATTTCCAATAACACGTGTCTTACTAGAACAGCCTCTGAAAGATTGCAGGCACCGTGTGTTGTATAGCAATAAAGAAAAACCACGTGTCCAGTCAATTGGACGCAAAGAGTCCAGACAAGGAAATATTAACAGAAGCCTTTGACAAATCCTCGCCATAGGATTTCTCCACATCCCCGGAAAGGATTTCTCCCTACACTTCAACATCCCTGGAAAGGAATTTTTAATTTTAGCTGCAACATCATTAGCTCCAAAATTGAACGAGTCATCATCATTAGCATTATGCAACGTGGCTTTTACATCACCACAAATATATATATATATATATATATATATATATCCAGGACTGTACTGGTATCGGTATCTAAAATTACATTATAAGGAATGAATTCCTAGTGACTTAAATGGGCTTCAAAACTACTTAGTATTCATAAAATTTCAAACTTTTCATTATCATATAATAGTAAAGTAGACCTCGTTAGCCAATTACACCAATGCAAAGTGATCTACTATTACATTTCTTATCACCATTACACTAACTTTCAGTAAATTAATTAAATCAGATCTAACATCTAATCTGATTCCCCAAGTTTTGCTGGGTACTAATTCCTGCCCCTTGTATGTGCATAGAAGCAAATATGTATGTATATAAGCGGCCATGATTACAATTGCATTGTTGTAATTTCTTAACAAGAGGGGAACAGCAACCAAACCAGAAGAGTAAGAAAATACAAGAACTCTGCAATAAGTTATTGATACACCTTCACTGACATTGTTTTATTCTGTTTTCTTATTATCCAAATCAGTCGAATGTGACGTAGCAAGCGACAGCTTCTACTTTGAAATTATAAAGATGAAAGAAGATTAAAAAAAAAATATGAAAAATAAAACAACCTCAGAGAATGGTGACAGAATAAAAATTTTTTAAAATTTAACTAAACGTTTGTAATAAAAAAAAGAGAATGCAGAAAATACTTTTTAAATTTCAATTCAAATAATATTAAGATACATACGTAAATATTTGTTGTGAAGAATAGTTCGCTTGGTACAAAAAAAAAATTAATATTGAAGTTGGTAATTTCAAGGAACGCCCTTTAAGTTTTCGAATCATTTGGTGATTAATACTATATTATTTACATTACTCGACGATCTAATTTAGTTCCAGTACTACGCCAAGCATCCGCTCCCGCCGCTCGAGTTGAAAAGGCCTCTTCAATCAGCGACATCAGATGTTTGGGTAAGTCTTATCCTGTTGTTTCAATTTGTAGTTTAGGAACCAAGAATTTTTTTTTTGTAATTGGCACTTGCTAAACGTCAGTTAATGTCAGGGATGGAAAAGTTAAGATTAAGGTAAAACTGTTCCATACTTTTTCGATACACAGCGCGAGAATTGAGTGTTTTTTTATATGATATTTTTATGATATTTTCTAAAAAATTTGTATTTAGACATAATTTCACATAAATTTTGTATCAATCGAAAATTTCTTTAAAGCTTTGGATTTACAGAACATTTTATACCACTTCTTTGATTTAAAGAAGATTTCGTTGAAATCTTTAATTAATTGAAAATTCTTAGTATGTACCGTTTGATCATTAAAAGTACTTTTTTAGTAGTTTTTCAAAATTTCCATCCCTGGTCAAATCAAGTAAGAAATAGAATTTGAGAAACAAGAAAGCGAATAGCACTTACAGCATCTCTCTCTGTATTATTATATTTTGTTTACATTATTTACCATTTAGAAATTATTCGGCTATATACATATATATGTTGGAAAGCACCCTACACTTTAAATACTTATGTTTAATTAATCGATTACTTGATATACAAACCACAACTACTTTTTGCGTGCCAGACAGGGCTAAACGTATTTAAATTATTATTATAATATAGGAAAATTAATCTTTATAGATAATACATAATTTCTTTATACATTTCCATTACTCCCCATTAATCATAACATTATTTTTATGTAACCTCTATGCAATGGTTATCCAATTTTGTTTAAATTATATTTAGCCATTTGCCGTCATTGTTTATATATGAATTAGTTGAATAAATATTGCACAAAATGGATTTCTAAACAAAACCTTTAGAGTTTTTCTAAGAAGATGGTGATAAAAATGGACTGGTTATACACATTGCATTTACGTTTGGGGTTCCGTAATATTTATATGCCGAAGGAACCTAGGTAGGGTGGGTCAAGAGACAATTCACTCATAATACCATCTAGGAAGTGATTTGTAAGTAGACAACTAAGAAAGCCAATGCCAAGTTATGGTATATTTCCATTAGGTAATTGTTGCTAAGATCTTAGTTTTTTGGGCATTTAGTCTGTTACTTAGTAACTCATATCATTGTCAAATATTTAGTTTACAAAAATAGGGAGTCTTAAATTTATTATTGCGACGTTAGGACTGAAAATTATCCAAGAAGGACGCGAACCCCCCAACCGACTGCTTCTGCTAGCAATTTGACGACTCCCGTAGTCCTACCTTTGATAGTTGTCTTCGAAGAATCCTTTGGATTTTTAAAAGTGATACTTTTCTATGAAGTATTTGGAAATGCTGGTCAGTGTTCGTTACATTTGTTCAAGTAAGTTGTTTCAATTTTGTAACTGAAGCTTTAGTATATAATGATGCCATGTAGCGGTGCTAAATATTTCGCTATCATAGGTACGTACCTATGATAATAATTTATCGTTCCAATGAATTTCTGCAGTTATCGAAATGGGCTTCTGATATGAAAGAATAGTATTAAACCTATCATTAGCCGGTTTAATTCCTTCAGCAGAAAATTGATAACCTAGAAATTCGAGATTGGAAACACCGAAGATACATTTAGATGGCTTAATGCTCAAACCGTATGCTTCAAGTCAATGAAAGACAATCTTAAGATGTTCTAATTGTTGAATCTCCTTTTCACTTGCAATTAGAACATCATCGACATAAATGAATACAAAATCTATTCCAAAGAAAACTCCATTAATAAATCTTTGGAAGGTTTGTGAGCTGTTTCTTAAACCAAATAGAATGCAAGAACTCAAACATGCCAAATGGTGTAGTAATGGATGTCCTCTTCAGCCATAGAAATCTGGTGGTAGGCCCTCGATAAATCCAGTTTGTGCGCTTTCCTTGGAATTCTATAGATAGGTCCTGAATATGAGGTAGTGGGTACCTGTCGGGAACTGTCTGCAAATTCCACTGTGTACTAAAAATTTAAATTCCGATTTAGCAACTTCCAATTTGATGGGATCTAATCTACAGGGTTTAGAGAAATCAGGATTGCCTTTAAGATCAATTCGATGAACCGTTGAATGTCTGATAGGTTTTGAGTAATCAGGTTCAGCAGTAATTGAGGGAAACTGATCTAACAAAGAATCAAACTTGTTTCTGGGTTGTAAAATTTTAAGTGAGAATATATCAGAAATGCCTGTTGTCGTTGATGCCACACAATCACTATTCCTGATCAGCTTGCGCTTCATGTCTATAATAATGTTGAATCTTTCGAAAAAATCTGCGCCTAATATAGGATGGCTTACATCCGCAATAATAAATGAAATATTAAATGTCCGATCAAGTCAAGTATTAAAGGTCACGTTCCAAAAGTTATAATTATATAACCATTAGCTTCAGTGAGATTAATATTAGCATAAATTTCAGATTGATCAAATTTTGATGCAGGAACGACAGACACAGCGGCATCAGTATCAATTAAAATTTTTAATTTTTTAAGATATTAGTATATAAGTACAGCAATAAATTACGATAATAAAAGTTTATGTGATTAAGTATGAGAGATTTAGATTGAGCACCCAATTTTAAGATGAACCTGATTTATAACGGGTTTCTTTCACAATGCGTAGAAATTGATTTTAATAAATATAAACTTATCTGTTAGTAATTAATTATTCTGGATAACTGCTTTGATTAATGTAGATCATCAGTTGCTGTTGGTATTTTGAGAAATTGCTTAAAACCTTCTTTGATACTCTGGCCTTTCTCCAAACCCAATCTCCGGTAAGTTATTAGGTTCCTTTATGCAGGATCGCCAATGAAGTCGCTTTAACCGACTTCAAAATTTAAACGCTTTGTTGTAGAAAAATTATATGACTTATTTATTCAAATTAAAAATGTAATATAAAGTTTTGAAAACAATTTGATATACGAGGGCGGTTCGGAAACTTCTTAGCCTATCAATGAAAGAGAATAGTTAGTTTTTCAGAAATATTTTTATTTTTCAATATAATCTCCTGAAACTTCAATACACTTAGTCCAACGCTTATCTAGCAACTCTATCCCTTGATTAAAAAAGTTTTCCTCAAGGTCTTCAAAATAGTGGTTTACAACTGTAATTGCATCTTCATTTGAGGTAAAACGCTTGCCAGCAAGGAATTTTTTTAGATTTGGGAACAGGTAAAATTCACTGGGAGCTAAATCAGGAGAATAAGGTGGGTGGTCAAGCAACTCGTACTTTAATTCGTTGATTTTAGCCATTGTTAAAACACTCTTGTGGGCTGGTGCGTTGTCTTGATGAACAATTTTTTTTTGTGTTGTAAGCCAGGACGTTTTTCTCGAATTTGTACATTTAATTGATCCAAGAGTTGCAATAGTACTCTGAATTTATTGTTTTACCCTTTTGCAGATAGTCAATCAATAAAATACCTTTGAAGTCCCAAAAAAACCGTTGCCATAACCTTACCAGCCGATCATTTAATACCATATCATGCACTTTGGGTACAATTTCTGTTGTTGTTGCTGTTTTTGGACGTCCACTACGTGGTTCATCTTCAATGCTTGTACGACCACGTTTAAATTCAGCAACCCAATTTTTTACTGTTGCATATGAAGGAGCACTTTCACCTAACACATTCACCATATCATTATGAATTTCTTGTCCCGATAAACCTTTTTTATGTAAATATTTAATGACACCACGCATTTCTAATTTTTCCATTGTAAAAAAATCGCGGATGCGTCTTTTGTGAACACCTGTTTCTATATGAAGGAGTTGCCAGATCGAAACAAAATTTAACATGTGTTCATAGCAGAGATGGAAGTTTCCAAAACACTTAACTTTTTTCTGTTTATACCGCGCTTTTTGTGCTAGGCTAAGAAGTTTCCGAACCGCCCTCGTATATACTCGTATGTGAAACCATTCAACACAAAAAACTTGATAATAATAGAATTGATATTACTGTAGAATGTAGAATAATATGTATATAATAGGCATGGTTTCGTTACAAGCTAGCATTTTTAGTTTAGCACTTTGCAACGAAAACAACTGACGTCCACTAACTGGCACATAAGCAATAAGTGGCGGATTTTCACTATCTGGTAGCAATGGTGTCATGAGTTGCGAAGAAAGAACGGTGCGAAACAGACAAAAAATTCGTGAAAAGTATTAATAAAACATATATTTACTATTCTATTGTCAATTGTTTACACTCTTTTTGCAAATATTAAAATAAATTCCGATTTTTGTTCTTCTTCTTCCCGTTAATTCACAATAATTGATAACATCTCTCCAAAAATGGGATGCCATATTGCTAAATATAGGGTGCCCAATCTGGCAACATCATACTCGATTAAGACAGGAACACAAGCACCAAACTTCATCGGGAACTAATAGTGCTTAAAAGTGCTTAGCTCCCCATACAAATTAAGCACTTATGGTGTAACGAAAACACGCCTAATATGTAGTGAGACACTACAGCTACATAACTATACGTTACGTTACGATCGATGCGTAACCACTAACTAAATAGCGTACACTAATTACTATTGAATTAAAGAGTGTCCAAATCGGTATATACCAATTACCAACTACTCTATTGGAGGATTGTAACCTAGCTCCAATATGTCAAAAACATTTGCATTACAACTTACAAACACATGCAAAATCAACTTAATCCTTTTTTAACTACTACCACACAACAACAAAAAACCTGTTGGAAATAAATAATTTCCAGACCTACAAATGTCTATCAGCACGCAGATAGATAAATTTAAAACAATGTTTCTATCAAAAGCGTTGGTAGGATCACCAGAACTTCAGCTTACCGAATACATCAATTAAATCTCCTTAAATTGGTGCCAAAAAAGAAAACGCTTGGATCTATATTTGTCTCGCAAAAAGAGGAGCTGATATAATACACTTCTTTCCTCAAAAAGTAGAAGAACAAAAATTAATAGAGATACAGATTCCACTTTCAAAATTAGGAACCGTGGAGAGGTTACTTAGGTTAGGGTGTCAGCTGTTTTCTTTTTTTTCTTCAGCTCACATAGACCAGTTTAAGTCCCTAGTGGTACCACGGGCTAAAATGCCCTTCATCGAAACCAACCTGTTTGATATACAAATGTATCGATAGCACGAATATTGGTACTGGAAAGATCTGTTAGGCTGCATAGAAAGGCAAAGAGCCTAGTAGGTCCAGTCGTCATTTACACAAAGCGGGATAGTCGCATACACGGGGCAAAATCGCCTTTTTGATATGTATGAATCGAAAGAAAATATACTTGGAACACAAATTTTTAAATATTATATATTTTCGAGCAAATAAATTTTATTTGAAAATCAATAAAATGTATTTAGAACCCATATGTTAGGTTAGGTTAGGTTAGGTTGAAGAGAGGAGACGTTTAAACGTCTCATGTCCATGGACATACACTTAAGCCAGTGGTTCGGCCTGTTGTGCGCTCCTTATTTATGATCTTTTTATACCTCACGAGTTACAGAAAATCGGTACTAGACACGAATTTTCTCAGTATCTTCCAGTCATATTCTCTGAGATGAGTCAAGTCTGGTAATATGTCGGACCCGAAATGTTGGGATCTTGCATGTGTGAAAGCCGGGCAGTGACACAGAAAATGTTCCATCGTTTCGATGTTTTTTCTGCATGCCCTGCATTCGTCGTTTCCTGCTAGTCCTATGCGATGAAGATGTGCTTGTAAGCTTGAGTGTCCCGTTAGAACACTCATCATCTTACTAATATCGATCTTGTTTAGTTTCAGAAGACTTCTTGTTTTCTTTTCATTTGGGTCACCCCACAGTATCTTTGCAGTTGCGCCTACTGTTGCGCTATTCCACATAGTTTTATGAGCCATAACTGCCCAGTGCTTCAACTCATTTTTCGTGGCTTCGAAAGGTTTCCAATTTTTCAAGTTTATTACTCGAAGTTCTCTGCCCTTTGAAGCCAAGTTGTTTGCCCGTTCATTTCCAATCACTCCGTTGTGTCCTGGTACCCAGCAAAATACGCAATTGACCATGGGCTGAGTAATCATTTATCGTTCTTTTACAGTCCAACACAGTTCTGGATTTGACCCTTTCCGATGTTATTGCTTTAATCGCCATTTGGCTATCTGTGAAGATGTTGGCATATTTAGGCTTTGTCGTGTTACTGAGCCAGTTCACACACTCCGTAATTGCTCGAACTTCTGCTTGAAATAGAGTGTTATGGTCAGGGAGGCGGAAGTGAAGTTCGACTTCTGGTTCATCAATAAAAAGTCCCAGACCCGTCCTTCCTCCTCGCTTGGACCCATCCGTGTAGCAGATGGTTCCCACTGACACATGGGCCAAAGTTCCATTTTCCCAGGAGCGTCTGTCTGGCACAAACGTATCACAGTTAGCTGTAAGCCGCACTTCAGGAATGCGGTCCGAGATTTCTGGCGTTTGAATGTGACCAACTAGATATTCTAAAATCTTCTGATGGTACGACTTGTGGTCTCGATTTATCCATTCACCCATCACTTGTAGACGTCTTGCTGTGAGGGCTGCCTCATACTTTATACGGATGTCTATTGGTTGGATGTGCAGTATAGTCTCCAACGCTTTTGTTGGTGCAGTTCTAAATTCCCCGCTTATGCCTAGACAGCACATACGTTGAATTTTTTGCAAAGGTATTACGTTGCACTTCTTGTCCATTGATGTCCACCACACTACAGATGCGTAGGTGATTATTGGTCTAATCACGCTCATGTAAAGCCAGTGAGTCATATTTGGACGTAGTCCCCATTTTAAACCTATAGCTCTTCTGCACAACGACCAACATCTGTGTGCCTTTGTAACTCTTTCTTCAAGATGATCTTTCCAGTACAGTTTCTGATCCAAGATTACTCCCAAGTATTTTACCTTTTTAGTTATAGCAATTGTCTTATTCAGGAATCGAGGCGGGGTAAAACTTGGGATCTTAGTTTTCCTTGTAAATAGACATATTTCTGTTTTGTCTGGGTTAACATTTAATCCCCTTGGTTGTGCCCAGTTATATGCTATGTTAAGTGCCTCTTCTGCATAATAGATTTGGATGAAAGCCCCTTAGAAGTATTACAACGTCGTCTGCATAACAGACTGGTTTAAGTCCTTCATTGGTGAAGAAGAAGAGGCGATAAAATGCCCCCCTGAGGTATACCACGATTTACCTTGTCTCTAATTTTTACGTCATATGACCCACAAATAATCCACCTATTCCTTAGCATATTGTTGATCCAGTTTTTCAGCGCCCGGTCAACCTGAAACTCGTCTAAGGACTGGATAAGTGTATCGGTCTGTACATTGTTAAATGCTCCCTCAATGTCTATGCAAACAGCAAGTGTATACATTTGTTTACTGAAGGACTCTTCTATGTGGTGCACTACCTCATGCAGAGCTGTTTCCACTGATCTTCCTTTGACATAGCCGTGTTGTTTGAATTTTAGCCTGTCATCCGCTATTTTACCTTTGACCATGTCATCAATTATTCGCTCCATTGTTTTTAACAGGAAAGAAGTAAGGCTAATGGGTCGATAAGCCTTTGGGGTCGTGTAACTCGCCTTGCCAGGCTTTGGTATGAAGACCACCCTTGATTCCTGCCAGTTTTTTGGGGTATACGAATGGGTTAGGCATGCAGTGAACACTCCAGCCAGATGAGTTGATACCAGATCCACTTCATTCTGCAGAAGTGCTGGAAATATTCCATCCGGTCCCGCAGCCTTAAAGGGAGAGAAACTTTTTATCGCTTCTTTAACCATACCATCTGTTATATCCGTAATAGGTACTTGATGCAATACATTTTCATTCTGTAACTGTTCCTCTGTTGGTCCAGCATTACCAGTTGGAAAATGAGTTTTCATCAAGAGCCTTACGGTATCCTCTATAGTTTCCATCATTTTACCCGTTTCATCCACCAGTGTTTCGGTTTGGACATGAGTTTTTGAGAGGAACTTTTTCATCTTAGACATGCTGTTAACGCTGTCTACCTGTTCACAGAAAAGCCTCCAGGAGTTACGTTTCGCCGATCTAACGATTTTATTGTATTCTTTGAGTCTTCTGTGGTAGTCGTCCCAATATACTGATTGTTTTTTACGTCGAGCTCTATTGTAAAGTCTGCGGATATCTTTGCCAGTCGAGCGAATTTGTCCTGTCATCCAGGGTTTCTCAAAGGCAGATTTCCTTTCTCGAAGTGGGCAACTATCTTCGAATGATTTTACAAGAGCCTCGGTAATCTTCTTAACATTGATATCAATGTCTTCTGCACATAGATAATCGCGTGTAGGCTGCCCCAATCGATTTCTAAGTAGATTTCCGAATTTAGTCCAGTCGGTCTTAGCCTTATTACGGAAACTTATGGGGTTTGGCGGTGGCCGTGCAATTTTAAACCTTATATAACGGTGGTCTGAATAGGAGTGTTCATCCGAAACCCTCCACTCATGAATCTCATCAATAAGATTTTCTGAACATATCGTTATATCTAATACCTCTTCCCTAATTTTGTTAACAAAGGTTGCAGTGTTTCCTATGTTAAGAGTTATGAGGTCATTTGTATTCAAAAATTCGATAAGGGCGTGTCCTCTTTTATTGGTGTTAGTACTACCCCAAGCGATATGATGGGAGTTGGCGTCACATCCAGCTAATAACTCATTACTTGTGTGTTTGGATTCCCTCACCAGACGTTGTAATTCCGACGTAGGTGGCAATGTCGGCGCATCGAATGGCAGATATATTGACGCCAGGTACATATTTCCATTACCTTGCCTCAGCACCGTTGCGTCCGATGTTGACAACTCTGGAGAGAAAATAAAACATAAGTTTTTATGGCACAGAATACAAGTCCTTGGACGAGTACCTGTGTTAGCGTAGAAAAGGTTATAGTTCACATGGTTTAATCCAGTAACCTTGTTGCTAGTTGTCCATGGTTCCTGGATCAAAGCAATATGAACCCTGCCTTTATTTATGATGTCCATCAGAGCTTTGGATGCTGTCTCGCTCCGGTGGAAGTTTTTTCTGGATGACCTCAATCATTGTCCTTCCAGTAAAAGTTTCTTTTGGGAGTCTATCCTATCTGGTGGCACCCCCTCTTTATTTGGTAGTGGGTCATTCTCCTCCTTTCGTTCACTACCTATTACACCATCTTCCAGTCGACAATTTTGGGAGGCGGTGTTATTTTTTGTCGCTCCCTCATTGGTTTGAATCGTTTTGTGGCTCTTTTTATTTTGATCACCACCTTTGCTGGGAACTTCCTGCAAAAGTGGTGGTACTATTGGTGAACTGGTGGTGTTATTGACTACTTCCACATCAGTTTTTGGCAGTGTCTCACTTGTCTCCATCCGTTCAATACCAGTGTTTGCCTCTTCAGACAGTATATTTGGACTCGATTCATATGTCCTGCCAATCGGGACCTTTCCAATTTTGAAAAAGACTGTCCAGATCAAGAAGTACGCCATGCCCTTCGCCATGACAAGATTGTTCTTGGATTCTGGGTCTATTCCTAACACGAGGAGAGTACCCTCGGTATCATCCTTCCTATAGAAGACTTCCCACTTTGTTTTCATTTGATGATTCAGAGTCAGAGTCCCCAATGGCTTTTAAAGGCTGGGGTGGCTTAAAGCCCCGGCTGGGTTCTGCTTCATCTGTCTTATCATTTGTTTTGCCTGCGGCTGGATGTGCTCTTGTTTCATTTTCGACTACAGGATCCAAGGCACCAAAGCTCGTAGAAGTTGCTTGCTCACGATTGTTCGATAACGACGACACATGACTCGTGAGTGAATCAACGCTTGTCGCCGGCACTGGGTTTTCCCTCCCCTGCGCCGTAATCTCCTTCGTCTTTTTTGGTTTAATCATAAATTGGTTGGGGGAGACACCCCCATAGCCAGTATTAGCCCGTAATAGGTACGTCGGTATAGGCCTTCCAGACTGAGCTCAGAAATATCTGTCCAGAGACCGATGCATCCAATTCAACCTACGCTTTATAAACAACAAACCTCCTGGTTGCGTAGTAGGTAGGTGAATAGGTATTGCGTAATAGGTTAAAAACTATCCGCTCTGCGATAACACGTCCGTTCGCTACGACAGGCGGCGACTGACCATATGTTAATAAATTAGAATAAAATATATTTGCCAACTTATTTTCTCAAATAAAATATTTGTTTAAATACGAATAAAATTATTGTTTATGAATATTTCCAAATATATTTTATTAAAAAAAGGATTTTCAAAACTTTGCTGAATTTTTCGAATATTAGTTTTAATTTTTTTATTTTCGAATTATGCATTCCTATTAAAAATGGCGTACTTAGCATTAACTTCTATTTGAAACCAATTCAATTCAATTCATCAATTATAAAGAAATTTTACTAACATTAAAATTTTCAAAAATTACCTTTCAATTGCTGTAAACTTAAAACAATTAAAGAATAGTAGACATACATTCATGCAAAAAGATGTTTGTTTGGGAAATATCATATCCAAATAAAAAATATTAGGATGTAAACATAGTTTTGTTTAGAACAATATCCTCCCAAACATATAATATTTGTATTTGTCAAATATTATATATTTGGAGTGCACCCTAAAAATATTTATGTTTCAAGCAGAATATGTTTGGGACAATATACTACAGAGGCGATTTTTTTTCAGCGTGTAGCAAGTGCTCAATGCTCTCCACTTCTTCCTCATCTCCACAGCTTCTGCAGAAGTCATTGCAGTAATACCCAATCTTCTGGCGTGTTCGCCGATCAGGCAGTGTCTCGTCAGAATTGATACTAACGTAGACAATCTTTTGCTTTCTAGTGCTAGGAGATATTTTGACCTTCTCAGGTCATTCCTTGGGAAGATTTGTCTAGCTACCTTACAGGTGCCGATTTGTGTCCATCTTTCGTTGGACTGCCGGATTGACTCTTGCCTAAGCCAAAATCTTGCACGTGGACAGTGGCGCACCAATATATGCAAATTCTTCGAGAATTTGTAAAGTCGTCCCTACCCTAGCAAGTTCATCGGCTTTGCAGTTCCCCGGGATATCCCTATGCCCAGGCACCCATATGAGGTGTATATTAAACTGCTCAGCCATCACGTTAAGAGATCTGCGGCAGTCGAGGGCTATTTGTGAATTTAATAATGTGGCCTCCAGAGAATTGATGGCAGCCTGGCTGTCCGAGTAAATGACAACGCCAGTGTTGGTTACTATGTTCCGACTCAGCCACTTGGCGACTTCCCATATTGCCATTATTTCGGCTTGATAGACATTGCAGGTATCTGTTCCGACTCAGCCACTTGGCGACTTCCCATATTGCCATTATTTCGGCTTGATAGACATTGCAGGTATCTGGTAGTCTGTGAGCTATATCCAAATTAAGTTCTTCACAGTGTACACCGAAGCCAACCTTTTCATCAGAACCATCCGTATAGAAGTGGAGATGGTTTCTATTTCTGGGTATTCTGCCATCCCATTCATCCCTGGCTTGTATCATAGTGATGTAGTTACTCTCAAAGGTGCGTTCCGTTGACATATAGTCCAATCGGTCGTTTACCATAGCACTACACGTTGATATCCTCATGTGACCGTAGTTCTTATACCTCCACATTGATAGGCAGTTTAATCTTAGTGCCGCTTTGGTTGCAACTTCTCTCGCCACAACATTAATCGACAGTATATGGTGAAGGGCTTGTAGAGACTCAGTCGCTGTAGTCCTTAACGCTCCGATTATGCACAGGCAGGCAGTTATCTGAACCCTTGATAGCAGGTTTGTGGTGGTTAGTTTGTCAGTTGACGTCTTCCATACCACAATGCCGTATAACAGTATTGGACGAACCACTGCTATATATATCCAAGATGGGCCAGAAGCAGCGGTTTGGGCGTTAACCCCAACAAGACAGAATTGGTTCTCTTTACTAGGATGAATAATGTCCCACATGTGGACCCTCCACCTCGGATAAATGGAACAGATCTAATCTTTACTGAAAGTGCAAAATTTTTAGAAATAATTCTAGATAGGAAAATGTTATTTAGACTTAACGTATTGGAACGTGTAAGGAAGGCCAACGTCGCCTTATATTCCTGCAAAAAGGCTGTAGGGTCGCGGTGGGGACTCTCTGCTAAAATCGTCCACTGGATATATATAGCAGTAGTTCGTCCAATACTTTTATACGGTATTGTGGTATGGTGGACGGCAACTGACAAACTAACCATCACCAACCTACTAACAAAGGTTCAGAGAACTACCTGCCTGAGCATAAGCGGAGCCTTAAGGACTACAGCGACCGAGTCTCTACAAGCCCTACTCCATATACTGCCGATTAATATTGTTGCGATAGAAGTTGCAACCAAAGCGGCAATAAGATTAAACTGCCTATCAATGTGGAGGTACAAGAACTATGGTCATATGAGGATATCAAATTGTAGTGCTATGGTAACCGACCGAGTGGACTATATACCAACGGTGTACACCTTCGAGAGAAATTACATCACTATGATTCCCGCCAGATATGAATGGGTCGGCAGAATACCAGGTAATATAAACCATCTCCACTTTTACACGGATGGTTCGAAGCTTGATGAAAAGGTTGGCTTCGGAGTACACTGTGAAGAACTTAGTCTGGATATAGCTCACAGACTACCAGATACCTGCAGTGTCTATCAAACCGAAATAATGGCAATATGGGAAGTCGCCAAGTGGCTGAGTCGCAACATAGTAACCAACACTGGCGTTGTCATTTACTCGGACAGCCAGGCTGCCATCAATTCTCTGGAGGCAACATCCCTAAATTCACAAACAGCCCTCGACTGCCGCAGATCTCTTAACGAGATGGCTGAGCAGTTTAATATACACCTCATATGGGTGCCTGGGCATAGGGATATCCCGGGGAACTGCAAAGCCGACGAACTTGCTAGGAAAGGGACGATATTACAAATTCTCGAAGAATTTGCATATATTGGTGCGCCACTATCCACGTGCAATCTTTGGCTTAGGCAAGAGGCAATCAGGCAGTCCAACGAAAGATGGACAGAAATCGGCACCTGCAGGGTAGCTAGACAAATCTGGCAGGTCATACCTCTAGACAAAAGGTATGACCTGAGAAGGTCAAAATATCTCCTCGCACTAGAGAGGAAACTATTGTCTACGTTAGTACAGGTTCTGACGGGACACTGCTTGATCGGCGAACACGCCAAAAGATTGGGTATTGACTCCAATGACTTCCGCCGAAGCTGTGGAGATGAGGAAGAAGTGGAGAGCATTGAGCACTTGCTTTGCGACTGTCCCGCTTTGAATAAACGACGCCTGGACATACTGGGGTCAGCCTTTTTAGGCAGCCTAACAGATCTTTCCAGTACTGATATTCGTACTATCGATAACTTTATATATCAAACAGGTTGGTTTCGATGAGGGGCATTTCAGCGCGTGGTAACACTAGGGAACTAAACTGGTCTATATGAGCTTGTAAAAAAAATACGGCTGCCACCCTAACCTAAACCTATATCCAATGGACAATTTCAGGATAGAGGCCCCACCGCGACCCTACAGCCTTCCTGCAGGAATATAGGGCGATGTTGGCCTTCTTTACACGTTCCAGTACGTTTAGTCTGAAGGACAGTTTCCTATCCAAAATTATTCCTAAAAATTTTGCACTTTCAGGAAAGACTAGATCAGTTCCATTTATCCGAGGAGGACCCTACATGAGGGACATTATTCATCCTAGTGAAGAGAACCAATTCTGTCTTGTTTGGGTTAACACCCAAACCGCTGCTTCTGGCCCATCTAGCCAACTTGTTCTGAGTCACCTGTAGAATATCTCGGAGGAGGTTTTCGAATTTGCCACTCACTGCGATTGCCAGGTCGTCCGCATATGCCACGACCTTGCAGCCACAACGTTCTAGATCTAGCAGGATTTCATTCACCGCTAGGTTCCAATTAGTGGAGACAGTACTCCTCCTTGTGGGGTCCCTCTGTTTACCAACCTTGTTAGAGTTGTGGACCCAAGACATGCTGTTATGCGTCTTCTGTTGAGTAGTCTTTCAATTAGTCTAATCAAGCTAGAGTTCACCTTTAGATGAGACAATGCCGCGATTACCGCATCTGGGTGTATGTTGTTAAAAGCCCCTGCTATGTCAGGAAACGCCACCATGGTGAATTCTTTGAAATGTAGGGACGATTCGATAGTGCTCACAAGTTCGTGCAGGGCTGATTCTGTAGACTTTCCCGTATTGTAAGCATGTTGGTTCCCCGACATGAGTTTTGTATCCAGGTTTTGCCTAATGAAATAATATTTAAGTCTTTCCAGACTTTTCAATAGGAAAGAGGATAGGCTAAGTGGTCTGAAGTCTTTGGGCCTAGTGTGCGATATCATCCCCGCTTTGTGAATGAATACCACTTTGGTATCCCTCCATCGATACGGGATGTATGAAAGCCTAATACAGCCTACATAAATTTTCTGCAGCCAGGGGATGATGTACTTTAACATTTAACCAGGTGACTTGAAGGGCTCAAAGCTGTTTATAGTCCAACTTATTCTAGATCTCTCAGTCAACAAGCTAGCGACGCTCGCAGTCCACTCGCACTCTTGTTGGTCCTGTTGATCCTCGGGCTCTGTTGATGAGTTCCCCGGGAAATGTGTGTCGAGCAGTACACTTAGCGATTGCTCGCTGTTTTTTGTCTAGTTGTTTGCCTCATCCTGCAAATACCCCACTGTACAAGGAGAAGTAGATACTACCTTCCTCAGCCTTGCGGCGTCGGAGACCTTTTCCACTTCGCCACAGAAGGAATACCAAGAGCGTCTTTGTGCCTTCCTAAGCTCCTTCTTGTAGATCTTGAGTTGCTCTTTATATGCATCCCAATCATTAAAGGCTCCGGTAGATTTCGCCTTGTTGAATAGCTTGTTGCAGGTCTTTTTCCTTGCCGTTAGCTCAGAAGTCCACCATGAAGGTTTAGAGTTACCCTTGTACCTTGTTTTTGGACAGGCTTCTTCAAGGGAACTATTAAATGATGTGGTGATATGCTCGACCAGATTATCCAGACCGGCTTTGCCATTCGGTTCATAAAGAAGTTTAGAGTTGAGGACCTTTTGCCACTTTGTCTTTCTCACATTTCTGCGGACAGCAGGTTTAGGCGCTTTTTCAGCGAGTTTGAACTCTATATAATGGTGATCTGAGAATGAGTGGTCGTCCAGTACATTCCACCCAATCATTTTGTCTGACACCCGGTCAGTAGGAAACCTTACGTCTAGTACTTCTTGTCTGTCTTTAATTATAAAGGTTTATTGCCAATGTTACAAATAGTTAGGTTGGTAGTTAGAATAAAGTCAAGAAGCGAATCACCATCAAAGAGATTTTGGTACCAGTAGAAAGGTGAATGTGTCCTATTTAAGCTCATATATACGTTTGTACCTGTATTGACCTGTCTGTAGAACACTTTTTTTAATTTGAATGAAATTACTCGGGAAAAAATTGTTTTTCTCTTTTTTTTACCTGTTCATATGGCGTTGTATGTATGTGCACCAAGCCAAGCTGTGTGTGCTATATCATATAGTTATCAATATATTTATATACCATATAAATATATATTTATATATCATCTAGTTATCAATATTAAAAAAATTCGAAAATTTGTTTTGGAGATTTTTTAAAATTTATTATTTAAATGGTTTATTTATCCACATATGATCTTCTTGTAACAAATAAAGAAGATGAACAAAACCCACAATTCCATTCAAAAGATTAAACAAAATCAAAAGTTCAACTTTGACCTTGAATTTATAAATAACTACTGAACCGATTTTATTGAAAGTGAAACTGTAGGAAAGCTTGAAGAGTTATCTGTTTACTAAAAAAAGTTGCAGAGTTTTGGTCAGCAAAAAAACGACTCTGGACCACTGTGCCCCGATAGGGTTCAAGGCCACAAGACCATTGAATCGTCTATCTTTGCCCAAGCTTTGAGATGGACTGACGAGCACGATTTATCTGTCTCACCCTTAGACACTGTGCCTTTCCAGCTGCGGCTAAAGAAACACAGTTAATAGTTCATTATACATAGTAAACTCTACTCTAATCGCCCTTATTGCAGTTGGCGTCGTCGACGTCGTCACATCATATGCGTCATATCTATGAAGTTCTAGCTTTGTTATCCTTACGCCAAAACGAATGTTTTTGGTATCGATGAACTAACAAAAACCTTTTTTATAACTTAAAAATATTTAACAAAAATTCTAAATTTATGAAGTCGTCAATCTAAACAGTGTCGAACCGACGTCGACGACGCCAACGGGAATAAGGGCGAATAATCTTATTTTTTCTTCTTTATAAACATGACTATAGATGTAAACGCGCCTTTACGCTACTGAAGTCGCTTTAACTGACTTCCAAATTTAAACAATTTGTTGTAGAAAAAGTATGTTACTTATGAATTCTAATTTAAAAATTTTATGTACAGTTTTGAAAACAATTTGATATACATATATATGTATGTGAAACAATTCAACACAGAAAACTTGATAACAATAGAATTGTATTACTGTAGAATGTAGAATAAATAGAATATGTATATGATATGTAGTGAGACACTACATCAGTCCCCCACCAGTAGGAAAATGATATAAATAAAAAAATAAGAATACAGTAAGTTAAATGATATTATAAGTTGTGTTAGCTTTAACGTGTTGTGATAGCGGTACGTCCCTTCTGTCAATATTGGTCGGTTTCAGTAAGTCTATGTGCATTATTTTAATTATATTACCACATAGGATTTTGAAAGTGTTTTTCGCTCTTACTACTACTTTAAATGGTCCATCATAGAGATGTTCGAGACAATCAGGTCTTTGCAACTTAACAAATACGAAGTCACAATTAAGAAGGTCTGGTGGGAGGAAGTGTCGAACTTTATTATTGTGTGGTTACTTTGCATCTGACTGAAACAAAGTGTTGTCTCAATCTCCGAAGCATTTCGTCAGAATTTTCATCCGAAGCGTCCGTATTTGCCAATAAATCTCCAGGAAGCCTTAAAGTTTGTCTATAGACAAGCTCCGAAGAACTGCATCCGAGATCTTCTTTAATACTTGACCGAATCCCTAACAAAACAATTGGTCGGACCAATTCTTTGTATTTCCACTTGCCTTTAAAGCGGCCTTGAGTTGTCTGTGAAAACGCATTCCGTTCGCCTGTGTGTGGTAGCAAGAAGGGTGAATTTTGTGAGATCCAATCAACTTAGTGAGGTCGCTAAAGAGTTTCGATGTAAATTGCGTACCTTGATCTGCAGTTATCCTAAGAGGAACGCCGAAACGAGGAATATAATTATTCACAAAAACTCGAGATATAGTGTGTAAAGAAATATCTCGAATCGGATAAGCCTCTGGCTATCGAGTGAAACGTTCGATTATTGTCAATATATATTTATTCTCGTTAGATACAAGGAAGGGACCAACTATTTCCATATGTATATGTTCGAATCTTCCAGATGGAATACCTATAATCTGAATCTTGGCTTTCGTTTTGAAAGGATATCAATGCATGGCAGCCCATGCATTGATATCCTTTCTCATTGTTGGCCAAAAGTATTCCCCTTGAATAAGTTTTCTTAGACCGTACCACTGGATGTGATAAAGAATGTACATTGCTGAGGACTACTTTTCTCAACGATTGTGGAACAAAAGGTCTAGGCTTCCACCTGATATATCTCACCAAATATCTGCATTGCAAATTGTTTCTAGTGGAATTATTCGAAATAAGTCTCGTTAACTTCTCATCTCCTTCTTGTTCTTTATTTGAATGTTAAGATCAATATCTTACGGGAAATTACATCAAGTTCGGGCAGTCTTGATAAGGAATCTGCGACAGTGTTGTTTTTGCCATTAATGTAGAAGATCCTCGAAGTGAACTGAGCTATATATTCCAAGTGCCTTGTCTGACGTAGGGATCTTTCCAACTTAGAGTCAATAACAAATGTTAGCTGCTTGTGATCGTTAAATATAACAAAATCTCTACCCTCTAAAAAGTGTTTGAAGAGTTTTACAGCAGCGTATATAGCGAAAAGTAGTCGATCGAAAGTTAAATATTTACATTCTGACTCGGAAAGTTTGCAAGAAATTTAGTCTACACCGATTGCAATATTAGAAGCGTCAGCGGCCAAACTGAGATCAGCCCTTTTTTTAAAACGTGTTTATAAAGTTTGTTCGGAGAACTTCCGTTTTAGTGTATCAAAAGATTCCTCGGCTTCATTTGTGTGGTGGACTTTTTAATAATTCAATAGATCGCCCTAATAGATTTGCCCAAATAAGTGGCAAAGGAAAATTCAACCTATTTTCATCGAATTAGTGTCGATTTCCAATAACACGTGTCTTACTAGAACAGCCTCTGAAAGATTGCAGGCACCGTGTGTTGTATAGCAATAAAGAAAAACCACGTGTCCAGTCAATTGGACGCAAAGAGTCCAGACAAGGAAATATTAACAGAAGCCTTTGACAAATCCTCGCCATAGGATTTCTCCACATCCCCGGAAAGGATTTCTCCCTACACTTCAACATCCCTGGAAAGGAATTTTTAATTTTAGCTGCAACATCATTAGCTCCAAAATTGAACGAGTCATCATCATTAGCATTATGCAACGTGGCTTTTACATCACCACAAATATATATATATATATATATCCAGGACTGTACTGGTATCGGTATCTAAAATTACATTATAAGGAATGAATTCCTAGTGACTTAAATGGGCTTCAAAACTACTTAGTATTCATAAAATTTCAAACTTTTCATTATCATATAATAGTAAAGTAGACCTCGTTAGCCAATTACACCAATGCAAAGTGATCTACTATTACATTTCTTATCACCATTACACTAACTTTCAGTAAATTAATTAAATCAGATCTAACATCTAATCTGATTCCCCAAGTTTTGCTGGGTACTAATTCCTGCCCCTTGTATGTGCATAGAAGCAAATATGTATGTATATAAGCGGCCATGATTACAATTGCATTGTTGTAATTTCTTAACAAGAGGGGAACAGCAACCAAACCAGAAGAGTAAGAAAATACAAGAACTCTGCAATAAGTTATTGATACACCTTCACTGACATTGTTTTATTCTGTTTTCTTATTATCCAAATCAGTCGAATGTGACGTAGCAAGCGACATCTTCTACTTTGAAATTATAAAGATGAAAGAAGATTAAAAAAAAATATGAAAAATAAAACAACCTCAGAGAATGGTGACAGAATAAAAATTTTTTAAAATTTAACTAAACGTTTGTAATAAAAAAAAGAGAATGCAGAAAATACTTTTTAAATTTCAATTCAAATAATATTAAGATACATACGTAAATATTTGTTGTGAAGAATAGTTCGCTTGGTACACAAAAAAAAATTAATATTGAAGTTGGTAATTTCAAGGAACGCCCTTTAAGTTTTCGAATCATTTGGTGATTAATACTATATTATTTACATTACTCGACGATCTAATTTAGTTCCAGTACTACGCCAAGCATCCGCTCCCGCCGCTCGAGTTGAAAAGGCCTCTTCAATCAGCGACATCAGATGTTTGGGTAAGTCTTATCCTGTTGTTTCAATTTGTAGTTTAGGAACCAAGAATTTTTTTTTTGTAATTGGCACTTGCTAAACGTCAGTTAATGTCAGGGATGGAAAAGTTAAGATTAAGGTAAAACTGTTCCATACTTTTTCGATACACAGCGCGAGAATTGAGTGTTTTTTTATATGATATTTTTATGATATTTTCTAAAAAATTTGTATTTAGACATAATTTCACATAAATTTTGTATCAATCGAAAATTTCTTTAAAGCTTTGGATTTACAGAACATTTTATACCACTTCTTTGATTTAAAGAAGATTTCGTTGAAATCTTTAATTAATTGAAAATTCTTAGTATGTACCGTTTGATCATTAAAAGTACTTTTTTAGTAGTTTTTCAAAATTTCCATCCCTGGTCAAATCAAGTAAGAAATAGAATCTGAGAAACAAGAAAGCGAATAGCACTTACAGCATCTCTCTCTGTATTATTATATTTTGTTTACATTATTTACCATTTAGAAATTATTCGGCTATATACATATATATGTTGGAAAGCACCCTACACTTTAAATACTTATGTTTAATTAATCGATTTCTTGATATACAAACCACAACTACTTTTTGCGTGCCAGACAGGGCTAAACGTATTTAAATTATTATTATAATATAGGAAAATTAATCTTTATAGATAATACATAATTTCTTTATACATTTCCATTACTCCCCATTAATCATAACATTATTTTTATGTAACCTCTATGCAATGGTTATTCAATTTTGTTTAAATTATATTTAGCCATTTGCCGTCATTGTTTATATATGAATTAGTTGAATAAATATTGCACAAAATGGATTTCTAAACAAAACCTTTAGAGTTTTTCTAAGAAGATGGTGATAAAAATGGACTGGTTATACACATTGCATTTACGTTTGGGGTTCCGTAATATTTATATGCCGAAGGAACCTATGTAGGGTGGGTCAAGAGACAATTCACTCATAATACCATCTAGGAAGTGATTTGTAAGTAGACAACTAAGAAAGCCAATGCCAAGTTATGGTATATTTCCATTAGGTAATTGTTGCTAAGATCTTACTTTTTTGGGCATTTAGTCTGTTTTCACCTTAGTAACTCATACCATTGTCAAATATTTAGTTTACAAAAATAGGGAGTCTTAAATTTATTATTGCGACGTTAGGACTGAAAATTATTCAAGAAGGACGCGAACCCCCCAACCGACTGCTTCTGCTAGCAATTTGACGACTCCCGTAGTCCTACCTTTGATAGTTGTCTTCGAAGAATCCTTTGGATTTTTAAAAGTGATACTTTTCTATGAAGTATTTGGAAATGCTGGTCAGTGTTCGTTACATTTGTTCAAGTAAGTTGTTTCAATTTTGTAACTGAAGCTTTAGTATATAATGATGCCATGTAGCGGTGCTAAATATTTCGCTATCATAGGTACGTACCTATGATAATAATTTATCGTTCCAATGAATTTCTGCAGTTATCGAAATGGGCTTCTGATATGAAAGAATAGTATTAAACCTATCATTAGCCGGTTTAATTCCTTCAGCAGAAAATTGATAACCTAGAAATTCGAGATTGGAAACACCGAAGATACATTTAGATGGCTTAATGCTCAAACCGTATGCTTCAAGTCAATGAAAGACAATCTTAAGATGTTCTAATTGTTGAATCTCCTTTTCACTTGCAATTAGAACATCATCGACATAAATGAATACAAAATCTATTCCAAAGAAAACTCCATTAATAAATCTTTGGAAGGTTTGTGAGCTGTTTCTTAAACCAAATAGAATGCAAGAACTCAAACATGCCAAATGGTGTAGTAATGGATGTCCTCTTCAGCCATAGAAATCTGGTGGTAGGCCCTCGATAAATCCAGTTTGTGCGCTTTCCTTGGAATTCTATAGATAGGTCCTGAATATGAGGTAGCGGGTACCTGTCGGGAACTGTCTGCAAATTCCACTGTGTACTAAAAATTTAAATTCCGATTTAGCAACTTCCAATTTGATGGGATCTAATCTACAGGGTTTAGAGAAATCAGGATTGCCTTTAAGATCAATTCGATGAACCGTTGAATGTCTGATAGGTTTTCAGTAATCAGGTTCAGCAGTAATTGAGGGAAACTGATCTAACAAAGAATCAAACTTGTTTCTGGGTTGTAAAATTTTAAGTGAGAATATATCAGAAATGCCTGTTGTCGTTGATGCCACACAATCACTATTCCTGATCAGCTTGCGCTTCATGTCTATAATAATGTTGAATCTTTCGAAAAAATCTGCGCCTAATATAGGACGGCTTACATCCGCAATAATAAATGAAATATTAAATGTCCGATCAAGTCAAGTATTAAAGGTCACGTTCCAAAAGTTATAATTATATAACCATTAGCTTCAGTGAGATTAATATTAGCATAAATTTCAGATTGATCAAATTTTGATGCAGGAACGACAGACACAGCGGCATCAGTATCAATTAAAATTTTTAATTTTTTAAGATATTAGTATATAAGTACAGCAATAAATTACGATAATAAAAGTTTATGTGATTAAGTATGAGAGATTTAGATTGAGCACCCAATTTTAAGATGAACCTGATTTATAACGGGTTTCTTTCACAATGCGTAGAAATTGATTTTAATAAATATAAACTTATCTGTTAGTAATTAATTATTCTGGATAACTGCTTTGATTAATGTAGATCATCAGTTGCTGTTGGTATTTTGAGAAATTGCTTAAAACCTTCTTTGATACTCTGGCCTTTGGCCAAGAAATGGTTAAAACGTTCTTTGATACGCAAGTGTTTGACGAGTAGTTATCAGATTAGGTGAAAGTAATTGCTGTACAGTCAATATCAATATTAATGAAGATTATATATCATTATCCGGGAATAGAAAGGGAAGCAAGGCAATCATCGTTTGATTCGCTAAAATCATCGCTATTAATTCGAATGTCTCCAAACCCAATCTCCGGTAAGTTATTAGGTTCCTTTATGCAGGATCGCCAATGAAGTCGCTTTAACCGACTTCAAAATTTAAACGCTTTGTTGTAGAAAAATTATATGACTTATTTATTCAAATTAAAAATGTAATATAAAGTTTTGAAAACAATTTGATATACGAGGGCGGTTCGGAAACTTCTTAGCCTATCAATGAAAGAGAATAGTTAGTTTTTCAGAAATATTTTTATTTTTCAATATAATCTCCTGAAACTTCAATACACTTAGTCCAACGCTTATCTAGCAACTCTATCCCTTGATTAAAAAAGTTTTCCTCAAGGTCTTCAAAATAGTGGTTTACAACTGTAATTGCATCTTCATTTGAGGTAAAACGCTTGCCAGCAAGGAATTTTTTTAGATTTGGGAACAGGTAAAATTCACTGGGAGCTAAATCAGGAGAATAAGGTGGGTGGTCAAGCAACTCGTACTTTAATTCGTTGATTTTAGCCATTGTTAAAACACTCTTGTGCGCTGGTGCGTTGTCTTGATGAACAATTTTTTTTTGTGTTGTAAGCCAGGACGTTTTTCTCGAATTTGTACATTTAATTGATCCAAAAGGTTGCAATAGTACTCTGAATTTATTGTTTTACCCTTTTGCAGATAGTCAATCAATAAAATACCTTTGAAGTCCCAAAAAAACCGTTGCCATAACCTTACCAGCCGATCATTTAATACCATATCATGCACTTTGGGTACAATTTCTGTTGTTGTTGCTGTTTTTGGACGTCCACTACGTGGTTCATCTTCAATGCTTGTACGACCACGTTTAAATTCAGCAACCCAATTTTTTACTGTTGCATATGAAGGAGCACTTTCACCTAACACATTCACCATATCATTATGAATTTCTTGTCCCGATAAACCTTTTTTATGTAAATATTTAATGACACCACGCATTTCTAATTTTTCCATTGTAAAAAAATCGCGGATGCGTCTTTTGTGAACACCTGTTTCTATATGAAGGAGTTGCCAGATCGAAACAAAATTTAACATGTGTTCATAGCAGAGATGGAAGTTTCCAAAACACTTAACTTTTTTCTGTTTATACCGCGCTTTTTGTGCTAGGCTAAGAAGTTTCCGAACCGCCCTCGTATATACTCGTATGTGAAACCATTCAACACAAAAAACTTGATAATAATAGAATTGATATTACTGTAGAATGTAGAATAATATGTATATAATAGGCATGTTTTCGTTACAAGCTAGCATTTTTAGTTTAGCACTTTGCAACGAAAACAACTGACGTCCACTAACTGGCACATAAGCAATAAGTGGCGGATTTTCACTATCTGGTAGCAATGGTGTCATGAGTTGCGAAGAAAGAACGGTGCGAAACAGACAAAAAATTCGTGAAAAGTATTAATAAAACATATATTTACTATTCTATTGTCAATTGTTTACACTCTTTTTGCAAATATTAAAATAAATTCCGATTTTTGTTCTTCTTCTTCCCGTTAATTCACAATAATTGATAACATCTCTCCAAAAATGGGATGCCATATTGCTAAATATAGGGTGCCCAATCTGGCAACATCATACTCGATTAAGACAGGAACACAAGCACCAAACTTCATCGGGAACTAATAGTGCTTAAAAGTGCTTAGCTCCCCATACAAATTAAGCACTTATGGTGTAACGAAAACACGCCTAATATGTAGTGAGACACTACAGCTACATAACTATACGTTACGTTACGATCGATGCGTAACCACTAACTAAATAGCGTACACTAATTACTATTGAATTAAAGAGTGTCCAAATCGGTATATACCAATTACCAACTACTCTATTGGAGGATTGTAACCTAGCTCCAATATGTCAAAAACATTTGCATTACAACTTACAAACACATGCAAAATCAACTTAATCCTTTTTTAACTACTACCACACAACAACAAAAAACCTGTTGGAAATAAATAATTTCCAGACCTACAAATGTCTATCAGCACGCAGATAGATAAATTTAAAACAATGTTTCTATCAAAAGCGTTGGTAGGATCACCAGAACTTCAGCTTACCGAATACATCAATTAAATCTCCTTAAATTGGTGCCAAAAAAGAAAACGCTTGGATCTATATTTGTCTCGCAAAAAGAGGAGCTGATATAATACACTTCTTTCCTCAAAAAGTAGAAGAACAAAAATTAATAGAGATACAGATTCCACTTTCAAAATTAGGAACCGTGGAGAGGTTACTTAGGTTAGGGTGTCAGCTGTTTTCTTTTTTTTCTTCAGCTCACATAGACCAGTTTAAGTCCCTAGTGGTACCACGGGCTAAAATGCCCTTCATCGAAACCAACCTGTTTGATATACAAATGTATCGATAGCACGAATATTGGTACTGGAAAGATCTGTTAGGCTGCATAGAAAGGCAGAGCCTAGTAGGTCCAGTCGTCATTTACACAAAGCGGGATAGTCGCATACACGGGGCAAAATCGCCTTTTTGATATGTATGAATCGAAAGAAAATATACTTGGAACACAAATTTTTAAATATTATATATTTTCGAGCAAATAAATTTTATTTGAAAATCAATAAAATGTATTTAGAACCCATATGTTAGGTTAGGTTAGGTTAGGTTGAAGAGAGGAGACGTTTAAACGTCTCATGTCCATGGACATACACTTAAGCCAGTGGTTCGGCCTGTTGTGCGCTCCTTATTTATGATCTTTTTATACCTCACGAGTTACAGAAAATCGGTACTAGACACGAATTTTCTCAGTATCTTCCAGTCATATTCTCTGAGATGAGTCAAGTCTGGTAATATGTCGGACCCGAAATGTTGGGATCTTGCATGTGTGAAAGCCGGGCAGTGACACAGAAAATGTTCCATGGTTTCGATGTTTTTTCTGCATGCCCTGCATTCGTCGTTTCCTGCTAGTCCTATGCGATGAAGATGTGCTTGTAAGCTTGAGTGTCCCGTTAGAACACTCATCATCTTACTAATATCGATCTTGTTTAGTTTCAGAAGACTTCTTGTTTTCTTTTCATTTGGGTCACCCCACAGTATCTTTGCAGTTGCGCCTACTGTTGCGCTATTCCACATAGTTTTATGAGCCATAACTGCCCAGTGCTTCAACTCATTTTTCGTGGCTTCGAAAGGTTTCCAATTTTTCAAGTTTATTACTCGAAGTTCTCTGCCCTTTGAAGCCAAGTTGTTTGCCCGTTCATTTCCAATCACTCCGTTGTGTCCTGGTACCCAGCAAAATACGCAATTGACCATGGGCTGAGTAATCATTTATCGTTCTTTTACAGTCCAACATAGTTCTGGATTTGACCCTTTCCGATGTTATTGCTTTAATCGCCATTTGGCTATCTGTGAAGATGTTGGCATATTTAGGCTTTGTCGTGTTACTGAGCCAGTTCACACACTCCGTGATTGCTCGAACTTCTGCTTGAAATAGAGTGTTATGGTCAGGGAGGCGGAAGTGAAGTTCGACTTCTGGTTCATCAATAAAAAGTCCCAGACCCGTCCTTCCTCCTCGCTTGGACCCATCCGTGTAGCAGATGGTTCCCACTGACACATGGGCCAAAGTTCCATTTTCCCAGGAGCGTCTGTCTGGCACAAACGTATCACAGTTAGCTGTAAGCCGCACTTCAGGAATGCGGTCCGAGATTTCTGGCGTTTGAATGTGACCAACTAGATATTCTAAAATCTTCTGATGGTACGACTTGTGGTCTCGATTTATCCATTCACCCATCACTTGTAGACGTCTTGCTGTGAGGGCTGCCTCATACTTTATACGGATGTCTATTGGTTGGATGTGCAGTATAGTCTCCAACGCTTTTGTTGGTGCAGTTCTAAATTCCCCGCTTATGCCTAGACAGCACATACGTTGAATTTTTTGCAAAGGTATTACGTTGCACTTCTTGTCCATTGATGTCCACCACACTACAGAGGCGTAGGTGATTATTGGTCTAATCACGCTCATGTAAAGCCAGTGAGTCATATTTGGACGTAGTCCCCATTTTAAACCTATAGCTCTTCTGCACAACGACCAACATCTGTGTGCCTTTGTAACTCTTTCTTCAAGATGATCTTTCCAGTACAGTTTCTGATCCAAGATTACTCCCAAGTATTTTACCTTTTTAGTTATAGCAATTGTCTTATTCAGGAATCGAGGCGGGGTAAAACGTGGGATCTTAGTTTTCCTTGTAAATAGACATATTTCTGTTTTGTCTGGGTTAACATTTAATCCCCTTGGTTGTGCCCAGTTATATGCTATGTTAAGTGCCTCTTCAGCTCTTCTGCATAATAGATTTGGATGAAAGCCCCTTAGAAGTATTACAACGTCGTCTGCATAACAGACTGGTTTAAGTCCTTCATTGGTGAGGGCTTTTAGGAGACTGTGTATCGTCGTAACCCATAGAAGAGGCGATAAAATGCCCCCCTGAGGTATACCACGATTTACCTTGTCTCTAATTTTTACGTCATATGACCCACAAATAATCCACCTATTCCTTAGCATATTGTTGATCCAGTTTTTCAGCGCCCGGTCAACCTGAAACTCGTCTAAGGACTGGATAAGTGTATCGGTCTGTACATTGTTAAATGCTCCCTCAATGTCTATGCAAACAGCAAGTGTATACATTTGTTTACTGAAGGACTCTTCTATGTGGTGCACTACCTCATGCAGAGCTGTTTCCACTGATCTTCCTTTGACATAGGCGTGTTGTTTGAATTTTAGCCTGTCATCCGCTATTTTACCTTTGACCATGTCATCACTTATTCGCTCCATTGTTTTTAACAGGAAAGAAGTAAGGCTAATGGGTCGATAAGCCTTTGGGGTCGTGTAACTCGCCTTGCCAGGCTTTGGTATGAAGACCACCCTTGATTCCTGCCAGTTTTTTGGGGTATACGAATGGGTTAGGCATGCAGTGAACACTCCAGCCAGATGAGTGAACACTCCAGCCATGCGGTCCCGCAGCCTTAAAGGGAGAGAAACTTTTTATCGCTTCTTTAACCATACCATCTGTTATATCCGTAATAGGTACTTGATGCAATACATTTTCATTCTGTAACTGTTCCTCTGTTGATCCAGCATTACCAGTTGGAAAATGAGTTTTCATCAAGAGCCTTACGGTATCCTCTATAGTTTCCATCATTTTACCCGTTTCATCCACCAGTGTTTCGGTTTGGACATGAGTTTTTGAGAGGAACTTTTTCATCTTAGACATGCTGTTAACGCTGTCTACCTGTTCACAGAAAAGCCTCCAGGAGTTACGTTTCGCCGATCTAACGATTTTATTGTATTCTTTGAGTCTTCTGTGGTAGTCGTCCCAATATACTGATTGTTTTTTACGTCGAGCTCTATTGTAAAGTCTGCGGATATCTTTGCCAGTCGAGCGAATTTGTCCTGTCATCCAGGGTTTCTCAAAGGCAGATTTCCTTTCTCGAAGTGGGCAACTATCTTCGAATGATTTTACAAGAGCCTCGGTAATCTTCTTAACATTGATATCAATGTCTTCTGCACATAGATAATCGCGTGTAGGCTGCCCCAATCGATTTCTAAGTAGATTTCCGAATTTAGTCCAGTCGGTCTTAGCCTTATTACGGAAACTTATGGGGTTTGGCGGTGGCCGTGCAATTTTAAACCTTATATAACGGTGGTCTGAATAGGAGTGTTCATCCGAAACCCTCCACTCATGAATCTCATCAATAAGATTTTCTGAACATATCGTTATATCTAATACTTCTTCCCTAATTTTGTTAACAAAGGTTGCAGTGTTCCCTATGTTAAGAGTTATGAGGTCATTTGTATTCAAAAATTCGATAAGGGCGTGTCCTCTTTTATTGGTGTTAGTACTACCCCAAGCGATATGATGGGAGTTGGCGTCACATCCAGCTAATAACTCATTACTTGTGTGTTTGGATTCCCTCACCAGACGTTGTAATTCCGACGTAGGTGGCAATGTCGGCGCATCGAATGGCAGATATATTGACGCCAGGTACATATTTCCATTACCTTGCCTCAGCACCGTTGCGTCCGATGTTGACAACTCTGGAGAGAAAATAAAACATAAGTTTTTATGGCACAGAATACAAGTCCTTGGACGAGTACCTGTGTTAGCGTAGAAAAGGTTATAGTTCACATGGTTTAATCCAGTAACCTTGTTGCTAGTTGTCCATGGTTCCTGGATCAAAGCAATATGACTTTATTTATGATGTCCATCAGAGCGTTGGATGCTGTCTCGCTCCGGTGGAAGTTTTTTCTGGATGACCTCAATCATTGTCCTTCCAGTAAAAGTTTCTTTTGGGAGTCTATCCTATCTGGTGGCACCCCCTCTTTATTTGGTAGTGGGTCATTCTCCTCCTTTCGTTCACTACCTATTACACCATCTTCCAGTCGACAATTTTGGGAGGCGGTGTTATTTTTTGTCGCTCCCTCATTGGTTTGAATCGTTTTGTGGCTCTTTTTATTTTGATCACCACCTTTGCTGGGAACTTCCTGCAAAAGTGGTGGTACTATTGGTGAACTGGTGGTGTTATTGACTACTTCCACATCAGTTTTTGGCAGTGTCTCACTTGTCTCCATCCGTTCAATACCAGTGTTTGCCTCTTCAGACAGTATATTTGGACTCGATTCATATGTCCTGCCAATCGGGACCTTTCCAATTTTGAAAAAGACTGTCCAGATCAAGAAGTACGCCATGCCCTTCGCCATGACAAGATTGTTCTTGGATTCTGGGTCTATTCCTAACACGAGGAGAGTACCCTCGGTATCATCCTTCCTATAGAAGACTTCCCACTTTGTTTTCATTTGATGATTCAGAGTCAGAGTCCCCAATGGCTTTTAAAGGCTGGGGTGGCTTAAAGCCCCGGCTGGGTTCTGCTTCATCTGTCTTATCATTTGTTTTGCCTGCGGCTGGATGTGCTCTTGTTTCATTTTCGACTACAGGATCCAAGGCACCAAAGCTCGTAGAAGTTGCTTGCTCACGATTGTTCGATAACGACGACACATGACTCGTGAGTGAATCAACGCTTGTCGCCGGCACTGGGTTTTCCCTCCCCTGCGCCGTAATCTCCTTCGTCTTTTTTGGTTTAATCATAAATTGGTTGGGGGAGACACCCCCATAGCCAGTATTAGCCCGTAATAGGTACGTCGGTATAGGCCTTCCAGACTGAGCTCAGAAATATCTGTCCAGAGACCGATGCATCCAATTCAACCTACGCTTTATAAACAACAAACCTCCTGGTTGCGTAGTAGGTAGGTGAATAGGTATTGCGTAATAGGTTAAAAACTATCCGCTCTGCGATAACACGTCCGTTCGCTACGACAGGCGGCGACTGACCATATGTTAATAAATTAGAATAAAATATATTTGCCAACTTATTTTCTCAAATAAAATATTTGTTTAAATACGAATAAAATTATTGTTTATGAATATTTCCAAATATATTTTATTAAAAAAAGGATTTTCAAAACTTTGCTGAATTTTTCGAATATTAGTTTTAATTTTTTTATTTTCGAATTATGCATTCCTATTAAAAATGGCGTACTTAGCATTAACTTCTATTTGAAACCAATTCAATTCAATTCATCAATTATAAAGAAATTTTACTAACATTAAAAATTTCAAAAATTACCTTTCAATTGCTGTAAACTTAAAACAATTAAAGAATAGTAGACATACATTCATGCAAAAAGATGTTTGTTTGGGAAATATCATATCCAAATAAAAAATATTAGGATGTAAACATAGTTTTGTTTAGAACAATATCCTCCCAAACATATAATATTTGTATTTGTCAAATATTATATATTTGGAGTGCACCCTAAAAATATTTATGTTTCAAGCAGAATATATTTGGGACAATATACTACAGAGGCGATTTTTTTTCAGCGTGTAGCAAGTGCTCAATGCTCTCCACTTCTTCCTCATCTCCACAGCTTCTGCAGAAGTCATTGCAGTAATACCCAATCTTCTGGCGTGTTCGCCGATCAGGCAGTGTCTCGTCAGAATTGATACTAACGTAGACAATCTTTTGCTTTCTAGTGCTAGGAGATATTTTGACCTTCTCAGGTCATTACTTGGGAAGATTTGTCTAGCTACCTTACAGGTGCCGATTTGTGTCCATCTTTCGTTGGACTGCCGGATTGACTCTTGCCTAAGCCAAAATCTTGCACGTGGACAGTGGCGCACCAATATATGCAAATTCTTCGAGAATTTGTAAAGTCGTCCCTACCCTAGCAAGTTCATCGGCTTTGCAGTTCCCCGGGATATCCCTATGCCCAGGCACCCATATGAGGTGTATATTAAACTGCTCAGCCATCACGTTAAGAGATCTGCGGCAGTCGAGGGCTATTTGTGAATTTAATAATGTGGCCTCCAGAGAATTGATGGCAGCCTGGCTGTCCGAGTAAATGACAACGCCAGTGTTGGTTACTATGTTCCGACTCAGCCACTTGGCGACTTCCCATATTGCCATTATTTCGGCTTGATAGACATTGCAGGTATCTGTTCCGACTCAGCCACTTGGCGACTTCCCATATTGCCATTATTTCGGCTTGATAGACATTGCAGGTATCTGGTAGTCTGTGAGCTATATCCAAATTAAGTTCTTCACAGTGTACACCGAAGCCAACCTTTTCATCAGAACCATCCGTATAGAAGTGGAGATGGTTTCTATTTCTGGGTATTCTGCCATCCCATTCATCCCTGGCTTGTATCATAGTGATGTAGTTACTCTCAAAGGTGCGTTCCGTTGACATATAGTCCAATCGGTCGTTTACCATAGCACTACACGTTGATATCCTCATGTGACCGTAGTTCTTATACCTCCACATTGATAGGCAGTTTAATCTTAGTGCCGCTTTGGTTGCAACTTCTCTCGCCACAACATTAATCGACAGTATATGGTGAAGGGCTTGTAGAGACTCAGTCGCTGTAGTCCTTAACGCTCCGATTATGCACAGGCAGGCAGTTATCTGAACCCTTGATAGCAGGTTTGTGGTGGTTAGTTTGTCAGTTGACGTCTTCCATACCACAATGCCGTATAACAGTATTGGACGAACCACTGCTATATATATCCAAGATGGGCCAGAAGCAGCGGTTTGGGCGTTAACCCCAACAAGACAGAATTGGTTCTCTTTACTAGGATGAATAATGTCCCACATGTGGACCCTCCACCTCGGATAAATGGAACAGATCTAATCTTTACTGAAAGTGCAAAATTTTTAGAAATAATTCTAGATAGGAAAATGTTATTTAGACTTAACGTATTGGAACGTGTAAGGAAGGCCAACGTCGCCTTATATTCCTGCAAAAAGGCTGTAGGGTCGCGGTGGGGACTCTCTGCTAAAATCGTCCACTGGATATATATAGCAGTAGTTCGTCCAATACTTTTATACGGTATTGTGGTATGGTGGACGGCAACTGACAAACTAACCATCACCAACCTACTAACAAAGGTTCAGAGAACTACCTGCCTGAGCATAAGCGGAGCCTTAAGGACTACAGCGACCGAGTCTCTACAAGCCCTACTCCATATACTGCCGATTAATATTGTTGCGATAGAAGTTGCAACCAAAGCGGCAATAAGATTAAACTGCCTATCAATGTGGAGGTACAAGAACTATGGTCATATGAGGATATCAAATTGTAGTGCTATGGTAACCGACCGAGTGGACTATATACCAACGGTGTACACCTTCGAGAGAAATTACATCACTATGATTCCCGCCAGAGATGAATGGGTCGGCAGAATACCAGGTAATATAAACCATCTCCACTTTTACACGGATGGTTCGAAGCTTGATGAAAAGGTTGGCTTCGGAGTACACTGTGAAGAACTTAGTCTGGATATAGCTCACAGACTACCAGATACCTGCAGTGTCTATCAAACCGAAATAATGGCAATATGGGAAGTCGCCAAGTGGCTGAGTCGCAACATAGTAACCAACACTGGCGTTGTCATTTACTCGAACAGCCAGGCTGCCATCAATTCTCTGGAGGCAACATCCCTAAATTCACAAACAGCCCTCGACTGCCGCAGATCTCTTAACGAGATGGCTGAGCAGTTTAATATACACCTCATATGGGTGCCTGGGCATAGGGATATCCCGGGGAACTGCAAAGCCGACGAACTTGCTAGGAAAGGGACGATATTACAAATTCTCGAAGAATTTGCATATATTGGTGCGCCACTATCCACGTGCAATCTTTGGCTTAGGCAAGAGGCAATCAGGCAGTCCAACGAAAGATGGACAGAAATCGGCACCTGCAGGGTAGCTAGACAAATCTGGCAGGTCATACCTCTAGACAAAAGGTATGACCTGAGAAGGTCAAAATATCTCCTCGCACTAGAGAGGAAACTATTGTCTACGTTAGTACAGGTTCTGACGGGACACTGCTTGATCGGCGAACACGCCAAAAGATTGGGTATTGACTCCAATGACTTCCGCCGAAGCTGTGGAGATGAGGAAGAAGTGGAGAGCATTGAGCACTTGCTTTGCGACTGTCCCGCTTTGAATAAACGACGCCTGGACATACTGGGGTCAGCCTTTTTAGGCAGCCTAACAGATCTTTCCAGTACTGATATTCGTACTATCGATAACTTTATATATCAAACAGGTTGGTTTCGATGAGGGGCATTTCAGCGCGTGGTAACACTAGGGAACTAAACTGGTCTATATGAGCTTGTAAAAAAAAATACGGCTGCCACCCTAACCTAAACCTATATCCAATGGACAATTTCAGGATAGAGGCCCCACCGCGACCCTACAGCCTTCCTGCAGGAATATAGGGCGATGTTGGCCTTCTTTACACGTTCCAGTACGTTTAGTCTGAAGGACAGTTTCCTATCCAAAATTATTCCTAAAAATTTTGCACTTTCAGGAAAGACTAGATCAGTTCCATTTATCCGAGGAGGACCCTACATGAGGGACATTATTCATCCTAGTGAAGAGAACCAATTCTGTCTTGTTTGGGTTAACACCCAAACCGCTGCTTCTGGCCCATCTAGCCAACTTGTTCTGAGTCACCTGTAGAATATCTCGGAGGAGGTTTTCGAATTTGCCACTCACTGCGATTGCCAGGTCGTCCGCATATGCCACGACCTGGCAGCCACAACGTTCTAGATCTAGCAGGATTTCATTCACCGCTAGGTTCCAATTAGTGGAGACAGTACTCCTCCTTGTGGGGTCCCTCTGTTTACCAACCTTGTTAGAGTTGTGGACCCAAGACATGCTGTTATGCGTCTTCTGTTGAGTAGTCTTTGAATTAGTCTAATCAAGCTAGAGTTCACCTTTAGATGAGACAATGCCGCGATTACCGCATCTGGGTGTATGTTGTTAAAAGCCCCTGCTATGTCAGGAAACGCCATCATGGTGAATTCTTTGAAATGTAGGGACGATTCGATAGTGCTCACAAGTTCGTGCAGGGCTAATTCTGTAGACTTTCCCGTATTGTAAGCATGTTGGTTCCCCGACATGAGTTTTGTATCCAGGTTTTGCCTAATGAAATAATATTTAAGTCTTTCCAGACTTTTCAATAGGAAAGAGGATAGGCTAAGTGGTCTGAAGTCTTTGGGCCTAGTGTGCGATATCATCCCCGCTTTGTGAATGAATACCACTTTGGTATCCCTCCATCGATACGGGATGTATGAAAGCCTAATACAGCCTACATACATTTTCTGCAGCCAGGGGATGATGTACTTTAACATTTAACCAGGTGACTTGAAGGGCTCAAAGCTGTTTATAGTCCAACTTATTCTAGATCTCTCAGTCAACAAGCTAGCGACGCTCGCAGTCCACTCGCACTCTTGTTGGTCCTGTTGATCCTCGGGCTCTGTTGATGAGTTCCCCGGGAAATGTGTGTCGAGCAGTACACTTAGCGATTGCTCGCTGTTTTTTGTCTAGTTGTTTGCCTCATCCTGCAAATACCCCACTGTACAAGGAGAAGTAGATACTACCTTCCTCAGCCTTGCGGCGTCGGAGACCTTTTCCACTTCGCCACAGAAGGAATACCAAGAGCGTCTTTGTGCCTTCCTAAGCTCCTTCTTGTAGATCTTGAGTTGCTCTTTATATACATCCCAATCATTAAAGGCTCCGGTAGATTTCGCCTTGTTGAATAGCTTGTTGCAGGTCTTTTTCCTTGCCGTTAGCTCAGAAGTCCACCATGAAGGTTTAGTTTTACCCTTGTACCTTGTTTTTGGACAGGCTTCTTCAAGGGAACTATTAAATGATGTGGTGATATGCTCGACCAGATTATCCAGACCGGCTTTGCCATTCGGTTCATAAAGAAGTTTAGAGTTGAGGACCTTTTGCCACTTTGTCTTTCTCACATTTCTGCGGACTGCAGGTTTAGGCGCTTTTTCAGCGAGTTTGAACTCTATATAATGGTGATCTGAGAATGAGTGGTCGTCCAGTACATTCCACCCAATAATTTTGTCTGACACCCGGTCAGTAGGAAACCTTACGTCTAGTACTTCTTGTCTGTCTTTAATTATAAAGGTTTATTGCCAATGTTACAAATAGTTAGGTTGGTAGTTAGAATAAAGTCAAGAAGCGAATCACCCCTATTGTTTATATCCGTACTATCCCAGGTAGTATGATGAGCGTTCGTGTCTGCGCCAATAATCAGCTCGGGCTCGTCAGACGGTGCTTCTTCTACTACTTCCCTGAAGAGAGCTGTCGGTATTGCAGCTTCATAAGGAAAGTAACTGGAGAACACCCAGTATATGCGATCACCGATAGTCAGGAGAAAAATACTTAGATCTTTTCTGGCCAAAATGCAGGTTCTTGTTGTGGCTTCACAGTTGGCCACAAGCAGTTTAAAGTTTGGTGTCTTGAAACCGCACACCCGTCCTCCTACTACATAGGGCTCCTGGATCAGGACGATGTCTACTGCACCTGTGGACAGGCGCAGCTATAGAGCCGCTGAGGCTGCTTTAGCGTGATGGAGGTTAATCTGTAGAATTCTTACCATCATTGGTAATCGACAGATTGACATCCACCCCGACAAGGGTGTTATTGAACTCTTCGTCCGTATAACCGGGGTGCATGTCCCCGCCAGATGCGTCAAAGAGTCCGGAGACTTCCCTCAGTATTCGAAGTAGTGTTTTCATCCTCAGAGAATGACGTTACAGCTCTTCTGTTAGAGTTAGAGTCACCAGAAGTAATGGTCGTGTGGACCTCCGCACTTCCAGAAAGCCTTGTGGGAGCATTATTCAGGGACATTATTCATCCTAGTGAAGAGAACCAATTCTGTCTTGTTTGGGTTAACACCCAAACCGCTGCTTCTGGCCCATCTAGCCAACTTGTTCTGAGTCACCTGTAGAATATCTCGGAGGAGGTTTTCGAATTTGCCACTCACTGCGATTGCCAGGTCGTCCGCATATGCCACGACCTGGCAGCCACAACGTTCTAGATCTAGCAGGATTTCATTCACCGCTAGGTTCCAATTAGTGGAGACAGTACTCCTCCTTGTGGGGTCCCTCTGTTTACCAACCTTGTTAGAGTTGTGGACCCAAGACATGCTGTTATGCGTCTTCTGTTGAGTAGTCTTTGAATTAGTCTAATCAAGCTAGAGTTCACCTTTAGATGAGACAATGCCGCGATTACCGCATCTGGGTGTATGTTGTTTAAAGCCCCTGCTATGTCAGGAAACGCCACCATGGTGAATTCTTTGAAATGTAGGGACGATTCGATAGTGCTCACAAGTTCGTGCAGGGCTGATTCTGTAGACTTTCCCGTATTGTAAGCATGTTGGTTCCCCGACAGGAGATTTGTATCCAGGTTTTGCCTAATGAAATAATATTTAAGTCTTTCCAGACTTTTCAATAGGAAAGAGGATAGGCTAAGTGGTCTGAAGTCTTTGGGCCTAGTGTGCGATATCATCCCCGCTTTGTGAATGAATACCACTTTGGTATCCCTCCATCGATACGGGATGTATGAAAGCCTAATACACCCTACATAAATTTTCTGCAGCCAGGGGATAATGTACTTTAACATTTAACCAGGTGACTTGAAGGGCTCAAAGCTGTTTATAGTCCAACTTATTCTAGATCTCTCAGTCAACAAGCTAGCGACGCTCGCAGTCCACTCGCACTCTTGTTGGTCCTGTTGATCCTCCGGCTCTGTTGATGAGTTCCCCGGGAAATGTGTGTCGAGCAGTACACTTAGCGATTGCTCGCTGTTTTTTGTCTAGTTGTTTGCCTCATCCTGCAAATACCCCACTGTACAAGGAGAAGTAGATACTACCTTCCTCAGGCTTGCGGCGTCGGAGACCTTTTCCACTTCGCCACAGAAGGAATACCAAGAGCGTCTTTGTGCCTTCCTAAGCTCCTTCTTGTAGATCTTGAGTTGCTCTTTATATGCATCCCAATCATTAAAGGCTCCGGTAGATTTCGCCTTGTTGAATAGCTTGTTGCAGGTCTTTTTCCTTGCCGTTAGCTCAGAAGTCCACCATTAAGGTTTAGTTTTACCCTTGTACCTTGTTTTTGGATAGGCTTCTTCAAGGGAACTATTAAATGATGTGGTGATATGCTCGAACAGATTATCCAGACCGGCTTTGCCATTCGGTTCATAAAGAAGTTTAGAGTTGAGGACCTTTTGCCACTTTGTCTTTCTCACATTTCTGCGGACAGCAGGTTTAGGCGCTTTTTCAGCGAGTTTGAACTCTATATAATGGTGATCTGAGAATGAGTGGTCGTCCAGTACATTCCACCCAATAATTTTGTCTGACACCCGGTCAGTAGGAAACCTTACGTCTAGTACTTCTTGGCTGTCTTTAATTATAAAGGTTTATTGCCAATGTTACAAATAGTTAGGTTGGTAGTTAGAATAAAGTCAAGAAGCGAATCACCCCTATTGTTTATATCCGTACTATCCCAGGTAGTATGATGAGCGTTCGTGTCTGCGCCAATAATCAGCTCGGGCTCGTCAGACGGTGCTTCTTCTACTACTTCCCTGAAGAGAGCTGTCGGTATTGCAGCTTCATAAGGAAAGTAACTGGAGAACACCCAGTATATGCGATCACCGATAGTCAGGAGAAAAATACTTAGATCTTTTCTGGCCAAAATGCAGGTTCTTGTTGTGCCTTCACAGTTGGCCACAAGCAGTTTAAAGTTTGGTGTCTTGAAACCGCACACCCGTCCTCCTACTACATAGGGCTCCTGGATCAGGACGATGTCTACTGCACCTGTGGACAGGCGCAGCTATAGAGCCGCTGAGGCTGCTTTAGCGTGATGGAGGTTAATCTGTAGAATTCTTACCATCATTGGTAATCGACAGATTGACATCCACCCCGACAAGGGTGTTATTGAACTCTTCGTCCGTATAACCGGGGAGCATGTCCCCGCCAGATGCGTCAAAGAGTCCGGAGACTTCCCTCAGTATTCGAAGTAGTGTTTTCATCCTCAGAGAATGACGTTACAGCTCTTCTGTTAGAGTTAGAGTCACCAGAAGTAATGGTCGTGTGGACCTCCGCACTTCCAGAAAGCCTTGTGGGAGCTATATCCTGCTTGTATAACTTCAAGACTATAGTCTCGAAACCATATTGCAGGGTTGCCCTTGCACTTTGTATATGGGAGGTGGATTCAGCGTTAAGGATCTAATTAACGTGTCGCTTTTTACCATCCGCCTCACCCACCTTGCTAATTCTCCAATTATGGGTCGGCAGACCAGGATTGGAATCTTTTATTATCTCTAATATGTCATCCGAGCTGGAGGGCTCTTCTGTAACCCAGGTGATGGCTCTAGGGTGACTAGGGATGTTTTTTTTCCACAACATCCAACTGGGCACCCGGCCACACTTCACCCGCTCGACTCAGAGCAGCCTTATACAGATCAACTGATCAGGCATCACCGAAATATAAGAGCTTAACTCTCCCCTGATGCCATCCTGCATCGTTGCAGACTGGTGGTTTGCCCGGCATTTCTCTTCGGACATCGAGGTAATGAGCCATAATGGCGGATTGCACATGGCTCCATTTGTCCTTGAGGATGGGTCCATCCTCAGTACTTCTGTCTATAACAGCCATCACTAGACTCTCCTTCGCTACTTCATTGAAGGGCTTGGTGCGTGCCCTGTTGATGATGAAATTAGGGCCTCTTGCCTTTTTTGAAGGCAGGGGTTCATCAGGTGATCTGATTCTTTTGACTTTAATAGCCGTTAACACAGGTGAATTTGTGGCTCTTTAAGCCGACTCATTGGCTTTAGAAGGCAAGTGACTCTTTTTGTTTTTCGGTAAGAGCCGAAACCTCAACAGCCTCCAAATTCGTCAAAACTATGAGCGCAATCCGGTGCTCATTGTGCTTTCGCTTTGACGGTCGGACAAGAGGTTACTTACTTTTGGCAATCAGTCCAAAAATCTGACAAAGAAGTACTGGAAGGTTTCCAAGGAAATGAGTTTCTCTGATCGCAAATTTATAGAATTTAAACTAGTGCGTAAAGAAGATAACACTGACATTTTTAGAAACCCAAGAAAAACAAACTGTAATGCGTTTATTACCAGGGACGTATCCAGAGTGGGGGGGTGGGCCCGTAATGTTTTAAACATAGGCATAAAATATTAACAATTTTCAAAATCACTCAAACAAATACGAAAATATTTGGAAGGCCGTTAAAAACATTACAAAAGCGTAAAAAATGGTAACAGTAAAAGTAATAACAACTAAAAATAAGAAAAGTACATGGTTTCCTTGCTAAAACTTTTTAAATTATGCATCGATTTTCTTCGGAATGATCTCAATTTATTCATAACCTTTCAGAGTTTACGATAAAATCACAAAAATATGACAATTATGCGTTTATGGATGTTTTTATGAGGCTTTTATTTAAAAATTATTAAAATTTTCTCAAAAAATATGATTTTCTTGCAATACTTTGTAAGATATCGTCGAAACCGCTGAACGGATGGAATATTGTATTATGCGAAGTTTAAGGCTACCTATTTCTGAAGTTTGTAAAGCTTACCTGAACCAATTCGGATGAATGGTTCTTTAGTTATGCCATAATATGTGGTTGAACCTCTCTTTTTTAGCCTAAAGGGTTGTCTCCTTAAATTCTCGCGATATGCTGTGATATGCAAAGAAATTAGTGGTTAAACCACATATAGTGGCATAACTCGAGAACCATTTATCCGATTTGGTTGAGGAAAGTTTTAAAGAATTAAATATTAAGTAGCCTTCAACTTCATATAATACCATTTTCCATCCGTTCAGCGGTTTCGACGATATACGAGTATTACAAAATATTGCAAAAAAATTTGATTTTTTGATAAAATTTTAATATTTTTAAAATAAAACTCCCATAACATAATCTAAAAATGTTATACATGTGTTACAAATGTTATATTTTTATGATTTTGCCGCAAAGTCTGTTCGGTCATGAATTAAACGAGCCCAATGAATTAAAGTTATAGCAATTTTGTAAGGTTTTAACTTTAAAACTTTATTATCGATGTAAAATTTACAAAAACAAACTTTAAAAGCTAAGATTGGAGATTTTGACGTTTTTTGACGTCTAGAATCAGAATCTATGCATTAAAACAGAAACCCAAGAAAAAATGTTAAGATAAAATTACATTTATAATTTCTTATCTATCTACCTTTTTAACATGTAGGTTGCAGTGATGGAATGAGTTTGCACAACCGTGTATGTAAATTCGATTTTATATTGGGTGTGGTAATAAGTAGTACGGTTTTGGCCATTACACAGAACTTATCACGGTATTTGCAAACGATTAACCTAGATATAATAAAGCCTTACGCGAATCATAAAATTGGCAACGACTAAATTAAGTGACATGCGTAGAAATTCAGATGCGGATAAACTGTTTGAAGAATCTACACAACTTGCAAGAAGTTTTGGAATAGAGCAGGCACTCAAAAGTATAGGGCTAATATTCCTGGTTCAGATGCCAAGGCGTATTTTAGGACAACATTGTTCATACCATATCTGGACGAAGTAATATCACATTTAAATAATAGATTTTCCGAACATGAAGCTATAATTACAAGTCTGTTTAATACGTTCCGATACGAGTTGTAAATCGAATAAAAGAAGATTTCGAAGAAGTCCCACTTTTTTACAAAAACGATTTAAAAAATTCAGCAAAATCTGCTTTAGCTGAAATAAGTGTATGGATTGATTATTGGAAGCAGAAGAATGATAAGCCATCAAATGCATTATCCCAAGCGTTTTTACACTTTTCAGATACTGGCCACAATACCTGTGACAACGGCATCTGCTGAGCGAAGTTTCTCGACGTTAAGAAGAATAAAAACTTATTTCCGGAACAGAATGGAAGGAGAAAGGCTATCTTATCTAGCTTTGATGTCTATATACAAAGATGAAGTCAAAATCTATGAAATAATTGATATATTTCTATCAAAAAATCGAAGATTACATTTTTAACTCTTACGTACTTTATTATAAAAAGTTTTACTGATCTCGTACTAAAGTACACATTTATATTTAGGAATAAAATTCGAATAAAAAACTAAGGAACTTAACTTCCATTACCTACACAATAAACGCAATTTTTTAATTGTTTATCTTTGTTATGGAAAAAAACGTTGCCCCCCCCCCCCCCCCCCAACTAAAATCCTGGATACGTCCCTGTTTATTACAGAAATAAGCTTCCCGGCACCCACATTTAAGACTTGTTAAAATAAAGGGTTTTCCAATAGGGACATAACAATTTCGTATCATTATGTCAACGCACCCTCAAACATTTTTAATGATCTTTTAGTGCCAAACCGTTAGTCGAAGTTAACTTTTTCATCATGGTAAAGTTCACTTACGTGCAACGTTTGGAAATCATTAAAAATTATTACCGAAATTCTGAGTCGATGGTCGCAACTTTAAGAGCGCCTACTCCAATTTTCATCGTTATCGATTTCTGGCTGAGTCGTTTTTTCAATAAACAAAATATTCGTTATTGGACAGCAACAAACCCACATGTACAATTGCATCCGGAGGTGTGATTGTTATTTTCATGCGATTTAACGCGATTGGATTTCTTTTCATAGGGCCACATCTAGTCATTGGTCTATGCTAACAAGTCAATAACTTTAGACGAGCTCAGAGACAACATCCAACGCGAAATTGCCAACGTTCCGGTTGAAATGTGTTGGGGAAAATTGGGTCCAAAGAGCGCTGTAGACGGGCTCGTGGTGGTCATATGACCGAAATCGAATTTCATTCTTAAAATGTAACATTTGCACTACACCTGGAATAAATTTGAACTCTATATCTTAAATATTCTGTGTTTTATTAATGTATAGAATTGTTATGTCCTTAATGGAAAACCCGGTATAAGGGAAATCGACACTGCTGTCGAAGAACTAGAAGTGTGTCTATGAGAAGTCATGCCCAAACAGCAAACCGAGTAACAAGAAACATTAAACTTGGTGGAGTAACAATCTAACGATACTTCGGGAAAATATGAGAACGCTGTACAATGCAGCCAAGTATTCTGGTACAGAGGAATCTTCGAATACATATAAATCGAGTCTAAAGGAATACCAAAAGGAAACAAGAATAGCTAAAGGGTAGAATTTATCACAATAGTGGTACTCCAGAACAATGTCATCGCATTGTAAATGTTATAAGAGATTCCCTTGAGAAGAAACTTTATTGTTCAGCCGTATTTTTAGATGGGAAACAAGCATTTGATAGAGTCTGGCACTTGGGGCTACTTTTTAAGTTGAAAACGTTACTACCAACTCCTTTTTATCTACTTTTTAAATCATACCTTAATGAAAGACACTTTTTTATAAATATAGAAGATGTCGACTCAGAGTTTGGCTCAATGAAATTTGGAGTTCCACAAGGAAGCGTTTTGGGACCGATCTTGTATACCATTTTCACATCTGATATGCCATCTAATAACGATGTAACAATTGCTACTTATGCCGATGATACCGCAATTCTAGCCTGCCATGAATCGCACACAATGGCCTCTGCTCTTGTTCAAAGTGAGCTTAATTTAATACAGAATTGGTGTAACAGGTGGAACATAAAAGTGAATACTGATCGGCTCATGTTACTTTCACGTTAAGAAAGGAAGACTGCCCGGATGTGTTTCTACATGGAAATAATATTGCGAAATCAAATACTTTGAAATATTTAGGAATTCACCTTGACAGAAGGTTAACATGGAAAAATCATGTAGTAGCTAAGCGAATGCATTTGGATCTAAAGTTAAAAAAGATGTACTGGCTATTGGGACCAAAATCTTAACTTTCATTGGAAAATAAGATTATTTTGTATAAAACAGTTTTGAAACCAGTATGGACGTATGGGATCCAAATTTGGGGAACAACTAGTAACTCAAACATCAAGATTCTTCGGAGATATCAATCAAAAACCTTAAGATTACTAGTCAATGATCCATGGATCGTAAACAACAACAACATTCACAAGGACCTTGGTATTGCCTTAGGCAAAGACGAAACTTCTCGATTCAGTTCTAGATATTTAAACCGACTCAGTAACCATTGTAATGTACTGGCCATATCCCTGCTAGATGACAGTGAAGAAGTACGAAGATTGGAAGGCCACATATACTCGATTTACCATTTAATCACTAAACTTAATATTTTGAAATCAATTTTGTAGTTTATCAGATATTTAAAATATTTTATAGTTGAGTTTGCTGGAACTTGACATTCCGTCATTTATCAATATTTATAAGATTTGCTTATTGTTTTATTAAAAAATAGATTGCAAATAAAGACTACAATAAAAAAAAATATTGCGAAAAATGCTATCAAAGCAAAAACTTTGATGACAACTTGCAGAAGGAAGACGGAGAATGGACCAACACACTTGAGGAAACAATTGACCTACTGCTGCTCAAACACTTCCCAGGAATGCTTGGGAAGGTAATGAACAAAGAAACAGCAAAGGACAACTCTAAAGATAGACAAGAAATACAAACGATTATCACTTTAAACAGTGTGAAGTGGGCAATAGACAGTTTTGGCCCCTACAAATCGCCGGGACTGGATGGTATTTGCCCTTGTATGTTACAATAGTCATGGGACATCCTGGGTAACGCGCATACTCTAATATTCAGAGCCTGTCTGGATATGGCCTATGTTCCAACTTCTTGGCAGAAGGTAAACGTAGTTTTTATCCCCAAAGCTGGTAAAATCCAACATAGCAATGCTAACGATTTTCGACCGATCGGTTTATCTTCCTTTTCACTGACAACCCTTGAAAGAATTATAGACGAGCACATCAGAGTAAATTTCAAGCAGGATGGCATATCAGAATGTCAACATGCATATATGAAAGGAAGATCGGTAGATTCGGCACTCCACTCGGTTGTATACTACATAGAAAGAGTTCTAACTTTTAATGAGTATTCTCTCGCGACATTCTTCGACGTCGAAGGAGCCTTTAACAATACAAAAATAGAAACGGTCACAAAGGCGCTACATAATGAGGAAGTAAAACCTAATATCATCGAATGGTTGTCAGTTATTCTAACTCACAGAAACATATCGTTGGAACTCGGTGGCCACACAATAAATGCGCTGGCTTAAAACGGCTTACCATGGGGGGAGTGATTTCACCCTTGCTGTGGCTCTTAGTAGTAGATGAAGTTCTCAAAAGTCAAACAAATTTTGGGGCCAAAGCAGTCGCGTACACTGACGAAATAGTCATAATGACGTCAGGAAAATTACCACAGACCATCGCTAACATCATGGGGAGTGCTTTGAAAATTATAGCGAATTGGGCACCCAAATGCGGCTTAAGAATGAACCCAGCGAAGACAGAGACTGTACTTTTCACAAAGACAAGAAAAATTCCTACCTTAACACTACCATCCCTTCGGGGCTGCGGCCTGCAATTATCAAAATATGTGAAAATTCTTGGGGGTAATTATCGACTCGAAACTCAATTGGATAGAAGACACAAATGATAGAATAAAAAAACTTTTGCGGCATTATATGCTTGTCAGAAACTTGTTGGTAGTAAATGGGGCATGCAACCAAAACTATTTCACTGGATATACACTGCGGTCGTACGACCAATTGCCTAATATGGTTGTCACGTTTAGTGGCCAACAACAAATTTCCAGACACATTCAAAGAAAGTAAGTAGGATAAATAGAGTGGCATTGCTTCATCTCACAGGAGCGATGCAACTAGAAATTATAAAGAACCTCATTCCATTTGACATCTTCATAAAAGAAACTGCTGAAATGACTCTTGTAAGGCTACGGGCACTAAACCTAATCGGTAAATCACATGTTAGGCACACACTGACTACACAACGAGCCAACCACAGGGTGGCTGATATGTATTGCAACCAACTTCAGGTTGCTATCATTTCTAAACCGCTAGTCTGATAGCTGACAGATTTATTTCAGTGACAGTTCATTTTATTGTTTACAAGCTTACAAAAGCATTTTGATCTATTGCATTCAGAAAAAAGTTATTCGTGATGGAATTCAAGCGTGATAGTGTGATTGCTTTATATTTGGGTGGAAAAACACAAGTGGCTATCGTTAGAGCCCTCCAGCATTTAAATGTGAATAAATCTTTTGTTTCTCGTACCATTGCTCGTTACCGTGATACTGGCAGTGTTGCATCGCGTCCAAAAAGTGGATCCTTAAGCGCACACTCTACGATCGGTACATTAGGTTGGGTTGTATTTTGTATGATATGATATTTTATACTTCAAACAACGCTATTTTTATACATCTTTTTACATTTCATTCGCTATAAACTACAAATATAACACAATAACCCTATATAACCTTACCAAAACTCTAAAACCACAAATTATTTTCGTTACATTATTTAAACCGCATCTTTTTTAACCGCAAAATAATACGAACCGCTCTAATGTATAATTCAGAAACATAACGTAATCAATTTTTACGAGCTTGCGTTTTGAAATATGATCTTTTTAATTGTCCTGAGTAGAGGGTACATTAGGTCGGTTTTATTAAAAATTTGAAAACATTTATATAAATTCTACTAAAAATACACTTCACAACGAAAAATTTAGCATTTTACACTTCAAAAACCAACATTTATACACATATACCTCTATACATACCTACAAAAATACAGTCGATCATCAATTTTAATTTTTAATTTTTTAAACCTGTTCCTAAATAAAACACGCCTACTGTGATCCGAAACATACATTCTTATACTACTCCGATTTGACATCTAAGCGCTGTAAAGACTGTATTTTATATCCGATCAGTACGAAATTCGACAGAGAGAGGTTTCTATTTTACATGAATGAGTATTCAGGGAAAATCGATTCAGATTTATATATAACATCCATATATATGTTCCTCCTGATTTGGTTACAAAGCGCTATAGAAGGAAAGAAATTTAGGAACGAATATTGCTTAATTTAGCGATTATCTGTTCAGAATTAGATATATCCACATATATATGTTCTTACCCATTTACCAATTATTCGAAATTATTATCGCATTGTTAGGGAGGTGTAGGGTATTATATAGTCGGCCTCGCCCGACTTTCTGCCTTTCCTTACTTGTTTTATATAAGTTTCTAATGCTCAAGCTTCTGTATTCGCACGAAATCATGTTGTACCCAATTTGCATTGCTTATCCGATCAAACTCTCTGATGAACCATACAAGGTATAATTCTAAAGATAATGTGCTGAGTATGGTAAAAATTCTCGCAAATCAAATAGCCGGATTGAAGGTTGTACACATTCATGCTCAAAGTCTAAACTACAAAATGGATGAATTTCGTAACATATTTGTAGAGTCCGGTGTCGATGTTATATGTGTTTCTGATGGTTTCGTCCAAATGTTACAGATGGTATCGTTCAACTAAAATCTATACTGGTATATAAATATAAAATAAGTTAGATTTTCTTATAATTGATGATTCTGTAAATTTCCCATGAAAGGTTACGTTAATGGCAAGGCTTTTTTCAGAAGTATCTTATAAAATTCGAATCTAAAACAATACTGCTTCATTATTGGAAACGAAATACATACGTGGAGAACTATTGCACCAATCGTCGTGAAATTTGGTATGGGGAATTTGATAGCATTGTACAGACTATGCTCAGTGTAGCAGTGACAAAAAAGATTTGTATTATTTAAATGAAACTTTCCAGGGTATGCTCTCAAAAAAAGAACGGGTCAAAAATATTTACTGATATTGTTACCAAGCTTCTCCAATTTACACCATTTTTTACATAAATTTCAAAAGTAAGCCACATTTTCTCCAATCGCAAAGCTAAAATGTCAAAACTTTTAGTATACTTATATGTTGTAAGGTGTTGTAAGTTCAACTGCAAAGGGACTCTGAAACCCGGCTTTTTGTATAGTAGATATAGGGGAAAACCAAAAATCCCATTTTTGGGGATTTTTCAAAATTATTGTGGGAATTGTGGGATTGACTTTTGGAAATATATTGATTTGCGAATTACTCTCGATTTGTGAAGATAAGACCTACCATTTTTAAATATTGTATGGCGCTATTACATCTGTGCCTAGGGTTGCCAGACACCGTATTCGAAAAGTCGGGATAACCGAGACTTAAAAGCGGGATTTGTCGAGACAAATAAAAAGATCATATTTTATTGGTTTTGGAATTTTAAAAAAACTCATTACAGTTTCAATAAAAGTCTAACATAAGAATATTCAAAATAACTTATATACACTATAGGTCAATATTATGTTTGCCACAAATACTTTCTTTGTGTTATTCTTCACGAAATTCGCTTTTACTTTAAAACGGTTGGATGTAGACTATACACGTTGAAAAAAATCGCTTCTGTAGTATATTGTCCCAAACATATTCGGCTTGAAACATATATATGTTTATGGTACACTCTAAACATATAATATTTGGTACACACAAAAATTGTGTATTTGGGAAGATGATATTCTAAACAAATATTTGTTTGCATCCCAATGTGACTGTTATTTCCGAAACAAATATTTATTTTCATTAAGTATTCATAAAATAAATAAATTGTCTTAAATTTTTCAGTAATTCAAAGTTAAATTTTTAGAAATGTTTAATTTTCGTAAAAATAATAATTGAAATCGTAAAATCTTACAGCAATATAAAGTACTTAGAGGATTGACAACTAATGATGGCTTGGAATACTCAGAAATTTGAAATGATTGATTTAAAAAGGAGTTATTGCTGCATATGGTATAACTGGGAGGTACAATTCGAAACCAAAAAAAAATTAAAACTGAAATTCGAAAAAGGCATTTGGAAAAATTCCTATATAATAATTTTATTTGTACTTAAACACATATTTTATTTGAGAAATTTAGTTTGCAAATATTATTTGTTGAAAAATATTGATTTTCAAATAAAATTTCTTTGCAAAGAAATATAAAATATTTAAAAATTGGTGTTCCAAATATATTTTGTTTCGATTGAAACATACCAAAAAAAAAGCGATTTTGCCCCGGGTAGCTTCTATAGGGCTAAAGGGCCAATTAGGACGAAACTTATATATGGGATATAAATCTAAATCTGAACCGATTTTCGTCAAATTGAGCAAAGTTGTTCTCTGGATAAAAAACTCTATCATGCTAAATTTCAAAACAATTGCATGTAAAATACAGCTTTTATAACTAATGAGCTATGTATAACAATATCTGATTCTTAGTCGATCGGTATATTTTATGGTGGGTCTAGCTGTAGCATTTCTATGTCTGACAAACATCTGCCATGAAACAAGGGTATAAATATCCGTGTCAATTCTTTACAAATAGCTCGAAGATTGCAGTAGTCGATGTACAACATTTCATAGGACACTGCATCTAAAATTTGTATAACATTTGTAATTTCTACCAAATTCGCCCACGTTAATAGCTATTCTTTTAGATAAGTTGCTGAATTCTTTCAAAATTTACATTTCTTGAAAGATTAGTGACGGAAAAATTACAAATGTACATAACAAGTACATATGAAAATAGCATTTTCTTGTATTTTCTTTATTATTTTTTTTTACTGCGCTTTTATTTTCCATAGTGTAGAGAGTAAATATATCAATATTCAATAATCGGGACTCTGTAAATACGCGAAAATTCGGGAAAATCCTGACGAATCCCGACCATCTGGCAACCCTATCTGTGCCTGCATTTGAAAATTGATTTTTTTTACTATTTCCCCGATCCTCTCCTAGCATTTTGTTAATATTAGATACAAGTATACGCCGATTCATTTCTAACCGACATTTGCGAATTAACAAGAATATTTTCTAAATAATGCAAACAATTTCGCTAAGATACACCAATTCAGACAAAAGTTATGGCCATTTGAAGTTCGGTCCGAAAATGTACTTTGAAATTCTAGAACAAATTATTTGAAAAGTATACCAAATATTCATCATGAAGGAAACTACTTGTACAACATTTTCGAATATACATATATTTTAGTTGTTATATTTATACCTAGAAACCAAAATATACTCATTCATTATTGCGTTATTGTTCCTCATTCTAAGTAAATCCCTAATTTTTTACCGCACCTGTTAACAAAATTATTTATATGATAACAAATTTTTGATTTCTTGGCATTTCCATAGATGCCAGGTAACAGGTAGGAATCGGAATCTTTTTGACCACAAGAAAACAGTTTTCAATATGGGTAACATAAGAAGCGAAATAAATGTTTTGAAATAAAAGTCAACAATGTCTGAGAATAAAAATTTTATTAGCAATCTTAATTGGAACTAACTTAATTCAGTAAAGTAATCGGAAAATGAAAAATCCACGTCTAAAAGATAAATCAAATCCTTGAATTCTTCAGTATTGTCAAATGTCAGATCACTGTAACAAATCCATCTTTTCCTCATTGACGACAATACGGGATCGTAAGAAAGGAGTAGATTTTTGAAAATATCTTAATTTTGCCATTCTCTTGAACACTTTCGGGAGTGAAATTGCTGAATATATCGAAAATCACGATTTCTTACCTCCTGAGATTCTTCCATAAGCTCTCCTAAGGGAAGAATATTAAACGCGATAATTACTTCTCCATGACGCAATACTTTATGCACAGTATAATTCATATCCTTCCAAGGATACAATGTAATAAGCTGTTTTATGATATCAAGGCAGTATTTTCCAAACATTTCTGGATTAATTTTATGTTTACTATTTATTGCTATTAAAATTATGTTGATCCTTCTCAATAATTCCATATCAATGCCAGTTATTTTTGATGTAATTTCATAATTCTTAAAGAAACGTCCTGCAGTATTGCCATCATTTGTATTTCCATATCCGGAAAGAGGTTTGTCGATATTTAACCCAGTCTGTGTCTTAAATTCTTCTTGAATTCTCTTCTTCGCGATATCTCTCGTTCTTTTCTGATTTATTGTGATAATCTAAATCATATGTATGCTATGTGCAGAAAATGTTCCAAAAAACGTATGCGAGCATGTAATTGGGATATTCCGAATTTTAATGGGTCCTTATTAATTGTTATTTCCTTTGATATATTTGAAAACTTCGCTTTAGTTTCCCCACATAATGGACATCTCCAAGTAGATGATGTTCCAGTTATCGCATTGCAAACTTTACCGTCGATCATGGTAAGATTTACAATAAATCCAATTGTAAAAGAAAAGTCCAATATTGCAATTGTTATGGGTTCCATGCATTTAATTTCCTTCTCAATACGATCTACAAGTTTCTGTCTGTTGAAGTATACTCGAAGCATATTGGTCCACAAAAGCTTTCAATCCATTTTATAGAAACGTCATAAAAACTGGTTGAAGGAGAATCCGTGTCTTCTTTCTTCCTAATTCTCAGCGGGACTAAGGATGCCATGAAAATACTTCTATAGTCTGAAACATTTTGGGCTGCTAAGGCTTGCTTATATTCCGATAGTGTTGATAAGCCATCGCATCCCCACTTACACATGAGTTGTAAGTCACACTTATCAATTTGTTTCAGCTGTTCTTTAGTAAGAGTAGAAACTATTTGGGCCGCAGTATTTTCCAGAAGGTTGGATAGTTCAATACTAACTGCGCAGTTAGAAACTTGTAGAGGTAATGTTATAAGCGATTTCTTCTTCACCTTTATGATGTCGTATGAGGGTAAATCGTTGACGCCTTTTTCTTTCAATGCCTTTCTTAATATGATGTAGTTGTCCCTGTCGAGACCCAGTTGCAGCATAAGAGCAATTATTTCCTCATCAGTAAACTTCGATTCAGATGATGGCGTTGGAATGCTCTCAACAATTCTCCTTAGACGTTTTGGTGACGCTTTTGGAAGCACATCGGGAATCCTAATAGCACCCGTTGGCCGTTTTTTCCTGTTTTAACAATGCCCTAAAAGTATCCGAAACTTCATCAGTAGACATAACAGAAAGATTGTTTGACATACGTTTACGCTTCGTCTTTATGGATAAGTCTTCGTAGGACTGAAGATGTACACACTGAAAATTCTATATCGTTGTCGAGCCAATCAGAATATTTAGAAAGAAATTTCAGGTCTGATTTTGAAGATGATCATTTGACATCAAACATTTTAATAAATTTTTGAAGTTTACACATTTCTGTTTTCTTTAGTTTGTTATTGTACGCCTTTTCGATAAATGTCACTAATTTACTGACTTTTTCCTCAAAAGGATCTGATGGTATTTTAATCAAAATACTGTACAGTGTTGAGTGCTTTAATGATAACGCCATGTTTGACTGCTCAATTCTTAATGATGTGGTATCACAAAGTACCTTGTGGTTTTATTATAAATTATAAATAATAATATTACCTGATTTTTTGACATTCGGATTTCTACCTGTTACCTGGCATCTATGGAAATGCCAAGAAATCAACAATTTTGTATCATATAAATAATTTTGTTAACACTTGGTATGAGGTAAAAAATTAGGGATTTCCTTAGAATGAGGAACAACAACGCAATAATGAAAGAGTTTTTAGTTTCTAGTTAGTAATATAACAACTAAAAAATATGTATATTCGAAAATGTTTTACAAGTAGTTTCCTTCATGATGAATATTTGGTATACTTTTCAAATAATTTGTTCTAGAATTTCCGACGGAACTTCAAATGGCCATAACTTTTGTCTGAGTTGGTGTATCTTAGCGAATATTCTTCGTTTAATTACAGGTGCACCATGGTATATAAGAAACGCTAACATCCATAAGGATCTCAACATGCCAACAGTAAAAGAGGAAATTGAAAAATATTGCCGGTGTTACGTGGGCAAACTATTGAATCATCCAAACATCCTGGCTCGAGAACTACTAAACTGCGAAGGTCATAACCACCTTAGAAGGAGAGATACGCTGGATTTGATTTAAGTTAAAAATTATCAAAAACAAAAATGAAATTATGAATTCTTAAATTTGAAATTTTAACCTTTTGTTAAAGTAAAAAATCGTGTAAAGTCTCAATGGTTTATTCGCAATGGCAATAACCCAGAGAATAGTATTTTAGGTTAAGATTTGTCCACTTATTGTTATTTTCATTGTATAATAATGAAAGATTTAATAATAAATGTACTGAATTAGAAAAAAACTATTCTAAATATTTTGACTCGGTTCACCATCGGATGCTTTGCCAGAAACTTTCGTTGGAGTTTAAATTTTCTAGCACAGTGATCCAGCTAATGCCGTCTTACTTGACAGGAAGATCCCAATATACTTCCAAAAGGCATTATAACTCAGCTTTACTTTAGCTTAAAAGAGGTGTCCCACAAGGATCAATTCTTGGGCCCCTAATATACTCGCTATACTCAAATGACATTCCAAATCAAGTTACATACGCACAGATACAAATGTATGCGGACGATGTCCAACTTTACTTACCCTGTCGAGTCGACTCCATCAATGTAGCTGTTACACATCTGAACGAAGATTTACTACGAATAAGTCATTGGGCGTCTAACAACGGTTTACATCTTAACCCAAATAAATCAAAAGCTCTTATTATTCACAATCGAAATTTTCAAAAACAGTGGGAGGAATTCCAACAAAAAGGTAAATAATTCTGCCGTTTCTTAACCAGACAACCGATAGCGACCAAACTTGGCATGTTTGTAGAAGAGGTATTAGAGATGTTATGTTTTGAGTTTGGCCCCCCTGTGGTATACAGGGGCGGAGCTGCAGGGCCTCGAAGTTGGCCACCTCGGTTGAACAATATGTTAAAGCACGTGTAACTTTCGTATTTTCCGTGTGTATTTTTTTGTGTGTATTCTAATAACTCTCAAGGAAAGAACGGGTCAAAAATATTTACTAGTATTGCTACCAAACTTCTCCAATTTACACAATTTTTTAGACAAATTTCAAAATAAGACACATTTTCTCCAATCGCAAAGCTAAAATGTTAAAACTTTTGGCATATTTATGTGTGGTAAGGTGTTGTAAGTTGAACTGCAAAGGGAATCTGAAACCTCTCTTTTAGTATAGTAGATATAGAGGCAAATCCAAAAAATCCCAGTTTTGGGGATTTTCAAAATTATTTTGGGAATTGTGGATATATAATGATTCGTGAATTACATTCAATTTGTTATGTCAGAACCTACAAACTACAAAATAATTCATTGAAAAATTTTCATTTTTAAAAATTTTATGTCGTTTTTACATTTCTGTCTGCATTTGAAAAGTTATTTTTTCACTTTTTTCCTGACCCTGTCGTAGCATTTGTTTAATATCAGTGCAGAATATGAACCGATTTCTCTCACATCAACTTCTCTAAATTGACAACAACATTTTCTGTGTGATGCAAAAATTTCGGTAAAATGTGCCCACCTATACAAAAGTTATGGCCACATCAATGTAAACTTTCAAAATATAGACAATTATTGTATTTTATTGCGGAAAGGTATATGTAGTATTTTGGAGATTTATATAAAGATTTATATAAAGAACCCCCGTCGCGGGTAACAATCTTGTCGCGATGCGGGGGCTTACGGGTTGCATAAGGTTGTCGATGTCTCCAGGTAGCAGTGGTAAAGCTAAAGAAAACAGCTAAAGCCTAATCACTCCTATCTGCAGACACTGACAATCATATGTAACCTCAACTAAAGGTTACCCACCCACACACCCCTATTATGAGTATAAATATTAATTTGAACTCTGCAGGTGGTCTCCAGGCGGGAACTGGTAATCCACCCAATACATCATCTGTTGATGATGCATTGGCAGGGGCAGAATATCTGCAGGCCCCAAACTCATCGAACCCAACAACAACAAAAAACGCACAAAAAACAACACAAACCACTCAAAACGATACAGATACACGAACAAGACTAACGAGACAAGACAGCATTGAACTCTACCTCAGCGACGATACAAATGACGGACTTTCTGCACTTGGCAAAATCCAGCTAGCTGAAACCGATGATGATGACATCACGACGATGGAATCGGATAGGTCTGGGCTGGTAGCAAAGTCAGATAAGGAAGTCATGGGTACCGTCGTGGGGGGAAAGTCAAAAAAGACGGACGAGCAGAGAATGGAGGCTGGATATAAGCGCTCGCAGCGGTACCTGAGGAGTATGCAGTCGAAAGACCCAGCATCCCTCACAGTACGCGACAAGCGCTTAATCCGGAAGCATAGATTCCACGTCCGGAAGTACGAGTCTCTCGTAAACACTACGGTCGTGGAAGTATGCCCTCCACCTGCGACTAAGGACAAGAACACTGACACTAACACTAAAACACGTACTGACGAACAACATACAGCACTAAAAAGTACACACGAGACGAAACTGAAAAAGCCCATCAATCCACCAGCGCCGGTAGCTAAGGATGATGGCGAAAACAGCTCTCCAGGCCCTTCCAAAGGCAGGAAAGCCAGCAACAGAAGAGAAGCCCAACCTGCCGCGGCAGGCACCTCTGGCCGAACTGACGACAAGAACGCTGTCAAAAGACAACGTTGAAACGACTCTCAGGTTCCAGAAGGCAAGCGGATCAAAAAATCGGCCAGCCTGACATCGGCGCCTGAGCTGCAAGTAGCGATTCTTGACCGGAGCAATCCAGAAGGCAGAATCTCTACAGAAAGATGGATGTTAGTAGAAGAAGGCATTCTGCTGAAAATGCACGAAGCCCTTGCTACGGACGAGGATGATGCATTCACCGAGTTCGACGGGGCCAAATGGCATAAGGGCGTGAAGATTGTTGGATGCGGCAATCCTAGAGCTCTCGAGTTCTTAACGGCATGCGTCAACAATCTAAGCGGACTCTGGCCAGATATGGACATCAGCATAGTGCCACTCGAAGAAATCCCCAGCTGGACCACTATTAAAGTGTGGGTCCCACCTCCAATCCTGGAGGATAAGGTTATTCTGGACCTCCTAAAAAGGCAGAATAAGAGCCTGCAAGCTGGGGATTGGAAGATAGTCCGAGGACGAGCGAGAGACAAGGGAGATGGAAAGGACCTCTGGATCAGAATAGGTTCGGAGTCCCTAAATCTCCTGAGGCTCTCGAACGGAACAATAAAGTTCGGACTAAACCGACTCCGGACGTCCGTCCCCGACGCGGAAGTAGAAAACAGCAACCCCGGGCGGCATGAAAGTGGTGCAGCTAAATCTACACCACTCTGAAGCAGCGTCGGACGAGCTGTTGAGAGTAATGGGGAAAGAAAAGATAGACGTGGCCCTTATACAGGAACCTTGGTTGGCAAACAACAAAGTCCGCGGTCTCAGGTCACGTAATCTAACGCTCATTTCCCCGAAGACAGAAGGTAAGATTCGTAGCTGTATCGTAGCCTGAAACATAACTCTGACAATGATCTCCCGCTATAGCAACGAAGACCTTACAGTGGTAGCTATGGAACGCCAGGGTAAACCAACACTGGTTTTAGCATCCATGTACCTGCCATATGAATCCGCCGATCCCCCCTCAGACAAGGTACGCTCTCTGGTAAGTTGGTGTAGGAGTAAAGGGCACGACCTAATCATCGGAGGAGATGCAAACGCGCACTATACCATATGGGGCAGCACAGACATAAACAAACGAGGTGAGTCACTACTTGAATACTTATTATCCACTGATCTAGTTATCTGTAATAAGGGCAACAGGCCCACATTCTTCAACAAAATCAGGGAACAGGTTATAGATTTAACTTTAGTATCTAATAGCGATTCAATAAGAATTTCCAGGTGGAGAGTGTCAAATGAATGTTCCTTCTCGGATCACCTTATGATACACTTCATCATAGAACATGAGGCTACTAAGGGGAAACCCTATCGTAACCCCAGGAAGGCAAACTGGGATAAATTCAGACAACTTATGCAATCGTATCCACCACCAAATATGGAGATACATGACTTGCAGGGTCTGGACTGTGCAGTTGACCGTATGACAAGTAACCTTGTCGATGCCTTCTATGAGTCCTGTCCAGAACGCTCACCACCCCGGAAAACCAACCAAATATGGTGGACTCCGGAACTGAAGCAACTCAGGAAGGAAAGTAGAATGCTATTCAACAAGGCCAAAAAAGAGAAAACACCGGAGTGTTGGGAGGAATACCAAGCATCCACCCGTACCTTCAAAAGAGAGTCCAGAAAGGCAAAAAGGAAGTCCTGGACGAATTTCTGCGAAGAATTGGAGGACATTAGCGAAGCTTCCAGACTCCGCAAAGTCCTATCCATAGACCCCAGCACACCAGACTTCCTCATGGGACCAGATGGACTACTCACTGAGAACAACCAAGAGACTCTAGAACTTCTGATGGACACCCATTTTCCGGGTTGTAGCGAAGTTTCAGATGCCGGGGAAGTGTACGCAGACACCCCCACGGCCAACATGGAGGAACTAATCAGAACTGTTATAGATGACGAGAAAATATGCTGGGCGGTGAGATCCTTTAAGCCTTTCAAATCGGCGGGCCCGGATGGCATCATTCCAGCTCTTTTACAAGAATCCTTGGGACTTATTCTACCATGGCTACGCGAAATTTTTGCTGCAAGTTTGCAATGGTCATATATACCCAAGGCATGGAGAGAAGTCAAGGTGGTCTTTATCCCCAAAGCGGGAAAAATAAACCACAGTACGACAAAGGACTACAGACCAATCAGTCTATCATCGTTTCTGTTGAAAACCATGGAAAGACTAGTTGATCTAAACGTGAGGGGAAAACTGACACCAAACAACTTCAACACGGCACAACACGCCTACCTGAAAGGTAAATCTGTGGAAACGGCCTTACATGAAGTGGTAGGATTTGTCGAGGACTCCCTTCATTACAAAGATTACACCATGGCGGCGTTCCTCGATGTAGAGGGCGCTTTTAATAATGTTAAAATAGCATCTATACTTAACGCACTTGATAGCATAGGCTCACATCTAGGCATAACCAAGTGGACAGGCAACATGCTCAAAAGCAGAATCATTAACTCAACCATGGGCAATGGTTCGGCAAGAAAGCGAGTTACGAGAGGTACTCCGCAAGGTGGAGTGGTCTCACCGATATTATGGAATCTAGTGATAAACGAAATCCTAATGGATCTCGGCAATACAGGAATTAAAATTATAGCGTATGCAGATGACGTCGTGATTTTGGTTAGAGGCAAATTTATGCCTACGGTCAGCGAGATCATGGAAAGATCACTAAAACGATTATCACGCTGGGCAGAAAAAAATGGACTAGGAGTTAACCCAGGGAAGACAGAACTGGTCCTTTTTACTAGAAGAAATAAAATTCCGAACTATCAGCTCCCTACACTACAGGGAAAGGTACTTGAACTGTCGAAAGAAGCTAAGTACCTAGGCATCACCCTAGACTCTAAGCTGTCCTGGAAAAGGAATTTGGAGGAAAGGGGAAAGAAAGCGCTATGCGCCTTCTATGCCTGCAAGAAAATGTTTGGACGCAAATGGGGTTTACAACCAAAAATGATACACTGGATGTACACATCGATCATTAGACCGATACTCACTTACGGATCAGTTGTATGGTGGAAATCGGTAATGAAGAAATCACATCTCTCGCACCTAGCCAAAGTGCAGAGACTGATTTGCGTCGGGATAACTGGCGCCCTCAGATCTGCTCCACAAATGGCACTGGAGGCGATGCTGAACCTTCAACCAATCGATATATACATAAAGTGTACCGCAGCGAAAGTGACCCTTCGGCTAAGGGAATCAGGAATAGCCATTAATACCGCACACGGACATGGCTCAATCCTGGAAAGCATGGGTATAACAGACAAAATAAATAGGACAACGGACTACTTAGCACCAAGAACAATTCGAGATAAAAATTTTAATGTAACGTTTCCTAGCCGTGAGGAGTGGGCATCAAATAGCGTCATAGAGGACGATGAGATCTCAATATTTACGGACGGATCGAAAATGGAGACGGGCACGGGTTCAGGAGTTTTTTCCGATACCCTCAATCTCAGAATCTCCACCAGACTCCCAGATGAATGTACGGTCTTCCAGGCAGAGATCTATGCCATTAACATTGCCGCGAATCAGATCTTGGAAAGGGATATTTCTCCGAAAAAATTCAAGATCTACGTCGACAGCATGGCAGCTCTCAAGGCCTTGGGCTCTAGAACTATAAAATCACGCTGCACGATGGACTGCTTTCTAGCCTTAAACCTTATTCAGTCGCACGAAATCACGCTCTGCTGGGTGCCAGGACATAGCAGCATACAGGGCAACGAATTAGCAGACGAATGTGCCAGGATAGGATCAGGTGCGCGAAATGAAACCGCGACTCTGGACGTGCAAATTCCGTTCGTGGAACTTAAAAACGAAATCGACGAACGCGGAGTAGCACTAACCAGATCTAGGTGGGACACAGTACAAAACTGCAGGACGGCAAGAACCCTTTGGCCATCCATTGATGCGAACCGTACCAAGGAATTGCTGTCCTTCAGGAAGAACACTCTCAGCATCCTCACAGGAGTCATCACAGGGCACTGCGTGATAGGCATTATGGCTGCACGCATGAAGCTTCCTTACGAAGACTTCTGTAGAAGCTGTTTAGATGAAGAAGAGGAGGAGTCAGTTCAGCACTTGCTATGCTCATGCAAAGGACTGCAAGAGTACCGTTTGGCCTATTTAGGGCACAGGCTCTTCGCAAACCTAGACGACCTAGCAGATGTACCGCTCAAACCCCTTCTCAAATTCATCAGTAAATCCCTCTGGTTTAGTAAAGCCACGAGGACAAACGAAAGCAACTAGATAATCCTATCCCCCTTTCTAAATCTTCTCTCCCTCTTCCTAACCTTTCTCCCCCTTCCTAGTCTGTCAACCTCCAATTATTTCTTCTATTCTTCCTTTCTACTCACGGGAAACACAATGGACCGAACTGCCGGCCCCGAGTGAACTCGTCAGTTGTATTCTGACGGGCGTCCCTTTCAACCTAACCTAACCTATATAAAGAAAGTATAAAATATTTATATGTCTCAAAGGAAACTTCCTGGAGAATATTTTCGAGAAAAGAATGAGACAAAAATTTGTATTAATAGTGTTGCCACGCTTCTCCAAATTACACAATTTTTTACGAAAATTTCAAAACTAGGCCACATTTTCGGCAATCGCAAAGCTTGGATAAAACTTAACTTCTCTAATACCTCTTCTACAAACATCCCAAGTTTGGTCGCTATCGGTTGTCTGGTTAAGAAACGGCAGAATTATTTCCCTTTTTTGGAATTTCTCCCACTGTGCGTTGCTGGCTGAAAGGAGTAACCGATTGACTTCAAATTTGGTATGCGATAATATTTTTCTATCTCCGGCTAAGTTCGAAGATGGGCCATATTGGTCCACTCCTTCTAGTTCCTTCCCCATAAAGGGTTAACATTTAGTGAAATTTCGATTCTTTAATAACTTCTAAACTTCTTATTAGAATCTTCTGAAATTATACACATAGTATTAGTTTATTCGTCGCTATCACCTAGAGATACAAAGGTACCATTTTGCACCAAAAGTTAACAGGTTATAACATTTATACCAGTGCATACAAATAGTTGAAATTTTGTACAGTTGAAATTTTGTAAACATCCCAAGTTTGGTCGCTATCGGTTGTCTGGTTAAGAAACGGCAGAATTATTTCCCTTTTTTGGAATTTCTCCCACTGTGCGTTGCTGGCTGAAAGGAGTAACCGATTGACTTCAAATTTGGTATGCGATAATATTTTTCTATCTCCGGCTAAGTTCGAAGATGGGCCATATTGGTCCACTCCTTCTAGTTCCTTCCCCATAAAGGGTTAACATTTAGTGAAATTTCGATTCTTTAATAACTTCTAAACTTCTTATTAGAATCTTCTGAAATTATACACATAGTATTAGTTTATTCGTCGCTATCACCTAGAGATACAAAGGTACCATTTTGCACCAAAAGTTAACAGGTTATAACATTTATACCAGTGCATACAAATAGTTGAAATTTTGTACAGTGTAATGCTTTTATAGTCCAGTGAAAAAAGGTCGTTATTGCCAAGCCCATTTTGGTACCTCCCACACAAAGGTACTATATTGCACCAGAAGTTTACTCACAAAGTGAGGTTATACTTTAGACGGTTTTCCTGGCTGAAACTTTCTTACGTGTTTTTTAACTCAAAAACTTCTTGCAGGTCAACACAAATGACCTTCGCACTGTGGTTCAGAATCAAAATCCATCGGCCAAAATTCAATCACTTTTGTTTTAGTAAACATTCTTGAGTTCTTTAAAAACCAGAAATTAGACAAGGATCCAAGGATTATTTTGAGATAATAACATTGAAATTTTAAACGAATTTTGGATTTAAACGAAAAGAAAAATTTTTAGTTTTTGGTTTTTATGTTTTTTTACATGTTTTTACGAATTTGCTCATAATGCGCAAAAACAAACGCAATTCTTTTTTCGGCTTTGTCGAACTGTTGATATCTCAAAATAATCCTTGGATCCTTGTCTAATTTCGGTTTTTTACAGAACTCAAAAATGTTTACTAGAACAGAAGTTATTGAATTTTGGCCGATGGATTCAGATTCTGAACCACTGTGCGTAGTTCTCAACTTCCATAAACCAATTAAGATGACAAATAAAGAAATATCATGATCAACACTACAATACAAAAGAGAAAAAAGTACTGTCAAACGACGAACAACATTTTTCACACTTTGTTTCGCCATTCACACTCTCCGTCCACATCTCGTTTCTGCCTACAAGTTCTAAACAGAACATGCCGTTACGCTTAATGCAAGAGAGTAAAAAAAGTAAGAAAGAGCAAGAGCATTCGCGCAGTAAATTGCTTATTTGGGGATGAAATAAAAAAGTTATGAACCTTAGAAAAATTTATTTTATATTTTAGTTATATTGAACAGTAAGGGAATTTTAAATTGCATGGTTTTAAATAGTGTATCTGGCAAATTTTTACAAAAAGTTTTTATGAACGCATGTCGACTGGTATTTTGCCAATTTCAGCCTGTTAATTAGGTCTTCCAAGGTGTTGGGACGGTTGATATACACTCAATTTACAATTGATTGCCGTCCAGGAACACGTTCGCTTGGGGGAACAGCGAATCGCTGCACTGCAATGATCGAGTGTGCATTTGAAAAATACTCTTCAATTCAAAATGACCTCTCCTCACGTGTGCAATGCATGATGGCAAATGAAAGCAGACGAATACAAAACTCCTATCAGCCACTATAAGCCATGCACACCAACAAATCTCCCGTCAGCTACTATAGGCCACGTCGACCAACAGTGCCGCCACAGCCTGCAGTGCAAAAAAGCAAACTCCCGCGCTCCGCACTGTAAATATGAATGACATATTTATGTATTGCTTTGTTGTCTCATGTCTTACGTTGGTTTGCGTATGGCGTTGACGTTGCTGTCGCCGTAAAGGTTGATCAGCTTTTTAGCTGCGTACCTACTTTTTAAAAATTAATGAAAAAATCGAGTAATACGCGTTTTGGATCTAAAATATCTGACTTTTTAGACTAAATGTGTCCTATCTTTCAGAATGCAATTTGGTGCTGGCAAAATTTACCCTGCAAAACGGGGAATCCTTCAACCTGTCTAAATATGTATAACATAACTTAATCATAGGAAACATAACTTTTATCATAGGATAAAAGTTATGTTGGTCCAAAATCATCATTTTTTCAAACAGGCATTTTTTCAAATATTTATTGCAAACAAACTATATTTGACACAAACATATTTTTGCCGGCGTAATAAAGTTATGAAATCACGATTTGTAATAAAAACAAATTGAGTTCAAAACCAGTAAGGAAAGGCAGAAATTCGGCCGGAGCCGACTATATAATACCCTACACCTCGCTAATGATCGGAAATAAAGTACAACTTCTATAGCGCTGTGAAAAAGGTATATGTAGTATTTTGGAGATACAGAGGAATTTATAAAAAACATATTTATATTTGTCTTAAAATAAACTTCCTGGAGAATATTTTCGAGAAAAGAATGAGACAAAATAGTGTTGTCACGCTTCCCCAAATTACACCATTTTTTACGAAAATTTCAAAACTAGGCCAGATTTTCAACAATCGCAAAGCTTGGATATGAAAACGATAAACTGCAAAAGAATTTTTGAGCCCGGCTTTTAGTATAACAGATTTTCGGACAAAAACTAAAAATTCCCTTTTGTGGGGATTTTCGAATTTATTTTGGGAATTGGGGGATTTACCTCCACAAATATATGTAATAATGTTAGAATTAATCTCGATTTCTGGTGTCAAGGCGTACAAATTACAAAAAAAATAATTGAGACATCCTAAATTTTGACTCTACAGACACGGAAAAATCAATTGGTCATAAAGAAGGGTACGAAGCCACTATCTTATTCTAATATAGCTAAACAACATTTTCGAGACGATCTATGCTATGCCATAATTGATAGCAGTAGTGCATCTGGCAGAATCCCCGAAGACCAAAAGAGTGTCCTCGTAAAACTTGTGCATAGCTTCCCCTCACCTTGGGACGGCGCAAAGCTAAAATTGGTAAGGAAAAGCGACATTCCTGAACTCATAAAAACGACCCTATATGTTAAGGGATGTCCCAGTAAGTTCTCATCAGAGTACATACTCGACATCATTGGCAAACAGAATTCAAAACTTTCCGTGAGAAAGTGGGAACTCTTCTATAGGAAGGATGATATCGAGGGTACTCTCCTCGTTTTGGGCATAGACCCAGAATCCAAGAACAATCTTGTCATGGCGAAGGGCATGGCGTACTTCTTGATCAGTCTTTTTCAAAATTGGAAAGGTCCCGATTGGCAGGACAGATGAATCGAGTCCAAATAAACTGTCTGAAGAGGCAAACACTGGTAGTGAACGGATGGAGACAAGTGAGACACTGCCAAAAACTGATGTGGAAGTAGTCAAAAACACCACCAGTTCACCAATAGTACCGCCACTTTTGCAGGAAAGGTGGTGATCAAAATAAAACAATGAGGGAGCGACAAAAAATAACACCGCCTCCCAAAATTGTCGACTGGAAGATGGTGTAATAGGTAGTGAACGAAAGGAGGAGAATGACACACTACCAAATAATGAGGGAGTGCCGCCAGCTAGGATAGACTCCCAAAAGAAACTTTTACTGGAAAGGCACTGATTGAGGTCATCCAGATAAACCTCCACCGGAGCGAGACAGCATCCAACGCTCTGATGGAGATCATAAATAAAGGCAGGGTTCATATTGCTTTGATTCAGGGACCATGGACCACTAGCAACAAGGTTACTGCATTAAACCATGTGAACTATAACCTTTTCTACGCTAACATAGGTACTCGTCCAAGGACTTGTATTTTGTGCCATAAAAACTTATGTTTTATTTTCTCTCCAGAGTTGTCAACATCAGATGCAACGGTGCTGAGGCAAGGTAATGGAAATATGTACCTATCGTCAATAAATCTGCCATTCGATGCGCCGACATGGCCACCTACGTCGGAATTACAACGTCTGGTGAGGGAATCCAAACACACAAGTAATGAGTTATTAGCTGGATGTGACGCCAACTCATATCGCTTGGGGTAGTACGAACACCAATAAAAGGGGACACGCCCTTATCGAATTTTTGAATACAAATGACCTCATAACTCTTAACATAGGAAACACTGCAACCTTTGTTAACAAAATTAGGGAAGAAGTATTAGATATAACGATATGTTCAGAAAATCTTATTGATGAGATCCATGAGTGGAGGGTTTCGGATGAACACTCCCATTCAGACCACCGTTATATAAGGTTGAAAATTGCACGGCCACCGCCAAACCCAATAAGTTTCCGTAATAAGGCTAAGACCGACTGGACTAATTTCGGAAATCTACTTAGAAATTGATATCAATGTGAAGAAGATTACCGAGACTCTTGTAAAATTATTCGAAGATAGTTATTCGAAAAAGGAAATCCGCCTATGAGAAACCCTGGATGACAGGACAAATTCGCTCGATTGGCAAAGATGTCCGCAGACTTTACAAAAGAGCTCGACGTAAAAAACAATCAGTATATTGGGACGACTACCACAGAAGACTCAAAGAATACAATAAAATCATTAGATGTCTAAAACGAAAAAGATCCTCTCAAAAACTCATGTCCAAACCGAAACACTGGTGGATGACATGGGTAAAAGGATGGAAACTATAGAGGATACCGTAAGGCTCTTGATGAAAACTCATTTTCCAACTGGTAATGCTGGACCAACAGAGGAACAGTTACAGAATGAAAATGTATTGCATCAAGTACCTATTACGGATATAACAGATGGTATGGTTAAAGAAGCGATAAAAAGTTTCTCTCCCTTTAAGGCTGCGGGACCGGATGGAATATTTCCAGCACTTCTGCAGAATGAAGTGGATCTGGTATCAACTCATCTGGCTGGAGTGTTCACTGCATGCCTAACCCATTCGTATACCCCAAAAAACTGGCAGGAATCAAGGGTGGTCTTCATACCAAAGCCTGGCAAGGCGAGTTACACGACCCCAAAGGCTTATCGACCCATTAGCCTTACTTCTTTCCTGTTAAAAACAATGGAGCGAATAATTGATGACATGGTCAAAGGTAAAATAGCGGATGACAGGCTAAAATTCAAACAACACGGCTATGTCAAAGGAAGATCAGTGGAAACAGCTCTGCATGAGGTAGTGCACCACATAGAAGAGTCCTTCAGTAAACAAATGTATACACTTGCTGTTTGCATAGACATTGAGGGAGCATTTAACAATGTACAGACCGATACACTTATCCAGTCCTTAGACGAGTTTCAGGTTGACCGGGCGCTGAAAAACTGGATCAACAATATGCTAAGGAATAGGTGGATTATTTGGGGGTCATATGACGTAAAAATTAGAGACATGGTAAATCGTGGTATTCCTCAGGGGGGCATTTTATCGCCTCTTCTATGGGTTACGACGATACACAGTCTCCTAAAAGCCCTCACCAATGAAGGACTTAAACCAGTCTGTTATGCAGACGACGTTGTAATACTTCTAAGGGGCTTTCATCCAAATCTATTATGCAGAAGAGCTGAAGAGGCACTTAACATATCATATAACTGGGCACAACCAAGGGGATTAAATGTTAACCCAGACAAAACAGAAATATGTCTACTTACAAGGAAAACGAAGATCCCACGTTTTACCCGGCCTCGATTCCTGAATAAGACAATTGCTATAACTAAAAAGGTAAAATACTTGGGATTAATCTTGGTTTAGAAACTGTACTGGAAAGATAATCTTGGAGAAAGAGTTACAAAGGCCCACAGATGTTGGTCGTTATGCAGAAGAGCTATAGGTTTAAAATGGGGACTACGTTCAAATATGACTCACTGGCTTTACATGAGCGTGATTAGACCAAAAATCACCTACGCCTGTGTAGTGTGGTGGACTTCAATGGACAAGAAGTGCAACGTAATACCTTTGCAAAAAATTCAACGTATGTTCTGTCAAGGCATAAGCGGGGCATTTAGAACTGCACCAACAAAAGCGTTGGAGACTATACTGCACATCCAACCAATAGACATCCGTATAAAGTATGAGGCAGCCCTCACAGCAAGACGTCTACAAGTGATGGGTGAATGGATAAATCGAGACCACAAGTCGTACCATCAGAAGATTTTAGAATATCTAGTTGGTCACATTCAAACGCCAGAAATCTCGGACCGCATTCCTGCAGTGCGGCTTACAGCTACCTGTGATACGTTTGTGCCAGACAGACGCTCCTGGGAAAATGGAACTTTGGCCCATGTGCCAATGGGAACCAGCTGCTACACGGATGGGTCCAAGCGAGGAGGAAGGACGGGTCTGGGACTTTTTATTGATGAACCAGAAGTCGAACTTAACTTCCGCCTCCCTGATCATAACACGGTATTTCAAGCAGAAGTTCGAGCAATCACGGAGTGTGTGAACTGGCTCAGTAACACGACAAAGCCTAAATATGCCAACATCTTCACAGATAGCCAAATGGCGATTAAAGCAATAACATCGGAAAGGGTCAAATACAGAACTGTGATGGACTGTAAAAGAACGATAAATGATTACTCAGCCCATTGTCAATTGCGTATTTGCTGGGTACCAGAACACAACGGAGTGATTGGAAATGAACGGGCAAACAACTTGGCTTCAAAGGGCAGAGAACTTCGAGTAATAAACTTGGAAAACTTTCGAAGCCACGAAAAATGAGTTGAAGCACTGGGCAGTGATGGCTCACAAAACTGTGTGGAATAGCGCAACAGTAGGAGCAACTGCAAAGATACTGTGGGGTGACCCAAATGAAAAGAAAACAAGAAGTCTTCTGAAATTAAACAAGATCGATATTAGTATGATGAGTGTTCTAACGGGACACTCAAGCTCACAAGCACATCTTCATCGCATAGGACTAGCATGAAACGACGAATGCAGGACATGTAGCAAAAACATCGAAACGATGGAACATTTTCTGTGTCACTGTCCGGCTTTCACACACGCAAGACCCAACATTTCGGGTCCGACATATTACCAGACTTGACTCATCTCAGAGAATATGACTGGAAGATACCGATTTTCTGTAACTCGTGAGGTATAAAAAGATCATAAATAAGGAGCTCACAACAGGCCGAACCACTGGCTTAAGTGTATGTCCATGGACATAAGACGTCTCCACTCTTTAACCTAACCTAACCTAGTTGACACAGGTGCAGATGTGTCCGTTCTCCCACGCACTTGCAAAACATATAACATCAAACCGACCAGTACTCAACTATATGCAGCCAATGGTGCACCGATCAAAGTTTTGGGTAAAAAACACATAACATTAGACCTAGGTCTCCATCGAAGTTTTGAGTGGCCATTTGTAATTGCTGATGTAACAGTCCCAATCATAGGAGCAGATTTCATCCGTTTTTATGATTTGCTCATAGACTTACGTCGCAACAGACTCATCGATAGCGTGGCACGTTCTTCCTCTACCGCCCAAGCCAACGCCGTTGACATCAAAACAATCGAGTTAACTGACCTTTTAAACGAATATGCCGATATCACGAGATTGTCACCGCTTTGTTCCGTCACCAAATCAACGATTTTCTACCGAATTGAAACGACAGGTCAGCCAGTTTTTTGCCGACCACGACGCCTATCGCTGGCCGCAGCACGCGCTGAATTCGATGCATTGAGGCAGGTACGAATCTGTCGACCATCGAGCAGCAATTGGGCAAGCCCTCTCTCTACACATGGTGAAAAAGAGCAATGGTTCTTGGAGACCATGTGGCGACTACCGAGCACTCAATGCACATACAGTTTCCGATCGATACCCACTGCCGTACTTGATGGATTTCACAAGCATCTTGAGTGGTAAGACAATCTTTTCTAAAATTGATCTTCAAAAAGCTTTTCACCAGGTGCCGATTCATCCCGATGACGTCCCGAAAACGGCCATAACGACACCTTTTGGTTTGTATGAAATTAAATTCATGACTTTTGGGCTCTGCAACGCCGCGCAGACATTTCAAAGACTTATCAATGAAGTTCTTCTTCGATTTCCCGTATATCGATGACATATTTATCGCATCATCTTCTATCGAACAGCACACAGTCGATCTCAGTATAGTTCTAGGTCGCTTACGAGAGAACAACTTGGCTATAAATCTGTCCAAATGTGAATTAGGAAGAACTGAAATACAATTTCTTGGCCATCAAGTTACCGCAGAGGGGATCCTACCCCTTCCTGGAAAGGTGGCCGTAATTCGAGATTTTTTAAAACCTACTATAGATTTTAAAAAATCTAAGGCTAAGGAATTAAAAAGGTTTATGGCGATGATCAATTTCTATAGAAAATGTTTGCCACATGCTCTTAAGCACCAATCAAAGCTCCACACTCTCGTAAACGGGAACATCAAAAACGACAACACGCCTATCGTATGGACAACTGACAGCGAAATTGCTTTTGAAAAGTGCGAACAGGAAAAAACGCGCAGTTGGCACTTTTCGTTGATGCGTCTGACACAGCGGTCGGTGCTGCACTCCATCAATGCGTAGACGGCAAGTTGTAACCACTTGGATTTTACTCCAAGAAACTAACAGACGCTCTACTTAAATACAGCACTTACGATCGTGAATTAGCTGCAATGTATCAAGGAGTTTGTCTTTTCCGATATATGATCGAAGGATACATTGTCACCGACCATCGTCCTCTGACCTTCGCTTTTCATCAGTGTCTTGAAAATGCATCACCGCGGAGAGCACAGCAGCTTGATTTTATCGGCCAGTTCACAGCAGACGTACGCTATACGCCAGGCAAAGAAAACGTTACCGCTGATTTTCTATCCCGTATTCAGACCCTCAATCAATTCGTTGATTATGAAAAAATCGCATTGGCTCAACAAGAAGATGTGGAACTTCGCCAAATGAATTCAGGTATTCTTCTAATTCAATTGTGCTAAAATCTTTTGCCATTACAGGAAGTGAACTGGAGCTTATTTGCGACACGCCCACTAGTAATGTTCGACCGTACGTCCCGAAAGGGTTTCGCAGTCAAGTGTTGTCAATGGTACACAATGTGGCCCATCCAGGCGTACGTGCTACGATCAAGTTAGTGACAGGAAGATTTGTTTGGCCGTCAGTAAACAAGGATACCGCTAGCTTCGTGCGTAATTGCCTCGCCTGCCAACGTTCCAAGGTGCAACGCCACACAAAATCCACACCAGTAAGGTACGATCCGACGAAAGAGCGTTTTTTCCCACATTAATATCGATATCGTTGGTCCATTTACGTTGTGCGAAGGACAACGATATTGTCTAACGATGATCGACCGCTTTACGCGTTTGCCAGAAGCGGTACCAATACCTGATATGACAGCAGAAACCGTAGCCAAAGCCATTTTGTTACATAGGGTTGCAAGGTTCGGCGTGCCAGCTAAAATACCATCCGATCGTGGCAGACAATTTAAGTCGGCAGTTTTCACCGAATTGATGACAACAATTGGCGCAACACATTTGCGTACCTCATCGTACCACCCACAATCGAATGGTATTATAGAGAGGTGGCATCGAGTTTTCAAATCAGCCTTACTTTGCAGCGACCCCTCAAAATGGATTCACAGTCTACCAACTATTCTACTTGGTTTAAGAGTCGTTTATAAGCCCGACGTAGGATCTTCACTAGCCGAGCTCTTCTACGGTACAACATTAAAGTTACCTGGCCAATTTTTCGATGCGATTAAACCAACCGAAATCACTAGTGAAACCGTTTCACAATTTCAATCAGCAATGCGAAATTTACGACCTACACAAACATCGCACCATGGAGAAGTCAAAACCTTCGTCAGCCCTGCTTTAACTTCAGCAACGCATGTCTTCGATCACAACGACTCGATTCGTCCGTCCCTAACTCATCCCTATGATGGCCCTTATAGTGTCATTCGAAAAGCTACGAAGTTTTTCAGAGTCAACATTAAAGGACGTTCAGTGAACATAAGCATCGACCGACTTAAACCAGCTTTTACCACAAGTATTAATCCAGACGTTAACCATTCTTCTGCTACAAATACACAACCACTAAACATTGATCTGGATTCAAGGAATTTAAGTCGTGGAGAAGATGTCACATCGCAGCCAATTCGTCCATGTGAAGGAACATCGGATCCAATGCAAAAAAGTACAGGACTGGATTCTACGCAAACAATGTAGCATGTCCCGATGAAATCTACCAAATGTGGTAGACACGTCATATTTCCAGCAAGGTTCCGGTAGCTTTCCTCTAGCAGGGGAGTATTGTGGCACCCTGTCATTGTCACTCCGAATCATCTGCCTTTATTTACTTTTGTTACCTATATTACTATTGTCACATAGTTGTAATTCTTCATTTCTCATCACATTCTCGTTCACTTTAATTCTGATTCCGTTCAAACAAGTTGAGAGCTCTCCAACATTTTATTATTCAAACCTTTTCATTAATCTAAGTTTTTAGTCTTAAATAATGTTAATTTTGTTAATGAATTAAAATAATCACGGGTTTACTTAATAAGGGTGTTCACGTACGCAGCATTGTCTAAACTTCCCGAGCCTGATCAATACCGGTCGCGTATTGACATCACTGGAATCTCCTCTACACCTCTCTTCGGAGCACTGATGGAAAACGTGGTACAATCGACCACTTTTTGGTACATTTCTCTGGCTGATAAAATTAATAAAAAAAACTAATCACACATTTTTAAAAGCAGAAAATGGTACCTACTTACTATATCATTTTGTACGTATGCCTTTCGTACGAGTATGCACCACAACTATTATTTGCATCGTTGATTAAAACAATTAAGCAAGAAGAGAGCGTTAAGTTCGGCGATGCCGAATCATATATAACCTCCACCTTTGATCGCACTTGAATAGTACAAATAAACCCAAATTTCACCCCCTAATCGTTGACATTTGTGGTTTTTATTGCGTTAAGAAGAAAAATCTAGAGGGACCTTCGTGTGGGGGCTATATTAAAACATGGACCGTTGTTTGTGTGAAGGTTTTTGAGTATAAATACACCCAAAATACCAATTTTCAGACCGATCATTTGAAATGTGTGGTATCTTGGCGTTTAGAATTCAAATCGGATGGAGGATATATCGTCGCTGGATGACCAACTGACGGAACTAACATTTTCAAAATTGTTCAGGAGAGCAGATTTTCTGTTTTTGAGACAATGTTACTTCTTCCCAATGCAGTAATTTTATTATACAATTTAAAGTTTGTTTTTCTTATTATGTACAAAACTTCTAAATAACATTGTCAGATACGTCGATAATGTTTACCGTTTTTTGGATACAACTGAAAAGCTACAATCTCTAAATGTACACACATGTTGTACAATGACTAGGCAAGTTCTGTTAGTTGGTCATCTAAGCGGTGTTATGTGGGGGCTATATTATTAAATTGATCGTAGCTATAAGAAGTATCTGTACCAAATTTCAGTCATCTAGATCAATAGTTGTAGATTGTAGCGTGATTACAACAGACACTATAATCTATATCGTCTTAGAATTACGACGATTAATAATATGTGTATGTATATACTTTATGATGCCTCCCATGAATACTTCGAGGTGTTACAAACGGAGTGACAAAATTATGATACCTCCTTCCTATGGTGGAGGGTAAACAAATAAACAAAACAAATCAAACAAAATTTTTCACTTCTGGTAATTTGGTACAATCGTGGTACACTTGATACAATTTCTTGATCACTGTGGTACAATTAGAAAATTTCCCAATCCCATCACTGCTTCGGAGACCTAATTCGCTTAGTACGGATGTGTTAGAGTGCAGATTGCCACCGGGCGGTGGTTGTTGTGTGGCTGCCTTGCATTATCCTCGGGTCTCTCTTTCCTCGCACTTTCTAAGGAGTCTGACTCTTCTAACGAGCCTCTGCGTTCATTAGTCGTTGTCGAGCACTCTCCGTGTAAAGTAGTCAATTGTAGTCTTTGTTCGGCGATACTGTCGCGCACATTACTACTAGTCGTTGTTTTTGCACTACTCTCGCGCACATCTACTTGTCTTTGGCTCGACTACTGAGCACTTGTAGTTTTTGCTATAGTAATATTCGCACCGGCCTTGTCGCCACCCTGATACATGGTAATATACGTTACAACAAATAAAGCTCTGCCTTTATCATAACCGAAAATACTAAATCTTGTGTTTTATTTATTCTATTTCGCCCTTTGCATTACTGCATCGCCGACATCGGTCACTACATACATACGTGAACACACACATCATTCCCCCCACTACTGAGCTATCGTTGTTATTGGAGTTTGTCATAGAAGGGATTTCGTCGCCTCGCCTACCCTCACCTCCCTTGCTGGCAAACCCCCCACCTAAACATTTGGTCGCATCAAGCCGGATTTGAGCTGCCTTACATTGTCGTTTTGTTGGTTTTCCTACGGAAAATATCGGATCTTTAACAACCCTCAGAGTACCTCTCATCGGAAAACAATTGCAGCGTCAACTTCATCATCATTAACATATAAGGTTAGTAAATCAGTTAAGCCTAGTGAGCGACGCGAGTGTTTTTTGTTTAAATAAATTACAAATACATGCAAAAATACCCTACGGTATAATATTAGTCGACTTTCGGGTACTCTATCGCGAATTTCTTCAAAAAATACAGTCCACTTTGTCGTTGTAATAGTGCTAAATCACTTTAAAATCTATCGGGAATACTTATATTCCAATACAAAACATTAATAATTTATTTCGGTTGTTATTTCATATTTCATTTCGGTTGGTTGGTTGGTTAAATTATTAAAACAATACTTAATTACATATTTCGTTAGTGCGTTGTGTAGTGTGTTGCCCGTTTATTTGTACATTCGGCATTGTTGTATTTTCAGTCTCAGTGCAGTCGTCCCTACTGCATGAGAGGATATCTAGCATAATTACAACAAAAACAGGAACACTCTCCAACCGTCTTGCATTAGAAAAGGCGCGAAAGTCGGCGTCATAAAATTAGCCCCTACTTCTTGCTCTCGTTGACTTCGTTAATCGAATCGGTCGATTGCATTTCCCCCTACCGACAGCTTGTGCGTCTCTCGCCAACAACTTCGCATTGCATTTGTTGTTTGTCACTCGAAAAGAAACACACACGTACGCACCCACATACTCGAATAGAGAGAGTCGTCGTCAGCTGAGCTTGGTTTCATATCCCAGTACGAAAAATAGTCGAAACAGACAAATATTACGTCTTTTGAAAAATGAATTAAATATTTTTTGTCGTGGTATTTTTGGGAATAGCGTTGGGTGGTACGCTACTCGTTAATTACATTCGGTCATATACGACCCCTTACACCCTACATTCGGTCAATTGGACATAAATTGGAAATTTTCATAATAAAATTTTATTGTATTATTTTTGGCGTTCTTCTAGCATATAATTTCTTGCTGATTACTTCGTTGTTTAATCTTGTTGTTGCACTCTACAGTCGACCATAGTCACCCTACGGCCAGTCCAGTTGGTCAAAATAAAAAATTTATTAATTTTTTTTTCGTTTGCTTGTGATTTATCGCATTTTGATTAGTCGTGTCCTTATTTGATAAAATTTAATACTTTTGTAGAATGCCTAATTTGGAAAATTCTGACTTAAGTCATAATTTGAATCTACCCCCTATCGACATTGACGTTTTCCATGGGGATTTCGTTACTTGGCCTACGTTTCGAGACCTCTTTTCGGCGATTTTTATAAACAATTCGCGTCTTAGTGACATTGTCACCTGGTCCAAAAAACAAGCGGTGAGGCAAGGGAAATAGTCTCGAGATTCCCTCTCACCAACAGGAGCTTCGCTTTGGCCTGGAAAGCGTTGGAAGATTCGTATGACAACAAACGCATTCTTGTTAATAGTCACCTAAAGCTCCTCTTTGATCTTCCCGTGCTAGACCGTGAGACTAGCACGGGTTTAAAGACCATACAACGTGGAATAAATGGGTGTCTTTCGACAATGGCAGTCTACAATGTCGTGACTGACCATTGGGATCCCATATTGGTCTTTCAATGCCTCCGTCGTTTGCCGAAACTTACGGTTACTCTATGGGAACAGAGTGTAAAAAATAAGTCGTCCCTAACCTCCTGGCACGACTTAGATTCTTTCCTCACGGAAAGAATTCAGACTTTAGTTTGTCTTCGGGAGCTCAGGGGTCATGACTCTGAGAAAAAGCCCGCGGTGAAGGACACAACTTTACATTCTACGAATGTCTCCCCTTTGAGTCCTCTCCGTTCACCTTCGAACACGTGTTGTGTGCTTTGTCCCCAGCTTCTCCCTCCACTTCGTCGATCGTAAAACCCACCATTAGTAGACAGGTATTTCATACCACCCAAGATTAAAATGTGCTCTTGGGGACTGCCACCGTGAATGTCATTCACCAGGGTATTACGTACCCTGCTCGGGCTCTTATTGACCCATCTTCCGAGACGTCCATAATTACGGACCGCTTTCGGCAACGACTGGGTATTTCGACGCGTTCTACGAACGCTGGAGTTTCAGGACTAAACTGCACTCTCTTGGGCAATTCAAGAGAAATTTGTTCTCTTGAAATCGCTTCGCCCTTAGATCCATCGCACGCCTTAAATACGGTAGCCCATGTTCTTCCGAACATTTCTGGAAATTTGCCATCGCCTTCGTTTGCTACCATCCTCCAATCTCGCCTCGCCAATCTGCGATTGGCTGATTCTTTGGATAATCGCCCAATAGAAGTTCTACTTGGTGCTGATTTGTATCCGAAAATTCTTTTGGCTGAACCCCCACGAATTGTGCTTGAGTCACTACTGGCTCAAAATACCATTTTCGGTTATGTCGTAACTGGACCAATTCCTTCCGCCCTTTTTAACTATTCTACAAGCCCAGCCGCGGTCTTCACCCATGGCAATAGAACATGTAATTCGGAAGCCAGAAATATTCTGCCTTTCGGGAAATTCAATCGTTGGTCTGAGAACCGAACTTGAATTCCATTACACCTCGTAGGTTCGATTTTTCGTCGCACCTTTATTTGAATTTGTTTGTTGGTCACATTTTGACACCCGCCTAGCTTTTTCTAAATGGTCGCATCGTGAATTTATAAATTATTTGAATTCGAATTTATAGTATCGGGATTTTACGGATTCGAATCGTCTAAAATCAATTAGAAGCTTGAAGTTATTTAAACTCAAACTTATTTCGAAATCGCAATTAGATTAGCATCACCTCGCCTATATTAATTATTTTACTAATTCTTAATATGCTTTTGAAACTCGCATTGAATTTTTTTGAATTCTCACTAGGAAACTGAATTTACTTTCCTTCCTAATTTACTAACCTAATATTAATTGTACTTTACTTACTTTTTATTGCAACATCGTCGGATGTTGCAAGGTGGCCGGCAATGTTCACGTACGCAGCATTGTCTCAACTTCCCGAGCCTGATCAATACCGGTCGCGTATTGACATCACTGGAATCTCCTCTACACCTCTCTTCGGAGACCTAATTCGCTTAGTACGGATGTGTTAGAGTGCAGATTGCCACTGGGCGGTGGTTGTTGTGTGGATGTCTTGCATAATCCTCGGGTCTCTCTTTCCTCGCACTTTCTAAGGAGTCTGACTCTTCTAACGAGCCTCTGCGTTCACTAGTCGTTGTCGAGCACTCTCCGTGTAAAGTAGTCAATTGTAGTCTTTGTTCGGCGATACTGTCGCGCACATTACTACTAGTCGTTGTTTTTGCACTACTCTCGCGCACATCTACTTGTCTTTGGCTCGACTACTGAGCACTTGTAGTTTTTGCTATAGTAATATTCGCACCGGCCTTGTCGCCACCCTCATACATGGTAATATACGTTACTACAAATAAAGCTCTGCCTTTATCATAACCGAAAATACTAAATCTTGTGTTTTATTTATTCTATTTCGCCCTTTGCATTACTGCATCGCCAACATCGGTCACTACATACATACGTGAACACACACATCATTCCCCCCACTACTGAGCTATCGTTGTTATTGGAGTTTGTCATAGAAGGGATTTCGTCGCCTCGCCTACCCTCACCTCCCTTGCTGGCAAACCCCACACCTAAACAAAGGACATCTGCCAAATATATATGGGGGCTATATCTAAATCTGAAAGGATTTTCCCCGAATTTAATAGTGTTCATTCATGTAATAAGAAAACTCTCTCTGCCAAATTTCGTATTGATCTGATATAAATTACAGCTTCTACAGGGCCCAACCGATTTTGACCAATTTCAATAGGGATCCGTGGGCCAAAAAAGAGCACTGTGCTAAATTTCATCACAATTGGACCATAAATTCGACCTGCACTTTGATCACAAGAATACATGGACAGACAGACGGACATGGCTAAATCGACTCAAGAAGTGATTCTATGTCGATCGGTATAATAAACTATGGTTCTATTTCTTTTTGGGCGTTACAAACAAATTCCTCACAAAGCATTACACATTTCGAAAAAAAAAAAATCTCAAAGATATTCAGAGAAAATAAATAAAGAATAATATTTTAAATTAAGTTAAATGCGGAGATTTGCTAACACAAAAAAAAACAACTACACTAGCACCACCCACAATTCCACAGACTTCTCTGACATTCGAATCCTTAAGGGTTCCTGACGCCGTAGAAGATTTTAAACTATGCGAGAATAATTGTTATTGAGATTAGGAACAAGATGGTGGGGAGGCCGATGAGGACATAAAGTCTAATCAAATTCTTCATTATTCAGACACGAGGAATGAAACATCCTTAATAAGGGACCTTTATAACCTAGAACAAACTAACCAGTCGGTCCAACAATTTTATGAATCTATTATCGAAATTCAATCAACCATCAATAATAATATATTAATCCACGAGGATAATTAAAGTGTTATAAATGCAAAGAGCACATCCAGCCGCAGGCAAAACAAAAGATAAGATCGTCACCCGGAGACACAGTGAAACCGGAAGTCCCACATCTATCCGAGATCCATGCTAATTCACCACATTATACTGCTGTGAGTCAGTTGACAGTAATCGATCAAGTACGCAAAAGGGGAGTCAAATTCGATAAAGGACCTGAGCCCTTAGAATTCATTGAAAGACTTGAAGAACTGGCAGCTATGTATAATATTAATTTAGACCAATTGTCACGTATTATGCCCGACATTCTACGGGATAAGGCACTAATCTGGTTGAGAAATAATAATAATCATTGGAAAGAATGGGGAAGTTTTAAAAGAGATTTCGGTAATTTCTTTTTGCCTCCGAGATACTTCAAGAAATTAGAAGATGAAATCCGCAAACGAACGAAACGACCTAAAGAAGCTTTCAAAGAATATGTACTCGTGATTCCAAACTTGATGAGATATGCTGATTTGTCCGAGGAACAAACACTAGAAAGAATATTCCATAATGCACAACCAGAATACCAATTAAACATCCGTAGGAAAGATTTCAAGTCCTTGTATGAACTTCTAGCATTGGAAGATGAACTAGAGAATAACCCGGCTAACTCGTATCCAAATCGACTCGAACTTCCTCGCACTCATACACACATTCATCGATCCAGTGCCCAACACAGACAACATTTTATCGGGGAAAACAGAGGAACAGGTATCGATACAGACACCAGAAGAAAAACTGCGGCTAACAGCTACAATTATTATTGAGGGTCAAGTTGTCACAGCCACGATTGACATGGTAGCAACTTGTAGCTTAATTAAACCAGATAACGCCGAAAAAATTAAGAGAAATATTACGTATTGTCGCGAAAAATCAGATATAGTCCTTGCCAACGGAACAAGAGTAAATGTATCTAAATCAGCTACCCTTAAAGTGACCTTTGGTGATAGTAATGCCAATTGTATGTTTTTGATAATGGCGGAAATCAACGAAGACATTGGGACTAGAATTTGTAAAGGAATTTCCCGATGGACAATGTAGTATTATATCGCTGGAGGATGCCGTGAATGAGGTAAGCTGAGATGTCTCCCTTAGTATAAATGTGCAAACCGTAGGTCCAGAGGTTAGGCAAGATACCGGTTCAAAATTAAGCGTTGAAATGCAATGCCAAATTAAAAATTTTTTAGCAGAAGAATTACATAAATATCAAAACCTATCCGGTGTCACTTCTATAGCCGAACATAAAATAACAATGACGGATGATCGCCCTATCAAACTGCGATATGCGCCTCGGAACCCCGCGATGCAGGCCTTAATCGATGCAGAAATTAATAAACTTATTACCCGTGGTTGCATTGAGTCATCGACGAGCCCTTACAATTTTCCCATTATGTTGCAGTCTCGATTTGAAAGTTGGGTATTGGAAAATTCTCATGGCCAAAAAGGTCATAAAAATACTGCATTTGTAGTCACCGGCAGAGGTCTCTACCAGTGGAAAATTATGCCTTTTGGACTTCACTCCGCCCCAGCACTGGCTTTACATGAGCGTGATTAGACCAATAAAAACCTACGCCGGTGTAGTGTGGTGGACATCAACGGCTTAGAAGTGCAACGTAATACCGTTGCAAAAAATTCAATGCATGTGCTGTCTAGACATAAGCGGGGCAATTAGAACTGCACCCAGAAGAGCGTTGGAGTTTATACTGTACATCCAGCCAATAGACATTCGTATAAAGTATCAGGCAGCCCTCACAGCAAGACGTCTAGAAGCGATGGGTGAATGGGTAAATCGAGACCACAAGTTGTACCAACAGAAGGTTTTAGAATCTCTAGTTGGTCACATTCAAACACCAGAAATCTCAGACCGCATTCCAGAAGTGCGGCGTACAGCTACCTGCGAATCGTTTGTGCCAGACAGACGCTCCTGTGAAAACGGAACACTGGCTGATTTGCCAGTGGGAACCAGCTGCTACACGGATGGGTCCAAGCTGAGAGAATGGACGGGTCTACGACTTTTTATTGATGAACCAGAAGCCGAACTTTATTTTCTCCTCCCAGACCTCCAGGTATTTCAAGCAGAAGTTCGAGCAATCACGGTGTGTGTGAACTGATCCAGTAATACCATAAAGCCTAAATATGCAGATGGCCAAATGGCGATCAAAGCAATAACATCGGAAAGGTTCAAATCCAGAACTGTGTTAGACTGTAAAAGAACTATAAATGTGTGCATTCTGGGTAACATGACACAGCGGAGTGATTGGTAATGAACGGGCAAACAGCTTGGCTTCAAAGGGGAGAGAACTCCGAGTAGCAAACTTAGAAAAAATGCAGGACAGAAAAGGATGAATGCAGGACATGCAGGGAAAACTTCGCAACGACGGAACATTTTCTGTGTCACTGCCCGGCTTTCACACATGCAAGATCCCGATATTTCGGGTCCAACATATTCTTTTATTTATTTATGCATTTAGTTGCCCTTTTTTGTCATTTCATTTTCCTCTGTTAAAGGGAGCTTTATGTTATCCCTACGGTTAAACATACTTCATAACAGCAGAAGAGAGAACTTTTACGTCTTTGTCTTTAAAGTCTTTGGTCACAACCAGCTAATAACACATATTTTTGTGTGTGGATTCCCTCACCAGACGTTGTAATTCCGACGTAGGTGGCAATATCGGCGCATCGAGTGGCAAATATATTGACGCCAGGTTCATATTTCCATTAAATTACCTCAGCACAGTTGCGTCCGATGTTGAGAACTCTGGAGAGAAAAGAAAACATAAGTTTTAATGGCACAAAATAAAGTCCTGGACGAGTACCTGTGTTAGGGTGGATAAGGTTGTAGTTCACATGGCTTAATACAGTAACCTTGTCGCTAGTTGTCCATGTTTCCTGGATCAAAGCAATATAAACCCTGCCTTTATTTATGATGTCCATCAGAGCGTTGGATGCTGTCTCGCTCCGGTGCAGGTTTATCTGGATGACCTCAATCATTGTCTTTCCAGTTAAAGTTTATTTTGGGAGTCTATCCTATCTTGTGGCACTCCCTCATCATTTGGTAGTGGCTCATTCTCCTCCTTTCGTTGACTACTTATTGCACCATATTCCAGTATACATTTTTGGGGGCGGTGTTATTTTTTGTCGCTTCCTCATTGTTTTGAATCGTCGTGTGGCTATATTTATTTTGATCACCACTCTTGCTGGGAACTTCCTGCAAAATTGTCGGTTCTTTTTTCACATCAGTTTTTGCCAGTGTCTTACTTGTCTCCAACCGTTTACTACCAGTGTTTGCCTCTTCAGGCAGTATATTTGGACTCGATTCATCTGTCCTGTTAATCGGGACCTTTCCAATTATAAAAAAGACTGTCCAGATAAAGAAGTACGCCATGCCCTTAGCCATGACAAGATTGTTCTTGGATTCTGGGTCTGTACCCAACACGAGGAGAGTACCCTCGTTATCTTCCTTCCTATAGAAGACTTCCTCACTTTCTCAAGGAAAGTTTTGAATTATATTTGCCAATGATGCCTAGTGTATACTCTGATGAGAACTTACTGGGACAGACCTTGACATATAGGGTCGTTTTTATGAGTTCAGGAATGTCGATTTTCTTTACCAACTTCAGCTTTACGCCGGACGGTGGTCCAGAATTGAATTTTACTGGCCAAAACACTAATTTTTTCATCACCGATTTCTAAAATGTTGATGCCATTCAATAACAATTTAAAACTAAGGTAGCCAAAAAATTAGATCACAATTGTGGGCGTGGCGTGCTGCCGAAAACACATATTTTTTGTTTATAAAAAACGTAATTTTTGTAGAAGGCAATTGCCATTTCTCGCAAGCTGTTATCGATAACGGGTTATTTTTTTTTTGCTTGGTAGGCCGAATTGCTTGAATTTTAGTGAAATAGAACTTCTGTAGGTCAAAAGTGATCAAAGAGATTTTACTACCAATAGAAAGGCGAAAGTATCCTCTTTAAGCCGACTTTTGCACCTGTATTGACCTGTCTGTACAACACTTATATTAAATAAATTCAAAAGTTCAACTTTGACCATGAATTCCTCAATAAGTACTCAACCGATTTTTATGAATTTGAAACTGGGAAAAGCTTGAGGAGTTATCTGTCGAATGAAGAAATCTTTTAAATATCTCTATCCGTTCAAAAGTAACAGAGTTTTGGTCAGTAAAAAACGTTTCTGGACCACTGCACGCCGTCCCAAGGTGAAGCTATCATGAGTTTTACGAGGACATCGGGGCAGTGTTGTGATGTCAGTCTTAGCATTTAAACACCCCTCTCAAACTTGCAACTCATAACTAGGATTGGTGGTTCATTATTATTTATTTATTTTCCTTCTTTGTGCCCCTGACGGTCTCTTTGAGTTAGCAACAATAGTGGAATTGTTTTCATTTGATGATTCAGGGTCAGAGTCCTCACTGGATTGTAAAGGCTGGGGTTGCTTAGAACCCCAGCGGGGTTCTGCTTCATCTGTCTTATCTTTAGTTTTGCCTGCGGCTGAATGTGTTTTTTTTCATTTTCGACTACGGGATCCAAGGCACCAAAGCTCGTAGAAGTTGCATACTCAGAATTGTTCGATAACGACGACACATGACTCGTGAGTGAATAAACGCTTGTCCTTTCCCCTGCTCCGTAATCTCCCTTGTCTTTTTGGGGGAGACACCCCCATAGCCAGTATTCGCCCGTAATATGAACGGCGATATATGTAGGCCTTCCAGACTAAGCTCAGAAATTTCTGTCCAGAGACCGATGCATCCAATTCAACGTACGCTTTTAAAAAACAAACCACGTGGTTGCGTAATAAGTAGGTGAATAGGCACTGCATATTAGGTTAAATACTATTCGTTCTGCGATAACACGGCCGTTCGGTACGACTGGCGGCGACTGACTCCGGCGGCTATGTGCTATAAAAGCCACATTTTTTAGCCGATGTGTATGCACCGAAAAAAATAATGTCTTAAAACTAAAGGCAACACCCTCACTAAATAAATGAATTTTTTGTCTTTACTTCAAGTACAATTTTCAGAGAAATAATAACAATGTACTCAATTTTAACGAAATTATTTTTAATTCAAAGAAATTATTTCGGATTTAATGACTTTGAAGATAGTTCTTTGAGTTATTGAAAATGACATTGATCTAAGGATAAATGTTTTTAATTTAAGTAAACACTTCAATAATTTAAACAAAATGTTACTTGGAAATATATAAATTTTCATGTAATATTTTCAAGTCCAAATGCCTTTAATTTTCGTACTTTATTTTCATATCATTAAATTTAAAACTACTTATATTTTCCTGGAAAGCACTTTTTTCTATATAAATTCAATTATATTCATTATAAATATTCTACAGTGAAATATTTTGCCCCAGTGCCTTAAAAACATTTTTGGGGCGAGTTGGCAAGTTACACTAAAAAAGCGTACTGAAAATCAAAGAATTTGTCGTAAAGTTTAAGATTTCGGCAATGATTTCGAGCCAAAGACAATCGCTATAAAAATAAGAAGGTTTTATAGTTAATTTAAAGACTTGAATAGTACTTGGTTTTAGGTGCATTTCATAGAATTAAGAATTTTGGGTAATAAAAATAATTATGTTTGGTCTTAAACCATGCACATTTTGGCGTAAATTTAAGTTTGCCGCGTGCTTATTTGTAGTAAAATATCATATAATTTAAAACATTATCGCAATAAAATTTAAAATGTCTGTCCTTGATATAAGAATATACTGGTAATAATTTAAGGCATACATGGATTTAAATATAGTTTTTTTAAAATATGTATGGAAAATTCGTTACATTGTATTTATTATAATGTTTCTCTCATTAACGTATTATTTTCTTTGAAATCATTTAATATTCATAAAAAATGTGCTTCATGCAAGTTATAGTGTTAACTTATAAATTCAAAACACAACGCTTTCTCTTTCTAAAGATTGGATTTATTATATTTTATATTGGAATATACAAAAAAATTATAATACGTATTACGGATAACATTGAACATTTTACAATTTAAAACAATATTATAGTTGTATAAAGACAAACCGGCCAAAACACTATCGTAATATTGTTATTATTGGTATGTATCGATTTGTAAATCTACATATAGTGGGATTCGTTCTCCATTTGTTGACCAAGAACAATTTTCATTGGAACTGACATTAATTTTTAACATGGAATTTGGCTGGAATTTAAATAGAAATTGTATAAAATAATTGTTATATAATTAGTTTTACATATCATATAGTTTGTATGCTCACTTATTTGCTGCAATTTGTAAATTTCATTCCCCACTGAATTTTTCATATATCCAAATAAAGTTCATTACACGGTATAAAATTAAAATAATCTAAAAAGAAATCAAAGGTAATGATTTATATGTATAAAATAATTGTTATATAATTAGTTTTACATATCATATAGTTTGTATGCTCACTTATTTGCTGCAATTTGTAAATTTCATTCCCCACTGAATTTTTCATATATCCAAATAAAGTTCATTACACGGTATAAAATTAAAATAATCTAAAAAGAAATCAAAGGTAATGATTTATATACGAAAAAGTATAAAAATTATTTTTATCATATCACAGTAACAAAATGAGAGATATATTTAAATCTTTGACATGTAATACTTACATTGAAATATTTGGTACAATTGGTCACTCTTCTACGACACTAATACTCATAATATATCCATTCAAAAATTTCTTTACTATTTTAAAAATATTTTTATATAATATATTATTAATTATTTGGACTGTGTGTTTTGAAAGTGACGGCAGCGACATTTTTACATATAAATTGAGTAAGGGATGGACTCGGCATCAGATTAGCCGCAGTACGGTGAATATTTAAAATATTAAAAAAAGCCGGGGATTTTTTTGCAGAACATATGATTTATTAGGCATGTTTTCGTTACAAGCTAGCACTTTTAGTTTAGCACTTTGCAACGAAAACAACTGACTTCCACTAACTGGCACATAAGCAATAAGTGGCGGATTTTCACTATCTGGTAGCAATGGTGTCATGAGTTGCGAAGAAAGAACAGTGCGAAACAGACAAAAAATTCGTGAAAAGTATTTATAAAACATATATTTACTATTCTATGTTAAATTGTTTACACTCTTTTTGCAAATATTAAAATAATTTCCCATTTTTGTTCTTCTTCTTCCCGTTAATTCACAATAATTGATACAATCTCTCCAAAAATGGGACGCCATATTGCTAAATATAGGGTGCCCAATCTGGCAACATCATACTCGATTAAGACATGAACACAAGCACCAAACTTCATCGGGAACTAATAGTGCTTAAAAGTGCTTAGCTCCCCATACAAATTAAGCACTTATGGTGTAACGAAAACACGCCTATTATTAAAATATTGGTAATATACTAGAATTTTATGCACTTTTGATTACTATTCAGCTTAATTAAAATGCAACTTCGTCTTAAAAATACATATAACTGCAACAAAAATTAAAAAAGGTTTTTCATTTAAAATTGAATTGTATCTACACTTTTTTTCGTAAACATTAATGTAAATAAAAATTAATGGTCTTTTCTTTTGTGCCAAAAAATGGTAAATTGTTCCTGCCTTTCGCCCTAAAACGATTTTTTGATTTCGTTTATGAGAAAATAATGCAATGCGAAAGGGGTTTAAAATGCTGCTCTCTGACAGGGCACCATAATTTTTTAGAAAAGAAAACATCATAATGTTATACTATTCCATGAGGTTGCTTATTAAAGATCATTCTTAGGTAGGTAATGCATATTTATCTTATGTAAGAACATTTTATTAAAAGCGGAAAACAATCCACCAGGAACATTTCCTAAGTTACTTCAAATGATGCACTGACGTATTTAATTTAAAAAGTTTGTTTTGAATGTGGCTTAATTACATTTACCATTAAAAAAACGAGTTAATAGAACTTAAACGCGAACAATTTTACACCATACAGAACTCTGAAGTCTTTCGATGAGCTGAATATAAATATTTAAATTCTATTATTCACACAGATTTTTAAACGAAAAGAAAAGATGCGATGAATTGGAATATTTATTAATTAAAAATTAGCTCTGTAAAACAGAAACTAATGCTGCTTATGACATTCTTAACTCTGCTGTTATATTAGCAAATACGTACGAATCCTAGATTAAGATACTATTTGGTCCATATTAAATTTTTTATACAAAATAAACCTTTAACCCAATAATTTATATTTATTTTTATTCAAAACATCGCGATAAGAAAGCAGCTTATTTACAAATTATTTTTAAGCAAAAAAGGCTTATTATTTTGATTTCAGTAAAACAAAAATATCCCTTGGACCAAATTATAAGGTAATATATATTACCGTTCATGAAGGAAACGATGCAAAAATTAAACCAATTTGGCCTAATCTAAATCTAAAAAAAAAAATGTATTGTCGTTTGTGTATGTATTTAAATTAATATTCGAAAAAGACTAAAGTTTTAACTCTTTTTTAAATAAAAAAATCTATTCGAAAAACTTTTTGCACAATAACATTGTTTGTGTGATTTACTAAAGTACGAGTATAACACGAAATAGAAAGAAAAATTAAATTGTATTTTCGTTTGCTTTTGTTTTTCGTTTGTGTGTGTATTTAAATTAAAATTCGAAAAAGTCAAAAGTTTTAACTCTTTTTTGAATAAAATATATTCGGAAAACAATAAGATTGTTGGTGTGATTTTACATATTTTATTTGTGAAAGTCAGTTCGCAAATGTATTTCGTTGTAATCTATTAATATATGCGTTACAAACTAAGTTTCTTGATTTTCAAATAAAATGTATTTGTTCGCAAATACATAATATTTACACGCTGAAAAAAAATCGCTTCTGTAGTATATTGTCCCAAACATATTCGGCTTGAAACATATATATGTTTATGATACACTCCAAATACATAATATTTGATACACACCAAAATTATATATTTGGGAAGATGTTGTTCTAAACAAATCTTTGTTTATATCCCAATATATTTTTATTTGGGACCATTATTTCCGAAATAAATATGTATTTGCATTTAAGTATTCAGAAAATACCTAAGTTATGTTAAATTTTTCAGTTATTCAATGTTAGTTTTTTTATAAATTGTTAATGTTTGTGAAATAATTATTGAAATCGTATAATATTGGATAGAATACTCATAAATTGTATTAACATTAATGATTAAGAACAGAAGCTAATGCTGGGAGGATAAACCCGGAACCAAGGAAAAATTTAATCTGGAATTCGAAAAAGTCAACAAAAGTTTTGAAATTTTTTTTAAATAAAATATATTTAGAGAAATTCCTAAACAATAATTATATTTGTATTTAACACATATTTTATTTGAGAATTTTTGTTTGCAAATATATTTTGTTGTAATATATTAATATATGCGTTTGAAATATATTTTGTTGATTTTCGAATAAAATTTATTTGCTAGGAAATATATAATATTTAAAAATGTGTGTTTCAAATATATTTTCTTTCGATTCAAACATATCAAAAAAGGCTATTTTGCCCCGTGTACAAATTTTGTTTCCAAGCATATTTTCGTTCCCCTTTGTGGGGAGATGTTTGAATTTATGAATTATTTGTTGTAATTTACAACAAATAATCACATTTATCTTTTATCTTCACATATTTCGCGACATAAAATTAAAATTGTTCTGAAAAGAAATCAAATAGAATGATTAAAGAAAATACAAATAAATTTCATCATATCACGATAGGAAAACGCTGAAAACTAAGAGAAATATTTCAATCGTTCATATATAATACTTACGTTGAAATATTTGGTAGAATTTGTCACTTTTCTACAATAGAAATACTTCTAAACGACCCATTCTAAAATTGTTTTGCTAAAAAATAAAAAGATAGCTGTATAACATACTATTAATAACAAATTTCTATATTGCCAGAAATAATTTAACATTTCTGTTTTATGCGCTGTTAGCAGTTATTTTTAATAAATATATAATTTCCAATTAAAATGTGTTTTGTTAATTTTGTACTTACCAATAGGTTGTTTATTTCAGGACTATATATTATATTTCACTCATCTAAACATTTTCCTATTGCCTCTTCCAGTATTACAAAACCTATTACCCACATTTTTATTGTCCATTTTTTAGTGTTCGCATAAATCTCTTCACAGGACTTTCTAACAAGATCACTTCAAAAATGTATGTACATACATCACCATAAATAACATACAGCAAAAATAACTACGATGTACGCACTTCCTTATAACCTAGATCGATGGAGACGCCGACGGCATAACCACATACATACGCAAATGTACACGAATCCTCGTGATTCACAACTGCCGTTATTTTGAGTTTCAGTTCTTGTTGTTGCTATGGTATGGTGCACATATACTTACATATTCACCGCAATTTTATTTTTTTACAATCCGCGTCTCAATACACACAACCACTTCCCTCCATCGCTTCCAAGTAACTGATTTGAATGAAAACGAACAAGAGAAGATTCTATATACTCATTCCATAACAATTATTTGTCCACACATTAACAAACAACTTTAATTCTCCGAAAGAGAGAGAGAGATAACATAATTCTCTCGTATGTATTCTCAAAAATAATGGCAATAATCATAAAATTTATTACCAAGACAACTTTTATTTAAAGGGGAGCATAGCCTTAAATTTATTACTCAAATATCTCATACTGTCAATTAAGTCCGATTCGCCATTAAAACTATGACATGTCTACGTCATAGTTTTAATGTAGAAAATCCTTAAAAGTATTGAAATATTACATAAAATAATGCGGATTGTCACAAAAATAATGCGGATTGTCACAAAAATAATGATTTTTTTCTTTAATATAAAGGCGTACATTTAAAGAAGGGCGTACACAAAACTAATGATTAGAAAGTCCTTAATTCAAATTCAAGAAACTTTTGACTAAGGAAAATTTCGTAAAAAACATGTACATTTTCATTATTTTAATCGTCATTATTTTTATTACTATTTTTTTTCAGTGTACAGTTCATTTAATTTGATATATCTTGAGTATGATCACAATTTACAAAAGAAGCATTCTCGCTTCAAGAAATAAGTGTGACTTTAGAATTTTCTTAAATGAAGAAGGTATTATGGATATACATCCGTATTCATAAAAACTTAAAACGGCTTTACAAACTTTGTTAAGCAACATTTGTTAAAACTGTATTCATAAACGATTATGAGCCTAAACAGCTTTTGTAACCATTGTTAAATGCGTGAATTTTAATATTGGTTCGACCCTAATTTAAGCGTTTGTTAAAGTGGCATTTTCATCTTCTTCGTATGTATTTGCAAAACATTTTTATGGAATTTTTTAATTAAAAGAAAAAAAATATAAGACTAATTTTGAACATATTTTCTAGAAATGGCTTAGTTTAAAATAAGAAAAATAGAATAAAATACGTAACTGTGCCTTCTGGAACGTGTTTATATCAAAACGTAATATACCATTAAATGGGAGGTGTATCAAAACGTGGACCGATTTGTCGTATTTTTTCAGGAAGAGTTAAAGGCATTGGTCAAAATAAGCTGCTCCTTATCCCAAAAATTTCGTAAGGATTGTTTCCTTTTTTCGAGCAGTACTTTGATTGTCACAGACAGACGGACATGGCTAAATCGACTCAGGTAATGATTCTGCGTCCATCGGTATATAAAATGCATTTTTGCATTCTTCTTTTTCACCATATTGTAAATCGGTATAATAATGAATTTTCGCATTCTTTTTTCCTATATTGTTTCACGAAAGACCATAAACTTATATTGTTACAAAATCACAACAGAAGAAATGCAAATTGTACAAAATTCACTAGTGATATGTAAATAATCAACAGGTGTTAAATATTATTCGTTATTCGAATACCTTTTTGTATGTAATAAAAAAGAATTATCTGAATTCGTCATTTATTTGATCTTTAATTGTTGTTTTTTTATTTTATGTATATATATATATTAGGGCGGGTCGATTTAAAAATCGCCCATTGCTCAGTGAAAATCGTATTCTAGGGATCAAAATAAGAAACTTTGCCGAAGGAACCATACCTCTAAAACGAATTCTGATGTCCCGGAATTTGCGTCGAACTTTTAGGCCAAATTTTGAAATTGGGATATCTTGCACAATTTATTAGCGAGAGTTCTGTAATTTTGTGTGTAAGTATCTGGTGGCATTCTACGCGATTGGTCAAAAAAAGGGCGGGATCGGGCAAATGCGCGTGGCCCCGCCCATATAGGCCAAATTTTGAAATTGAGATATCTTACACAATTTGTTAGCGAGAGTGCTGAAATTTTGCGTATATATATCTGGTAGCAGTCTGCGTAATTGGTCCAAAAACCGGCGGCATCGGACCAATGGGCCTGGCCCCGTCCATATAGGCCAAATTTTGAAATTGAAATATCTTACACAATTTATAAGCGATAGTGCTGTAATTTTGTGTATATGTGTCTGGAGGCTGTCTACGTGATTGACACAAAAATTGGCGGAATAGGACCAGTGGGTGTATAAGCCCGTATAATCCAATATTTTAAATTGATGTGTCTTGCACAATTTGTTAGCGTGTGTGCTGTAATTTTGTGTATATGTATCTGGTGGCAGTTTAGGTTATTTGTCCATGAATGGACGGGATCGGAAAAAGGGCGAGTTCGCACCAATGGGCTTGGCCCCGCCTATATAGGTAAAATTTTGGAATTGAGATATCTAGCACAATTTGTTAGCGAGATTGCTGTAATTTTGTGTATATTTATCTGGTGACAGGCTACGTGATTGGTAAAAAAATTGGAGGGATTGGACCAATGGTAGTGACCTCGCCCACATGAGCCATGTTTTGAAATTGGTATATCTTATTAGTCCAAAAATGGACGGGATCGGAAATCTGAAATTTGGGGCAACGAAGTGGACCGGGTCCAGCTAGTTTATTATACAAGTGAGCATACATTTTTGTTAATTAATACAGTTGTTTTTAAAATAAACAATAAAATATATATTCGACTACTCTTACAATTGATAATCGTATTAATGTATCATTGAGAAAGAAAATGGTGTGTGAAAAAGATGGTGTTGCCAGAATTACATTGACGAAGTCATTAAAATGTTTATTAGTTAAAATGCTGTTTATGAATACTATTTTTTAATAATCGTTTATTAGGCCAAAAGAGTTTGTTAACTAATGTGCACTTTAAATCATAATTAGGATTTTTTTATGAATACGGCTGATAGCATAAATGTTGGGGAATATGATTGTAGTCAGATCATCCGTTATGTTCTATTCTCTATTTAGTTATTTCAAGACTCATCGTTTGACTCTCAAATTTAATCTATTTCTCGTATTGAAAACTGATTGATTTGTGTGAAATTCAATCGCTCGCGGATCAATGTTACTGACTGATTAAAACATAAATAAACGAGTAAAAAAGTTCAGTCGGGTAAATCGGCTAAAGAATCCCCTCACCTTAGTCCCAAAAAATATTCGTAAATATTACTTAGTTTTTTATTTTTATATATTCGTACATAAGATTTTGGTGCAAAATAGTACATTTGTGTTGGAGGTACCAAAAGGAGCATGCCAATGACGCCCATTTTTCACTGGACTGTAGGTACTCTAAAAGCATTACACTGTTCAAAATGTCAAGTATTTGACATTTAAAGTTATAAGCATTTAACTTTTGGTGCAAAATGATTCATTTATGTGGGAGATACCAAAAGGGGCGTGCCAATAACGCAAAATTTTTCCTGGACTATAGGTGCTATAAAAGCATTACACTGAACAGAATTGCTAGTATTTGCATTAACTATTATTAAAATTTTAAGCTGTTAACTTTTGGTACAAATGGTACCTTTAAGTGGAACGTAGCAATTACGCCAATTTTTAACTGGACGGTAGGTACTATAAAAACATTACTCTGTTAAAAATTTCAAGTATTTGTATGCTTTGGTATTATAGTTAGAAGCTGTTTACTTTTGGTGCAAAATAGTCCATTTGTGTGGGAGGTACCAAATGGGGCGTGCCAATAACGCCCACTTTTACTAGACTTTAGGTCCTATAAAAGCATTACACTGTACAGTAGTGTTGCAAAGTTTTCCATTTATGTGGGAGGTACCAAAAGGGGCTTGGCAACCTTACCCATTTCTCTTGAGGTGGTAGCTGCTACTAAACTAATTCTTTGAATAGAAATTTAGAAGATTGGAATAAGTAGTATAGAAGTTATTAAAGAAACAATTTTTCACTTAACTAGTTTCCCATAAAGTGTATGTTTGGAAATGTCATTCAAATACAATGTTAAAAATAATGGTACCAAAACGCTGCTTTACGGTACTCCACGTTGAAAATGCCAATTTCACATTTAACTCCATTTATTTCAACGAATTGTTTTCTGTTTCTAACGTAGCTCTTCAACAGTTCTAGAGAACTACCTTTTTGCATAAGTCTTTCAAAAAATTTATCAATTAACGGCAGTAAAGCTAGGCCTATTAAAATCGCCGTTTTTGATATGTTCGAAAAGAAATAATATGTATTTAAAACAGAGATTTTTAAATATTATATATTTCTGAATAAATAAATTTTATTTGAAAATCATTAAACTTATTTGGACCGCATATGTAAATATTTTACAACAAAATATAATTGCGAACTAACATTCTCAAATAAAATATGCCTTTACAACAAATAAAATTATTGTTTAGAAATGTTTCCAAATATTTTCTATTTAAAATAATTCAAAACTTTGGTGAATTTTTCGAATTTCAGATTTAATTTTTCTTGATTTTGAGTTATGTCTTTCTGTTAAAAATTGCAATAACTTTTGTTGAAGCCAGTTCAACAGCGTCTTTGGGGTTACTTCCCCTCCTACAAGTCTGCAGCAACTCATCACGATAACGCGCAAGAAGAGCGCCACCGGATACTTTCTATCCCCTTTCTTTTGTTATTTCCCTCCTTTGTTATTAGTTTAAGTTTCCCCTACATACAGCTCATGAAGAGCAAACGAATAAGCGATCTCATTCTTTCTTTCTTTTTTTGTTTTTTTTATACATACCGTTGTCCAACTTAACGGACAGACGTTTTCTTAATATCTAAAGTTTAAGTTTTTTAGTCACTTAAGTTTTGAAGTCAACGGAGTTGGTCAAGTGGACTCAATCTCCAATAAAAAATCAAAGAAAATTCAATTATTCTTTTTATTAATCGGAAAAGGGCTAAGTAGTAGCCTCGCGCTCCATTTATTGGTATTTGGAGTCATCATATGGTCCTTCGAGCCTCCTAATTTGGTGTTAGGAGCAGGTGTTCCAGCGACAACGGTCGCTAACAACAACGGTGGTAGATTTCCGAGCAAATCTCCACAACAAAAGCCTACATTGGGTCAGCGGCAGTTGATTTTCTACGTACGAAAACAACTCCAACAACAACGCAAGTAAAGTGGCAACAGGCAATTGGTTTTCTGCACACGAAAACCACAGATTTCCCCATCTTCATCAGAAACAACAACAACAGGGCAAGAGGCCCACGACCGGCAGACGACAGCCCAACCATAGCCTCAACCGAGGACGAACAACAACAATAGGGCAAGAGGCCCACGACAGACATCACTTTATCTACGACCTCAACCGAGGAAAACGAAAACAACAACGAACAACAAGGCAAGACGTCCATAGCGGCAGTCACTTCATCTCAAAAATTCAGGCAAATGAATACACAAAGCTTATTTAAATAGAAACAAAGATTGGATTGGGTATGTACAAATGATTTACATGGTATTTTTTGTTGTGTGATCATACAAGGCATAGGCAAAACGGACAAAAAGTGGTTGTTTATAAGGTTCATGAAAACAAAATCTCTCAAAAAGCCCAAAAAAAACAACAAAAAATCATCCTACAATTGTCAAATTATTCTCTCAGAAATTCTCTCTATACTCTCAACAATACTCCAACAAATGAGCAAACCAAATAAATAACAAAAAGGTCAACGAACACATAACCTTAAATTTATACATTCGCGCAAGCAAGTGCCGCTAATATCAAATTGCAAAACGTGAATTTCCACAAAAAAAAAAACTTACTTTCCACAACAACTAAACTCTTCTCCGTGAAAAAACAACATTATTTAACCCAATGCAAAATATATAACATTAATATTTAAATGTAACGGTCGTTTCATAGCAATCAGCTTTCACAGTTACCAGCTTTTGCTTACCTACGCTCCGATCGACCAATTTTGACAGCACAGCCAAACATACGAACAAACGTCATCCGCAAAGAAAAGAGACACAGTCACAAATAAATTCTAAACGAGCAACATCAGAGGACAAAATGTAAAAGGAATCAAAAGTGTAATCGGTAAAAAGTTAAAATATAAATATACATCTAAAAATAACGAGAAAAAGAAAGACAGTGAAAACAAAAAAGGCTAAAAAACTACAATTACATCAAAAAATAAGAATAAAAAACAACAACAAAAAACATTGTCTCTCCCCGCGAGTGTGTGTGTGTGTTTTTTGTGCAATAAAGTTGCCGGCTAAAGGCTCTTTGCTACAAGCAAAAGAAAAATAAAAAATAGCAAAGCCATTACCACAAAGAAGGTGGTTAAAAACAATTAAAGCACATTCTTGGCAACAAGTGTGAGATAGGGTCGCCGCCAAACCGGGAAATAGTCCCCACAGACAACAAAATCATCGAAGACTACAAATCAAAGCGACAGAGAAATCATTGGTGAGTTGTGATATTTTTAAAATTTACTTTGTGGAAAAGAAACATTCAGCAGGATCGTGGAAAAATCGCGTTAATAAATAAAAAAAAAACAACAATAAATTTTACGCGTAAAACTACAGTTAAACCAAATCAGAACTTTGGTCGCGACAACAACAAACAATATTTTCGACATTTTTTCTGGTTTCGTATTTTTTGCTGCAAAACGAAAATTCAGATTTTTACTTTTTCTCCTATTCTTTGTTGCAAAACATAGTGCCGTTACTTTTCAATAGTTGCTGCATACCAACTATACTGGCGTTGAGTACATATGTAGGTACATATGGTAGGGTTGCCACCTAATCAATACTTATTTTACCCGTGCGGGATTAAACAAAAACGCCAAAACTCCCTCGAGGGGAAATAAATAAGCACGAATTTAATTTTTTTTTCTCTAAAAGCAATAATATAAATTAATTATTTAAAAAATCATAAAAAGAGAATAAAACGAAAAAATATTTAAATATTTTTAAATTTCTGCGGGAAACTATTGTTGGAAGAGTTCATTTAATTTTCTGAGGAACAGTGACGGAATGTTTTTTTTTTTGGAAATATTAAACTAAAAGATAGTTTACATACGCTGTTAAATAAAAAGCCGCATTGCTAGGTCTACAACAAACATTTTGGAAAGTCCACATAAAGGTTTTGACCCACAATGGCCACAAGAAGAAAATTTTTGTTCGATTACCACCAGGTAGTTTCTTTTTGCAAACAATTTGAAACTCTCAAAACTGACACGCTAACAGTACAATTATTAGAAGTGAAAGATTTAGAAATCGAGCGAAGATGGCCATTGTTGGCTGCAAGCTACGAAGCATTAGTTTTGGAAGACGACAAGGAAGAACATGATTTCAATGATTCCAACGCACAAAAATTCGAAGAGGCTAGCACATTGTATCAAACATGTAAAGGGAAAATTATGTCGTTAATTTGTGCTCAAAATCAACAGGATCAAAGCATCGAAATGCCACAAGCTCGTCAATATGTCCATTCACTGAAATTGCCTCCGTGTGACACTCCACCTTTTGAGGGGGGATACTCTAAATGGCCAGCATTTAGAGATATTTTTACGGCAGTTTTCGGTAATCACCCTAATTTGTCCCCAGCTCAAAAGCTGTATCACCTTCGCGGTAAAACAAGAGGAGAAGCGTACGACATTGTCAAGAAATTTGACCTAGTAGATGCAAATTTTCAGGTCGCGTGGGAAGCATTGAAAAGTCGATATGAAAACCGACGAATATTAGTAAACCAGCAAATGAAGAAACTTTTTAGTATCCAGTCGGTCCAAAGCGAATCCCCCAAATCCATCAGACAGGTTTTAAGTTCTATAAGCGATAGTTTGGAAATTTTAAAGTCATATGATATTGCGATAGAAAATTGGGATCCCATATTAATCCACTTGGTGTCATCAAAAGTTTCCGACGAAACTTTACGAGCCTGGGAAGATTCCTTAAGCGATCACAGAGAACTGCCCACGTGGAAGGAAATGGATACCTTTTTATCCAAGAGAATTGAAAAATTGGAGACCATATTAGATTTTAGAAAACCGAATTCACGAGATAATCACGGTTCAAAATCTCAGTCCTTTCAAATACAATCTTCTGACAAAAACAAAAACTTTTGTAAAAAGTGCAAAGAAAGTCACCCTCTAATGTTTTGTCAGCATTTTAAATCCTTATCGCCAAAAAATCGAATTCAATATGCAATGGCAAACAAATTTTGTTTAAATTGTCTTTCGCCAAATCACTTTAAACCCAAGTGTACTAGTACAAAACTGTGTACAAAATGCAATCAAAAACATCACACTATGCTCCACATTGAGGGAAACTATGAAACTCCACAGAAGCCGCACCATAGAGGCACTCATACTACGAGTTCTCCTCAGGAACAACGACCTACTACTTCAAACACATCCACTAAAAACTCTTTTTTAAATACTTCGGAACCTGTAGAAGAAATCCACACTCTATTTTCGCAAAATGAAGGAACAACCATTCTTCCAACAGCTCTCATGCATTTGAAATTAGGTGGTGAATTATTTGCTGTGCGGGCACTTCTAGATGCTGGGTCCGAAAAAAGTTTCATATCCAAGCGTATCCAACAAAGACTTGCCATACCTATAAAATTCCATAACTCACAAATTTCGGGGCTCGGGGGCACTGTCGTCAGCACCTCAAAAGGCAGATGCTGCATCATCCTACAGTCACAATATTCACAGTTCAAAATACAGATACAAGCGTTAGTTGTGACTAGCCTGGCCCATTTTCTGCCCTCGCGGCCAATCAAAACAACACTTCTCGATGAATTACAAGACTTGCAACTAGCAGATCCATTCTTTTATAAACCAGCTCCCATAGACATGATTATTGGTAGTGATTATCTTCCATTGATAAATAAAGGAGGTATTGTTCAAATTGGCAACGGTATCGAAGCCCGAGAGTCTCAGTTTGGGTGGTATTTATCTGGACCCGCGGAATTTGACCCAATAAATACCTTTTCCACCCTCGTGTCTACCTCTGACCATATAGATCTTCAAGACCAACTAAAAAAGTTTTGGGAATTAGAAGAAGTTGATAAACCCAAATCCAAATCCGAAAGCGATTTGTGGTGCGAGAATCTATATGCAACAACGACTTATCGTCGAAACGATGGCAGATATGTAGTTCGTCTGCCCTTTAAACAAGAATATTCCAACGAAATGTTCTTAGGTTCTTCAAGACACATGGCTTTCGCCCAATATTGTAGAATGGAGAAAAATCTGAATAAAACTCCCGAATTGAAAGTCGAATACGACAACGTTCTCCGAGAATATATAGACCTGGGGCACATGATTCCCATAACGGCTTCCGAAGACGATACTCAGACCGTATCCAGTTACTTTTTACCACATCATGCAGTCATTCGCCCCGAGAGCAAAACGACCAAAGTCAGGGTGGTATTTAATGCATCGAAGAAAACAACGAGCGGGTTCTCCTTGAACGATGTATTGCACACAGGGCCTGTCTTGCAGCAGGACCTAATGAAAGTTTTACTCAATTGGCGTTACTATCGTTTTGTATTCAACGGAGATATACAAAAGATGTACCGCCAAGTATGGATTCACGAAGACGATCAGCCCTACCAAAGAATTTTGTTTCGTCCATCTTCAAATCAATCCGTTCAAGCATTCCAATTGAAAACCGTGACATTTGGTGTCAATGCGGCCCCGTTTCTTGCTATTCGTACGCTATTGGAGCTGAGTAAAGATTGTACAAATCTGTACCCCAAGGCTTCAAGCATTTTACAAACGGAAGTTTACGTTGACGATATTTTGTCAGGGGGACATTCTCTCGAAGAAACCAAATTGAAACAATCGCAGCTTATAACGGCGCTCTCTTCCGCAGGATTTCCTTTAAAAAAGCTTACGGCAAATCATACAACGCTTCTGGAAAATTTGCCCCGGGAAGATCTTCTGAGCGAAGAATTCTTGAAAATTAAAGATCACAGTTCGATGAAGACTTTAGGCATTCGGTGGAATGCTATGACAGATGCTTTTTATTATACCGTCGAACCGATTGAAATATCATCCCACCCTACAAAAAGAAAAATTTTATCGTCCATTGCAAAGTTATTTGACCCACTTGGTTGGCTGGGTCCAACCATAATTATTGCTAAAATACTAATGCAAGATTTATGGGAAGAAAAATCCGGATGGGATGACCTCGTACCACCTCATGTGCTCACAAAATGGACAGCTTTTACCCAAAGCTTACCACATGTATCAAAAGTCAACATTTGTAGATGGGTCAGATTTTCACCACATGTGTCGGCGCAAATTCACGGGTTTAGCGACGCGTCGGAAAAAGCATATTGTGCAGCAGTGTATCTCAGAACAGAAGATGCCAATGGAGGTATAGAATCTCACTTACTAGTGGCAAAAACAAAAGTGGCTCCAATAAAGAAGACGACAGTGCCGAAATTGGAACTATGCGGAGCATTATTACTCACAAAGTTAGTTCAATGTGTGGTAAGGGACACTCAACTCAAATACGACTTATTTTTGTGGACTGACTCGTCAATTGTGCTTGGTTGGCTGCAAAAGCCAACTCAAACGTTAAAAACTTTTGTGGCAAACCGAGTCAGTGACATACTTAGTCTCGTAAGTGTTACTCAATGGAAGCACGTCAAAAGCGAGGACAATCCTGCCGACTTGGGATCACGAGGTTGTAGTCCTCAAGATCTGTCTACAAATAAACTTTGGTGGCACGGGCCCCCTTGGCTAGCTCAAAGTCGGGGATCTTGGCCAGAACCACGAATATTTGAACCAACGGATTTAGAAACTAAACGGGTATGCACATTTCACATCGATGTCAACGCAGAACAGATTATCGCAAGATTTTCTTCCTTGAACAGATGTTTACGAGTTTTATGTTACGTTTTCCGCTTTTACAACGCCTGCAGGAAAACGCAAGTAGAAAAGGAGAAAATGCTCAAAACAGAAGAAATATCATTAGCTAAGACACGCATAATTTTGTTGACTCAGCGAGCAGCATTCTCCAGAGAATTTGAGTGTCTTCATGAAAATCGTCCTATTAGCAAAAGGAGCAGAATCCTCACGATAAATCCTTTCGTTGACAGTAATGGTCTTCTTCGCGTCGGAGGCAGATTAAACAATGCTGGTTTAAATTATGAAGAAAAACATCCCGTAATTTTACCCGAAAAATCAAAATTCGCTGAACTACTTGTTCACTTTACCCATCGAATTCTCTTACACTCTGAACATCACATTATGCTACGCGCTATCCGTCAAGGATTCTACATTCCACGAATCAAGAATTTAGTACGGAAATGCATTAGGAATTGTAAATCCTGTACAATATTCAAACATCGTTTCCAAAACCAATTGATGGCAGCACTTCCAGCAGAAAGAGTCCAGTTCTCCTTGCCGTTCACGTACACCGGGGTAGATTTCGCTGGACCTTTTAATATTCGAGCTTCGAATATCCGGAATTCTAAAATTCTCAAGGGATACGCAGCAGTTTTCGTATGCTTCTCCACGAAGGCGGTGCATCTGGAAGCTTGCTCAGAACTATCTACAGAGGCATTCATCGCTACTTTCAGCCGATTCACTAGTCGACGAGGTCTCCCTAAGACAATGTTTTCCGACAACGGTCGAAATTTCGTCGGCGCCAGCTACAAGCTTTTAAAAGAACATCAAGAATTCCTTAAAACAGCAGAAAAGTCGATCATGGAGAAATACGCTACACACGGTTTTAATTGGTCATTCATCCCACCATATGCGCCACACATGGGTGGGCTGTGGGAAGCGGCCGTTAAAAGTATGAAAACCCATCTTAAAAAAGTGGCCGCGAACCAAAACTTTACGTTTGAAGAGTTCACCACTTTACTGGCCAAAATAGAGGCCATACTAAATTCCCGCCCGTTGTCTGCAATATTCGAAAATCCTCGAGAATTAAATCCAATAACTCCAGGTCATTTCCTCCGAGGAGCTCCAATCATCGCGTGTCCCGAAAACCCAAAATTTCCTTCCGAAAATCAACCTTCGTTGCTAAACCGATGGGAGCGGTTGAAGGCCCTCCATTGCATCTTCGCCCAACGATGGAAAAATGAGTACGTCACCGAGTTACAGCGACGAACAAAATGGAAAACTACTAAAAATAACATAAAAGTAAATGATTTTGTAATTGTAAAAGATGATTCGTTACCACCGACCGAATGGCGCCTAGGCCGAGTCATTAAAGTCTTCTATGGCACAGATAGTAATGTTAGAGTAGCAGAAATCCGCACGCAAAACGGAACTATCACTAGACCAGTCGTAAAATTATGTATTTTACCTACTGAATCGAACCCACCGACCTCAAACTAAAATGAAATAAAGAAACCAAACCCCGAATCCACACAGTTTTCCACAAACACTTCCTCCAACGATCACCCAAAAATATACCATGTAGTCATTTGTATGTACTTCTTTCTATCTTTATTTCCAGATCAAGATGGTTCGATGCCACTTGTGTAAAACGAGTCACCAACTTAAATATTGCTCGTTTTTCATAATGCTCAGCCCGGAACTTCGACGGCGCACGGTGGAGCGTCATCATCTGTGCTTCAACTGTCTAGCACACACCCACAAACTACATGAATGCCACAGTCCCGACAGATGTTGTTGGAGCGGCACACCACTCAATGCTTCACATTCACCCCACTGCTCATCCGGAAAACGACGTTGTAGCACCCCCACCGGTTCCACACGCTTTGCCAGTTCAACCAACTCTTTTGGCTCCGCCAGCTGTTGAAGACGCAGCAGCAATTGATGTCCCTGAGCCCTGTATGGAACTCCCTAAGCTCTCGGCACCACATCCATCACCAGTCTACGTGACCCCAATGATTCGTGCTAACGTCCGCTACGAAGATTATGAAGTCACTCTAACCCTCATGGTAGACTCACAGGCAAGATATTCCTGGATGTTATGGGACGCAGCTCTAAAATTTCCAACATTTAAAGCCGGTCACAATCAAGCAGGCGCACCCTACGGCCAATTCTTTGTGCGGAGCGGAGGCCCACAATACGCTTTCATCTTCGGCCTCACACGTGAATTCGAGATGTCTATCCCTGAACCCATCGGTGATACTAGGCTCCGTGCCCATTTTAACAACTTCATCCCACTAGCCCATGAAAACTTCCATGATGTAAATCAGGTGGATGTCATCATCAGCGCAAAATCATGGAAAAAACTAAAAGGATCCACAGTCATTCAAACTCACGACAATTTGCCCATGGCCCAAGCTACCAAATTCGGCTGGGTTATTCATGGTATGTGGAATGGTTGTTCCTGTGCGCGGCATGAAGGTCAAGCTCCGATCCGTCTACCAAAGTGAGGCGGGAGTATGTTGAAGCCAGTTCAACAGCGTCTTTGGGGTTACTTCCCCTCCTACAAGTCTGCAGCAACTCATCACGATAACGCGCAAGAAGAGCTCCACCGGATACTTTCTATCCCCTTTCTTTTGTTATTTCCCTCCTTTGTTATTAGTTTAAGTTTCCCCTACATACAGCTCATGAAGAGCAAACGAATAAGCGATCTCATTCTTTCTTTCTTTTTTTGTTTTTTTATACATACCGTTGTCCAACTTAACGGACAGACGTTTTCTTAATATCTAAAGTTTAAGTTTTTTAGTCACTTAAGTTTTGAAGTCAACGGAGTTGGTCAAGTGGACTCAATCTCCAATAAAAAATCAAAGAAAATTCAATTATTCTTTTTATTAATCGGAAAAGGGCTAAGTAGTAGCCTCGCGCTCCATTTATTGGTATTTGGAGTCATCAACTTTCATTTTAAAGCACTCGTTATTAATTTCTAAATATTCCAAGCCACCATGTGTTGTCAATCCATCGAGCAATTTATAGTTATGCAAGATTATAGATTTTACAAATATTAAAAATTTTTAAAAAGAATTAACTTTGGATTACTGTACAATTTAAAAATTGAGTTTTAGTTCAAAATAAAAAATAATTGAATGGAAACAAAGATTTGTTTAGAACAATATCTACCCAAATGTATAATATTTGTTTGTGTCAAATATTACGTAATTAGAGTGTACCCTAAACATATATATGTTCCAAGCAGAATTTGTTTGGGACAATATACTACAGATGCGATTTTTTTCAGCGTGTAGGGACTTTCAGTGTAACTTTGAGTACCCTGGAATGTGTTGTTAGAATCTTCTAATACAACAGTTGCAGTTCGATTTTCACCACACATAACATTTTCCAGATATTTAAAAATAAATTGAAACGCTGCCTTGTTAACGGTAAAATGTTAATATCTTTAATAGTAATTTGTTTACATTAAAGTTTTCGAGCGAATTTCGAATAGCGTCGATTGATTGTTTACTTTCATAAAGCTCAGGCGTATAATTTATATTGTCACGTATATAAAAGGACATCCCACCATAGCCATCATTTCTACAGCACTATAATTACACGGGGCAAAATCGCCTTTTTTGATATGTTTGAATCGAAAGAAAATATATTTGGAACACAACTTTTTAAATATTATGTGTTTCTGAGCAAATAAATTTTACTTGAAAATCAATAAAATATATTTGCAACTCGTATATTAATATGTTACAACATATAATATTTGCGAACTAATTTTCTCAACTAAAATATGTCTTTGAATACAAATAAAATTATTGTTTAGGAATTTCTCCAAATATATTTTATTTAAAAAAGATTTTCTAAACTTTTGTTGAATTTTTCGAATTTCAGTTTTAATTTTTTTTGGTTTCGAATTGATTCTCCCAGTTATGGTACCAAATGCAGCATTATCTTCTGTTTTAAATCAATCATCTAAAATTTCTGAGTATTCCAAGCCATCATTAAGTGCCAATCCTCCAAGAAATATATTTCGATCCAAGATTATACGATTTCAATTATTATTATTTTTACGACATGAAAAAAAGTTAACACAATTTAGGTAGTTTCTGAATACTTAAATGCAATGGAATATATGTTTCGGAAAAAATAGTTCAAAGTAAAAACATATTGGGATGTAAACAAAGATTTGTTTAGAACAACGTCTTCCAAATATATAATTTTTGTGTGTACCAAATATTATATGTTTAGAGTGTACCCTAAACATATATATGCTTCAAGCCGAATATGTTTGGGACAATATACTACAGAAGCGATTTTTTTCAGCGTGTAGGTATTTTGCATATTTGAGTTAATCGGACTGAAACCATGACATTTGTATAGCGATTATATTTTGTAAGACTGAAAACTGGGACTTGAATGTGATAAATTTATTAACAGAAGATATGCTTCTGATGTTTACATAATGTCTGTACACTTTTTCTTTTAACTTTTGGAAAAAATCACCAAAATATTCAATGTTTCAAAATAATTGCTATTTGTAGACATAAATAATTAAATCATAAATAATGCAAGTGTAAATTACTGTACTTATTTATTGTTGTTTACCTGGAGACAACAACTGGACATGGGTATCGATTTCATTGTCGTCAGATTCATCATCGGGAGAAGGTATTCTTCTCGTTAATATTAGTGTATTCATATTCGTGAAAACTGCTGTTTGAAGCTTACAGTAGAATTAAATAAACATCTTTTCGTCGAACTACTCTAAGCCTTGTTATTGCACTCTTTTTCACTAAAATTAAGTTGTCGTTCTTGTAAACATAATTGTATCCAACGGTTTTTTAAGATTTGGCATTATTAAATAATTCCAGTGTTTCTTTGCTCTAAAAATCAGTGTACATTACACTTTCTTTGTGTTCTCATTATATCCTCCATCCATCCACATCCTATGGATGGGGGGTATATTCATTTTGTCACTCCGTTTGTATACTAAAAAAAAGCGTACTGAAAATCAAAGAATTTGTCGTAAAGTTTAAAATTTCGGCAATGATTTCGAGCCAAAGACAATCGCTATAAAAATAAGAATGTTTTATATTAAATTCAAAGACATGAATAGTACACGCTGAAAAAAAATCACTTCTGTAGTATATTGACCCAAACATATTCGGCTTGAAACATATATATGTTTATGGAACACTCTAATCATATAATATTGGCTACACACAAAAAGTATATATTTGGGAAAATGTTATTCTAAACAAATCTTTGCTTACATCCAAATATGTTTTTATGTGGGACTATCATTTCCGAAACAAATATTTGTTGTGTTAAATTTTTTACTAATTCAAAGTTTTTTTTAAGAAATTTTTAATGTTTGTAAAAATAATAATAATTGAAATCGTATAATCGTGGATCAAAATAAATTACTTGGAGGATTGACAAGATATGATGACTTGGAATACTAACTAATTTGAAATTTAAACAGAAGTTAATGCTGCATATGGTATTGTAAATGGGAGGTACAATTCGAAACTAAGGAAAATTTTAAACTGAAATTTTAAAAAGTCAGCAAAAGTTTTGAACATCTTTTTTAAATAAAATATATTTGGATAAATTCCTAAACAATAATTTTTTCTGTATTTAAACACATATTTTATTTGAGAAATTTAGTTTTCAAATATATTTTGTTGTAATATATTAATATATGCGTCCCAAATATATTTTATTGATTTTCAAATAAAATTTATTTGCTCAGAAATATATAATATTTAAAAATTTGTGTTACAAATATATTTCCTTTCGATTCAAACATATCAAAAAAGGAGATTTTGCCCCGTGTACTTGTTTTGATGATGCAGTTCATAGAATCAAGAACATTTGGTAATAAAACTAATTAAGTTTGGTCTTAAAATAAACACGTTTTGGCGTAAATTGAAGTATGCCTCGTGCTTATGTTTAGTTAGGTTAGGTTGAAGAGAGGAGACGTTTAAAACGTCTCATGTCCATGGACATACACTTAAGACAGTGGTTCGGCCTGTTGTGCGCTCCTTATTTATGATCTTTTTATACCTCACGAGCAGGGTTACCATAACCGTTTTTCGGAAAGGAGGACTTTTGTGTCAGAAAAGGAGGACATTTGTAACATTTACAAAGAGAGTTTGGAACTTTCGGAGGACATTTAAAAAATGCAATTTCCAATGATAATGATTTGTACAACAATTTGTATTTTATAGCGCTTAGATGCCAAATCGGAGGACTATATCTAACTCCGTACTTCGGTGCTACATTTAAATCTGAGCCGATTTACACAAAATTGGACAATGTGGGCCCTTGGATCAAGAAACTCCATCCTGCTTAATTTCAAAGTGATTGGATATGAAAAAGCTGCTGTTTCGCTAAAAGGCCAATTCGGAAAGAAAATTTATATAGGGCCTATATCTAAATCTGAACCGACTTTGAGCAATTTCTTCCCAGGTATGAAATAGCCCTTATTGTCAAATTTCAGCAAGATCGGAATGAAAATGCGATCAATTTTAAATAGACAGACAGACAATCGGTGTACTATAAAGTGGGTCTAGCTCCAGTATTTTTAGGTGTTAATTATTTTATTTTTTTTTTCCAATTCATTACATTTTTTTTTATTGAATCTTTCATTATTATACAATGAAAATAACAATAAGTGGACAAATCTTAACCTAAAATACTATTCTCTGGGTTATTGCCATTGCGAATAAACCATTGAGACTTTACACGATTTTTTTACTTAAACAAAAGGTTAACATTTCAAATTTAGGAATTCATAATTTCATTTCATTTTTTTGTTTTAGATTTTGATTAGGATTTGTTTTAATTTATATCATGTCCAGCGTATTTCTCCTTCTAAGGCGGTCATCACCTTCAAAATTTAGTAGTTCTCGAGCCAGGATGTTTGGATGATTGAATAGTTTACCCACGTAACACCGGCAATATTTTTCAATTTCCTCTTTTACTGTTGGCATGTTGAGATCCTTATGGATGTTAGCGTTTCTTATATACCATGGTGCACCTGTAATTAAACGAAGAATATTCGATTGTCTTCTTTGTAATTTGCATACATTTGAAGCGCACGCTGTACCCCAGAGCTGGATACCATATGTCCAAATTGGCTTCAATACCGTTTTGTATAAAAGAACTTTATACTCTGGATCTAGGGCAGATCTTTGGCTGATAAGCCACTGAAGTTGATTAGTTTTGAGTTTTATTTGAGTTACTTTAGAGTCTATGTGGCGCGACCACGTCAAACGCCGATCTAAGTGGATTCCAATGTATTTTACATGATCCTTTTGGGGAATCTGTGAGTTGAAAATTGAAATTGGAGGACTTGCATCCCTTCGCAGGGTAAAAGTAACATGAGTACACTTTGAGGCTTTCACCATTATTCTCCATTTTTTTAACCATTCTTCTAGGATTCGGACATGCGACTGCAGTTGATCGGACGCAACTGAAGGGTTTTTGTGAGTACTGACGAAAGCAGTATCGTCCGCAAAAGTAGACGTGAGCGTAAAGTTGGTTATGGGCATATCTGCCGTAAAAATAACGTACAGTATAGGGCCGAGAATGCTCCTCTGTGGGACACCGGCATTTATTTTCTTAGGGCTAGAAAAAATGCCATTTGATTTAACTTGAAAAGACCGGTTAGTCAAATAGCTCCTGAACAGTTTATGCGTGTTGATTGGCAGAAGGTTGCATATTTTGTACAAAAGTCCTTCGTGCCAGACTTTGTCAAATGCTTGGGAAATATCTATGAATAACGCCGAACAGTATTCTTTATTCTCAAAAGCTCTTCTGATGCAGGTTACGATACGGTGTACCTGTTCTATAGTATTGTGACTTTTTCTAAAACCAAATTGATGGTCAGGTATAATATTGTGAGAAATTATGTGAGGTGTGATTTTCTTCATGAGAATGGACTCAAACATTTTTGAAAGTATCGATAGTAAGCTTATAGGGCGATAGGATTTGACTTGAGTTGGATCTTTGCCTGGTTTCGGTATCATCACGATTTCAGACCTCTTCCAAGATAGGGGGAAGTAACCTACACGGAGAATTGCATTGAATAAAAATAACACAATTTTCAAGGCTGAAAAGGGAAGTTCTTTAATCATTTTCGCTGTTATACCATCTCCTCCGGGCGATTTCTTTAATTTTAGTTCTTTGACAGATTTTTCAACATCTTTTATTCTAAGCTTGATTGGGCCAGGAATTATATCATCTATCACGGGCTGATAGATTGGGCGACGAATTAAATCATCTATCACGGGCGGATAGATTGGGCGTGGAGTTATATCGTCTATCACGGGCGGATAGATTAGGCGAGAAGTTATGTCATCTATCACGGGCTGATAGATTGGGAGAGGAATTGAGTCATTTATCCCGGGCGGATAGATTGTGTGAGAAATTGTATCATCTATCACGGGCGGATAGATTGGGCGAGGAATTGTGTCGTTTATCACGGGCGGATAGTGTGGGCGAGGAATTATATCTATCAGGGGCGGATAGATTTCAGATGTATCACTGTTGGGTGTAAAAACGGACTCGAGGTAGTTTGCGAATGCATTTACTTTCTCTTCTGTGCTTTTTGCCCAGTTCCCATTTTCGAATTGGCGATTCATGCGCAACAGGACCTCGCATATTTTTTGTGGCCTTCCAGAGACTATAATATGTTTTCTGGGTTGGATCCAGAGATTGCAAATATATTTTTAGATCACTTTCCTCGGCTGATTTTAGGGCTGATTTCAATCTCTTCTGGCAATTTTTTAGTTTTTTTCTCAGTGCTGGGGAGCGATATTGTTGCCACTCTCTTCTTACGCTTCTTTTTTCATTGATTAACGCTTGGATGCCTATTGGGTTATTGGAGTTATCTCTTTTGATTGCGCTTTTTCGAGTAGCCACTTTGACAGCACTGTTTACAACGTCTGTGAATAGGTTTACCGCGGCTTCAATTTCATCCGTTGTACGTAACGATACACCATCGGATAGGTGTGAGCTAACGTATTTTTTATATTTTAGCCAGTTGGTATACTTATTGGGCAAACTGTCACACCCATTTTCATGATTGTTGTAAAGCAGTGTCAAAATGGTAGGCGAATGATCCGATGATAGATCAAGTGATGGACATAGAGATAATTGTTCACGCCTTATATTTTTTATTATAGCGAAATCAATAAGGTCAGGCGTTTTGTTCAGATCTGAGGGCCAATATGTTGGGTGACCGCTCGAAGCTACATCTAGTTTAGCAGATGTTATGGCTTTAAGTAGTTGTCTACCTTTTGGAGTAGTGAGGCGAGAGCCCCAAAATGTGTGCTTGGCATTGTAGTCACCTGCTACCAAAAACTTTGTGCCAAGAGTGGAGAAGAACTCCATGAATTGATCTTTGTTAATATTGTGCCTAGGGGGACAATATATCGACGATATCACCAGATTTGTGCCTGTGATAGCGATAGAAGTTGCTTGTATATGCTCAGTCCTATATTCGGGCATAGGATAATGTTTAATTTTATTTTGGACAATAAGAGCTGTACCACCACAGGCTCTCCCGCTAGGATGTTTAGTATCATATGTGGAATAACCACGTATCCTAAAACAATTTCTGGTTGAAAAATGTGTCTCAGAGACTAATAAAATATCTATACAGTGGTTTCGGAGAAAATTTTCTACCTCATTTCTGTGTTGGCTCAGGCCGTTTGCATTCCAATAACAAATTCTCATTGGATTTATTTTTGATTTAACACGAGTTGCATAAGCATACTTTGATTTCTCATCATTTCTTGCATCATGCTTTGCATATTCAACATGAATGAATTCATAGTTTCTATTAATTTTTCTATTGAGTTTTCGAGGGGAAATTGAGGGGGTAACGAATTACCATTTCTTGTCATACGGGCGTATGACATATTTGGATGAATTGTATTCTTTGGGATTCGGCTTACGTTTGGATCGCTAGAACTAGCATTTTCTGTAGGAGATACAGTTCTTAAGCCTGGGAAAGGCGATGGAATATAGCTTGCATATGTTGGAGTTTTATTAACATTGTTTGATTTTTTCATGTGCTTATAGACAGGGCAACCCCTGTAGTTTGCTGTATGATTCTCACCGCAGTTACTACATTTTTTTACGCCGGTATCTGTTCTAGGATGGGGACAGTCAACGGACTTGTGCACATCTGACACAAATGGCCGGTAATTTACAGTATGCCTTGGTGTGTCCAAATTCTTGACAATTTGTACATTGGGGAGGATCGGCTCGTTTTAAAGGTTCCTCGACTCGAATTCTACGGTTGCACAAATATCTTAGGTCGTAAATAGGATGAGGTGCGCCTTTTTTCTTTATTCTTGAAGAATCAAATGTTAGTTCAACCCTAAACATGGGCTGAGGAACTTTCTTTTTATTTATAATGTTTATTATGGATTTAACTTCATAACCCTCTTTAGCAAGTTCATCGATTATTTCAGCTGTTGAAACTGTACTATCAATACCCTTAATTACTACCACAAGACCTTTTGAACTCTTAAGCTGGTAAGTGTAGTAATTCTTTTTCTCGTAATCGAGCAACCCAACCACCTTTCTATAAGACACTTCGGTGTGTGTCTGAATTTTTGTTTCGTATACATTGCCTCTACGAAGTGAAGCAACATAGAAGTTTTCTTTGCCTAGTAGCTGGGACAGCTTATTTACCAACGCGTTAGTTGTTTGTTCCCGCAAGAAAAGCGGAGGTGGTTTGGGTTCTCTTATAGTTTCATTTGATTCTTCATTACTATCCTCAGAGCTGTGGAGGTCAAATCGGTTCGAACTTACCGCATTCATTCCTTTGGAAACCTTGGGATCTGGTTCCTTATGAGGAGACCTCGCACTTGCCTTTCGTTTTGTCACTAAAATATATCTATCTATACCAGTTTGTATTTTCTCATCTTTGCCCGTTGTACTGTTTGGATTTGTACCTTTGGGGATTGTTCCTGTTGCTGTGGCAACACTATTTCCATTCGGATTAGCTACTGAACTTGAAAGCATACTTTTAGGCACTACGTTATTTTGCATTGTATTTGTTAGCATTTCTATTTGATTTGTTCCACTACTTGACAACTGCGGTGAGAAAGAGCGCGCATTGTTTGGGGTTTTGGCGGTCAAAAAGAGGCTGTCATCTCTTCTAGGCGTTGTTGTTGCGTTACTTTCTGTATTTGTCACAGAAATGTACGCATTTCTGCCATTAAGACTTAACCGCCTCTCAACGGAGGGAGTGAGAGACATGCACGAATATTTGTTTTTGTAAATTTCCTTTGTTTATTTATGAACAACCAACACTGCAAGCACTATGATTTTTAACTTGATTATTTTTCTTGCAAAAAGTTACACTTTAGCAATAAACTTTAACACAGAATTATAACCAAATCACTTGTTAATAGCGTCCAACTCGCTTTATATGCTTTAGCAGGGTTAATCCCAAAGAAAATAATTTTTTAATAGAATTTTTGTGAGAGCCACTATAAACACGTCTGTACGCAACTATGTTGCCAGATTTATTAATTATAATAAATAAATGAAGCGGCGTCAAGATCTGACATGCGCGAATTTTGCATACCCTACACCATAGATGGCTTGTCAACTGTTTTTTGATTCTTTGAGATTTGTTGCGCTAAGATGTAAAATCTTGAGGTACCTTTGTGTGGGGGCTATATCAAAACATGGACTTATGATGATCATTGTTCGTCTGAAGGGTTCTGTGTATACATACCAATTTCCGTTCTACCAGTTGAAATTTGCAGTCTCTATGGCGTTAATAAGTCAAATCGGGCAAAAAATGATCGATATTTTCAATCCCAAGTTACCTGCAGCTATAAGAAGTACTCGTATCTGTACCAAATTTCAGTCATCGAACTCAATTATTGTAGTACTAACTTTGTACTAAAAGTACTTGCGAATATAATTCATGTGGATGTTTACTGTTTGTGAAAAATTTTAATTTGTAACAAAAGGAGGACAAATCCATAATTTTTGAAAAAGGAGGGAGGACACTGGTTAAAAAGGAGGACATGTCCTCCCAAAGGAGGACGTATGGTAACCCTGCTCACGAGTTACAGAAAATCGGTACTAGACACGAATTTTCTCAGTATCTTCCAGTCATATTCTCTGAGATGAGTCAAGTCTGGTAATATGTCGGACCCGAAATGTTGGGATCTTGCATGTGTGAAAGCCGGGCAGTGACACAGAAAATGTTACATCCTTTCGATGTTTTCTCTGCATGCCCTGCATTCGTCGTTTCCTGCTAGTCCTATGCGATGAAGATGTGCTTGTAAGCTTGAGCGTCCCGTTAGAACACTCATCATCTTACTAATATCGATCTTGTTTAGTTTCAGAAGACTTCTTGTTTTCTTTTCATTTGGGTCACCCCACAGTATCTTTGCAGTTGCTCCTACTATTGCGCTATTCCACACAGTTTTGTGAGCCATCTCTGCCCAGTGCTTCAACTCGTCCTTCGTGGCTTCGAAAGGTTTCCCATTTTCCAAGTTTATTACTCGAAGTTCTCTGCCCTTTGAAGCCAAGCTGTTTGCCCGTTCATTTCCAATCACTCCGTTGTGTCCTGGTACCCAGCAAATACGCAATTGACCATGGGCTGAGTAATCATTTATCGTTCTTTTACAGTCCAACACAGTTCTGGATTTGACCCTTTCCGATGTTATTGCTTTAATCGCCATTTGGCTATCTGTGAAGATGTTGGCATATTTAGGCTTTGTCGTGTTACTGAGCCAGTTTACACACTCCGTGATTGCTCGAACTTCTGCTTGAAATACCGTGTTGTGGTCAGGGAGGCGGAAGTGAAGTTCGACTTCCGGTTCAACAATAAAAAGTCCCAGACCTGTCCTTCCTCCTAGCTTGGACCCATCCGTACAGCAGCTGGTTCCCACTGGCACATGGGCCAAAGTTCCATTTTCCCAGGAGCATCTGTCTGGCACAAACGTATCACAGGTAGCTGTAAGCCGCACTTCAGGAATGTGGTCCGAGATTTCTGGCGTTTGAATGTGACCAACTAGATATTCTAAAATCTTCTGATGGTACGACTTGTGGTCTCGATTTATCCATTCACCCATCACTTGTAGACGTCTTGCTGTGAGGGCTGCCTCATACTTTATACGGATGTCTATTGGTTGGATGTGCAGTATAGTCTCCAACGCTGTTGTTGGTGCTGTTCTAAATGCCCCGCTTATGCCTAGACAGCACATACGTTGAATTTTTGCAAAGGTATTACGTTGCACTTCTAGTCCATTGATGTCCACCACACTACACAGGCGTAGGTGATTATTGGTCTAATCACGCTCATGTAAAGCCAGTGAGTCATATTTGGACGTAGTCCCCATTTTAAACCTATAGCTCTTCTGCACAACGACCAACATCTGTGTGCCATTGTAACTTTTTCTTCAGGATGATCTTTCCAGTACAGTTTCTGATCCAAGATTACTCCCAAGTATTTTACATTTTTAGTTATAGCAATTGTCTTATTCTGGAATCGAGGCGCGGTAAAACGTGGGATCTTCGTTTTCCTTGTAAATAGACATATTTCTGTTTTGTCTGGGTTAACATTTAATCCCCTTGGTTGTGCCCAGTTATATGCTATGTTAAGTGCCTCTTCAGCTCTTCTGCATAATAGATTTGGCCGATAAGCCTTTGCGGTCGTATAACTCGCATTGCCAGGCTTTGGTATGAAGACTACCCTTGATTCCTGCCAGTTTTTTGGGGTATACGAATGGGTTAGGCATGCAGTGAACACTCCAGCCAGATGAGCTGATACCAGATCCACCTCATTCTGCAGAAGTGCTGGAAATATTCCATCCGGTCCCGCAGCCTTAAAGGGAGAGAAATTTTTTATCGCTTCTTTAACCATACCATCTGTTATATCCGTAATAGGTACTTGATGCAATACATTTTCATTCTGTAACTGTTCCTCTGTTGGTTCAGCATTACTAGTCGGAAAATGAGTTTTCATCAAGAGCCTTACGGTATCCTCTATAGTTTCCATCCTTTTACCCGTTTCATCCACCATTGTTTCGGTTTGGACATGAGTTTTTGAGAGAAACTTTTTCATTTTAGACATGCTGTTAACGCTGTCTACCTGTTCACAGAAAAGTCTCCAGGAGTTACGTTTCGCCGATCTAACGATTTTATTGTATTCTTTGAGTCTTCTGTGGTAGTCGTCCCAATATACTGATTGTTTTTTACGTCGAGCTCTGTTGTAAATTCTGCGGACATCTTTGCCAAACGAGCGAATTTGTCCTGTCATCCAGGGTTTCTCAAAGGCAGATTTCCTTTCTCGAAGTGGGCAACTATCTTCGAATGATTTTACAAGAGCCTCGGTAATCTTCTCCACATTGATATCAATGTCTTCTGCACATAGATAATCGCGTGTAGGCTGCCCCAATCGATTTCTAAGTAGATTTCCGAATTTAGTCCAGTCGGTCTTTGCCTTATTTCGGAAGCTTATGGGGTTTGGCGGTGGCCGTGCAATTTTAAACCTTATATAACGGTGGTCTGAATAGGAGTGTTTATCCGAAACCCTCCACTCATGTATCTCATCAATAAGATTTTCTGAACATATCGTTATATCTAATACTTCTTCCCTAATTTTATTAACAAAGGTTGCAGTGTTTCCTATTCAAAAATTCGATAAGGGCGTGTCCCCTTTTATTGGTGTTAGTACTACCCCAAGCGATATGATGGGAGTTGGCGTCACATCCAGCTAATAACTCATTACTTGTGTGTTTGGATTCCCTCACCAGACGTTGTAATTCCGACGTAGGTGGCAATGTCGGCGCATCGAATGGCAGATATATTGACGCCAGGTACATATTTCCATTACCTTGCCTCAGCACCGTTGCGTCCGATGTTGACAACTCTGGAGAAAAAATAAAACATAAGTTTTTATGGCACAGAATACAAGTCCTTGGACGAGTACCTGTGTTAGCGTAGAAAAGGTTATAGTTCACATGGTTTAATCCAGTAACCTTGTTGCTAGTTTTCCATGGTTCCTGGATCAAAGCAATATGAACTCTGCCTTTATTTATGATGTCCATCAGAGCGTTGGATGCTGTCTCGCTCCGGTGGAGGTTTATCTGGATGACCTCAATCATTGTCCTTCCAGTAAATGTTTCTTTTGGGAGTCTATCCTATCTGGTGGCACCCCCTCATTATTTGGTAGTGGGTCATTCTCCTCCTTTCGTTCACTACCTATTACACCATCTTCCAGTCGACAATTTTGGGAGGCGGTGTTATTTTTTGTCGCTCCCTCATTGGTTTGAATCGTTTTGTGGCTCTTTTTATTTTGATCACCACCTTTGCTGGGAACTTCCTGCAAAAGTGGCGGTACTATTGGTGAACTGGTGGTGTTATTGACTACTTCCACATCAGTTTTTGGCAGTGTCTCACTTGTCTCCATCCGTTCAATACCAGTGTTTGCCTCTTCAGACAGTATATTTGGACTCGCTTCATCTGTCCTGCCAATCGGGACCTTTCCAATTTTGAAAAAGACTGTCCAGATCAAGAAGTACGCCATGCCCTTCGCCATGACAAGATTGTTCTTGGATTTCGGGTCTATGCCCAACACGAGGAGAGTACCCTCGGTATCATCCTTCCTATAGAAGACTTCCCACTTTCTCACGGAAAGTTTTGAATTCTGTTTGCCAATAATGTCGAGTATGTACTCTGATGAGAACTTACTGGGACATCCCTTAACATATAGGGTCGTTTTTATGAGTTCAGGAATATCGCTTTTCCTTACCAATTTTAGCTTTGCGCCGTCCCAAGGTGAGGGGAAGCTATCCACAAGTTTTACGAGAACACCAGCGCAGCGTTGTGATGCCAGCCTTAGCATCAAAACACCCCTCTCAAACTTGCAACTCATTACTTCGATTGGTGGTTCATCCTTAGATTCGAGGACGTATTCCGCTACCCTCGTATAGACCAAATCTTCGAAGTTACTCTTTTGGTCTTCGGGGATTCTGCCAGATGCACTACCGCTATCAATTATGGCATAGCATAGATCGTCTCGAAAATGTTGTTTAGCTATATAAGAATAAGACGGTGGCTTCTTACCCTTCTTTATGGTCAATTGATTTTTCCGTGTCTGTAGAGTCTTTTTGGTTAAAGCCTCATCCTTAACGGATGATTTGGTTGACTTGACCTGCGTTACTGGGTCAACTTTACCGCCCGCAATCGAATGACCCAGACTAGAGACCTCCTTTTTTGTGGTTACGTTAGGCTTATCCGAATTACTGGAAGACGGCGAGCCCTTTTTCTTCTTAGTCACTTTCACAGCGCTGTGTTCTTCGGGAGACCTGACTCTTTTAGCGGCCTCCATGTTTGTATTGGAGGTAGAATTGTCAGGTTCATCCCGTAAGAGGTTCTGTCGGTTCAACTTATTCAGTTTCCTTCTTTGTGCCCCTGACAGTCTCTTTGAGTTAGCAACAATAGTGATATTGTTTTCATTTGATGATTAAGAGTCAGAGTCCCCACTGGCTTTTAAAGGCTGGGGCTGCTTAAAGCCCCGGCTGGGTTCTGCTTCATCTGTCTTATCATTTGTTTTGCCTGCGGCTGGATGTGCTCTTGTTTCATTTTCGACTACGGGATCCAAGGCACCACAGTTCGTAGAAGTTGCTTGCTCACGATTGTTCGATAACGACGACACATGACTCGTGAGTGAATCAACGCTTGTCGCCGGCACTGGGTTTTCACTCCCCTGCGCCGTAATCTCATTCGTCTTTTTTGGTTTAATCATAAATTGGTTGGGGGAGACACCCCCTTAGCCAGTATTAGCCCATAATAGGTACGTCGGTATAGGCCTTCCAGACTGAGCTCACAAATGTCTGTCCAGAGACCGATGCATCCAATTCAACCTACGCTTTATAAACAACAAACCTCCTGGTTGCGTAGTAGGTAGGTGAATAGGTATTGCGTGATAGGTTAAAAACTATCCGCTCTGCGATAACACGTGCGTTCGCTACGACAGGCGGCGACTGACCTGTTTAGTAAAATATCATAAAATTTAAATTATTATCGTATTAAATTTTAAAATGTGTGTCCTTGATATAAGCATATACTGGTAATTAATTTAAAGCATAAATAAAGGTTTTTAAAATATGTAGGGAAAATTCCTTACATTGTGTTTATTCGAATGCCACTCATTCTAAAGAGCCACAGAAACCATTTCAATATTCATAGAAAATATGATTCTTGTATACTTGTATAGTTTCCACGATAAATTCAAAACACAACACTTCCTTTTTTAAAAATTGGTTTTATTATTTTAATATTAGAAAATACAATAAATGTGTAATACATATTACGGATAACTTTCAACATTTTATAATCTAAAACCGTATTTTAGTGTATGTATAAAGATAAACCGGCCAACACTTCATCGAAATATTTGAAGTTTCGTATATTTGTTATCGATTTGTAAACTTATAGTGGATTCACCTTTTTATATGTTCCCCAAACATCCATGAACAATTTTCGTCGGAACCTTTAATGATTTTTGGCTGAAATTAAAATAAAAATATTATAAAATTGTATACACGCTGAAAAATTGCTTCTGTAGTATATTGCCCCAAACATATTCAGCTTGAAACGTACATATGTTTAGGGTACACTCCAAATACCTATATAATATTTGAAACACACAAATATTATACGTTTGGGAGGATATTGTTCTAAACTGTGATTCCATCCTAATATTTTTTATTTGGAAGTAATATTTCCGAAACGATGATTTTATTGTATTTAAGTATTTTTTGGTAGTTTATCAGTGCCTTAATTTAGATGCAAGTTTTCTGTTTTTCAGATGTTCAATGTGCAAACAAATTTAAATTTAAATCGTATAATTTTTCTTAGCTATAAACTGCTTTTGTGTATTGTCAAAAAGAGATGAATAGGAATATTTATTAAATAATAATTAGTTAATGCAGCTTATGACATTCTTAATCCTGCTGTTAGACTGGAAAATATGTACAAATCCTAGATTAAGAAACCATTTGGTCCATATTAAATTGTCATACAAAAGGAATATTTAACCCAATATTTTATATTTATTTTTATTCAATACTTCGTGAAAGGAAAGAAGCTTATTTACATATTATTTTTGAACAAAAAAGCTTATTTTGATGTCAAAAAACAAAAATATCCCTTGGACCAAATTATAATGCAATATATATATTACCGTTTACGAAGGAGACGATGCAAAAATTGGACCAAATGGGCCTAATCTAACAACAGGTTTAACTATAAAGGATAACACGAAATCTAGGAAAAATTTAAACTAAAATTCGTAAATGTCAAAAAGTTTTAAAAATCATTTTAAATAAAATATATTTGGAATACTCCTTTAACAATAACTTTGTTTGTGTGAAAATACATCTATTATTTGTGAAAGTCAGTTCGCAAATATATTTTGTTCTAATATATTTATATATATGTACGTTCCAAATACGTTCACAAATACAAAATACTTACACATTTTGTTTCCAAATATATTTTCTTCACTTATTTGTTGTAATTTATAAATGGCATTCAGCACTGCATTTTTCATATATCCGTAACATTTATCTTCAAATATTGCGCGATCTTAAATTAAAATAATTAAATTTTTTCTGAAAAGAAATCAAATATAAAAAATTCACATAAATTTTATCGTACCACAATTGGTAAACACTGAAAACTAAGAGAAATATTTCAACCGTTCATATATAATACTTACGTTGAAATATTTGGTAGAATTTGTCACTCTTTTCCCAAAAGATCCATTCTAAAATTGTTTTACTAAAAAAAATTTAAAAAGATAGTTTTATGTATAACATGTTAATAACACAACAATTCTACATTTCTGCATTATGCGCTGTTACCAGTTATTTTTAATAAATATATACTTTTCAATTTCAAATGTGTTTTGTTGTGTTGTGTTTTGTTAATTTTGTAATTGCCAATAAGTTGTTTATTTGAGGGTTATAATATTATATTTCACGTATCTAAACATTTTCCTATTGTCTCTTTCAGTATTACAAAACCTATTACTCACATTTTTATAGTCCATTTTTAAGCGTTCGCACAAATCTCTTCACAGGACATACTAAAATGATCTCCTATAAAAACGTATATATGTACATCACCATAAATAACAGCAGCAAAAATAACTATGACGCACGCACTCTCTTATCACCAAGATCGATGGTGACGCCGACGACATAACCACATACACACATGTACCCGACGGTTGCATTTGTTGTTGTTACTATGCTTTAGCAAAAATAACTGTTAACAACCCATAATAAAATAATTTTCGGTGCAATATGCACGTATGTATACACGTATACTTACATATTCGCCACAATCTCATTTTTTCACAATCCGCGTTCACAGACATCCGTCTCCCTCCATCGCTTGTAAATAACTGGCGATTTAAAAGAAAACGAACAACAGAATTATTTTCTATTTTCAGAGAGTAGAAGAGCTCTCGCATAACCATAACAATTATTGATTTTCACATTAACAAACAAAACTGATTCTCCGAGCGAGAGAGATTGTATAATTCTCTCGTATGTATTCTTAAAAATAATGGCAATTGTCATAAAAATTATTACCAAGACAGTCTTTCCTTTAAGGGGAGCATAGCCTTAAATTTATTACTCAAATAAATCATACTGTCAATTAAGTCCGATTCGACATTAAAACTATGACATGTCTACATCATAGTTTTAATGCAGAAAACCCTAAAAGTATTGAAATATTACTTAAAATAAAGCAGATTGTCACAAAAAATATGATTAGTTTCTTCAATTTAAAGGCGTACATTTAAAGAAGCGCGTACACAAAACCAAAGATTAGATACCCAGCAAAAAACGTGCTGAAAATTCATCAGCTTTGTAAGGGAAGGTAGGGTGGTGTAGCACTTTTTGCGAGGAATTCATTGATGATTTTATAAAGAAATGTCCCACCGAAATGCGCTTCCCTTGTGCAATCAATATGAGCCCCTTTATGCGCTGAATTTGTGCAGTGAATTTGTCGAAATTTGTATGCTCTTTTAAATGCAACGAAAAGGTATGATGAAATGATAGGTTTTTAGAAGCGCTGATGTGTTTGCTTGTTAGAATGCATGGAAATAACACCTCAGGGGAAGCGTAATTGTATTGACTCCCTGAACGCAATGAAATAATGCACTAGTGTGTTAATACTAACTTATTTGTTGTAGTATTTTTATTCAAAGGTTGTTTATAAGGAAAATAAAACGGCTTTAATACTAATTTAATTCAAATGATTATTAAAAATAATTCAGTATTCAATAGTCTTAAGTTATGAAGTATTTTTAATGTTAAAAGATTCAATTACTCGCTATCAGAAGGTAAGCTGGCGGCAGGTTTATTACCGATTTGTTTTTATAATATAGGTTTTTAACAAGATGCTTGAAGATTTCGTTTTGATTCCCAGCCTACTGCACCTGAAAAGTAAAATATATATGTATGTCAAACAAATACATTACTATTTAAAAAAACAATACTTACGGTAGAGTGCCTTCATACATTTTTTATAATTAAAAAGTCGTTTTTTCCCCTGAACACCGAAAACATTGTATCTCCACTGCCAAGAAGGAACTTTATTGTTGCAGTCTATAAGATAGAAATATAAAAATATTTTATATTTTATTAATAACAAGTAAAAAGTACTTTTAATTATAAAATTTCGGATTGTAGCGTGATTTCAACAGACTGACATGTAAGCGGAATTTAGTATGCCCAGTAATAATAAAAGTATTGCTTCAATTTACCATTGCTCCTTTGGTATCCGAGTTAATTTCGTGTTCAACAGCTTCAAATTCTTTTTGTGACGAAATGGGGAAAGATTTGTCTTCAACACGACTTTTATCTCCGACAACAGGTCCACTATAATCCGTCTTTGATTTGCAGAATTCTCTAGAAAATCAAATATATTAGAGAAATCAATAAGAATGTTATGAGTGTTTAGTACCTTGTAATTTAATCATTTCTTCTCTTAGCTGCTTTACTTCCATTAGGTAAGTTTTGGAGTTTTCTTCTGAGTCAGTTTGCATTATCCATAATAAATTGTCACATATTCACTGGTAAATTCGATTGTTGTACAGTTACTGTTGTCAGAATCCGAAGGATTTAAAGCACTCACATTTGCATTAATTTCTTTTCTTATTAGTCTCTTTATTTGTCTTTTACCGACCGTTTAGTTTTTCATTGTTTGCTTCATATTGACAAGTTATATTTATATATGTACATATACGTATATCAGACAGAACCGAACACAAATCACCACCACCGCTACTACTTTTATGTATACCTACCAACGCACAAAAAAATTGGTACAGCAAAAAAATTGAATTTGCGTAGCGACGACCGGACTTCTCGATTGCAAAATATCAACTAATTTATTTTTCTCTCTATCGCTTTTCATTTTTTCAAAGTTCGGTAGAATTCTTTTACAGAACTACCACCAACACCTATTGCTTTATAATGCAGAGATCGGCAAAGTTCGCTAGAGATCGTGAGATAACCCACAAAAACAAAGCTTGCATACTTTGGTGCAACTGGGTAAGCGAGAGAGGAAGCTTCCGCTTACTCCGGTTGCACTAAAGTATGCACAAAATCTTAAATCAATCTCCATTATTGCCAGTTCATTATCTTGAAGTATATATTATACTACTTTTTGAACTACATTAAGCGCTGAATTCCGCAAGATGAAATAAGCGCTTAAAAGTAGTGCCTACAGTATGTACACAAAACCTCGAGTGCTTCAAAAACTCCAAAAATTTTCTGCTGGGTAGTCATTAATTCAAATTGAAAAAACTTTAAATTAAGGAAAATTTTGAAAAAACATGTAAATTTGCATTATTTTTATGAAAATTGGGATTGAATTGATGCCGAGGTCGCATACTTAATTTAAGAATGTGTCGTCATTAATTTTATTACGTTTTTTTTCAGTGTAACACCTAAATATTGGTCTGCCACCCCATATTATTAATCGTCGTAAAATTCTAAGACGATTTAGCCATGTCCGTCCGACCTGATTCTGAAACGATAATCGCTTAATTAAGCATCATTCGTTCCTAAATTGAGGAACATCTTTCTAGAAAATGTTGTAATGATCGGAAGTAAAGTACAGGGTGCGCAGAACGAGCTATATGGTTTAAATGGTTTATAACTTTTTTATTTAAGCGATTATTATATATATTTTTTAAATACTATTGGGGAATTTTTGCAATTAGCTTTGAAAAATTATATCCTGTAAGTTATGTCCATTTTCTGCTTCGCACATACGTGCTCTTTTTAGCTTTTTGCCTTTTTTTGACGGCTTTTTTTAACGCCTCCTTGTTGATGTTGATGGACTATGCTGCACGCTCTCCCGTACACGTTCAATATTTTGACCAGTGTTACCCTGTAAGAACCCTTCCGGCACCAGGAAGGGTTCTTACAGATCCATGTTGACGAAAATTTCCAATCAAATGGTTTATTGCTGTAGCTGTGGGTGCATTGTGCAAATGAAAATTACGACGATATGCACGCTATGTCAACACAATAGACTGTTTGTTTGAAAAATAAAATTCAATTATTTTTGTACGTTGTTCGATAGTGTAATGATTCATAATAAATTCAACAAGTCTCCTTCACAAAATGCTAAAAAAAAACAAAGAAAGAATAATAATTAAAAAAGTTATAAAGAATTCAAACCATAGAGCTCATTCTGCGCCACCCTGTACAACTTCTATAGAGCTTTGATAACAAATCAGGAGTAACATATACAGGGTGCTTGATATGTAATGCAACAAAGTAAAGCGCTATATTTTTTTAATTTTATTGTTTAAAAGCAAAAATGTCGGAAATAACATAAAATTTTAGAAACAGTTAAGATTTGTTCGAATTGGCCACCTTTGGCACGAATTATGGCCTTCAAACGGCCAACAAAGCCATCGCACGCTGCACGAAAGTGGCTCTGCGGTATTTTGGCCCATTCCCGGCGAAGCGCCGCCTTGAGATGATCGATACTTTGGTATTTTTTAGTGCGAACCTTACTCTCTAAAATGCCCCAGGCGCAAAAGTCCAACGGATTGAGATCCGGAGATCTTGGTGGCCATTGTGCGGTAGAAATGAAGCGAGAAACCTCCTTTTTAAGCCATTCTTGGTTGACGCGTGCTGAGTGCGATGGTGCTGAGTCCTGTTGGAATGTCCATGGTCTGCGGCCGAAATGTTTGTCTGCCCAGGGCTTCAATACTGTCTTTAGGACATTTTCCCGATAATATTCAGCATTTATTTTGACCCCATGGTCGATGAAAACGAGCGGGGAGCGACCATCGGCCGTTACGGCGGCCCACACCATTCCCATCGGCGGCGCTTGAGTTCTGGTGGCCAATCGAAGGTGTAAATTTTCAGCTGACCTCTTTGGCAAGTAAACCCGATCATTTTGTTTGTTCACAAACTGCTCAATTTGGAATGGCTTCTCATCGGAGAAAACCAAATTCTGTAACTGGCCACTTTCGTGCAAGCGAAGCAACTCCTTGGCTCTTTCCAGTCTAACTTTTTTTGTGCATCGGTGAGCTCTTGCACTTTTTGGAACTTCAATGGCTTTAGTCCAAGCTCATTTTTTAATATGTGTTGTATCCGTTCTCGCGATATGTTCAACTCACGAGCAATTTTTCTACCACTGCGGCGTGGATTTCGATCAAATCTGGCCTTCACTTTTCGGATCATTTCTGGTGTTGTTACCGTTTTTTTTCGTCCACTTTTTGGTCGCGATGCAACACTGCCAGTATCACGGTAACGAGCAATGGTTCGAGACACAAAAGATTTATTCACATTTAAATGCTGGAGGGCTCTAACGATAGCCACTTGTGTTTTTCCACCCAAATATAAAGCAATCACACTATCACGCTTGAATTCCATCACGAATAACTTTTTTCTGAATGCAATAGATCAAAATGCTTTTGTAAGCTTGTAAACAATAAAATGAACTGTCACTGAAATAAATCTGTCAGCTATCAGACTAGCGGTTTAGAAATGATAGCAACCTGAAGTTGGTTGCAATACATACCAGCCACCCTGTATATGGAGGTTATATATAAATCTGAACTGATTTTCCCTTATTACTCATTCATGTAAAAAGTCCTCTTTCTGTCGAATTTCGTACTGATCGGATATAAAATACAGTCTCTACAGCGCTTACATGTCAAATCGGGGGTAACATATATATGGTTGCTATATCTAAATCTGAACCGATTTTCTCCGAATTTGGCAGTATTCCTTCGTGTAATAAAAAACCTCTTTCTGCCGAATTTCGCACAGATCGGATATAAAATACAGTTTTTACAGCGCTTACATGTCAAATCGGGGGTAACATATATGGGGGCTATACCTAAATCTGAATCGGTTTTCCTCAAATTCGGCAGTGTCAATTCACGAAATAAGAAACCTCTTTCTGCCAAATTTTCTTTCTGATCGGATATAAAATACAGTTTCTACAGCGCTTAGATGTCAAATCGGTGGTAACATATATATGGGGGCTATATCTAAATATGAACCGTTTTCTCCGAATTTAGCAGTATTCCTTCATGTAATAAGAAACCTCTTGCTGCCGAATTTCATTCTGATCGGCTATACAATACAGTTTTTACAGCGCTTACATATCAAATCAGGGGTAACATATATATGGGGGATATATCTAAATCTGAACCGATTTTAACCAAATTCAATAGGGATCGTCCTTGGGCCAACAAAATGATATGCCTAAAGTTTCGTCGAGATCGGACCATAATTGCGACCTGCACTTTGATTACAAGAATAAATGCACAGACAGACGGACATAGCTAAATCAACTCAGATTCTAAGTCGATCGGTATAATAAACGATGGGCCTATTTCTTCTCCTTTTGGGTGTTCCAAACAAATGCACAAAATTATAATACGTTGTATACAAAGTGCAAGTGTAACCCTGCAATATGGTTTCGAGACTATAGTCTTGAAGGTATACAAGCAGGATATAGCTCCCACTGTGGAAGGCGAGTCGTCGACCGTGTTTGATACAGGGCTTTCTGGAAGTGCGGAGGTCCACACAACCATTATTTCTGGTGACTCTAACTCTAACAGAAGATCTGTAACGTCATTCTCTGAGGATGAAAACACAACTTCGGATACTGAGGGGCTGAGGGAAGTCTCCGGACTCTTTCACGCATCTGGCGGGGACATGCACCCCGATGATACGGACGAAGAGTTCGATAATACCCTTGTCGGGGTGGATGTCAATCTGTCGATTACGAATGATGGTAAGAATTCTACAGATTATCCTCCATCACGCTAAAGCAGCCTCAGCGGCTCTATTGCTGCGCCTGTCAACAGGTGCAGTAGACTTCGTCCTGATCCAGGAACTCTATGTAGTAGGAGGACGGGTGTGCGGTATCAAGACACCAAACTTTAAACTGCTTGTGGCCAACTGTGAAGGCACTCCAAGAACCTGAATTTTGGCTAGAAAAGATCTAAATATTTTTTTCCTGACTAATGTAAGTGGTAAAGACCAAACAGCTGCTAGTCTGGAGATTGGTAATCGCATATACTGGGTGGCTTCCAGTTACTTTCCTTATGAAGCTGCAATACCGACAGCTCTCTTCAGGGAAGTAGTAGAAGAAGCCACGTCTAACGAGCTCGAGCTGATTATTGGCGCAGACACGAATGCTCATCATACTATCTGGGATAGTACGGATATAAACAATAGGGGTGATTCGCTTCTTGACTTTATTCTAACTACCAACCTAACAATTTGTAACATTGGCAATAAACCGACCTTTACAATTAAAGACAGGCAAGAAGTACTAGACGTAACGTTTGCTACTGACCGGGTGCCAGATAAAATTATTGGGTGGAATGTACTGGACGACCACTCTTTCTCAGATCACCATTATATAGAGTTCAAACTCGCCGAAAAAGCGCCTAAACCTGCTGTCCACAGAAATGTGAGCAAGACAAAGTGGCACCTGTATGAGAAGAATTTAAAAAAAGTCCTCAACTCTAACCTTCTTTATGAACCGAATGACAAAGCACATCATTCAATAGTTCCCTTGAAGAAGCCTGTCCAAAAACAAGGTACAAGGGTAAAACTAAACCTCAATGGTGGACTTCTGAGCTAACGGTAAAGAAAAAGACCTGCAACAAGCTATTTAACAAGCCGAGATCTACTGCAGCCTTTGATGATTGGGATGCATATAAAGGGCAACTCAAGATCTATAAGAAGGAGCTTAGGAAGGCGCAAAGACGCTCTTGGTATTCCTTCTGTGGCGAAGTGGAAAAGGTATCCGACGCCGCAAGGCTGAGGAAGGTACTATCCGCGTCTCCTTGTACAGCGGGGTATTTGCAGGATGAGGCAAACAACTGGACAAAAAACAGCGAGCAATCGCTAAGTGTACTGCTTGACAAACATTTCCCGGGAAACTCATCAACAGTGCCCGAGGAGCGTCGCTAGCTTGTTGACTGAGAGATCCAAAATAAGCTGGGCTATAAACAGCTTTGAGCCCTTCAAGTCACCTGGACCAGACGGCATCACTCCAGCAGAAATGCAGAAAATGTTAAAGTACATTATCCCCTGGCTGCAGAAAATATATGTAGGCTGTATTAGGCTTTCATACATCCCGAATCGATGGAGGGATACCAAAGTGGTATTCATACCCAAAGCGGGGAAGATATCGCACACTAGGTCAAAAGACTTCAGACCAATTAGCCTATCCTCTTTCCTATTGAAAAGTCTGGAAAGACTTTTAGATTATTTCAGTAGGCAAAACTCCTATCGGGGAACCAACATGCTTATAATAAGAGAAAGTCTACAGAATCAGCCCTGCACGAACTTGTGAGCACTATCGAATCGTCCCTACATTTCAAGGAATTCACCATGGTGGCGTTTCTTGACATAGAAGGGGCTTTTAACAACATACACCCAGATGCGGTAATCGCGGCATTGTCACATCTAAAGGTGAACTCTAGCTTGATTAAACTAATTCAAAGACTACTCAACAGAAGACGCATAACAGCATGTCTACACAGAAAGAAAAAATTGAGTAATCCGTACTTGAATCAAGCCGTAGCGGTGTCAAAAGTACGTTAAGTACGGATTTTCTTAAACCAAGTACAAAATACTTGAATCAAGTACGGATTTTTAAGCCCTGAATTCTTAATCTTAGCGCTTATTAAGCCTGATTAGGCTTGATTTTAAGCCGAAAAATTCTTATTTCAAGCATAAAGCGATTGATTTAAGAATTTTATCGGATTCATTTGAGTGCGAAGCGGGCTTCAATGAAGAAATTTTTGATTGAATTAAGCCTGTCCAATACTTGATTTAAGCCTGATAATACTTGATTTAAGCCTGATCAGTTCTTGATTTAATCCTAACCAATACTTGATTTAAGCCAGATTAGTTCTTGAATTAAGCCTGGTCATACTAGATTTATTGTGCTTTCTTTCTTTTTGTACCTATATACCATTTATATTAATTATACCATTTTTGCCACTGTATTGCAAAGAATGCAATTTTTTAAAATGGTATGTCAAAATACAACTGCTTGACAGCAAAAGTAAAAGTTTTGCTGCATTTATTCGATTTAAATATGAAACATATAAGGAATAGCATCAACGAAACGAATAAGAATTATTAACAACTTCAAAAAACTAAAATCAAAGAAAACCACGCCAAGTAATGTATTTGCAAACACTGCTTGAACGAGAAAAGAATTGGATATGGTCGCGCACAAATGTTTATACATATACATCTCGACAATTTATATGCATGTGTGTTTGATGTTGCGTCAGCCAAAATCAACCACTTGCATGAGAGTGGTTGAGAGGGTAATTTTATTGTGCTCTATAATGGTTCTGTCTCTCAGAGATTAAAGTAAGCTTTTTTTTCTTACTTTTGAGCCATATTAGGCTTAATTCTCCTTTTCAAGAAATGTTTACTTGATTTCAAGCATTAAATGCTTATTGTAAGCCTTTCAGCGCTTGATTTTTTCAATTTAATCCTATATATACTTGTTTTAAGAAAAACTTAGTACGAACGTACTTAAATTTTTAAGTACGATTTCGGCTTAAATTAAGAATTTTTTACTTGAATATAGTATGGCATTTTTCTTTCTGTGTAGGGTCCACAACTCTAACAAAGTTTGTAAACAGAGGGACCTCACAAGGAGGAGTACTGTCTCCACTAATTTGGAACCTAGCGGTGAATGAAATCCTGCTAGATCTAGAACGTTGTGGCTGCAAGGTCGTGGCATATGCGGACGACCTGGCAATCGCAGTGAGTGGCAAATTCGAAAACATCCTCCGAGATATTCTACAGGTGGCTCTGAACAAGTTATCTAGATGGGCCAGAAGCAGCGGTTTGGGCGTTAACCCAAACAAGACAGAATTGGTTCTCTTTACTAGGATGAATAATGTCCCTCATGTGGACCCTCCTCCTCGGATAAATGGAACAGATCTAGTATTTTCTGAAAGTGCAAAATTGTTAGGAATAATTTTGGATAGGAAACTGTCATTCAGACTAAACGTACTGAAACGTGTAATGAAGGCCAACATCGCCATATATTCATGCAGGATGGCTGTAGGGTCGCGGTGGGGCCTATCTCCTAAAATTGGCCATTGGATATATATAGCAGTGTTTCGTCCAATACTGTTATACGGCATTGTGGTATGGTGGAAGGCAACTGACAAACTAACCATCACAAACCTGCTATCAAGGGTTCAGAGAACTGCCTGTTTGTGCATAAGCGGAGCGTTAAGGACTACAGCGACTGAGTCTCTACAAGCCCTTCTCCATATACTGCCGATTAATGTTATGGCGAGAGAAGTTGCAACCAAAGCGGCAATAAGATTAAACTGCCAATCAATGTGGAGGTACAAGAACTACGGTCACATTAGGATATCAAAGTGTAGTGCTTCGGAGTACACTATGAAGAACTTAATTTGGATATAGCTCACAGACTACCGTGAGTCTCTTTCAATCCGAAATAATGGCAATATGGGAAGTCTCCAAGTGGCTGAGTCGGAACATAGTAACCAACACTGGCGTTGTCATTTACTCGGACAGCCAGGCTGCCATCAATTCTCTGGAGGCCACATCCCTAAATTCACAAATAGCCCTCGACTGCCGCAGATCTCTTAACGAGATGGCTGAGCAGTTTATATACACCTCATATGGGTGCCTGGGCATAGGGATATCCCGGGGAACTGCAAAGCCGATGAAATTGCTAGGCAAGGGACGACTTTACAAATTCTCGAAGAATTTGCATATATTGGTGCGCCACTAGGTTAGGTTAGGTTGAAAGGGACGCCCGTCAGAATACATCTAACGAGTTCACTCGGGGCCGACAATTCGGTCCATTGTGTTTCCCGTGAGCAGAATAGAAGAAATAGTTGGAGGTTGACAGACTAGGAAGAGAGAGAGAAGGTTTAGGAAGAGGGAGAGAAGATCTAGTGTCTCGTGTTTTCGTTTGTCCTTGTGGCTTTACTAAACCAGAGAAATTTTCTGATGAATTTGAGAAGGGGTTTGAGCGGTGTATCTGCTAGGTCGTCTAGGTTTTCGAAGAGCCTGTGCCCTAAATAGGTCAAACGGTACTCTTGCAGTCCTTTGCATGAGCATAGCAGGTGGTGTACTGACTCCTTCTCTTCTTCATCCAAGCAGCTTCTACAGAAGTCTTCGTAAGGAAGCTTTATGCGTGCAGCCATATTACCTATCACGCAGTGCCCTGTGATGACTCCTGTGAGGATGCTAAGTGTGTTCTTCCTGAAGGACAGCAATTCTTCGGTACGGTTCACATCAATGGATGGCCAAAGGGTTCTTACAGTCCTGCAGTTTTGTACGATATCCCACCTCGATCTGGTTAGTGCTGCTCCTCGTTCGTCGATTTGGTTTTAAGTTCCACGAACGGAATTTGCACGTCCAGAGTCGCGGTTTCATTTCGCGCACGGGATCCTATCCTGGCACATTCATTGCCCTGTATGTTGCTATGTCCTGGCACCCAGCAGAGCGTGATTTCGTGCGCCTGAATATTGGTTAAGGCTAGAAAGCATGGACTGCTTTCACCGTAATTTGATAGTTCTAGAGCCCAAGGGCTTGAGAGCTGACATACTGTCGACGTAGATCTTGAATTTTTTCGGAGAAATATCCAGTTCCAAAATATGTTTCGCGGCAATGTTAATGGCATAGATCTCTGCTTAGAAGACCGTGCATTCATCTGGGAGTCTGGTGGAGATTCTGAGATTAAGGGTATCGGAATATACTCCTGATCCCGTGCCCGTCTCCATTTTCGATCCGTCCGTGAAGATTGAGATCTCGTCGTCCTCTATGACGCTATTTGATGTCCAATCTTCACGGCTAGGAAACGTTACATTAAAATTTTTACCTCGAATTGTTCTTGGTGCCAAGTAGTCCGTTGGCCTATTGATTTTGTCTGTTATGCCCATGCTTTCCAGGATTGAGCTATGTCCGTGTGTGGTATTGATGGCTATTCCTGATAATCAAAATCACGTCGTCGTCTGCATACGCTGTGATTTTAATTCCTGTATTACCGAGATCCATTAGGATTTCGTTTATCACTAGATTCCATAATATCGGTGAGACCACTCCACCTTGCGGAGTACCTCTCGTAACTCGCTTTCTTGCCGAACCATTGCCAATGGTTGAGTTAATGATTCTGCTTTTGAGCATGTTACCTGTCCACTTGGTTATGCCTGGGTGCGAGCCCATGCTGTCAAGTGCGTTGAGTATTGATGCTAATTTAACATTATTAAAAGAGCCCTCCACATCGAGAAACGCCGCCATGGTGTAATCTTTGTAAAGAAGGGAGTCCTCGATAAATCCTACCACTTCGTGTAAGGCCGTTTCCACAGATTTGTTGTGCCGTACTGAAGTTGTTTGGTGTCAGTTTTCCCCTCATGTTTAGATCAACTAGTCTTTCCATGGTTTTCAACAGAAACGATGATAGACTGATTGGTTATAGACCAATCAGTCTATGTCGTACGATGTCGTACTGTGGTTTATTTTTCCCGCCTTGGGGATAAAGACCACTTTGACTTCTCTCCATGCCTTGGGTATATGTGACCATTGCAAACTTGCAGAAAAAAATGCGCGTAGCCATGGTAGAATAAGTTCCAAGGATTCTTGTAAAAGAGCTCGAATGATGCCATACGGGCCTGCCGATTTGAAAGGCTTGAAGGATCTCACCGCCCAGCATATTTTCTCGTCATCTATAACAGTTCTGATAAGTTCCCCCATGTTGGCCGTGGGGGTGTCTGCGTACACTTCCACGGCATCTGAAACTTCGCTACAACCCGGAAAATGGGTGTCCACCAGAAGTTCTAGAGTCTCTTCGTTGTTCTCCGTGAGCAGTCCGTCTGGTCCCATGAGGAAGTCTGGTGTGCTGGGGTCATTGGACAGGACTTTGCGGAGTCTGGAGGCTTCGCTAATGTCTTCCAGTTCTTCACAGAAATTCGTCCAGGACTTCCTTTTTGCCTTTCTGGACTCTCTTTTAAAGGTTCTGGTGGCTGTTTGATATTCTTCCCATCATTCCGGTGTTTTCTCTTTTTTGGCCTTGTTGAATAGCATTCTACTTTTCTTCCTGAGTTTCTTCAGTTCCGGAGTCCACCATGTTTGGTTGGTTTTCCGGGGTGGTGACCGTTCTGGACAGGACTCATAGAAGGCATCGACAAGGTTACTCGTCATGCGGTAAACTGCACATTCCAGACCCTGCAAGTCATGTATCTCCGTATTTGGTGGTGGATACGAATGCATAAGTTATCTGAACATATCCCAGTTATCCTTCCTGTGGTTACGATAGGGTTTCCCCTTAGTAGCCTCATGCTCTATGTTGAAGTGTATCATAAGGTGATCCGAGAAGGAACATTCATTTGACACTCTCCACCTGGATATTCTTATTGAATCGCTATTAGATACTCAAGGTAAATCTATAACCTTTTCCCTGATTTTATTAAAGAATGTGGGCCTATTGCCCTTATTGCAGATCAGTGGATAATACGTATTCAAGTAGTGACTCACCTCGTTTGTTTATGTCTGTGCTGCCCCATATGGTATGGTGCGCGTTTGCATCTCCTCCGATGATTAAGTCGTGCCCTTTACTCTTACACCAACTTACCAGAGAACGTACCTTATCCGAGGGGGGATCGGCGGATTCATAAGGCAGGTACATGGATGCGAAAACCAGTGTTGGTTTACCCTGGCTTTCCACTGCTACCACTTCGTTGCTGTAGCGGGAGATCATTGTCAGAGTTATGTTTCTACAGGCTACGATACATCTGTTTTCGGGGAAATGAGCGTGAGATTACGTGACCTGAGACCGCGGACTTTGTTGCTCGCCAACCAAAGTTCACGTCTATCCTTTCTTTCCCCATTACTCTCAACAGCTCGTCCGACGCTGCTTCAGAGTGGTGTAGGTTTAGCTGTTCCACTTACATGCCGCCCGGGGTTGCTGCACTCTTCTTCCACGTCGGGGACGGACGTACGGAGTCGGCTTAGTCCGAACTTAATTGTTCCGTTCGAGAGCCTTAGGAGATTTTGGGACTCCGGACCTATCTCGATCCAGAGGTTCTTTCCATCTCCCTTGTCTCTCGCTCGACCTTGGACTATCTTCCAATCCCCAGCTTTTAGGCTCTTATTCTGCCTTTTGAGGAGGTCCAGAATAACCTTATCCTCCAGGATTGGAGGTGGGACCCATACTTTTATAGTGGTCCAGCTGGGGATTTCGTCGATTGGCACAATGCTGATATTCATATCTGGCCAGAGTCCGCTCAGATTGTTGACGCATGCCGTTAAGAACTCCAACTAATAGACATCCGAATAAAGTATGAGGCAGCCCTCACAGGCAGCCAGAAATCTCCGACCGCATTCCTGAAGTGCGGCTTAGAGCTACCCGTGATTCCTTTGTGCCAGCGAGGAGGAAGAACGGGTCTGAGACATTTTATTGGTGAACCAAAAGTCGAACTTCACTTCCGCCTCCCTGACCATAACACGGTATTTCAAGCTTAAGTTCGAGCAATCACGTGAGTGTGTGATCTAGCTCAGTAACACCACAAAGCCTAAATATGCCAACAACTTCATAGATAGCCAAATGGCGATTAAAGCAATAAAATCGAAAAGGGTCAAATCCAGTACTGTGTTGGACTGTAAAAGAACGATAAATGATTACTCAGCCCATGGTCAACTGGATTGAAAACACGAATGAAAAAGTTAAGAAATCTTTCGCTGCATTATATGCGTGCCGGAAACAAGTAGATAACAGCGCATGAAACCTAAACTTTTTCACTGGATCGTTCGAACAATTGTCAGCTATGGATGTCATATCTGGTGGCCGATAAGAAAGTATCAAAAGCACACAATGAAATTATGTAGGATAAATAGATATAGAATATAGAATAGTGTCACTGCTTCTTCTAACGGGAGCTATGAGAACGACCACAACAACAGCTCTAAAAATTATCATGAACATTCTCTGCCTGGAAATCTTTATACTAGAAACCGCTGAAACAATTTTGGTAAGACTAAACGAACTAAACCAGACCTTCCACACACGGACCACTTACTGTGTCAGACCTTCATAGAAGTGGATTTTACTACAATTATTCCCTCAATTGAGGACTGGAAAGAGAAAAATATAGAGTATGGTAAATTAAACTTCTATACAGATTGATCAAAAATGATTGACGGCACAGGCAGTGGTACTTTCTGTAAGGAGCTAAACATTTGTGAGTCCTACAAACTAATGGATGAATGTAGTATTTTTCAAGCAGAAATATACGCAATTTTAAAAGCTGCTGAAGTTATATCAATACCGTTACACAACAGCGATATCAGTTTTTACACTGATATTCAACCACACACAGAGTACAGTTTGGTTGCCTTAACCGAATTTTGGTAGTTCTGTCTACTATCAGGCGATTCCATCAGGACAACCAACATTTTGGCTGTTGTATACTTCTGCTTCCATGTTGACAACAATTATATTTGGTTGCGCTAACTACGAAAATGGTGCCTAAAATTATCTGTTGTACGTTACCACCACAACCAACTGTTTTAAAAAATGGGTTGTTCTGACAATTTGTCTGTCATATACTACTGACAATAAATTAAATACAGTTTTCATTATTTTTTTTATTTATAGAACAAAAAACCAAAAAATTCATAACAAAATTAAAAATCCCATATTACAAATTCATCACTATTATGAGATGTGGAAATATTTGACAGAAATTTTAGTACTCGAAAAAAACACAAAACTTTTGAGCAAATATCGCTTAACCCTGTGCTTTCAATTTCATGATTGTTGCTTTTATTTTTTATTTATGTAAAACATTTTGCACAACATATTATTATCCACACGAGATTATTTTTGACTTCATATACCGTTCTTGAACAAAATGTTGAAGATTTATTTATGTCGAATAATTTTATTTTTTGTTTGTCATGTATCAGCAAAAGAACAGCAACCAATCTTTCGGTTGTATTTCCCAAAATATTTAATTATTCTAAATTTGGTAAATTATTTGGATAACCAAAAAACGATTATTTAGTAATATTTTTTCTGTTATAGTAACCCATTATTCGTTGCAATAATAATCTTTGGTCTATTGATACAATTTCTGTTGTCAAGAATAAAACATTGGTTGTCACAACCAAAAATCGATCATATGGTACTATAATGAAAGTTTAAAATTGGTTACCGCAACTAACCGAGTGTCAATGACAAAAAACAATCTTAATTCGATTGATACAACCAATGATTTAGTTGCAAGCATTTTTTTGGATCGTATCCATGTTATTATTTTTGTTTTAACTATTTATATTTAGGGTTACCATACGTCCTCCATTTTGAACAGTGTCCTCCCTCCAAAAATATTGGTTTTGTCCTCCTTTTTTAGAAATTCTGAATTGTAAACCAAATGAATTCTTTTCACAAAAACTTTTAGTACAAAGTTAGTGAGTTTGCCCCTTTTTATACTCTCCACAATATGAAGGGAGGATATAATGAAAGTTTAAAATTGGTTACCGCAACTAACCGAGTGTCAATGACAAAAAACAATCTTAATTCGATTGATACAACCAATGATTTAGTTGCAAGCATTTTTTTTGATCGTATCCATGTTATTATTTTCGTTTTAACTATTTATATTTAGGTTTACCATACGTCCTCCATTTTGAACAGTGTCCTCCATCCTTTTTCAAAAATATTGGTTTTGTCCTCCTTTTTTAGAAATTCTGAATTGTAAACCAAATGAATTCTTTTCACAAAAACTTTTAGTACAAAGTAAGTGAGTTTGCCCCTTTTTATACTCTCCACAATATGAAGGGAGGATATAAATTTTGTCACTCCGTTTGTAACACCTATAAATATTGATCTGAGACCTCATAAAGTATATATAGTCTTAATCGTCGTAAAATTCTAAGACGATTTAGTCATGTCCGTCCGTCGGTTGTAATCACGCTACAATCTACAATAATTGAGCTAGTTGACTGAAACGTGGTGCAGATACTTCTTATAGCGGCAGGTTGGGATTGAAAATGGGCAATAGGTTCACTTTTTGTTATAGCTCCCATATACAGAATCTCCATGTTTTGATATTGCACCCATACAACGGTCCCACTGGATTTGACTTCATAACCCTACAAAAACCACAAATTTCAACGAATTGGGTGGACATTTGGTAAAATGAGTTTATTTGTCACCAAAACAATTGACTTGCGATCGACGGTATATAAGATTCTGCACGGCAAAACTTAACGACGCTTTTACTTGCTTATTATAATGACTATTTTTTCCCGAAAAAATATGCAACATTTTCGTTGCCGTTTTCCCTAAATCTGCACTTTTATACCACATTTAGGAATTTTAAACCAGCAAGGAAAGGCAGAAAGTCGGGCGGGGCCGAATGTATAATACCTTACACCTCCCTAACAATGCGATAAGGATCATTGCGATAATAATTTGAAATAATTGCTAAATGGGTAAGAACATATATATGTGGATATATATAATTCAGAACCGATATCGCGAAATTAAGCAATATTCGTTTCTTAATTGAGAAACATCTTTCTGGAGAATTTTGTAATGATCGGAAGTAAAGTACAACTACTATATCGCTTTGTAGCCAAATCGGTAGGAACATATATTTATATGGAGGTTATATATAAATCTGAATCGATTTTCCCTGAATACTCATTAGACCATTTATTATTTTTTCGGTACTTATTTCCGGGCCCAAAAACGTTTCCATTTGACCAACAAACCTCCAATAAAAAATTTGGTGCCGATTGGATAACGCTAAGGTCTGCCCAAAGTTGTTTGAAAACACAAAACTCACTTTACATGAACAAAATTTGGGTTTTTATCAAATGTCACATGTTCAAGTAATTAAAAAATATTTTATTAGCATGAAAAGTTTTAAATGTTCTTTGAAAAAAATTTTCTTTCTTACAAGTCTTAACAATCGAAATCGACCGAAAAACGAAAAAGTTACAGCAGTTTTCATTTGAATTTTACGTCATGACAGGGCATGCATGCACACCGACATGGCCTATGTAGACGTACGAGCAATCACAATAAAAAATAGATCATGCTTGTGCATGCATGAAAAAAAACAACGGATTTGCATGATAGTTGATTTTTCGCTGACATTTTTTTTGATCAGTCTGACATTTTTCTACTGGTCAAATAAGAAAACATAAGCATAACTTTGCCGCGCGCTATACGGCCATGCAACAGGGTCGTTTACAGAACGCGCTCTGTCTCCAGCCTAAGTGAATTGAGAAAGGGGCAGCTTCGCACAAAATGTAATTTTAGTCATATTCTTATTTGTCTCCAGACCGACCACATCCAAAATGGTTACTAGATCCAGTGATAAATATCGCACCGTAGAATCAGTTTGGCATGTATCACATACAATATCTGGAGCCAAACTGCCGTCAAACAGACAGATATTTCATAATGTGATAACTGTAATGTTTAATGCTGCGACGCCTCTGACCTCTGTTGGTGAGCTTGTGATTAATCGTTCTACACATCAACATTTTTGGTCGCTCCCAAACTCCCGGCTGGTACTGGAGTAAATATGGCCAAAGTCGTTCATGATACACTCATCAAATACAGATCGAAAATTAATCAAGTTCCCATGTTCTCATCACATGATGGAGATAGTATTGAAACATGTGTTTGAGGTTAAACTTCGGCGACTTGTGGTCCTGAAGTGCCTATTTTTAATCGTTTTGCTGCCGTTTGGGTAAGTCTCGGCCAAAAGTCGTTTAAAAACGGACTCGAAATCCAACTGTACGCTCAAAAATAAGTAATGCTGACTGCGAAGTCATTAAGAAATCCTGCATTAAACAGCTAAATGAAACACAAATCCGAGCTGACTACAAGGAACTATTACAATTAACAATAATGTTTATTGGTGATGTTTATTGGTGGTGCATTTTTTCGGTGCTTTTGGATTGAGTACTGCATTTTTAAAGCATGACCCATCCATTTGGGAAGATTATCAAGATACTCTCGTTGTTTGTCGTAATCTGTTTGTTGTTAACGACACTGCTGAACGCGGTGTACAATTTATGAATGATTACAACAGAATACTTACGAAAGACGAAGAACAAAATCAATTTATATTACAGTGCATTGAAGAATATCGTAGAAAATGTCCCTCACATAACAAGTCAGATTTAATATAATATTGAATTAATTGTATTTTTTGTTTTTTTCACCGATCTTAATATTTAAAAACTATTTATTAATTAATAATACAAAGAAATGTAATTTTACTTATTTAAACAAACGACTCTTGAATAAAAAAAATATTTCCCCTATAAAGTGTGTTCTAAATTTTGAATGAACTTTGGGCGGACCCTAGGGTTATCAGATCGGCACAAAAATTTTTATGGAAGTCTTGTAGGCCAAATGGAAACTTTTTCGGTCCGGAAATCAAAGATCGCAGCAACTTTCACTTTTTGCATCATGTGCTATAAACGGTCTAATCGGCACCTGTCACCTGAGACGGTCAAAATATCTCCTCGCACTGGAAAGGAAAAGATTGTCTACGTTAGTGTCAGTTCTGATGGGACACTGCCTGCTCGGCGAACACGCCAAAAGATTGGGTATTAACTCCAATGACTTCTGCAGAAGCTGTGGTGATGAGGAAGAAGTGGAGAGCATTGAGCACTTTCAATGCGATTGTCCCGCTTTAAGTAAACGACGACTGGACCTACTGGGGTCGGCCTTTCTAGGCAGCCTAACAGATCCTTCCAGTACCAATATTCGTGCTATCGATACATTTGTATATCAAACAGGTTGGTTTCGATGAAGGGCATTTTAGCCCGTGGTACCACTAGGGACCTAAACTGTTCTATGTGAGCTGAAGAAATAAAACGGCTGCCACCCTAACCTAAACCTAAACCTATAATACCCTGTACAACAGTGTGGTGTAGGGTATAAAAAGGAGCGGTGCGAACGCGTAGTTTTCGTGAAAATCTTAAAAATTATGAGATTCAGCGAAATCACAAAAAAAATGTTAAAGATGAAAATTTTAAAATGTTAAAAATTAATAAAGGTTTTCAATCCTCTTTGTTTGATAGAAATATCTTTGGTAGTTTTTTATTTAATTTAATTTTTAAGTTGTTTGAACGTGACATTTTTTCAATGACTATTTTTAAATAAAGCAAGTAAAGACGGATTAAGTTCGGTCATGTCGAATCTTATATACCCCACAATGGATCGCATATGAATGGTGTCGTGTACAAATAAACGCATTATACCAAATTTCAACCCAATTCGTTGAAATTTAAGTTTTTTATGGCGTTACGAAGACAAATCTAGAGGGACCTTTGTATAAGGGCTATATAAAAACGTGGACCTATGACCAACGTCGTTCGTGCGAAGGAATCCGAGTATAAATAAACACCAGTTACAAATTTTCAGCCCGATCAGAGGACATTTGTGGTCTATATGGGGTTTTGAAGTCAAATCAGGGAGAAGCTATATATGGGGGCTATATCAAAAAATGGACCGATAGTGTCCATTTTCAATTCCAGCTTACCTGTAGCTATAGGAACTATCCATACCAAATATCTGTCATCTAGCTCTATTATTGTAGATTGTAGCGTGATTTAACAGACGGGTGGACGTTTGAACTTTACACTTAGGGTGTCGAACGTGAAAAACTTCAAATGGATACAGAAAAAATTATATATAATTTGTTAAACAGAATTTTTTAATGTTATACAAATTCTATTTGTACCAATAGTTTGATTCACTTTCTTTGAGTATTTCTAGTCTACTGATTACTAATGCTTCTTTTCGGTGTCAAACGTGACCATAGAATTTGTAGTAGAGGTAAGCCAAAAATTACCATTATTCCTCATTTTTTTTTTGCTTCGACACTTTTATTTACGGTTACTTTTGCTCTTAGAAAGGTTATTTACAATAAGTCTCTTTTTACATAAGCCTTTATTTACGAGGGTAATTTTAAAGAAATGAGCAATAAAAATATATAAATTAACCAAAACTAAAATATGCCAATACGCAATTGTTTTTTCTTAAAATGTTCAGTAAACATGTGAAATTTTTTAATTTTATTAAATTTTGAATATTTTTGTCTAATACGAGTAAGAAATTACATTAATGTGATTTAAATAATTTTATTTTTTTGACCACGGTAGACCTTTTTGTGAAATTACTCATATGACGAAAAAAAAAATTGGTTCCATATACCCAATAGTACAAAAGATATGACCACTTGGTCTCAGATCAATATTTAGAGGTGTTACAAACGGAATGATAAAATGAATATACCACCATTCTATGGTGGAGGGTATAATAATGAGGAAGCATACTTTTTAAAAAGATTATGCTTATCAAATTCAAATTAATAGTTGATAGTATACATAATTTAAAACTTGCAAAAAGTAAAAAATGGAAGCAAAGTCAAAGCAATTATTTATTTTCAGTAAAACACAAATAAATGAAAAATATTCCTTATTTCATATGGAACGATAGAAAAAATAGTGAGAATCATATAAATTCAAAATTCTGATTATCGCCACTGTGCTGGCTTTCACATCTGCAAGAATTTTAACCTAAACCTGGATTTGCCAATTGCCCCTTTTCTCGTATATCATGCAGATTTTGGATTTCAGGTTCTTTTTTAATAACACCTGCTGTTAATAAAAAAGAATTACAACGTCTGGCGAGGACTGGATCAACAATAGGCTAAGGAATAGGTGGATTATTTGTGGGTCATATGACGTAAAAAATAGAGACAAGGTAAATCGTGGTATATCTCAAGGGGGCATTTTATCGCCTCTTCTATGGGTTACGACGATACACAGTCTCCTAAAAGCCCTCGCCAAAGAAGGACTTAAACCAGTCTGTTATGCAGACGACGTTGTAATACTTCTAAGGGGCTTTCATCCAAATCTATTATGCAGAGAGCTGAGGTGGCACTTAACGCTGCATATAACTGGGCAAAACCAAGGGGATTAAATGTTAACGCAGACAAAACAGAAATATGTATATTTAAAAGGTTTTCCAACAAGAGGCGTTATTTTGGTATTCAAAGAAAAATGCCATTTTTTGAGATAAATGATCGGATGTTTATTTCATAATAAAGATAAAGGTATGCAGTTAATAAAGAAAAACAACATCAGCCAAATGGCCACCACGACCACGCTTGCAGGACCATATTCTTTTCATGAAATTTTCCATAACCAAATCGCAAAGTGGCTGCCCTATGTCCTCGATAGCCTCACGGATTCTATCTTTGAGATCTTGAATCGACGCTGGGCTGTTGGCGTAGACCTTATCTTTCACGTAGGAAGAAGTCGCAAGGTGTTAAATCACAATATTGTGATCACCTCTTCGAGAGATAACAAGGTCCGGAAACTTTTACCGTAACAGAGCAATGGTTTCGTTGCTTGTGGGGCACGTAGCGCCGTCTTGTTGAAAGTAAACGTAGTCCAGATCAATACCATTCAACTCCGACCATAAAAAATCATTAATCATCTCTCGATAGCGCAATCCATTCACCGTAACTGTTGATCCAACCTCATTTTCGAAAAAGTAAGGTGCACCACACAGTCACACGTTGAGGATGGAGAGGCTTCTCAACAATAACTCTTGGGTTTTCCGAGCCCCAGATGCGACAATTTTGTCGCCATTGGTTGTTTGGTAAAGAAACGGTCGAATTATTTTCCGTTTTGAATTCGTACCACTGTGCAGACGAAAATTGTCAGACTTGTCTTGGTGTTTCGCGAGATCTTATTTTACCTATTTGTAACTGCTTATAAACATTATAGCCAAAAATAAACTACGTAGGTCGATATTAGATATTCTGACCGATACTTCTTATATCTGCAGGAATGTTAGGATTGAAAATGGGCAATATCGGTCCATTTGTTGATATAGCCCCCATATATAGCATCTCTCTGATTTGACTTCTTATCGCCACAGAGACCAGAAATTTCAACTAATCGGGCTGAAAATTGGTAGCTGGGGTTTATTTATACCCGGAATCCTTCACACGAATAGCGGTAGTCATACGTCCATGGTTTGCCCCCATACAAAGGTCCCTCTAGATTTAACTTCGTAACGCCACAAAAACCTCAAATTTGAACGAATTGGGCTGAAATTTGGTATAATGAGTTTATTTGTATCCGAAACCATTCGCATGCGATCCATGGTTGAGGGAATATAAGATTCGGCAAGGCCGAACTTAATCCGTTTTTACTTGTTTTTCTTTGCGTGTGCCATTTAAGCCAGTCCCGCCTTTTCAACTTTTATGAATTATCTTATTAAACATTGAATGCAATATAATCAGAATTATAAGCCCCTAAGGGGCTCAGAATTATAAGCCCCTAAGGCTTCCACATCCACAAAAATTTTGTGTATTCGGATTTGCCAATTGCCCCTTTTCTCGTAAATCACGTTGATATCGGACTTCAGCTTCTTTTTTTTAGGTTAGGTTTAGTAAGGTTGAAGAGAGGAGATGTTTAAACATCTCATGTCCATGGACATACACTTATCCCAGTGGTTCGGCCTGTTGTGCGCTCCTTATTTATGATCTTTTTATACCTAACGAGTTAAAGAAAATCGGTACTAGACACGAATTTTCTCAGTATACGAGTATTCCAGTCATATCCTCTGAGATGAGTCAAGTCTGGTAATATTTCGGACCCGAAATGTTGGGATCTTGCTTGTGTAATAGCCGGGCAGTGACACAGAAAATGTTCCATCGTTTCGATGTTTTCCCTGCATTCGTCGTTTCCTGTAAGCTTGAGTGTCCCGTGGCTGCTATATAAATTTCTGGCCTTATAATAAAAATGCGAATATTTATCAACAAAAATGGTTTTATTGTTTTTCAAAGTATTCTCCAGCATTGTTTATACACTTTTGCATGCGCTCAAACCAATTGTCGAAGCACTTTTTCCACTCCCATTGAGACACCTCCAAAACATGGTTTTTGAACGCTTCAACAGCATCTTCTGGCGACGAAAATCGTTGACCACGCATTTTTTTCTTGATGTGCAGAAATAAAAAGAAGTATTGGGTGCCAAGTCAGGGCTGTACGGCGGATGACCTATCAATTCAACGTTTTGGCCGGTCAAAAAGGCGCTGGTTTGAGTCGATGTGTGAGAGCTCGCATTGTCATGGTGCACAATGATTCGTCTTCTCTTGTTCGTTTTTCGAATTTCTCCGAAGACATCAGGCAAACAAATTGTGGTGTACCACTCAGAATTGACCGTCCTACGTTGTTCAAGCGGAACAGTCGCCACATGACCAGTTTTGCCGAAGAAACAGGCGACCATTTGCTTCAAAGTGCTTCTTCCACGAACAACTTTCGTTGGATTTGGTTCTAGACACGAATTTTCTCAGTATACGAGTATTCCAGACATATCCTCTGAGATGAGTCAAGTCTGGTAATATTTCGGACCCGAAATGTTGGGATCTTGCTTGTGTAATAGCCGGGCAGTGACACAGAAAATGTTCCATCGTTTCGATGTTTTCCCTGCATTCGTCGTTTCCTGCTAGTCCTATGCGATGAAGATGTGCTTGTAAGCTTGAGTGTCCCGTGGCTGCTATATAAATTTCTGGCCTTATAATGAAAATGCGAATATTTATCAACAAAAATAGTTTTATTGTTTTTCAAAGTATTCTCCAGCATTGTTTATACACTTTTGCATGCGCTCAAACCAATTGTCGAAGCACTTTTTCCACTCCCATTGAGACACCTCCAAAACATGGTTTTTGAACGCTTCAACAGCATCTTCTGGCGACGAAAATCGTTGACCACGTATTTTTTTCTTGATGTGCAGAAATAAAAAGAAGTATTGGGTGCCAAGTCAGGGCTGTACGGCGGATGACCTATCAATTCGACGTTTTGGCCGGTCAAAAAGGCGCTGGTTTGAGTCGATGTTTGAGAGCTCGCATTGTCATGGTGCACAATGATTCGTCTTCTCTTGTTCGTTTTTCGAATTTCTCCGAAGACTTCAGGCAAACAAATTGTGGTGTACCACTCAGAATTGACCATCCTACGTTGTTCAAGCGGAACAGTCGCCACATGACCAGTTTTGCCGAAGAAACAGGCGACCATTTGCTTCGAAGTGCTTCTTCCACTAACAACTTTGGTTGGATTTGGTTCGTCTTCGAAGACCCACACGGTCGATTGCTGTTTTGTTTCGGGCTCATACGCATAGATCCAAGATTCGTCACCTGTGACGATCTTATAAATGTTTTTTGAAGCACCGCGATCGTATTTTTTCAAAATTTCTTTGCACCAATCGACACGAGCCTTTTTTGAGTGATTGTCAAATTGTGCGGGATCCAACGAGAACAAACCCTTTTTACGGCTAGGTGTTCATGCAATATCGAATGTATGCTGGTGGAAGAAATGCCCAAGGATGCCTCTATCTCTGTTATAGACAGAAGTAGTGAGGATGGATCCATCCTCAAGGACAAATGGAGTCATGTACAATCAGCCATTATGGCTCATTACCTCGATGTCCGTAGAGAAATGCCGGGCAAACCACCAATCTGCAACGATGCAGGATGGCATCAGGGGAGAGTAAAGCTTTTATATTTCGGTGATGCCAGATCAGTAGACCTGTATAAGGCTGCTCTGAGTCGAGCGGGTGAGGTGTGGCCGGGTCCCCAGTTGGATGTTGTCGAAAAAAACATCATCCCTAGTCACCCTAGAGCCATCACCTGGGTTACAGAAGAGCCCTCCAACCCGGCTGACATCTCAGAAATAATAACAGATTCCAATCCTGGTCTGCCGGCCCATAATTGGAGAATCAGCAAGGTGGGTGAGGCGGATGGTAAAAAGCGGCAGGTCAATCTTATCCTAAACGCTGAATCCACCTCCCATATACAAAGTGCGAGTGCAACCCTACAATATGGCCTCGAGACTATAGTCTTGAAGATATACAAGTAGGATATAGCTCCCACTGCAGAAGGTGAGTCGTCCACCGTGGCACTTTCTGGAAGTGCGGAGGTACCCACGCCTATTATTTCTGGTGACTTCAACTCTAACAGAAGATCTGTAACGTCCTTCTCTGAGGACAAAAGCTCTACTTCGGACACAGAGAGGCTGAGGGGAGTCTCCGGACTCTTTGACGCATCTGGCGGGGACATGCTTCTCGATGATACGGACGAAGAGTTCGATAACACCCTTGTCGGGGTGGATGTTAATCTGTCAATTACCAATGATGGTAAGAATTCTACAGATTAACCTCCATCACGCTAAGGCAGCCTCAGCGGCTCTATTGCTGCGCCTGTCCAGGCGCATTAGACATAGTCCTGATACAGGAGCCCATTTAAGTGGTAAAGACCAAACAGCTGCTAGCCTGGAGATCGGTAATCGCATATATTGGGTGGTCTCCAGCTACTTGCCTTATGAATCTGTAGTACCGACTGCTCTATTCAGGGAAGTAATAGAAGAAGCAACGTCTGACGAGCTCGAGCTGATTATTGGCGCAGACACGAACGCTCATCATACTATCTGGGGTAGTACGGATATAAACAATAGGGGTGATTCGCTTCTTGACTTTATTCTAACTACCAACCTTAGTATTTGTAACATAGGTAATAAACCGACCTTCACAACTAAAGACAGACAAGAAGTACTCGACGTAACGTTTGCTACTGACCGGCTGTCAGACAAAATTATTGGGTGGAATGTACTGGACGACCACTCATTCTCAGATCACCATTATATTGAGTTCAAACTCGCGGAAAAAGCGCCTAAACCCGCCGTCCATAGAACTGTAAGGAAGACAAAGTGGCATCTGTATGAGAAGAATTTCAAGAGTGTCCTCAACTCTAAACTTCTGTACGAACCGAATGACAAAGCCGGTCTGGATAATCTGGTCGATCATATCACCATATCATTCAATAGATCCCTTGAAGAAGCCAGTCCAAAAACAAGGTACAAGGGTAAAACTTAACCCCAATGGTGGACTTCTGAGCTAACGGCTATGAAAAAGACCTGCAACAAGCTATTCAATAAGGCTAAATCTACTGGGGTCGCTAATGATTGGGATGCCTATAAAGAGCAACTCAAAATCTATAAGAAGAAGCTAAGAAAGGCGCAAAGGCGCTCTTGGTATACTTTCTGTGGTGAAGTGGAAAAGGTCTCCGACGCCGCTAGGCTGAGGAAGATATTATCTGCTTCACCCTGTACAGTGGGATATTTACAGGATGAGGCAAATAACTGGACCAAAAACAGCGAGCAGTCGCTCAATGTACTGCTCGACACACATTTCCCGGGGAACTCTGTAACAGAACCCGAGGATCAGCAGGACCAACAACAGTGCGAGTGGACTGCGAGCGTCGCTAGCTTCTTGACTGAGAGATCCAGAATAAGCTGGACTATTAACAGCTTTGGCCCTTCAAGTCACCTGGACCAGATGGCATCACTCCAGCAGAAATGCAGAAAATGTTAAAGTACCTTATCCCCTGGCTGGAGAAAATTTATGTAGGCTGTATCAGGCTTTCATACGTCCCGAATCGATGGAGGAATACCAAAGTGGTATTCATACCTAAAGCGGGAAAGATATCACACACTAGGCCAAAAGACTTCAGACCAATTAGCCTATCCTCCTTCCTATTGAAAGGTCTGGAAAGACTTTTAGATCATTTCATTAGGGAAAACCTGGATACAAAACTCCTGTCGGGGAACCAACATGCTTACAATAAGGGCAAGTCTACAGAATCAGCCCTGCACGAACTTGTGAGCACTATCTAATCGTCCCTGCATTTCAAGGAATTCACCATGGTGGCATTTCTTGACATAGTAGGGGCTTTTAACAACATTCACTCAGATGCGGCAATTGCGGCACTCTCACATCTAAAAGTTAACACTAGTTTGATTAGACTAATTCAAAGTCTGCTCACCAGAAGACGCATAACAGCATGTCTAGGGTCCACAACTCTAACAAGGTATGTAAACAGAGGGACCCCGCAAGGGAGAGTATTGTCTCCACTAATTTGGAACCTAGCGGTGAATGAAATCCTGCTAGATCTAGAACGTTGTGGCTGCAAGGTCGTGGCATATGCGGACGACGTGGCAATCGCAGTGAGTGGCAAATTCGTAAACGTCCTCAGAGACATCCTACAGGTGGCTCTGAACAAGTTGGCTAGATGAGCCAGAAGCAGCGGTTTGGGCGTTAACCCCAACAAGACAGAATTGGTTCTCTTTACTAGGATGAATAATGTCCCACATGTGGACCCTCCACCTCGGATAAATGGAACAGTGCTGAAAGTGCAAAATTTTTAGGAATAATTCTAGATAGGAAAATGTTATTTAGACTTAACGTATTGGAACGTGTAAGGAAGGCCAACGTCGCCTTCTATTCCTGCAAAAAGGCTGTAGGGTCGCGGTGGGGACTCTCTCCTAAAATCGTCCACTGGATATATATAGCAGTAGTTCGTCCAATACTGTTATACGGTATTGTGGTATGGTGGACGGCAACTGACAAACTAACAATTACCAACCTACTAACAAAGGTTCAGAGAACTGCCTGCCTGAGCATAAGCGGAGCCTTAAAGACTACAGCGACCGAGTCTCTACAAGCCCTACTCCATATACTGCCGATTAATATTGTGGCGAGAGAAGTTGCAACCAAAGCGGCAATAAGATTAAACTGCCTATCAATGTGGAGGTACAAGAACTATGGTCACATGAGGATATCAAAGTGTAGTGCTATGGTAACCGACCGACCAACTGTGTACACCTTCGAGAGAAATTACATCACTATGATTCCCGCCAGAGATGAATGGGTCGGCCGAATACCAGGTAATAGAAACCATCTCCACTTTTACACGGATGGTTCGAAGCTTGATGAAAAGGTTGGCTTCGGAGTACACTGTGAAGAACTTAGTCTGGATATAGCTCACAGACTACCAGATACCTGCAGTGTCTATCAAGCCGAAATAATGGCAATATGGGAAGTCGCCAAGTGGCTGAGTCGCAACATAGTAACCAACACTGGCGTTGTCATTTACTCGGACAGCCAGGCTGCCATCAATTCTCTGGAGGCAACATCCCTAAATTCACAAACAGCCCTCGACTGCCGCAGATCTCTTAACGAGATGGCTGAGCAGTTTAATATACACCTCATATGGGTGCCTGGGCATAGGGATATCCCGGGGAACTGCAAAGCCGATGAACTTGCTAGGAAAGGGACGACATTACAAATTCTCGAAGAATTTGCATATATTGGTGCGCCACTATCCACGTGCAAGCTTTGGCTTAGGCAAGAGGCAATCAGGCAGTCCAACGAGAGATGGACAGAAATCGGCACATGCAGGGTAGCTAGACAAATCTGGCCAAGGTATGATCTGAGAAGGTCAAAATATCTCCTCGCACTAGAGAGGAAACGATTGTCTACGTTAGTACAGGTTCTGACGGGACACTGCTAGATCGGCGAACACGCCAAAAGATTGGGTATTGACTTCTGCCGAAGCTGTGGAGATGAGGAAGAAGTGGAGAGCATTGAGCACTTGCTTTCCGACTGTCCCGCTTTAAGTAAACGACGACTGGACATACTGGGGTCGGCCTTTTTAGGCAGCCTAACAGATCTTTCCAGTACTGATATTCGTACTATCGATAAATTTATATATCAAACAGGTTGGTTTCGATGAGGGGCATTTCAGCCCGTGGTAACACTAGGGACCTAAACTGGTCTATGTGAGCTTGTAAAAAAAAATACGGCTGCCACCCTAACCTAAACCTAAACCTATGCCTCTATCTCACGGTATGTCACATGACGATCTTGCATTATCAGTTCACGCATCAATGTTCTCTGGTACAACGGCCGTTTTTGGACGACCTTCACGACCTTCGTCTTTGAGCGAGCGTCGGCCACGATTGAATTCATTAAACCAGTTTTTCACAGTGCTATAGGGTGGTGCTTCATCGCCATACAAAGACTTAAGTTTATCGATGCACACTTGTCGTGATGATCCACGTCGAAAGTTGTGAAAAATGATCGCACGAAAATGTACACGAGTTAATTTTAATTTTTTAATTTTTTTTCCAAATTGATTTTTTCAAGTCACTGTAAACCACACAAGTGATGGTCGTACGTCAAAACGTTCTGAGTACGTTTATGATAAACAAACACTTAGTGCTGTCTAGGCCAGAAATATATATAGCAACCCTCGTAGAACAGTCATAATCTTACTAATATCGATCTTGTTTAGTTTCATAAACTTCTTGTTTTCTTTTAATTTGGGTCATCCCACAGTGTCTTTGCAGTTGCTCCTACTGCTGTGCTATGGCTATCTGTGAAGATGTTGGCATATTTAGGCTCTGTGGTGTTACTGAGCCAGTTCACACACTCCTTGATTGTTCGAACTTCTGCTTGAAATACCCTATTATGGTCAGGAAGTAAAATGTCCCAGACCCGTCCTTCCTCCTCGCTTGGACCCATCCGTGTAGCAGCTGGTTCCTACTGGCACATGGGACAAAGTTCCATTTTCCCAGAAGCGTCTGTCTGGCACAAACGAATCACAGGTAGCTGTAAGCCGCACTTCAGGAATGCGGTCGGAGATTTCTGGCGTTTGAATGTGACCAACTAGAGATTCTAAAATCTTCTGATGGTTCGACTTGTGTTCTCGAGTTATCCATTCACCCATCACTTGTAGACGTCTTGCTGTGAGGGCTGCCTCATACTTTATACGGATGTCTATTGGTTGGATGTGCAGTATAGTCTCCAATTATGCCTAGACAGCATATACGTTGAATTTTTTGCAAAGGTATTACGTTGCACTTCTTGTCAATTAAATGTCCACCACACTACACAGGCGTAGGTGATTACTGGTCTAATCACGCTCATGTAAAGCCGGTGAGTCATATTTGGACGTAGTCCCCATTTTGAACCTATAGCTCTTCTGCACAACGACCAATATCTGTGGGTCTTTTTAACTCTTTCTTGAAGATGATCTTTCCAGTACAGTTTCTGATCCAAGATTACTCCCAAGTATTTTACCTTTTTAGTTATAGCAATAGTCTTATTGAGGAATCGAGGCCAGGAAAACGGTGGGATCTTCGTTTTTCTTGTAAATATACATATTTCTGTTTTGTCTGGGTAAACATTTAATCCATTGGTTGTGCCCAGTTATACGCTATGTTAAGAGCCTCCTCAGTTCTTCTGCATAATAGATTTGGATGAAAGTCCCTTAGAAGTATTACAACGTCGTCTGGATCAGACATAAAAAGGGGGGACTATATATAAGAAATTGGTAGCGGACATATATCCACTACCCCGCATGGATGATATATTTCAGATCAACTAGGTAGAGCAACATTTTTTTAATGTTTGGATTTAATATCGGGTTTTCATTAAATCGAATTGGAAGACAATTCCAGGGACATTACATCTTTCTCTTCAGATAAGGGCTCTTTTCGGTTTAAAGACTCCTTACGGAATAAAAATCGCACCAAATTCATTTCAAAGAATGATGCCCTTAGCCTTTTCAGGGTTGAAACCAGCACAAGCTTTCCTGTATATGGCCGACTTGATTATCATTGGTTGTTCGACTAAGCACATGCTCCAGAATTTGAGAGAGGTTTTTGATATATGTCGTAAATATAACTTAAAATTACACCGTGATAAATGTTCATTTTTCGGTCGTGGATTCACATTTTTGGGACACAAATGCACAGACATTACAACACAGATTTTACAATTGAGTACATCAGGGGAAGAGAGAACTATGCGGCAGATGCATTGTCGCGAATTGATTTCTCAGATATCAGGAAGACTGATATTAACAATATATTTAAAGTAACCACTAGACAGGAGACAAGAAGGATACAGAGGAGAATGAATGATACAGCAACGGGAGATACGGAAGCAATATCTGAAATGGTGTATTTGAGGCAGTTAATACACACGAGTACAGTAAAATGCCACGAATGCTTTTTACAAAGGATAGATTGATTATTCAACTTGGAAGGAATATACTTTATAAATTGCGAAACCTTATTATTAATGAAAATATTGATTTCGGTCAATTTTTTTCAAAGCTTGAAAAAGTAGCTAATAATCTTGGTCTCTCAACTTTACAATTATCATTAGGAGATAATTAGTTTAATACAGTCCACATTGACAATTTCAAGGATACCGATAATAAATATCTAATCGAATTAAGAATAGTACTTGTTTGCGTCTTTATGTTGTTTTAGGTTTTAGTTTCTTTGTATTTTTTATTTTATTTAAAATTGATAAGTCTATTTTTGTTACCCTTTTTTTTCTTTCTGTTTGTTAAATGAGAAAAAGGTTTTGTTTTAATTTTTGATTTCACAGTATTTTAGTTCTCGTTTATTAGTATTTATTACATTTATGTTTGACAGTTTTAAGGTTTTTTAAGCTCAAGTTATTTTATATTCGAATTCACAATTAAAACTTTTATTTAAAGGAAAGACCTCTTTACTGTTGCCGTTGTTGAAAAAAGACTAAAAAGTTCTGGCCCTGCTTCACTACGACGAAGCAGAAAACCAGACTTTGAAAACAACGGGAACAACAACACACATCGCTGCCTATGCAAAGATCATAGGCAGACGATAATGTGGTTGTTGTAACTTCCATCGATTGAGTGACGATTTGCCTGCTTCTCTGCTTTGAACAAAGCAAAGAAGGAAGAAAAATTAAAGAAATTGAGGAAGGTCATTTACTTCTTTTACATATTTATATGGAATGAAAGAATGTCTGTATGTATGTACAAAATTCATATGGGTCGTTATAATGAATTGGTGATCATTATTTTGACTTAAGAAATAAAGAAAGAAATTGAATAAGGATTTAATGTTGTCCAACATTAAACATTCCGACCCCTGTGTTAAGAAAAGGTCTTGTGAGAATGGTTCGTTCTGGAGGTAACGATGCCATTATTTGGTTTTGTGTTTGCTTCTTATAAAGAATGCAAGTTTTACAATTATTAATGACAAATTTGACAAGGGGTTTCAAACGGAAAATCCAAAATTCAGTACGTAATACGCGAATCATCAATTGGTTTCCTCCGTGTAATGTCATTTTATGAGTATGTTCTACCAGAAGTCGAGAAAGTTTTGAATTATAGGGCAACAAAATTGGATGTCTCTCGCTGTACGTTAGTGTTGGATAGTTTGTAAGTCGTCCATTTGCTCTCATAACTCCACACGTATCTATAAAGGGATTTAATGTTAGAAGTGTGGTACTGGATGCGATACTTCTCCTTTGTGACAAAAGGTGATGTTCTTCAGAGAAAGAATGTTTTTGGGTCATAATAATTAACTTGGTTTTGACTAATTTTATCTCTTCGGCTAAGAGGTCGGTTGAGGAAACTCGAAGATGTTGTCTATTTCTTCCTGTGTTTCTCCAAAACCGTAAAACATATGAAAGCACACGATATGCATGAGATAAAGATGAAAATCTGTCAAGAGGATCTTCGAAGTTCGTATTGAAGAATGATTTTACAGGTTTCGCTTCTAATGTTGTGTTTGACGGTGCGTTTGATCGTGGCCAGCAGTCGTTAGGAAGTTTAATCCATGAGAGTTTGCTAATAGTAAAGCTCCACAAAGTTCAAGTTTAGGAATTGAGAGTTTCTTTATGGGTGCAACACGGGTTTTCGAGATAAGTAGATAAGTTTTAATTTGGTTTTGAAGTCGAATGTATAAGGTTGCAGCATAGGCTTTCCCGGATGCGTCGCAAAATCCATGAAGTTCGACTTTGCAATCTGGAGTATACTCTATCCAGCGAGGGATTTTTATTAATTGGATGTCAGGACATTTTTGAACGAAGTTCCTCCACGTTATACAGGTCAGAGGGGTAAGTCCGTCATCCCATCCAACTTTATCCAACCAAATTTGTTGCATTATGAGCTTTGCTGTAACAATTATTGGTGCAATCCAACCGCAGGGGTCAAAAAATCGAGCTATTGTCGACAGAACTTCTCTTTTGGTATAAGTGGATTTGATGTCTATTTTTGGTTGTTGAAACGAGAACGAGTCTGTTTTTATGTTCCACGTTATACCTAAGGTCTTGGTTCCTATGGTTTCCGAAAGTTGTAGGCAATCGATTGAGAGAAGTTTGGTTTGTGGTAGGTTTTTGATAACTTCAGGTTCATTAGAAGTCCATTTCATGAGGTCAAAACCCGCTGAACATAAAGCTTCTTGCAATTGTTGTCGTGACTCAATTGCTTCTTCTATAGTATGTGCTCCGGCTAGTACGTCATCAACATACATATGTTCTTCTAGAACTTTAGAAGCTAAAGGATGTGAATGTCTGACATCTTCTGCTAATTGTAACAAGGTACGAATTGCTAAGAATGGAGCGCAATTGACTCCGAAGGTCACTGTTTGTAGTTCGAAGTCTTCAACTGGCTCTTTGGGAGACCTTCTAAACAATATTCTCTGATATTGTGTTTGTGAATGGTCAACAAGTATTTGACGGTACATTTTAGTGATGTCAGCATTGTAAACATATTTAAAATATCGCCATTTTAAGGTCTGTAGAATGAGGTCTTGTTGGAGCACAGGTCCTGGATACAAGATATCATTTAGACTTTTCTTGTTTGAGGTCGGAGATGATGCATTAAAATCTACCCGAAGTTTGGTAGTCAAACGATCAGGTTTTATTACCGCGTGGTGAGGCAAATAATAATTTGGTGTTTTGTTTATGACCTCTTGTTGGACTTTTTTCATATGCCCAAGATCGAGGTACTCAAGAATGACTTGGTCATATTGTTGTTTGATGTCAGGTTTTGAACTGAGCATCTTTTCCATTCGGAGATATTGTGTCATGGCAATGTTTCGAGAATGTCCGATTTCTTCATAATTTTTGAAGGGTAGGGTAACGATGTATCTTCCCACACTGTTTCTGTGAGTCGTTGATGTAAAGATGTCTTCACAGATTTGATCCTCCTCTGACCTCAAAATTGTTTTTGGGGTCTCCTTCACCTCCCAAAATTGTGTGAGGATTTTGTCTAGTGCCACTGCATTGAAAAGCGATACTTCCGTCTTTGATTGAGTCGATCGATCAACTGGTCCCCCCACGATCCAGCAAAATAATGTTTTTTGTGTTAAAAGGGATCCAATTGGGCGCATTGGAACTGCGAGGTCGAAGATGAAAGGGCTAATGTCAAGTCCAATGAGCATGTCGATTGGTTGACTTATGTAAAAATGAGGATCTGCTAAAGCTTCGTCGAACTTATTGAAGAAATCGATGTCTAGGTCCTTTGGTGGTAAGTTTGGTGGTAAGGTCTTCAAAACTGGTGCTAGGACGTCTAATTTGAAGCTAGGATCCACCCGAGAACACAGTGTGAAGATGCAAGCTTGTGTTGACGTTTCAGTGACTGTGGGACTCAAACCTGAGACATGAAACAGATTTCGCTTGGTCGGAAGTCTAAGTTTATTCTTCAGTTTGTCAGAGATAAAAGTCGATTGGGATCCTGAATCAATGATCGCTCTTGCTTCGTATCCACCTACTGCTAGGTGGGTTGCCGGCTTCATTTTGATGCGTTGTGGATTGCATAGTACTTCCCTTATGTAAAAGAGTATGATGTTTTTGGCGACAAATTTTACAAGTAAATTTGCTTTTGCACTCCTTGACGCCATGGTCGTTTAGGAGGCAATTGAAACATGTTTGTGTAGTTTTGACTACGTGAACATTTAGGGCAATTCCTCAGAAAGTGTGTTTCCTTACAAAATTGACAAGTCATTTGGTGGACATTCTGAGATCTGTGGAAAGCTGAAGGTCTGGGGTTAGATCCGTTAGGTTTAGCATTTTGTCCTACATTGGTTTGAAACGAATTTATACGTTTATCTTTGGGATGATTTCTTATATCACATACTGGATGACTAGACTTGGATGTCGAAGGTTGGAAGTTTGCAACAGAATCCAAAGTTTTAAACCGTAGAGTCAAGAAATTGTCGAGATCGTTCCACGTAGGCATGTGTGAGCTATTATCCAGCGCATTCTCAAATTCTTCTAAATAGTTTCTAGGCAATTTCAAGGAACAAAGGTAGGTAAGAATTGGATCCCAGGTCTTTGTGTCAATTTTTAAGGTCTTCAGGTTTTGAATGCATCCACTCACTGCTCGTTGGAGTGATTTAAGGGATGAACTAGAATTAGTTGTTACAGAAGGCAAATTAAATAATGTTTTAATTTGTTCGTTAATTTGCATCCCTTTATTTTCATAGCGGTCACTTAGGTTTTTCCACGCGAGGTCAAAACCGTCATTGGTCAAAGGAACTAAAGAAATAATTTCTCTTGCCTCACCACCTGTTTTTTGGTTTAAGTGATACAACTTTTCAACATTACTAAGTCTAGGATTCTGTATGTAAATGGCAGAAAAGAGATCGCGAAACGTCGGCCACGTCTTGTAACTACATGGAAGATGTCTGTATCACAAGGCGGAAGTTTTATCGAATGTGGGGTTGAGTTTGGAATTACTGTTTCATTAAATGTTGCTCTAGATTGATCTATTTTTTCAACTGGGGTCTGTGGAGCGGGGTGTATAACGTCTATTTCGGCATTTATTGCGCTGAGGGAATTTTTATATGCATTTAATGCTGTTTTGTACGATTCACGTAACTTTTTGAGGTCGATTGGTTTTTCTCTTTCTGGAATTTTGTAATCCCTACATTCTTCGTAATGTCGTTTAACTTGAGTCCATAAATAGTCTAAATGTACTCGCAGCACTTGTAATGCATGTACGTTATCTTCGGCAGTGCTCCTGGCTTGAGCTTCCTCAAAATCAACTAGGTCGTTATACGAATTGATGAATTTATTAAGGAGACCCATTTTTGTTTGAAGGTCAAAGGTCACAGAATGTCAAAATATTAGAGGTTCTTTTTTCGCTAATGTAAGAAAAGTAAAAAAATTACGAGGAGGAACAAATTGTATTCCTAAAAATTCCCCGGAGAAATATTCAAAAGATCAGTTCTGGCAACTCTCGGTTTGGACAGGGGACAAATAAATAGTAGAGGTTGGGAGCAAGCAGTTAATTCCAGCAGAGAGTGATTTCTCGTTCAATGGAAGTCAATTGTGTGTATGTATGTGTGAGAATATTGGTGAGAAGAGTACTTACTGCTTTGCTCTGAGTATTTACGTGAGGTCTTGTGATGTCTCTCTGGGTGATGCAAATTGTTGATGTTTCTTTTGATATTTTCCAAATTGAGGTTATAGTTCTGAGGTCTAGAAATGAAGAAGAAAAGCACTTGATGATGATGTATCATGAACAAATTTTTGGCATTGAACATTTTTCCGTTAGATATTACGGAATATTAGCATATTCTTTTTTTTTTGTAGAATTTTAACTTTTACACGTAGGTCATTTTGTTTTTGTCACTGGTTCACTTGGATAGGATAAAGTCATTGAAATGTAATATATTTTTTTTAAATTATTTTTTTTGGTAAAGATTATGTAACACTTATTCGGTTCGATATGGACCAAATGTTTGCGTCTTTATGTTGTTTTAGGTTTTAGTTTCTTTGTATTTTTTATTTTATTTAAAATTGATAAGTCTATTTTTGTTACCCTTTTTTCTTTCTGTTTGTAAAATGAGAAAACGGTTTTGTTTTAATTTTTGATTTCACAGTATTTTAGTTCTCGTTTATTAGTATTTATTACATTTATGTTTGATAGTTTTAAGGTTTTTTAAGTTCAAGTTATTTTATATTCGAATTCACAATTAAAACTTTTATTTAAAGGAAAGACCTCTTTACTGTTGCCGTTGTTGAAAAAAGACTAAAAAGTTCTGGCCCTGCTTCACTACGTCGAAGCAGAAAACCAGACTTTGACAACGGGAACAACAACAACACACATCGCTGCCTATGCAAAGATCATAGGCAGACGATAATGTGGTTGTTGTAACTTCCATCGATTGTGTGACGATTTGCAAAAGAAGGAAGAAAAATTAAAGAAATTGAGGAAGGTCATTTACTTCTTTTACATATTTATATGGAATGAAAGAATTTCTGTATGTATGTACAAAATTCATATGGGTCGTTATAATGAATTGGTGATCATTATTTTGACTTAAGAAATAAAGAAAGAAATTAAATAAGGGTTTAATGTTGTCCAACATTAAACAGTACTCGTACCAGCACTGACTAGGATTGAGTCAGATTCAGATAAGGCTAATATCATTAAAAGATATCATGATGATCCAATATGGGGTGGACATCCAGGAACAACCCGTTTGCTGAGGAAGATAAGAAGGAGATATTATTGGAGAAACATGACTAGAGATATTTCTCGTTATGTAAAGAATTGCAATGAATGTCAAAGGACATAGGCCGGTGTCAAGAGTAAGGAACCTTTGGTCATAACGCCTTGACATTGTGATGATTGATACAATTGGACTGAATCGGGACATGAGTATGCAGTCACTGTAATGTGTGACTTGACAAAATACTTGATTGCTATACCGATTGCGAACAAGCCTGCAAAGACGCTCTTGGCATACCTTCTGTGGCGAAGTGGAAAAGGTCTCCGACGCCGCAAGGCTGAGGAAAATATTATCAGCTTCACCCTGTACAGTGGGTTACTTGCAGGATGAGGCAAATAATTGGACCAAAAACAGCGAGTAGACCCTCAATGTACTGCTCGGCACACATTTCCCGGGGAACTCTCTAACAGAACCAGAGGATCAGCAGGACCAACAAGAGTGCGAGCGTCGCTAGCTTGTTGACTGAGAGATCCAGAATAAGCTGGGCTATTAATAGCTTTGAACCCTTCAAGTCACCTGGACCAGACGGCATCACTCCAGCAGAAAATGCAGAAAATGTTAAAATACATTATCCCCTGGCTGGAGAAAATTTATGTAGGCTGTATCAGGCTTTCATATGTCCCGAATCGATGGAGGGATACCAAAGTGGTATTCATACCCAAAGCGGGGAAGATATCGCACACTAGGTCAAAAGACTTCAGACCAATTAGCCTATCCTCTTTCCTATTGAAAAGTCTGGAAAGACTTTTAGATTATTTCATTAGGCAAAACCTGGATACAAACTCCAGTCGCATAGCAAGTGCTCGATTCGGGATGTATGAAAGGCTAATACAGCCTACATAAATTTTCTGCAGCCAGGGGATAATGTACTTTAACATTTTCTGCATTTCTGCTGGAGTGATGCCGTCTGGTCCAGGTGACTTGAAGGGCTCAAAGCTGTTTATAGCCCAGCTTATTTTGGATCTCTCAGTCAACAAGCTAGCGACGCTCCTCGGGCACTGTTGATGAGTTCCCCGGGAAATATGTGTCAAGCAGTACACTTAGCGATTGCTTGCTGTTTTTTTGTCCAGTTGTTTGCCTCATCCTGCAAATACCCCACTGTACAAGGAGACGCGGATAGTACCTTCCTCAGCCTTGCGGCGTCGGAGACCTTTTCCACTTCACCACAGAAGGTATACCAAGAGCGCTTTTGCGCCTTTCTAAGCACCTTCTTATAGATCTTGAGTTGAGATTATTATATTGAGTTAAGCTTACCGGGTGTAGACGTATCAGTGTCGAGCTCCAGAATTTCTTCGCGAAACGTGTGAAGCCGGAGTTGAATTGTGCCCAAAGTATATACTCTCCCAAGAATTGTTGGTGGTGGTCCCATTGATATGTTGTTTGGAGGTGGATCTTTGCTTTAGAAGCGAAAACCTGGTCTAAAATATTGTAAACAATTGCAATTTTTTATTGGAAAGCGAGGTGCCGGCAAAAACTGCTCAAAAGTAAAAAGAGTGTCTACGTAATGTTGTGAGCGAACAGCTGTTCATTTCATTCTACCATAATACTGGTTATTGGTTACATTGCCGTATTGTTCAGACAGTGAGTAGTATTCAACTCTACATAGCATGTTGCATGTCATTTATAAAAAAGAAGAAGAACGACCGTTACAATATACGAACGACGATTTGATGTTATCTATATTCACCACACAAATCAAAGAGTACAACCGAATACTAGTTATATGAACCTTCTTATAACAGTTCGCCTAAAAGACCAATTTCACTGAGCAAACTGAAGAATTCGATAATTCACCACACTTTAAGAAGACTTGATACAAATGATGAATGACTCAATGTCGATGTTATTAGACAAGAAATTGGAGAATCTACCAACCAAAGCAGACTTTGTGGAAATAAAAAACAATATAGAAGATGTTAAAGAAGAAGTTAAAAGGCTGTCAACAGAAAATGAGATAATGAAATCTGAGATAAAAGCACTTAAGGAAACAAAAGAGACTGATAACCGCAGGATGTTGAGATTGGAAGAAGAATTGACGAGGAAGAAAATCATAATCAGCGGACTGCCAACTCATAATTCCTTATATGGCGCGGTACAAAATGTCTTCAAGAGGAATCTAAAAATTAATTCTGAAATAGAAGTAGAAAATACTAAAAAAATACAAAAACGAAATGATAAGATGACGGTTTTGGTGGAATTAAAATCATCAAAAAATGTGTCAGAGGTCCCGAGAAATACAAAAAATTTGGCTGGGACATCTATATACATAGAACGAGATTTATGTGGAATTCGGCTAGAGAGGAAGAAAGTGATGATGCAACTAAAAAAGGAGCTGGTTCTGCTTAATAAGGAGAAAAGAATTGGTGTACGTGGAGATCAGCTAGCAATAGAAGCTAAATGTCTTGTATGGAATGGAAAAAATGAGCTTGTGTGTGGACAAATGAACGGAAGGGCTTTCCTGGTAAATATGTATGGCAACGCCGTAGATAACCTTCAATTAGATTACAAAGTACTTTTAAATAAATCAATGTCAAAAAACTGATTAAGACAAAAAAATGTATTACTAAAAAGAAGAAAATTTGTTCAAAAAATATTAATTCCTCACAAAATGTTATAGAAACCAAATCATTAAAAAAATATTGTAATTTAAAAATAGTTGCGTATAATATTCATGGCTTAGGGAGTAAATGTCTTCATCACGCGTTTTTTGAATATCTGGAAAACTTCGATATTTTTGTTTTATTGGAGACGCATGTCGAAGCAAAAAATCAAGCAAACTTTGAAAATAGGTTCAAAAAATTTAACACTGTCTGGAAAGCTGCTACAAGGATTAACAGCCGCGGTAGAGGAATTGGAGGCCAAATCTGTGGAGTAAGAAAGGAGCTGGAAAATGATGGACTCAAAGTCAAATTAATCCAACGCGGAAATATGAATATTATCACGTGCGACTTAAACGCAACTAAGTTTGAAATCATTCCGGTATACCTTAGAGGGAATAATTGGGTTGAAGATTTTCAGAGATTAAATGAAGCGGTAGCAGGTAATGAAATCCCAAAAATTATAATTGGCGACCACAACATACGTATTCGAGAAGAGCAATTTTTTCCAGAAGAAATTTTGGAGACAGCCCCAACATGCAGTATTATTAGGAAATCAAACGACAAAATAACGAAATCAAACGGAAAAAAATATATAGAATTTTGTAACAACAATGGTCTAGCGTTACTAAACGGCAGGATAAATGGGGACGAAGAAGGACGATTTACTTTCGCAAACAAAAATGGCAGTTCGGTAATTGACCTATGTGCGGTGTCCTTGGATTTGATTTCATATGTAAGTAACTTCAAGATTGGTAACGAAATTTGGTCAGATCATTTTCCGATAACATTGGAACTGAAAGCAACTGAAGTATTATATTTAGAAAGCAATACAATTAATTTACTGCCAAAGTTAATATGGAATAATAAAAATAAGAAAAAATATCAGGAGACCTTAAATAACAAAATAATGCAAATGGAACCAAATGGGTCTTTGTGTGCTTTAACCAGTGTCATTTTAGAGGCATATCCTAAACAATCTTGTAAAAGAAATGTTCGTTACAAGAATAAGTGGTTTGATATGTAATGCATGAATTCGAGAAAGAAAACAATGCAACAGCTTCACTCATTCAGGGTTGCAAGGAATACAACGGAGCGAGAAGCTTACGTGGCACAAAGAAGCGAATATAAACGAATATGCAAAGAAAAACAAAAGGAATACTACAGGCATATAGAACAAAGGCTGGATTCAATATCTGATAGTAAGGCATGGTGGTCCCTAGCAAAAGAAATAAAACAGCAGCATAATAATGTTGTTGGGTGTCATATTACGGCTGATATTTTAAAAAATTACTTCGCAACGTTGTTAAACCCATGTAGTCAAGTGCAAAGCATTCAATACGCACCTAACTACGTTTTTGACAGAGATTTTTCACTGGCAGAGATAAAAGCTCAACTCAATAAAGTTAAAGAAAATAAAGCACCGGGAGAAGATCGTATTCCCTATGAGTTCTTCAAATTTTCAACTGATGACTTTCTCATGGAACTGTGTAATTGCTTTACAAGATTTTTTAATGGTTTGGAAGATGTTGACGTGCTTCGCAACAGTATAATTTTCCCAATTTTTAAAAAAGGTGATTTAAACCAAGCCAGTAACTACAGAGGAATAAGTTTACTGAACTGCATTGCAAAACTGATGATGGGTATGATAAATACTAGAATGACAGAGTGGACCAAACGGCAATGCATCTTAAATGAATACCAAGGTGGATTCCGGGAAGGCTATTCTACTGCTGACAATGTGTATAATCTGGTTGCAATAGTAAAAATAAAGCTATCCGAAAATAAAAAAGTATATGCCTTTATTGTTGATTTCAAGGCAGCGTTTGATAGAGTGCCTAGAGAGCAATTGATATACAAACTATACGAAATAGGACTCTCGACAAAAATGGTGCAGTTTATACAAAAAGTATATACAAATACACGAGCGGCTGTGTGGACAGGAAATTAGTTATCGCAATATTTCGAAACGAATACAGGGGTAAAGCAAGGATGCTTGTTGTCCCCAATCCTATTTGCAATATACTTAAATGATTTACATGATTTTCTTGGCAGTGGACTTTATGTAGATGACCTAAACATTCGTTTACTAATGTATGCGGATTATATCGTTATCATAGCAGATGATCCAAATACACTTCAGCGTATGATAAATAAACTTGCTTTGTATTGTGATAGATGGGGAATGGAAGTAAATAAAGCTAAGTCAGAGATAATGATCTTCAGAAATGGTGGCAAAGCAGCGGCAAAAGAAAAATTGACATACAAGGGGAATACCTAAGAATTGTAAACCAATATAAGTATCTAGGGATAACGCTAACGACGAAATTATCATTTACTGCACACATAAACCAAAAAAATGAAGCTGCAAAGGCATGTTTAAACGCAACATGGAAACATTTTATTGCAAAACCATTTGTTTCACTAAACTCTAAATGGAAAATGTTCCTAGCAGTATGTCGTTCGATTTAGAGTTATGGAGCGGAGATTTGGGGAGGCAGTAACTTTGAAGATGTTGAAAAATTATACAGATTCTTTATAAAACGAGTGCTAAAACTTCCGGAAAATCGTCGCATGCTGACGCTTGAAGCATTTAGACGTGAAAAAATTCAGCTGATCTTCTGACTGCCTAGTTTGTGAAAAGTAAATAAAAAATTATAACCTTGTTATAATGTCAAAGAAAAGAAAAAAGCAATGGGGAAATAATCCCAAATTCAAACAACCAAAACCAGGAGGTTCAATCAGTTTCAACAGATTCCAGAGTCTCTCAGATTCCGATGATGAAGATAGCGTACATAGTGCGGAAGTTTTCCAGCCAAAACCAAAAGTTCCGTCTATAGTGGTGGACAGTAGTCACAGCCTAACAAGAGTTATGGGGCTTCTTGGGCAAAATTGTAAGTACAAAAGGATGTCGATAGGAACAAAAGTATCCCCAAATACAAAAGAAGATTGTAATGATGCTCTTCAAAAACTGAAATCAAACAATATGAATTTCTTCACCCACTCCATTGTTGATGAAAAGAAGTTCAAACAAATCTTATTTGGATTACCCAGAATTACTATAGAAACCATCAAAGATGATTTCAAAACTGTTTTCAACATTGAACCATTAACAATAAAGGAAATACGAACGACAAGAAGTAGTCCAGATGATGCAATATATATGATCGAGTTTGACAAAAACCAAGTAAGCAAGAAAGAAATTAAAAAAATAACATATTTCTACAACATTAGAGTGCATTGGAAAAACCCGCAAAAACGGAGACGAGGTCCAAATCAATGTTCAAAATGTGCTATGTATGGACATGGATCTTTAATTTGCCATAGGACATCCGCCTGTTTATTGTGTGGAGGATCACACGATTATTCTACCTGTCAACTGAACAAAACATCAAATAATGGACCAGTAATATATAAATGTCATAACTGCATAACGAAAGGTGCAAATAATTTCAATCACAGAGCTGATGACAAAAATTGTCCTCAACGCAATGAATACCTCGAAATCCGAGCAAAAGTTACAAGCACAAATCGCTCAAATAAATTTCCTAGGACATTTGCTCCTTCAAGTAACTTGCGGGAAGATGAAATCCAGCCAAGCTGTAGCAATGGATTGCCCAGTGGTCACTCTAGATTGATAAACAATTCTAACACATATGCATCAAAAGCCAAAACAAGTACACAGTGTGGAGATAATGACATCTCAAACGAACAAATTTTGCAAATATATTTTGAAGCTATTGATGCTCTACAAAAATGTCAAAATAAATATGACAAAATGAGAGTTCTCGGAATGATGCTCAGATATGTCATATAACCAGAAATCTCAATACAATCTTCATGTTATGCATTTCAATGCACAGGGCATAACAAATCCAGCCTCTATTGTTGAATTGGAGCACGTAGTAAATGAAAGAAACATAGATGTTTTAATGATAAACGAAACCTTTTTGAAGAAAACCCACAAATTCAAACTCAGAAACTTCAAGATTTACACAGAAGACAGATGTAACCATGGAAAGGGAGTTCTTATAGCAATAAGAAATGGCATTCCTCATCAAAAAATTTCGAAAATTCCTACCATATCAATAGAAAACGTTTCCCTAATAATCTACATAAACAAAAGACCAGTCAGGCTGACCTCAGCCTATTGCCCAAAATACACAGCAGAGTTTATTAATGATATTGATAAATTAACAAGTTATCCCAAAGATTTTTTCATTTTCGGAGATTTTAATGCCCATCACCAAAGCTGGAACTGTCACCATAATAACACAGCTGGTCAGCGTTTATACCACCATCAACTTTGTTCTGCTTACTATATCCATAACCCCAAAGATTTCACACGTCATACTCAACGTCAAACTCCGCAATTGTCATTTGTCGTCGACTTGATGCTCACAAACTCTGGGCTTGAGTTTTCCCAAATAGAAACCCATCCACATATTCTAAAGTCAGATCATTCTCCAATGACCTGCAGAATTTTTCGTTCCGTGGACAAACAGCCCAGTAAAATCCGCCTATATCATGAAGCAAATTGGAATAACATCAAGGCGTATGTTAATACTATGATTAAAAACACAAATCTTGAAAGAGCAATTGTAACATCACTTAACGTCGATGATATACTGTCAAAAATCACAAGAATTATCCAACTCGCAGAGAGAAAGGTACCGATTGGTGAGAGAGACTTATGGCAGAGACGACTTTCATCTTTAACGTTCTATTTAATTGGACAGCGTAGAAGATTCCGCCGTAAGTTACAAAGATGTTCCGACGTATCAGAGAGAATAACTGTCATTGGTATACTCAAACAGCTGGACCAGCTGGTTGAACATCACGTGTTAAATGACAGAAACAACAGCTGGAACAATTTTCTACGATCGTTGCCATATGGTAACAAAAAGTTTTGGTTGCTGTCCAAGGCCGTGAGAGGCGCTAAAGCAGTTGTTGGAACTTTAACAACAGATGGCGCTGAAGTAGACAACAACGCAGAAAAAGCTAATATTATTGCACAGGGGTTTACAAATTCCCATAAAATTACTATGAATGAAATCTCGCCCAAAGAACAAAATGTCGTCAAACATATCGAATGGCTTGGGAGACAACACCTAGTCCAAGGGGACAACAACATACCAACATCTATAGAAGAAGTTAAGTGGTTTGTAAAAACATTGAAAAATTTTAAGGCTCCTGGATTAGATGGGATAAAACCAATAGTTTTAAAGAAAATGCCTGAATCAGTTTTCCACATACTTACAAACGTATTCAACTGGTGTTTGAGAAACGGATATTTTCCGAAGCTTTTCAGAAAAGCTAAAGTTTTCCCAGTACTGAAAAGTGGTAAAAATTCGAAGCTAGCCAGCAGCTATAGACCAATTAGCATGCTTAACTGTCTCGATAAAATATTTGAAAAAATAATTCATCACAGAATTAATGAATTTGTGGAAAATAATATGATAATTAAGGAGGAACAATTTGGATTTCGGAAGCAACATTCAACTATACACCAAATCAAACGCATTGTGAATTTAATCACTAAGAACAAAAGGAAGCGTTATAGTACTGGAGTAATTTTATTGGATGTAGAAAAAGCGTTCGATTCAATATGGCACAATGGCTTGATATTTAAACTTCACAAATTTGGATTCCCAATATACATACAAAAAATCGTTCAAAGTTACCTTTCTGAAAGAAGTTTTACTGTTTACGTTGAAGACGAGCATTCGGATGACAAAATAATCCCAGCTGGTTTGCCTCAAGGATCTGTATTATCACCGATTCATTATTCAATATACACGTCCGATTTTAAATTACTTCAAAATCAAACAGCTGCTCTTTATGCTGATGATACAGCAATAATAACATGTGGGAAAGTTTCAAATGCAATTATAAAACGAATGAGACTATCACTATTGCATATTTAAAAAATACTTTGAAAGATGGAAAATAAAAATAAATGAAGGCAAAACGCAGGCGATAATTTTTCCATTCAATAAATCAGCAAAACGAAATCCCAGCAGCTCACTTAACATATCTGGCAATGTAATTGATCTCCAACAATCAGTAAAATACCTTGGCATAATATTAGATAAACATCTAACTTTTAAGGAACACGTTATATATGCATCCGTCAAGGCTATTAAATGTTGTAGAGCCCTATATCCGCTTTTAAATCGAAAATCTAAACTAACAGGTGGCGCAAAAGTAAAAGCAGCTAACAGCTGATGCACCGTCTGGACTTTGTACGGAAACATCTTCAAATCTTGTACCAAAATTCGCTGTAGAGACCGTCGACTGATACCCATTTGCGTGGCACGTCGCCTGGTCGATGTCGACGGCGCTTCCATGACATCCTCGGCTAAAGCAGCAATATTCTCTGCAGAACGGCTACTCCGGGGTCTGCCACGCCTGGCAGCATCTCGTGTTGTTCCAGTCACTTCGAGCGAGCGGCTAAACGTCGCAGTGTTTCACCAGTAGGCGTTGGACGGCCAGGAAATCTGTGCCAAAGTCACCGACCGATTATTGGTCAAATAAATAGTCAGCAATATTCCGCGTTTTGGAGCAGTGTAGCGTAACAATGTTTATTAACGTGCATTTCGCATGTGTTTACTACACAAATGTCAAAACAGAACTGACATTAGGGGCCAATTGCAAAATTTATAGCATTTTCTGATAGGAGGATTACTTTTGCGCCACTTTGTAGATACAAAAAACAAGTTACTGCTCTATAAGATGTGTATTCGTCCAATTATGACGTATGGATGTCAGGTGTGGTCAAGTAGATGTGCGAAAACTCACATTAAAAAATTGCAAATTATCCAAAACAAAAACTTAAAAATTATTTTTGGGCTACATAGGCGATATCCAACTCGCCTCCTACACCAACGCTACCAGGAGGACATGATTATCAAGTTTATTCATAACTTAACAGAGAATTTTGAATGCCGAAACAGATCATCGAACTATAGATTGCTAAGACTTTTGCATGATTAGTTAATCCAAGAGGGTTGAAACCTATAATAAAATTTTGTTTATATTTGCAATAAATATAGTTACAAAGATGTTCCGACGTATCAGAGAGAATAACTGTCATTGGTATACTCAAACAGCTGGACCAGCTGGTTGAACATCACGTGTTAAATGACAGAAACAACAGCTGGAACAATTTTCTACGATCGTTGCCATATGGTAACAAAAAGTTTTGGTTGCTGTCCAAGGCCGTGAGAGGCGCTAAAGCAGTTGTTGGAACTTTAACAACAGATGGCGCTGAAGTAGACAACAACGCAGAAAAAGCTAATATTATTGCACAGGGGTTTACAAATTCCCATAAAATTACTATGAATGAAATCTCGCCCAAAGAACAAAATGTCGTCAAACATATCGAATGGCTTGGGAGACAACACCTAGTCCAAGGGGACAACAACATACCAACATCTATAGAAGAAGTTAAGTGGTTTGTAAAAACATTGAAAAATGTTAAGGCTCCTGGATTAGATGGGATAAAACCAATAGTTTTAAAGAAAATGCCTGAATCAGTTTTCCACATACTTACAAACGTATTCAACTGGTGTTTGAGAAACGGATATTTTCCGAAGCTTTTCAGAAAAGCTAAAGTTTTCCCAGTACTGAAAAGTGATAAAAATTCGAAGCTAGCCAGCAGCTATAGACCAATTAGCATGCTTAACTGTCTCGATAAAATATTTGAAAAAATAATTCATCACAGAATTAATGAATTTGTGGAAAATAATATGATAATTAAGGAGGAACAATTTGGATTTCGTTCGATTCAATATGGCACAATGGCTTGATATTTAAACTTCACAAATTTGGATTCCCAATATACATACAAAAAATCGTTCAAAGTTACCTTTCTGAAAGAAGTTTTACTGTTTACGTTGAAGACGAGCATTCGGATGACAAAATAATCCCAGCTGGTTTGCCTCAAGGATCTGTATTATCACCGATTCATTATTCAATATACACGTCCGATTTTAAATTACTTCAAAATCAAACAGCTGCTCTTTATGCTGATGATACAGCAATAATAACATGTGGGAAAGTTTCAAATGCAATTATAAAACGAATGAGACTATCACTATTGCATATTTAAAAAATACTTTGAAAGATGGAAAATAAAAATAAATGAAGGCAAAACGCAGGCGATAATTTTTCCATTCAATAAATCAGCAAAACGAAATCCCAGCAGCTCACTTAAGATATCTGGCAATGTAATTGATCTCCAACAATCAGTAAAATACCTTGGCATAATATTAGATAAACATCTAACTTTTAAGGAACACGTTATATATGCATCCGTCAAGGCTATTAAATGTTGTAGAGCCCTATATCCGCTTTTAAATCGAAAATCTAAACTAACAGGTGGCGCAAAAGTAACCTTTCGATGTTATGTTAGACGCGATTGGCGGTCAGCAGCTAACAGCTGATGCACCGTCTGGACTTTGTACGGAAACATCTTCAAATCTTGTACCAAAATTCGCTGTAGAGACCGTCGACTGATACCCATTTGCGTGGCACGTCGCCTGGTCGATGTCGACGGCGCTTCCATGACATCCTCGGCTAAAGCAGCAATATTCTCTGCAGAACGGCTACTCCGGGGTCTGCCACGCCTGGCAGCATCTCGTGTTGTTCCAGTCACTTCGAGGCGAGCGGCTAAACGTCGCAGTGTTTCACCAGTAGGCGTTGGACGGCCAGGAAATCTGTGCCAAAGTCACCGACCGATTATTGGTCAAATAAATAGTCAGCAATATTCCGCGTTTTGGAGCAGTGTAGCGTAACAATGTTTATTAACGTGCATTTCGCATGTGTTTACTACACAAATGTCAAAACAGAACTGACATTAGGGGCCAATTGCAAAATTTATAGCATTTTCTGATAGGAGGATTACTTTTGCGCCACTTTGTAGATACAAAAAACAAGTTACTGCTCTATAAGATGTGTATTCGTCCAATTATGACGTATGGATGTCAGGTGTGGTCAAGTAGATGTGCGAAAACTCACATTAAAAAATTGCAAATTATCCAAAACAAAAACTTAAAAATTATTTTTGGGCTACATAGGCGATATCCAACTCGCCTCCTACACCAACGCTACCAGGAGGACATGATTATCAAGTTTATTCATAACTTAACAGAGAATTTTGAATGCCGAAACAGATCATCGAACTATAGATTGCTAAGACTTTTGCATGATTAGTTAATCCAAGAGGGTTGAAACCTATAATAAAATTTTGTTTATATTTGCAATAAATATAAAAATCATATATATTTTATGAAATTTCATAAGGATTTTCCTATCTTTTCCTTTTTAATAGATTTCAACTTATGAGAAACTGTATATTATTTGAAAGAAAAAAAATAACTTACTTGTTGCAATACTTTTAGTTTTATCTCAAACCATGATTAATACATATAAATATTATTAATTGTTATAATGATAGAAGAATTTTAATAAAAAAAAAAAATAAAAAAAAAAAAACTTCCGGAAAGCACGCCTAACTATGTGTTGGCACTAGAAACAGGATACGAGCATGGTTATATTTATACATATACTAGACATTTGAAATACCTGTCAAAAATACTTTTTGATATAGATCACAGTAGGCTACCCCATATATTATCGGTTAAAATAGCAGAAAAACAAATTTTCTGGTACAACAACTTTATTGAACACTTAACAAAATATAATTTATGCCTCTCAAACATGAACAAAACATCTTGGTTGATGCAAGCCATCATCTGGTAGAATAAATAAAAAAAGACAACTTTAATATTTGCATAAGAAGAGCACATGGGTAAAAATAAAACAAGTGTGTCAACATTTTTTGGAAGGTCAAGATTTTTTTGAAATTTGTTATTAATCTGGTTGAGAATTTGAAAAAAATAAAACAATTTGAACCGTTTTGCAAAATTTTGATTTTTTCGCGAGCTATTAAATTTTTCCGAGTGTGTTTAGAAAACCGCAATTTTCTCCGGAAATATTGAACGGATTCGACTGAAATTTTTGCAGGTCGGTCCGAAACATTTCCTAAAATCTAAATATATCATAAACTTTTATTACCAACTGACCATATGAAAAATATTGCAAAATATTTTTTGCATATGCGAATAATTTCACTTTCTGGAGCAGTAATTTGAAATATTTTATATTTAGAATGCGTCCTATATTGACGTCCACCAGAATCGGAAAAAACATTTTGGTAGATCGCGCTTTGTAAAAATTTTCAGCAAATTTACGGACACTACCTTTTTGAAAATATTTTTGGTTCATTATTACAGGACCTCAAGAACTTTACCAATTTTGTCCAAATTTACACAATAGCTGAATCCACTAGTTCTGAGTCCAAAAACGCATTAATTTGTTTTCGGCGGATCAAGTTCTCAGCATCTGGAGCTTCCAAACTGTGGATATGTAATTTGGAATATCTCCGTCAATTCCTAATCAATCTGTACAAAATCAGCGACAAAAGAGACGTGAGAAAAGTCACTTGCATATCTTGTTTCCTAATATATGTTTTCTTAACCCATTAAGAGCCAATTTTTTTACTTTTTGTGTTAAATGCAATGATTTTGGAAAATGCATTATGGACTGGACTGTTCGTGCGGTGGATGTAAAAATTCGCGAATGCAGGATTTATAAATATTTGGAGTATAATTCTGGAGCAACATACTGCAATGCAAACTTTAGCCAAAATCAGATTTCTCTCATAATGAGAGCTAGAGGGGATCTGTTATACCTGAATGGAGTGAAAAGTAGATCAGAAGAAGGGAGGAAATGCTCTATGTGTAATTTGAATGAAGTGGAATCCATACAACATTTTATTGGACGTTGTCCTATATTAAATATATTCAGATCACACTATTTTAATAAAAGAGCTTTAACAGAAAGAGAGGTTATATATATTCTAAACAGTGGTGAAGATTTTAGTTGGCTGAGCCTATACAATTATCTAAGAGATTCACTTAATTATAGAAAAATGTTGATAAATGAATACAACTATTAATATTATATCGTAATTTAATACAAACTCAATTTTCCGTAAAAATATCTTTATTTATGTAATTAAAATAAATGTTTGTCAGTAAGAAGAAATAGTTTGTAACGATTTTTGAAAATAAAGAGAAACTAAACTAAACTAGATCTTGAGTTGCTGTTTATAGGCATCCCAATCATTAGCGACCCCAGTAGATTTAGCCTTATTGAATAGCTTGTTTCAGGTCTTTTTCATAGCCGTTAGCTCAGAAGTCCACCATTGGGGTTTAGTTTTACCCCTGTATCTTGTTTTTGGACAGGCTTCTTCAAGGGATCTATTGATTGATATGGTGATATGATCGACCAGATTATCCAGACCGGCTTTGTCACTCGGTTCGTACAAAAGTTTAGAGTTGAGGACTTTTTTGAAATTCTTCTCATACAGGTGCCACTTTGTCTTCCTTACATTTCTGTGGACGGCGGGTTTAGGCGCTTTTTCTGCGAGTTTGAACTCAATATAATGGTGATCTGAGAATGAGTGGTCGTCCAGTACATTCCACCCAATAATTTTGTCTGACAGCCGGTCAGTAGCAAACGTTACGTCGAGTACTTCTTGTCTGTCTTTAATTGTAAAGGTCGGTTTATTAACTATGTTACAAATACTAAGGTTGGTAGTTAGAATAAAGTCAAGAAGCGAATCACCCCTATTGTTTATATCCGTACTACCCCAGATAATATGATGAGCGTTCGTGTCTGCGCCAATAATCAGCTCGAGCTCGTCAGACGTTGGCAAGTAGCTGGAGACCACCCAATATATGCGATTACCGATCTCCAGGCTAGCAGCTGTTTGGTCTTTAACACTTAAATTAGTCAGGAGAAAGATACTTAGATCTTTTCTGGCCAAAATGCAGGTTCTTGGAGTGCCTTCACAGTTGGCCACAAGCAGTTTAAAGTTGGGTGTCCTAATACCGCACACCCTTCCTCCCTCTACGTAGGGCTCCTGTATCAGGACGATGTCTACTGAGCCTGTGGACAGGCGCAGCAATAGAGCCGCTGATGCTGCTTTAGCGTGTTGGAGGTTAATCTGTAGAATTCTTACCATCATTGGTAATTGACAGATTAACCTCCACCCCGACAACGGTGTTATCGAACTCTTCGTCCGTATCGTCGAGAAGCATGTCACCGCCAGATGCGTCAAAGAGTCCGGAGACTCCCCTCAGCCTCTCTGTGTCCGCAGTACAGCTTTTGTCCTCAGAGAAGGACTTTACAGATCTTCTGTTAGAGTTGGAGTCACCAGAAATAATAGGCGTGGGTACCTCCGCACTTCCAGAAAGTGCCACGGTGGACGACTCACCTTCTGCAGTGGGAGCTATATCCTGCTTGCATATCTTCAAGACTATAGTCTCGAAGCCATATTGTAGGGTTGCACTCGCACTTTGTATATGGGAGGTGGATTCAGCGTATATGATAAGATTGACCTGTCGCTTTTTACCATCCGCCTCACCCACCTTGCTGATTCTCCAATTATGGGCCGGCAGACCAGGATTGGAATCTTTTATTATTTCAGCCGGATTGGAGGGCTCTTCTGTAACCCAGGTGATGGCTCTAGGGTGACTTGGGATGTTGTTTTTTTCGACAACATCCAACTGGGCACCCGGCCACACCTCACCCGCTCGACTCAGAGCAGCCTTATGCAGGTCTACTGATCTGGCATCACCGAAATATAAGAGTTTTACTCTCCCCTGATGCCATCCTGCATCGTTGCAGATTGTTGGTTTGCTCGGCATTTCTCTACGGACATCGAGGTAATGAGCCATAATGGCTGATTGTACATGACTCCATTTGTCCTTGAGGATGGATCCATCCTCACTACTTCCGTCTATAACAGCCATCACTAGACTCTCCTTCGCCACTTCATTGAAGGGCTTGGTGAGTGTCCTGTTGATGGTGACATTAGGCCTCTTGCCTTTTTCGAAGGCAGGGGTTCATCAGGCGATCTGATTCGTATTACTTTATTAGCCGTTAACACAGCTGAATTTGTGGCTCTTTCAGCCGACTCATTGGCCTTAGAAGCATCTATGACGCCTTTAGCCCAGATAAGTGACTCTTTATACCCTACACCACCCTGTGGTACAGGGTATTATGACTTTGTGCATTTGTTTGTAACACCCAAAAGGAGAAGAGATAGATCCATTGTTTATTATACCGATCGACTTGTAATCACTTTCTGAGTCGATTTAGCTATGTCCGTCTGTCTGTCCGTCTGTAGATGTATTTTTGTAATCAAAGTACAGGTCGCAATTATGGCCCGATCTTGACGAAACTTTACACATATATTTTTTTTGGCCCAAGGACGATCCCTATTTAATTTGGTTAAAATCGGTTCAGATTTGGATATAGCCCCCATATATATGTTACCTCGATTTGACATGTAAGCGCTGTAAAAACTTTATTTTATATCCGATCAGTATGAAATTCAGCAGAAAGAGGTCTCTTAGTTTATTAATGAACACTGTTAAATTTGGAAGAAATCGGTTCAGATTTAGATATAGCCCCCATATATACGTTATCCCCGATTTCACATGTAAGCGCCGTAAAAAATTTATTTTATAACCGATCAGTGTGAAATTCGGCAGAAAGATGTTTCTTATTACATGAAGGAATACTGCCAAATTCGGAGAAAATCGGTTCAGATTTAGATATAGCCCCCATATATATGTTACCCCGATTTTACATGTAATCGCTGTAAAAAGTGTATTTTTAATCCGATCAGTACGAAATTCGGCAAAAAGAGGTTTCTTATTACATGAATTAATTCTGCTAAATTTGAAGGAAATCGGTTCAGATTTAGATATAGCCCCCATATATATGTTACTCCCGATTTGACATGTAAATGCTGTAGAAACTGTATTTTATATCCGATCAGTGCGAAATTCGGCAGAAAGAGGTTTCTTATTACTCGAAGGAATACTGCCAAATTCGGAGAAAATCGGTTCAGATTTAGATATAGCCCCCATATATATGTTACCACCGATTTGACATGTAAGCGCTGTAGAGACTGTATTTTATATCCGATCAGTACGAAATTCTACAGAAAGAGGTCTTTTTACATAAATGAGTATTCATATATATGTTCCTCCTGATTTGGTATCAAAGCGCTATAGAAGTTGTACTTTACTTCCGATCATTAATATTTTCCGGAAAGATGTTTCTGAATTTAGGAACAAATATCTTAATTTAGCGATTATCGGCTCAGAATTAGATAATATGTTGCTGCCGACTTACCAATTATTCCAAATTATTATCGCAATGACCTTTATCGCATTGTTAGGGAGGTGTAGGGTATTATATAGTCGGCCCCGCCCGACTTTCTGCCTTTCCTTACTGGTTTTGTTTTTCGGTAAGAGCCGAAACCTCAACAGCCTCCAACTTCGTCAAAACTCTGAGCGCTACACGATGCTAATTGTGCTTCCGTTTTGACGGTCGGACATGACGTTTTCCCCTCACCGCACCACCTGTTGTGAGTACTTGGGGGAGATTTTCACCATTTTTGGTCTTGGCTTTGGCCAACGGACGGACAGTCGGACGATTGGGGAACCGCGCTCCATTGGAACACGAAGGCATCCCCGTCAAGAGAATTTATTTGTATTTTGTCCGTATTAGACCGTAATAGGTACTACGATGTAGGCCTTACAGACTTTGTACAGGTTTTTACTATTGCGTAATAGGTACTGGTAACTATCCGCTATGTGATAAACACGTCCGTTCACTGCGAATGATCAGCAACGACCCCGATAACAATATTACTATTGTTGAAAATCGGAAAACTGTCAGGGGCACAAAGAAGGAAACTGAATAAGATTAACCGGCCGAAGATATTACAGGATGAAGCTGACTGTTCTACATCTACTAAAAGAGTCAGATCTCCCGAAGAGCATAGCGATGAGAAATCAATTAAGAAGAAAAAAAATCACCGACACCCAGCACTTCGGAGAAACCTATTCAATCTACCAAAAAAGGAGTTTCTGGTCAATATCCGTCAATGGTGGGAGGTTAAGTTGATCCTGATGTTGAGAAGGTAAGCAAGTCCACCAAACCATCCATAAAGGAGGGGGCCTCAAACAAAAAGACCAATTCTAAAGGAAAAAGCAAGGTGGCTATAAAAAAGGGCACCATCTTATTCCCAAATAGCCAAAAACATATTCAGGACGAACTACACTATGCCATAATTGATAGCAGTAGTGCGTCTGGCAGAATTCCCGAAGAGCAAGAGAGTATCTTCGAAGATTTGTTCTACACAAAGGTATTGGACCACATTATCCAATCTAATAACAATCCAAGTAATGAGACGTAAAAAACAATCAGTATACTGGGACGACTACCACATAAGACTCAAAGAATACAATAAAATCATTAGATCGGCGAAACGTAACTCTTGGAGGCTTTTCTGTGAACAGGTAGACAGCGTTAACAGCATGTCTAAAAAGAAAAAGTTCCTCTCAAAAACTCATGTCCAAACCGAAACACTGGTGGATGAAACGGGTAAAAGGATGGAAACTCTAGAGGATACCGTAAGGCTCTTGATGAAAACTCATTTTCCGACTGGTAATGCTGGACCAACAGAGGAACAGTTACAGAATGAAAATGTATTGCATCAAGTATCTATTACGGATATATCAGATGGTATGGTTAAAGAAGTGATTAAAAGTTTCTCTCCCTTTAAGGCTGCGGGACCGGATGGAATATTTCCAGCACTTCTGCAGAATGAGGTGGATCTGGTATCAACGCATCTGCCTGGAGTGTTCACTGCATGCCTAACCCAATCGTATACCACAAAAAACTGGCAGGAATCAAGGGTGGTCTTCATACCAAAGCCTGGCAAGGCGAGTTATACGACCCCAAGGGCTTATCGACCCATTAGCCTAACTTCTTTCCTGTTAAAAACAATGGAGCGAATAATTGATAACATGGTCAAAAGTAAAATAGCGGATGACAGGCTAAAATTCAAACAACACGCCTATGTCAAAGGAAGATCAGCGGAAACAGCTCTGCATGAGGTAGTGCACCACATAGAAGAGTCCTTCAGTAAAGAAATGTATACACTTGCTGTTTGCATAGACATTGAGGGCGCATTTAACAATGTACAGACCGATACACTTATCCAGTCCTTAGACGAGTTTCAGTTTGACCGGGCGCTGAAAAACTGGATCAACAATATGCTAAGGAATAGGTGGATTATTTGTGGGTCATATGACGTAGAAATTAGAGACAAGGTAAATCGTGGTATACCTCAAGGGGGCATTTTATCGCCTCTTCTATGGGTTACGACGATACACAGTCTCCTAAAAGCCCTCACCAATGAAGGACTTAAACCAGTCTGTTATGCAGACGACGTTATAATACTTCTAAGGGGCACACATCCAAATCTATTATGCAGAAGAGCTGAAGAGGCACTTAACATAGCATATAACTGGGCACAACCAAGGGGATTAAATGTTAACCCAGACAAAACAGAAATATGGCTATTTACAAGGAAAACGAAGATCCCACGTTTTACCCGGCCTCGATTCCTGAATAAGACAATTGCTATAACTAAAAAGGTAAAATACTTGGGAGTAATCTTGGATCAGAAACTGTACTGGAAAGATCATCTTGAAGAAAGAGGTAATAAGGCCCACAGATGTTGGTCGTTGTGTAGAAGAGCTATAAGTTTAAAATGGGGACTACGTCCAAATATGACTCACTGGCTTTACATGGGCGTGTTTAGACCAATAATCACCTACGCCTGTGTAGTGTGGTGGACATCAATGGACAAGAAGTGCAACGTAATACCTTTGCAAAAAATTCAACGTATGTGCTGTCTAGGCATAAGCGGGGCATTTAGAACTGCACCAACAAAAGCGTTGGAGACTATACTGCACATCCAACCAATAGACATCCGTATAAAGTATGAGGCAGCCCTCACAGCAAGACGTATACAAGTGATGGGTGAATGGATAAATCGAGACCACAACTCGTCCCATCAGAAGATTTTAGAATATCTAGTTTGTCACAGTCATACGCCAGAAATCTCGGACCGCATTCCTGAAGTGCGGCTTACAGCTACCTGTGATACGTTTGTGCCAGACAGGCACTCTTGGGAAAATGGAACTTTGGCCCATGTGCCAGTGGGAACCAGCTGCTACACGGATGGTTCCAAGCGAGGAGGAAGGACGGGTCTGGGACTTTTTATTGATGAACCAGAAGTCGAACTTCACTTCCGCCTCCCTGACCATAACACGGTATTTCAAGCAGAAGTTCGAGCAATCACGGAGTGTGTGAACTGGCTCAGTAACACGACAAAGCCTAAATATGCCAACATCTTCACAGATAGCCAAATGGCGATTAAAGCAATAACTTCGGAAAGGGTCAGATTCAGAACTGTGTTGGACTGTAAAAGAACGATAAATGATTACTCAGCCCATGGTAAATTGCGTATTTGCTGGGTACCAGGACACAACGGAGTGATTGGAAATGAACGGGCAAACAGCTTGGCTTCAAATGGCAGAGAACTTCGAGTAATAAACTTGGAAAATTGGAAACCTTTCGAAGCCGCGAAAAATGAGTTGAAGCACTGGGCAGTGATGCCTCACAAAACTGTGTGGAATAGCGCAACAGTAGGAGCAACTGCAAAGATACTGTGGGGTGACCCAAATGAAAAGTAAAGTTCTGAAACTAAACAAGATCGATATTAGTAAGATGATGAGTGTTCTAACGGGACACTCAAGCTTACAAGCACATCTTCATCGCATAGGACTAGCAGGAAACGACGAATGCAGGGCATGCAGAAAAAACATCGAAACGATGGAACATTTTCTGTGTTACTGCCCGGCTTTCACACATGCAAGATCCCAACATTTCGGGTCCGACATATTACCGGACTTGACTCGGCTCAGAGAATACGACTGGAAGATACTCAGAAAATTCGTGTCTAGTACCGATTTTCTGTAACTCGTGAGGTATAAAAAGATCATAAATAAGGAGCGCACAACAGACCGAACCATTGGCTTAGGTATATGTCCATGGACATGAGACGTTTAAACGTCTCCTCTCTTCAACCTAACCTAAGCAGGGATGATAAATTTGATACTTTAGTACTTTTTTTGGTACTTTTCAGACCCTCAAAGTACCGTGATACTCCCGCGACACATTTGATACTTTTTTTTATCAAACATGTCTTTGCACGAAAATAATATACACTTTTTCAAAAAAATTATATAAGTCGTACACATGCTATTTCGACATGATTCGCCAAGAAATATGTTTGGCTCTTGTATTACAACAAAATTTAGTTTCTTTTTATTGTGTATGAAATCGTGGCATCTACACCAAAAACTCAAATTCGTCTAAAACCATCACGTGGGGTATAATCGCATATCAAAACGTGAAGCAATTCTAACAAGGAGCGATACTGGATAAAAAATTTAAAGTCTATTAATTTTATATTAAAACTTTACCGACATGAATTACCCTTTTTACAGATGATTTTATGCAATATGAAACATCTTTCATCATAATCGGCTAAAAATGCGTTCTCTAGAGAGTCAAGAATTCTAATCGGAAGGTACCTCTATATATGTAGAGTCTAATGGTGTTTTCTTTTCTAAAAAAGGTGTTGCCCTGTCAGAGAGCAGCATTTTAATAATGTCGCCTACACCCTCATGTACTGCGGCATTTTTTATGGTCAGAATCGATAACAAAAATGCAAAAACCTAGCCTTTTAACTCACTAAAAGTAAACTAAAAACAAAGAATACTCCACGGCGCCGCCTAAATAAAGCATCTGTCCAAACTTCATTATAAAAAAGCACGCACGGACACACGCGGTTTTTTTGGGCTGTTCGCTCGACGCAGAAAAAACATCTGTTTTGTAGGGCAGCGTCCACCCCTTCGATTAAATACAGGGCTGAAATGTTGCATTTTTGCCCCGTGCAAGTGCGACATTTTTCACAAAAGAAAACGAAACCTTTCACAGTGCAGCATTTATTTTACAATCGAAGACAAAAAGGCATTTTTGGGGCGAAAGGCATAAAAAATGTAGCATTTTTTGGCACAAAAGAAAACACCATAAATCAAAACATGGACCGAAATGCCCCATTTTCAATAGGGATCAAAAATGATTTTGTATCAATTTCCGTAAATATCGGTTTATATAAAATTTTAGTAGCTTGTTATCAAGAAATTGATTACTGGATCTTACTAATTTGTATCTCAATATTTCAAGAAAAATTTAAACATATTTTAAAATTGTTCCTTTTTGTGTCGAAAAATACCTTTTTAGAACGATTTTTGCACCATTTCGTTACTCTCAATTATCATCCCTGAACCTAAGTAATGAGTTGCACGTTTGAGAGGGGCGTTTTGAAGCTGAAACTGGCATCACAATGCTGTGTCGATGTCCTCGAAAAACTAGTGGAGAGCATCCCCTCACCTTGGGATGGTGCAAAGCTAAAACTGGTAAGGAAAAGCGACATCCCTAAAAACATCTTTCTATGTCAGAGGATGGGCAAGTAAGGTACCGTCAGAGCGCATACTCAGCGTCATTGGCAAACAAGATTCCTGGGGAAGACTTCCACAGGAAAAATTATCCCGATGGTTCTCTCCTGGTGGTAGGCATATACCCGTATTCCAGGGATAGCCTTGTCAACACAAAAGGCATGGCATTTTTCGGGATTTGGAAAATCTTCTTTAAGATTGGAAAAACCCCCATTGGCAGGACAGTAAAATCGAGCCCAACCACGAACGTACCGCCTGCAGTGGCAAACGAAAATAGTGAACAGAAAGAAGCGAGTGAGACAATTCCAAAAAGTGAGGTGGAAGTGGTCGATAACATCGCCAAATTGCCGATAACATCATCAATTTTGCAGAAAGTTCCCAGCAAAGGTTGTGATAAGGATATGGAGAGGGGCACAACAACTCAAAACAAAGAGGGAGCGACAAAAAACCACACCGCCTTCCAAGAAGTGGTTGATAACATTACCAAATTGCCGATAATATCACCAATTTTGCAGAATGTTCCCAGCAATAGTGGTGATAGGAATAGGTACATAGGTACACAAAAAGTAACACCGACTCTACTTGAAGAGTGTGTAATAGGTAGTAAACGAAAGGAGGAGAAAGACTCACTACCAAATAAGGAGGGAGTGCAACCAGATAGGATAGACGACTCCCAAAGGAAACTTTTACTGGAAAGACAATGATTGAGGTCATCCAGATAAACCTCCACCGGAGCGAAACGGCATCCATTGCTCTGATGGACATAATAAATAAAGGCAGGGTTCATGTTGCTTTGGTCCAGGAACCGTGGACTACTAGTGCCAAAGTTACTGGATTAAACCATATGAACTACAATCTTTTCAACGCTAACACAGGTACGCTAACAAGGACTTGCATTTTGTGCCATAAAAACTTATGTTTTATTTTCTCTCCACAGTTGTCAACATCGGGCGCAGCTGTGTTTATGCAAGGTAATGGAAGTATGTACCTGGCGCCAGTATACCTGCCATTCGACGAGCCGACATTGCCACCTACGTCGGAATTACAACGTCTGGTAAGGGAATCCAAAAATACAAGTAATGTGTTACTAGCTGGTTGTGATGCCAACTCACACTATATGTATTGCTTGGGGTTGTACTGACACCAATAAAAGGGGACAAGCCCTTATAAAATTTTTGAATACTAACGATCTCCTAACTCTCAACATAGGGAACAAGGCGACCTTTGTTAACAAAATTAGGGAAGAAGTATTAGATATAACGATATGCTCAGAAAACCTCATTGATGGGATCCATGAGTGGAGGGTCGGAATTACAACGTCTGGTAAGGGAATCCAAAAATACAGGTAATGTGTTACTAGCTGGTTGTGATGCCAACTCACACTATATTGCTTGTGGTTGTACTGACACCAATAAAAGGGGACAAACCCTTATAGAATTTTTATACCCTACACCACACTGTGGTACAGGGTATTATAACTTTGTGCATTTGTTTGTAACACCCAAAAGGAGAAGAAATAGACCCATCGTTTATTATACCGATCGACTTAGAATCACTTTCTGAGTCGATTTAGCTATGTCCGTCTGTCCGTCTGTCTGTCTGTCTGTCTGTCCGTCTGTCTGTCTGTCCGTCTGTCTGTCTGTGCATGTATTCTTGTAATCAAAGTACAGGTCGCAATTATGGTCCGATCTCGACGAAACTTTACACATATCTTTTTTTTTGGCCCAAGGACGATCCCTATTGAATTTGGTTAAAATCGGTTCAGATTTAGATATAGCCCCCATATATATGTTAGCCCCGATTTGACATGTAAGCGCTGTAAAAACTTTATTTTATATCCCATCAGTATGAAATTCGGCAGGAAAAGGTTTCTTATTACATGAATGAACTCTGTTAAATTTGGAAGAAATCGGTTCAGATTTAGATATAGCCCCCATATATACATTAACCCCGATTTGACATATAAGCGCTGTAAAAATGTTATTTTATATTCGATCAGTGCGAAATTCGGCAAAGAGGGGTTTCTTATTACATGAAGGAATACTGCTAAATTCGGAGAAAATCGGTTCAGATTCAGATATAGCCCCCATATATATGTTACCCCCGATTTGACATGTAAGTGCTGTAAAAACTGTATTTTATATCCGATCAGTGCAAAATTTGGCAGAAAGAGGTTTCTTATTACATGAAGGAATACTGCTAAATTCGGAGAAAATCGGTTCAGATTTAGATATAGCCCTCATATATACGTTACCCCCGATTTGACTTGTAAGCGCTGTAAAAATGTTATTTTATATCCGATCAGTATGACATTCGGCAGAAAGAGGTTTCTTATTATATGAATGAACACTGTTAAATTTGGAAGAAATCGGTTCAGATTTAGATATAGCCCCCATATATACGTTACCCCCGATTTGACATGTAGGCGCTGTAGAGACTGTATTTTATATGCGATCAGTACGAAATTCGACAGAAGGAGGTCTTTTTACATGAATGAGTATTCAGGGAAGATCGGTTCAGATTTATATTGATTGTTCCTCCTGATTTGGTATCAAACCGCTATAGAAGTTGTATTTTACTTCCGATCATTAAAAATTTCCAGAAAGATGTTTCTCAATTTAGGAACGAATAGTGCTTAATTTAGCGATTATCGTTTCAGAATTAGATAATATGTTTCTACCCATTTACCAATTATTCCAAATTATTATGGCAATGACCCTTATTGCATTGTTAGGGAGGTGTAGGGTATTATATAGTCGGCCCCGCCCGACTTTCTGCCTTTCCTTACTGGTTGAATACTAACGATCTCCTAACTCTCAACATAGGGAACAAGGCGACCTTTGTTGACAAAATTAGGGAAGAAGTATTAGATATAACGATATGCTCAGAAAACCTCATTGATGAGATCCATGAGTGGAGGGTTTCGGATGGACACTCCTATTCGGACCACCGTTATATAAGGTTTAAAATTACACGGTCACCGCCTGACCCAATAAGTTTCCGTAATAAGGCTAAAACCGACTGGGCCAAATCCGGCAATCTGCTTAGAAATCGATTAGGCCAGCCTAAACACGATTATATATGTACAAGAAGATATCAATGTGAGGAGGATTACGGAGGCTCTTGTAAAATCATTCGAAGATAGTTGCCCGCTTCGAGAAAGGACAAATACGCACGATTGGCAAGGATGTCCGCAGGCTTTACAACAGAGCTCGACGTAAAAAGCTGTCAGTATATTGGGATGACTACAACAGAAGACTCAAATAATACAATAAAATCATTAGACTGGCGAAACGTAACTCCTGGAGGCTTTTCTGTGAACAGGTAGACAGCTTTAACAGCATGTCTAAAATAAAAAAGTTCCTCTCAAAAACTCATATCCAAACCGAAACACTGGTGGATGAAACGGGTAACAGAATGGAAACTATATGTTTAGGTTAGGGAGGCAGCCTTATTTTTTTTATACAAGCTCACATAGACCAGTTTAGGTCCCTAGTGTTACCACGGGCTGAAATGCCCCGCATCGAAACCAACCTGTTTGATATACAAATTTATCGATAGTACGAATATCGGTACTGGAAAGATATGTTAGGCTGCCTAGAAAGGCCGACCCCAGTATGTCCAGTCGTCATTTACTCAGAGCGGGGCAGTCGCATAGCAAGTGCTCAATGCTCTCCACTTCTTCCTCATCTCCACAGCTTCTGCAGAAGTCATTAGAGTCAATACCTAATATTTTGGCGTGTTCGCCGATCAAGCAGTGTCCCGTCATAACTGATACTAACGTAATATTTGCCTCTCTAGTGCGAGGAGATATTTTGATCTTCATACCTTGGCCAGATTTGTCTAGCTACCCTGCAGGTGACGATTCCTGTCCATCTTTCGCTGGACTGCCTGATTGCCTCTTGCCTAAGCCAAAGCTTGCACGTGGATAGTGGCGCACCAATATATGCAAATTCTTCGAGAATTTGTAATATCGTCCCTTTCCTAGCAAGTTCATCGGCTTTGCAGTTCCCCGGGATATCCCTATGCCCAGGCACCCATATGAGGTGTATATTAAACTGCTCAGCCATCTCGTTAAGAGATCTGCGGCAGTCGAGGGGTGTTTGTGAATTTAGGGATGTTGCCTCCAGAGAATTGATGACAGCCTGGCTGTCCGAGTAAATGACAACGCCAGTGTTGGTTACTATGTTGCGACTCAGCCACTTGGCGACTTCCCATATTGCCATTATGTCGGCTTGATAGACACTACAGGTATCTGGTAGTCTGTGAGCTATATCCAAAATTAGCTCTGCACAGTGTACTCCGAAGTCAAACTTTTGATCAAGCTTCGAACCATCCGTGTAAGAGTGGAGATGGTTTCTATTACCTGGCATTCTTCCAACCCATTCATCTCTGGTGGGAATCATAGTGATGTAATTTCTCTCGAAGGTATCCACAGTTGGTATATAATCCACTCGGTCGGTTACCACTACACTTTGATATTCTCATGTGACCGTAGTTTTTGTACCTCCACATTGATAGGCAGTTTAATCTTATTGCCGCTTTGGTTGCAACTTCTCTCGCCACAATATTAATCGGCAGTATATGGAGTAGGGCTTGTAGAGACTCGGTCGCTGTAGTCCTTAAGGCCCCGCTTATGCTCAGGCAGGGAGTTCTCTGAACCTTTGTTAGTAGGTTGGTGATGGTTAGTTTGTCAGTTGCCGTCCACCATACCACAATGCCGTATAGCAGTATAGGACGAACTACTGCTATATATATCCAGTGGACGATTTTAGGAGAGAGGCCCCACCGCGACCCTACAGCCTTTTTGGAGGAATATAAGGCGACGTTAGCCTTCCTTACACGTTCCAATACATTAAGTCTAAATAACAGTTTTCTATCTAGAATTATTCCTAAAAATTTTGCACTTTCAGAAAAGACTAGATCTGTTCCATTTATCCGAGGTGGAGGTTGCACATGTGGGACTTTATTCATCCTAGTAAAGAGAACCAATTCTGTCTTGTTTGGGGTTATGCCCAAACCGCTGCTTCCGGCCAATCTAGCCAATTTCTTCAGAGCCACCTGTAGAATGTCTCGGAGGACGTTTTCGAATTTGCCACTCACTGCTATTGCAACGTTCCAATACGTTAAGTCTAAATAACAGTTTTCTATCTAGAATTATTCCTAAAAATTTTGCACTTTCAGAAAAGACTAAATCTGTTCCATTTATCCGAGATGGAGGGTCCACATGTGGGACATTGTTCATCCTAGTAAAGAGAACCAATTCTGTCTGGTTTGGGTTTACGCCCAAACCGCTGCTTATGGCCCATCTAGCCAATTTGTTCAGAGCCAACTGTAGAATGTCTCGGAGGACGTTTTCGAATTTGGCACTCACTGCGATTGCCACGTCGTCCGCATATGCCCCGACCTTACAGCCACAACGTTCTAGATCTAGCAGGATTTCATTTACCGCTAGGTTCCAAATTAGTGGAGACAGTACTCCTCCTTGTGGGGTCCCTCTTTTTACAAACCTTGTTAGTGTTGTGGGCCCAAGACATGCTGTTATGCGTCTTCTGTTGAACAGACTTTGAATTAGTCTAATCAAACTACAGTTAACTTTTAGATGTGACAGTGCCGCAATTACTGCATCTGAGTGAATGTTGTTAAAATCCCCTTCTATGTCAAGCAATGCCACCATGGTGAATACCTTGAAATGCAGGGACGATTCGATAGTGCTCACAGGTTCGTGCAGGGCTGATTCTGTAGACTTCCCCTTATTGTAAGCATGTTGGTTCACCGACAGGAGTTTTGTATCCAGGTTTTCCCTAATGAAATAATCTAAAAGTCTTTCCAGACTTTTCAATAGGAAAGAGGATAGGTTAATTGGTCTGAAGTCTTTTGGCCAATTGTGCGATATCTTCCCCGCTTTGGGTATGACTACCACTTTGGTATCCCTTCATCGATTCGGGATATACAACTTTAAAGTAAACAACGGTTACATTTTTAGTCTTTTATTTACTTTTTGGAACAGGAAAAACATTTTAACAGTTTAAATCAGTAGTAAAAAAAATTAATACTAAAACTGGTTCACAAAATCTTACGAAGTATTACTAAAAATGCTACCGTTGACGGCGAAGACTTCTCTTGGAATCAGCTGTTGTTTTCTCCTCCTCTGGTTCGTTACCAAGTTGTCTGTCACGGTGATCTTGGTGTTGCCACAGCCACTCCCTCTCCAGTGACCAAGTCATGATCCGACACCTGATCCGCTTGGAACGATGTTCTCCTAGTTTGTGTGTTTCGCACAACTGGAAGTTCGGTGGACTGCGTACTCTGAGATGGTGTTGATAAGTCTTGAGAGAATGTCTGAGGACTCGGTAGAGGTGTTTCTGTTGTTTGAGAATTCGGTAGAGGTGTTGCTGTTGTTTGAGAACTCGGTAGAGGTGTTTCTGTTGTTTGGGGATGTTCAGGCTCAGTATTATTGGCGACGAAAGCTGGCTTGAGTCGATCTACCGATATATTCACGTCCTTGTTCTTTATTCGTATCGTATATAACCGATCTGAAATTCGTTGCACTATCTCAAACGGTCCAGTGTAAGGTGGTTCATGTGGTCCTCGTACTGCGTCCGTGCGAAAAAAAACGTGAGTGCAGTCATCGAGGTTTTTGAAAATAAACATTTTGTTTTTGTTGTGGTGCGACACTGGAATTGGTCGCAGGAAGTTGAAGATCCGAAGGCAAAGCTTGAAGATCCTCTTTGACAGCTGTCCTTAATCCGATCAAAACAGTTGGAAGTATATCGATCCACAATACTTGTGAATGACACATTAAAGCTGGTTTGAAAGATTTTGTGCCATCTCTCAATCATTCCATTCGATTGTGGATGATAATCCGGTGTTCGAGTACGTTTCGAACCTATTAAATTCGCTAGGCCCTTGAATAACGCGGACTCGAATTGTGTGCCCTAGTCTGTCGTAATAATCTTAGGACAACCAAAGCGTGAAGCGTTGGACCAAAATGAAGTCGCGACCGTCTGGGCCGACAGGTCTCTCAGAGGCACAGCTTCAGGCTATCGTGAAAATCGATCGATCATGGTGAGACAATATCTATAATCCTGTACTAACGGCATTATCACGATGTCCAAATGATGATGGCCGATTGCCTGGGACTTCTATCTTGCCCGAAGTAAGGCGGTTGTGTCTGGTGATCTTTGCTCTTTCGGACGATATGCAATTCCGAGACCAATTTAGGATTTGTTTCTTCATTCCAGGCCATACGTATTTCTCACGTATCTGTTGAAGACTAGCACGGCCGCCAGGATGTGAAAGGTTATGAATTGAATTGAAAATTTGGTGACCTAGTGACTCAGGAACATACATGCGAACATATCCTGTGGATACGTCACAGTATACTAATGTCGTATCAAAATGTACTATTTATAGTTTTAAAGAATTTGCACCATCCAAAATAGTTTTTAACTCTTCGTTCATCTCTTGAGCTGATTGGAGTACCATTAAAGTGACTGATATTGGCATTGAAATTGCGTTAAGGCGGCACAGTGCATCCGCCACTGCGTTTTCAGAACCCGACAAGTACAAAATTTCTGTAGTGAATTGCGAAATGAAATCAAGGTGCCTCAAGTGTTTTTCAGACACTGATTATGATGAAACCACGATTCGATCGGCCAAACACAAGTTTATTGTATAGGTAGGAAGGTTCTTTAGTGTATATTACTTTGTGCAATTGTATAAGACATTTTAATTTAAAATATTTTTTCAGGCTCTTATTGAATATTTTGTATGTACAATTAGAGATACTGTCAAAACGTTTTTTATTAAAGATATATCTGGCGATGCTGTTAAAATCTGTATTCAATTTCGCAAATTCCGTATTGTTACAGTTGGCGAATAGCTCACAACCATACATCAAGACTGGAATTAAGTATGTTTTAGCCAAGAGCATGCGAATATGCACTGGAATTGATGATTGAACAGCACATAGGTTAAGTAACATCCCATAAACTTTTCCGATGGCACTGCTAATGTGGTTGCTCCAAGATAGGGTTTCGTTAAATACTACACCAAGATTCGCAGCAGATTGAACAATTTCAATTTGGGAATTGCTAATATTAATGTTAAAGTTGCTCCATTCTCTGCAAATAGTTTTCTGGCGGGATATTACCAAGCATTTCGATTTGGAAGGGTTAATGTGCAGACTATTGTTGTCAAATGCCTTGCTGTGATCAAGTAACACGAGAAATGAGACCATGTTTTCATCCAATGTCTCTCTGATGTATTCGGTAACATATATTAATGCGGTTACACAGCTTCTCATTGATCGAAATCCAGATTGTCTTTCAGTTAGTAGGTTATATTTATGTAAGTATTCATTAATTTGACTGTAGATTTTCCAGAACCTTCGAAACAAACGATAGTATGGCAATTGGTCGAAAATCGTTGTTCGTTTTGATTGATTTTGGCATGTTTCCATGAGTTGGTAAATGTAGATTTTGTGAGAATGGTGTTAAAAATATGCATGAAGTAGGGCAACATATGAGGTAGTATTATTTTTATGAATTTTGGGTGTAAATTATCCAACCACATAGCATTTGATTTCATAGCTCTGAAACTATTTAATGTTTCAGTGAGATTGACACATCTAAAATAAAACATATCATCATTCAAAATATTGCTGTAGGAAGCATATATATTAGATGTTGTATCAATAGATCTATCTGCAATATCGTATACCACGAAACGCTTGTTTAATTCGTTAACATCAACATCAGTTAAAACATCAGTTTTCTTCCGTCCGATACCAATGTCTTTTATAATTCTCCACTTAGAACCACTATCTACGGCTGAAGAAAATGTTCTTCGTAAGAATGCGGATTTGGCAGATGATATCATTTTGCTCACCTTTCTTCTTGCTTGCTTAAAGATATTGTATAGAGTGGGTGTCCTGTATCTTTTCCATCTTCTGTGTAATTCATCTCTCTCAATAATGCAGCGTTTTATTACATTGTTAAACCATGGTGGTTGTTTCGGTTGAACTAATTTGCACTTTACTGGGACAGGAGTCAAACATGTTTTGTATATTTGTTTCCATAAACAGTACTTGGTCGTCGACAGATTCAAGGCTGTAGATATCATACCATGGAGTAACTTGTAGTAGTTGAGCCAGCGAATTAAAATCAATATTTTTAAAATCTCGATAGATTATTTGGTTAGGAACGTCATTTACACACGTATCAAATATTAAGAAAATGAGATCGTGTTTTGAAAACGCTGAAGCCGTCAATTGATCATATAGCAGAACCTTTCCAGGTTCGTTGACAAAAAATGCATCAAGAAGACTACTTTTAAATCTTGAAAAGTGAGTTGGGATGTGTGTGTTTACTGCATGGAGTCCAATTGAAAGCATTGCATCCGAAAGAGTATTACTAATCAATAGATCGCTATTAAAATCACCCGATATTATAATTTCATTGTACTCAGTACATATATTTTCTATTGAATTAGTTACGAGATTAACTGGTGTGCGATTACTTGGTCGATATACAACTCCAACTAAAATTTTACCGCCTCCTACTTTAACTTCAAGGAATAAATATTCATTCGGACTAGTGTTGTCAGATTTAAGTATTAAATTGCATTTTATTCCACTCTTTACGTACATACAGACACCACCAGCATGTGTTTGCCTGTCAGCTCTATAAAGTTTGATTTCGTCGCATATACGAGGATCAAACCAAGTCTCTGAAACACATATAATGTCAATCCCCGATGAAGTGAAAATGTGCCGCATCTCGTCCATTTTATTGTTCAGACTTTGGGCATTTAAGTGGACAACTCTAAGAACAGGTTTTTGCTTTGAAAAAATTCTTAGCATACAATAAATATTGTCTTTGGAACTGAATCCATTATTACAGATGAGATATTGCAACGCAGTGGAGATGTTAGGATTTGGTATATGAAACCAGTAAGGAAAGGCAGAAAGTCGGGCGGGGCCGACTATATAATACCCTACACCTCCCTAACAATGCGATAAGGGTCATTGCCATAATAATTTGGAATAATTGGTAAATGGGTAGAAACATATTATCTAATTCTGAAACGATAATCGCTAAATTAAGCAATATTCGTTCCTAAATTGAGAAACATCTTTCTGGAAAATTTTAATGATCGGAAGTAAAATACAACTTCTATAGCGGTTTGATACCAAATCAGGAGGAACAATCAATATAAATCTGAACCGATCTTCCCTGAATACTCATTCATGTAAAAAGACCTCCTTCTGTCGAATTTCGTACTGATCGCATATAAAATACAGTCTCTACAGCGCCTACATGTCAAATCGGGGGTAACGTATATATGGGGGCTATATCTAAATCTGAACCGATTTCTTCCAAAATTAACAGTGTTCATTCATATAATAAGAAACCTCTTTCTGCCGAATTTCATACTGATCGGATATAAAATAACATTTTTACAGCGCTTACAAGTCAAATCGGGGGTAACGTATATATGGGGGCTATATCTAAATCTGAACCGATTTTCTCCAAATTTAGCAGTATTCCTTTATGTAATAAGAAACCTCTTTCTGCCAAATTTTGCACTGATCGGATACAAAATACAGTTTTTACAGCGCTTACATGTCAAATCGGGGGTAACGTATATATGGGGGCTATATCTGAATCTGAACCGATTTTCTCCGAATTTAACAGAGTTCATTCATGTAATAAGAAACCTTTTCCTGCCGAATTTCATACTGATCGGGTATAAAATAAAGTTTTTACAGCGCTTACATGTCAAATCGGGGCTAACATATATATGGGGGCTATATCTAAATCTGAACCGATTTTAACCAAATTCAATAGGGATCGTCCTTGGGCCAAAAATAAGATATGTGTAAAGTTTCGTCGAGATCGGACCATAATTGCGACCTGTACTTTGATTACAAGAATACATGCACAGACAGACAGACGGACAGACAGACGGACAGACAGACAGACGGACAGACAGACAGACGGACAGACAGACAGACAGACAGACGGACAGACGGACATAGCTAAATCGACTCAGAAAGTGATTCTAAGTCGATCGGTATAATAAACGATGGGTCTATTTCTTCTCCTTTTGGGTGTTACAAACAAATGCACAAAGTTATAATACCCTGTACCACAGTGTGGTGTAGGGTATAAAAATTGATGGAGCATTCTGACTTATAATATTTTAAACTAATTATACCCTACTCCACACTGTGGTACAGGGTATTATAACTTTGTGCATTTGTTTGTAACACCCAAAAGGAGAAGAAATAGACCCATCGTTTATTATACCGATCGACTTAGAATCACTTTCTGAGTCGATTTAGCTATGTCCGTCTGTCTGTCTGTCTGTCTGTCCGTCTGTCTGTCTGTCCGTCTGTCTGTCTGTGCATGTATTCTTGTAATCAAAGTACAGGTCGCAATTATGGTCCGATCTCGACGAAACTTTACACATATCTTTTTTTTGGCCCAAGGACGATCCCTATTGAATTTGGTTAAAATCGGTTCAGATTTAGATATAGCCCCCATATATATGTTAGCCCCGATTTGACATGTAAGCGCTGTAAAAACTTTATTTTATATCCCATCAGTATGAAATTCGGCAGGAAAAGGTTTCTTATTACATGAATGAACTCTGTTAAATTTGGAAGAAATCGGTTCAGATTTAGATATAGCCCCCATATATACATTAACCCCGATTTGACATATAAGCGCTGTAAAAATGTTATTTTATATTCGATCAGTGCGAAATTCGGCAAAGAGGGGTTTCTTATTACATGAAGGAATACTGCTAAATTCGGAGAAAATCGGTTCAGATTCAGATATAGCCCCCATATATATGTTACCCCCGATTTGACATGTAAGTGCTGTAAAAACTGTATTTTATATCCGATCAGTGCAAAATTTGGCAGAAAGAGGTTTCTTATTACATGAAGGAATACTGCTAAATTCGGAGAAAATCGGTTCAGATTTAGATATAGCCCTCATATATACGTTACCCCCGATTTGACTTGTAAGCGCTGTAAAAATGTTATTTTATATCCGATCAGTATGACATTCGGCAGAAAGAGGTTTCTTATTATATGAATGAACACTGTTAAATTTGGAAGAAATCGGTTCAGATTTAGATATAGCCCCCATATATACGTTACCCCCGATTTGACATGTAGGCGCTGTAGAGACTGTATTTTATATGCGATCAGTACGAAATTCGACAGAAGGAGGTCTTTTTACATGAATGAGTATTCAGGGAAGATCGGTTCAGATTTATATTGATTGTTCCTCCTGATTTGGTATCAAACCGCTATAGAAGTTGTATTTTACTTCCGATCATTAAAAATTTCCAGAAAGATGTTTCTCAATTTAGGAACGAATATTGCTTAATTTAGCGATTATCGTTTCAGAATTAGATAATATGTTTCTACCCATTTACCAATTATTCCAAATTATTATGGCAATGACCCTTATCGCATTGTTAGGGAGGTGTAGGGTATTATATAGTCGGCCCCGCCCGACTTTCTGTCCTTCCTTACTGGTTTTAATGTAAAAAGGAAAGTGTAAATAATATGATAAGTCAAACATTTATTTGGGAAAGTTGGTATTATTTTGTGTTTGCATTTCCTTATCTGGAAGAAAAAACTTGCTTAGTTGTTCCAACGACTCGATGCGCAAACCAGGATCGGAACTAACACATTTTACATATACGAACCCGCGTAATGTAAATGTGGTTGAAATCTTGTTCTGTTTTTTTTTTAATTTCAGAGCAGATTGCAGAATTCTGTAGTTGGTGCTGGTGAGATCTACATTCACAAAGATTCGTTGTCCTGAATCAAATCCACACAGGTTTAATGTTAATTGAGACTTTGTTGTTTTCTTGAACTGCGATATTGCTTTTAAGATCACATTTCTCTCTTGGGGTGTAAATAATTTTACCATGACTGCACCGTCCATTTAATTTTTATTTTGCGGAGTTGGAATTTTTAGAGAATTACACAAATATGAAAATGTATTGTGTAAGGTCTCATTTTCACAAAAGGGAATTCCGAAAATACGAAGATTAGTAGATACTTTTAAATTTTCTTGGTGAGTTAATTTTGTCTTTTTTTTATCAATTTCGTTCTTAATTTCTGTTAATTCAGGAATATGAAGTTCTACTTTAGTTACCCTTTCATCTAGATCGAGTACACTATTCGTTATTTCGGTTATTTCCTTTTCCACATCTGTCATTGCTTCACTGATGCTTTTCTTTACACTAGAGGTGGCAAACTATCGATAGTGGCGCTATTGCATAGCTTTAAAAAAAGCTATCGATATATCGATTCTCAACTATCAAATCTTAATAAAAATATCGATATATCGACGATACTATCGTGATACTATCGAATTTTAGTAGTCCTCAAAGAAAAGCTTTTATACGTAAAATAAATAATTCAAGAGCGCCCCAGTAGGTGAGTTGGTAGCGTGCTCGCCTATGAGTTTGGGGGTCGTGGGTGCGATTCCCACCAGAGGCTCTGGTCTGTCGCTGTAAAATCTAGCCACAAGGTTTTTGTAACCCGGCTTCCCTGGACCGTAAAATTAGAATATAAATTTACTTTGTATTGTAACTCATATAAATAAATAAATAAATTATTCAATTTGTTTAGTTCAATTTTTTTAGTTCAATGCAGAAAAACTAAACTGATTACTTCCATTTTTTTAATGTATACGAGTTAAAAATGGGATCAATAGATATTTTTTTTTTAACAAACAACATACCTACATTTTTGCTTTTAATTTCGTGCGCCTGTCCGAAATTAATTGTCCAGTTTTGCTGAACATTCTTTCTTGTTACAGCTAAACCCAGTTATGTACTCCCATACTGTAGACTTTGTTGTCTCAATAAGAAAAGTATTACAAAGTTATTAATTGCCTAGAAGATTTGACGTGTTTCCACTTGTTTTATGTGATTTTGGCATGGTATGCATTTTGCCTGTTTGTGTCGGAACTTAATGCAAAATGCCTCCAAACGTCCGAACTGCATTTGCTGGATCTTTTCTTGGCTTAATAATCTGTGCTTCAATGTTACAATTTTAGTGGCGGATCATTCCGGATTCACTATCGATAGTGACCAAAAATATCGATAGTTTTAAAATATTAAATAATCTTAGCAGAAAACAATCGATAGTCACAAAAAATTAAACTATCGATACTATCGATAGTGCCATCGATAGTTTCCCACCTCTACTTCACACACTCTTCTATTTTAGGCGTGTTTTCGTTACACCATACGTGCTTAATTTGTATGGGGAGCTAAGCACTTTTAAGCACTATTAGTTCCCGATGAAGTTTGGTGCTTGTGTTCATGTCTTAATCGAGTATGATGTTGCCAGATTGGGCACCCTATATTTAGCAATATGGCATCCCATTTTTGGAGAGATTTTATCAATTATTGTGAATTAACGGGAAGAAGAAGAACAAAAATGGGAAATTATTTTAATATTTGCAAAAGAGTGTAAACAATTGAACATAGAATAGTAAATATATGTTTTATAAATACTTTTCACGAATTTTTTGTCTGTTTCGCATTGTTCTTTCTTCGCAACTCATGACACCATTGCTACCAGATAGTGAAAATCCGCCATTTATTGTTTATGTGCCAGTTAGTGGTGCTAGCTTGTAACGAAAACATGCCTTTTATTAATCATTATTTCGTTTTGTTTGGCAAATTTTTGTGATTCTTGTTTTATGTGATTTTGGCATGGTATGCATTTTGCCTGTTTGTGTCGGAACTTAATGCAAAATGCCTCCAAACGTCCGAACTGCATTTGCTGGATCTTTTCTTGGCTTAATAATCTGTGCTTCAATGTTACAATTTTAGTGGCGGATCATTCCGGATTCACTATCGATAGTGACCAAAAATATCGATAGTTTTAAAATATTAAATAATCTTAGCAGAAAACAATCGATAGTCACAAAAAATTAAACTATCGATAGTGCCATCGATAGTTTCCCACCTCTACTTCACACACTCTTCTATTTTAGGCGTGTTTTCGTTACACCATACGTGCTTAATTTGTATGGGGAGCTAAGCACTTTTAAGCACTATTAGTTCCCGATGAAGTTTGGTGCTTGTGTTCATGTCTTAATCGAGTATGATGTTGCCAGATTGGGCACCCTATATTTAGCAATATGGCATCCCATTTTTGGAGAGATTTTATCAATTATTGTGAATTAACGGGAAGAAGAAGAACAAAAATGGGAAATTATTTTAATATTTGCAAAAGAGTGTAAACAATTGAACATAGAATAGTAAATATATGTTTTATAAATACTTTTCACGAATTTTTTGTCTGTTTCGCATTGTTCTTTCTTCGAAACTCATGACACCATTGCTACCAGATAGTGAAAATCCGCCATTTATTGTTTATGTGCCAGTTAGTGGTGCTAGCTTGTAACGAAAACATGCCTTTTATTAATCATTATTTCGTTTTGTTTGGCAAATTTGAGTTCAATTAGTTGAATTATTTTAGGAGATTTGTTACGAGTTGACGTAGGAGTGTGGTTTTCGTTACGCAATCTCTTTGTTATTGGAGTGGAGATAGACGCTCTATTTATACGTGCACTCATCTTCGTTTGGGAAACAATGTTTTTTTCCGTTAACTTAAACAAATTTTAATATTGTTGACTACTAAACCATAAGAATCAACTCTGGATTATGGTAGTGATTTTTAATCTGTAGTACTTGAAAATATAATTTCTTTGCTGGCAACACTTTTTTAATCAACTCCGAAATTGTCGGAGTGAAACAGCTGGAGTTGACAATTTACACTGTTTGTTTTTATTTTGTACACGGATTAGTTGTCTCTTTCCCGATATTGAGTGCTTTATTGCAATTTTCTTTTAATATTATTAAAGTAAATTTGTAAATTAAAACGCGAATTTCTTCATCAACGCTCGAAAAGCTGGAGCACAAATATGCTTGGATGGGAGTGGTCTTTGTGAAGTTTTGCCTGAGGTACAACCGAGCCCACGACGATGCTGCTATGTGGAGTTATTTGTGACTTTTCCGGACCGGCAAAAAAACACGTCCAACAGGTAATCGTTTATTATTATAAGCAAGCAAGTCTCTGTCATATGTGCTATAATTTCTCTCTGCCGCAGATAATTTTTGGGAGCAAAATCCGAGTGGCCAAATTCCATTTGCTTTTTGTTCCAACACAGCTCCAATGGCGATGTCCGATGCGTCGGTTGTAAGGGCCAAATCTGAATTGGGTGCTGGATGAGCTAGCATAGTTGCTTCACGAAGGCTGCGTTTACAAGATGCAAAAGCATTTTCAGCTTCAAGTGTCCAAGGAACCTTGCTCATATAATTTTTCTTGGAGTCCTTAAGGAATTGAGTGTGTGGTGCCTGTAGCTGAGCGGCATATGGAATGCAACGACGATACAAATTTACGACACCGAGCAATCTGCGAAGCTCGCAAATAGTTTCAGGTTTCAATAGCGGCAACACGATCTGATGGAGGTGTACAACCATTGCCGTTGATGATGTTACCAAGAAACCGTACATCAGATTGTCCAAATTTACGTTTACTGACGTTGATTGTTAGATCGTATTGTTGAAAATCTGCAGTAAATGTATTTGGTGTTCTTCAATAGACTGAGACATAGCAATCATATCGTCAATATAACAATAAACAAAATCAAGACCTCTCAAAACGGAGTCCATAAACCTCTGAAAGGTTTGTGTGGCGCTTCTCAACTCGAATGGCATATATAAAAATTCCACAAGTCCAAAAGGGGTGCACACTGCTGTCTTTTCGTTGTCCTCCACAGCCATTGGTATTTGGTAATAAGCCTTAAAAAGGTCGAGTGTAGAAAAAACTGACACCATATAATTTCATAAAAAAAATAGTTGATGTTGATTGGGTATCGGTCAGTACAGTTTTGAAATTCAGCTTTCGGTACTATTTTTCCTGTAGGTATTGTCGAGTAAAACACGAATCTTTTTTTGGCATTCCCCGGACACTAGAACGCTTATAACTTTGTTAATTATTAACCGATTTTCAATCTCTAAAATTGTTTATTAACCGATTTAGTTTTAATGAAACTTTAATAACTCCGTCAATTGCAAACGGATTTTTAAGAGACTGTTTGCATTTTTTCCTTATAAAATCTATATATATACAAAATCTATATATATATATACATATATGTAAAATAGAGTGTCTGTTTGTGGGTTTGTTTGTATGTTTGTTTGTTCCGTATAGACGTCTAAACGGCTAGACCGATCATCTTGAAATTTTCACAGCATGTACATGTGCAGGGGGTGCTGAAAATAGGGTACTTAAATTTTCGATATATCAAGTAGGCGTTAACCCGCCCATATTGGTCCAATTTTGATATTGAGAAAAATGTTTAGCTAGAGTGCTGAAATTTTGTGTGTATTCATTTAGTGGCATATTATGTGAATTTTCCAAAAATGGGCGGAATCGGACCAATGGGCGTGGCCCCGCCCATATAAGCCAAATTTTTAAATTGAGATATTTTGCACAATTTGTTAGCGAGAGTGCTGGAATTTTGTGTATATGTATATGGTGGCAGTCTACGTGATTGGTCCAAAAATGGGCGGGATCGACCTAATGGGCGTGGCCCCGCCCACATAGACCAAATTTTGAAATTTTGATATCTTGCACAATTTGCCAGCGGGAGTGCTGCAATGTTGCGAATATGTATCTGGTGGCATTCTACGTAATTGGTCGAAAAATGGGCGCGATCGGACCAATGGGCGTGGCCCCTCCCATATAAGCCAAATTTTGAAATTGATATATCTATATACAATTTGTTAGCGAGAGTGCTGTAATTTTGTGTATATGTGTCTGGTGGAAGCCTACGTGATTGGTCTAAAAATGAGCGGGATCTGACCAAAGGGCGTGGCCCCGCCCATATAACCCAAAATTGAGCTATCTTGCACAATTTAGTAGCGAGAATGCTGTAATTTTGTGTATATGTATCTGGTGGCAGTATACGTGATTGGTCCAAAAATGGGCAGGATCGACCCAATGGGCGTGGCCCCGCCCACATAGACCAAATTTTGATATCTTGCACAATTTGCTAGCGGGAGTGCTGCAATATTGCGTATATGTATCTGGTGGCATTCTACTTAATTCGTCAAAAAATGGGCGGTATTGGACCAATGGGCTTGGTCCCGCCCATATAAGCCAAATTTTGAAATTGATATATCTTGCACAATATGTTAGCGAGAGTGCTGGAATTTTGTGTATATGTATATGGTGGCAGTCTGCGTGATTGGCCAGAAAATGGGCGGGATCGGACCAATGGGCGTGGCCCCGCCGTTATAAGCCAAATTTCGATATTGATATATCTTGCAAAATTTTTATCTAGAGTGCTGTAATGTTGAACATATGTATCTGGTTACAGTCCACGTGATTGGTCCAAAAATTGGCGGGATCTGACCAATGGGCGTGCCACCGCCCATATAAGCCAAATTTTGAAATTTAATTATCTTGCTCATTTTGTTAGCGAGAGTGTTGAAATTTTGCGTATATGTATCTGGTAGCAGTCTACGTGATTGGCTTACAAATGGGCGGAATTGGACCAGTATCGTGCAAGTATTATATAGGAAATACATGAACAAAAATGCTCGGTATGCGATAATTACAGCTGTTCACTCCAATACAATAAGGAAAGGCGGAAAGTCGGGCGGGGCCGACTATATAATACCCTACACCTCCCTAACAATGCGATAAGGATCATTGCGACAATAATTTGGAATAATTGGTAAATGTGGTGTGTGTGTGTATGTATATCTTATTTTGAACCGATAATCGCTAAATTAAGCAATATTCGTTCCTAAATTGAGAAACATTTTTCTGGAGAACTTTGTAATGATTGGAAGTAAAGTACAACTTCTATAGCGCTTTGTAACCAAATCTGGAGGAACATATATATGGAGGTTATATATAAATCTGAATCGATTTTCCTTCAATACTCATTCATGTAAAATAGAAACCTGTTTCTGTCGAATTTCGTACTGATCGGATATAAAACACAGTCTCTACAGCGCTTACATGTCAAATTGGGGGTAACATATATATGGGGGCTATATCTAAATCTGAACCGATTTTCTCCGAATTTGGCAGTATTCCTTCATGTAATAACAAACCTCTTTCTGCCGAATTTCGTACTGATCGGATATAAAATACAGTTTCTACAGCGCTAATTTTGACATGGGCAGCGAAGCGCACCGGGCTCAGCTAGTATACTATATATGTAAATTGTACGGTTATCTCAAAATATAATTGGTGAAAATATTGCCTAAATTAGAAAATGACGGACAAAAATGATAAAAATCCGTAAATCCGGATTTTGGGGTTGTCCGGCAAATTTCGTAGAACAAACGTTGTTCTTCTCGTCAAGACCTACAAGAAAAATAGTATCGAGGTTTTTGGACTGTCGCACTGTGTAATTGTTTCATTTCCTTTACCAGATGCCAAACGTCTCATTAGGGATATAATTTCCGACGGCTTCATACCTGTTGTCTCACTACCTCGCAATAAACGTCGCAATTTAGACTCGAAAAACTCTGCAAATTTCGTAATTAGTCTCTCCTTCACTGTAGAATATTTGTCGTCTTTCGGCGGATTTGTTATGAGGTCTTCAACCGGCAAGAGTATGTAGTCTTCAAGGCGCACAGAAATAATATTAAATTTGTCTGCATCCGTTGAAACACCACAGAGAGCAAAAGAGCGTTCAACCTGAGCAAAAAACAATTCCGGATGCTCTTCGTTGAATTTAGGAATATTCCAGCGTTCTGTTCATCATCTGCGTTCCCTTGTGACTCTCTAAGAGAATGTATATCACGATGTAATTCCTCCATTCGCTGAATTAGATTTTCCATTTCCGACATTTTTATGTTGCTACATTTGAAAATTTCGTCACCACTGAGAGAATCTTCGTCGTAATTAGAGTGGCTTCGTTGCCTCAAGTTGTATCGTTTGGAATGCATAAGCCAAAACGTAGACTATTTTGGCAAAATGATGCATTAAAAAAACCGTTGAAAATGTTAAAAGCGCTGCTGCTTCTCTGCTATCAAGAAGTTTTTCCGCTGCTCTGCTTCTAAGAAGTTTTTGTACAATGTAAAAAGTACCACTTCAGATTGTGCGTGAAAAGCGAGGTCACCAATATAGTTGCCGATGTAATAAGACGTTCGTATTTACATTTAACAACCATCTAAATCTATTTATTATTACTAAAACTAGTTCACAAAATCTTACGAAGTATTAATAAAAATGCTACCGTTGACGGCGAAGACTACTCTTGGAATCAGCTGTTGTTTTCTCCTCCTCTGGTTCGTTACCAATGTTCCAGATTGTCTGTCATTCGAACACGGTGGTCTTGGTGCTGCCACATATCCTTACAAAGACATGTATCCTGCCTATTTAAAAATTGTTTGGTTTTTTTTTGGAAGAAAATCAAAATTGTATATACTCCACCATTGGATATTATTATTTCACTCCAGGAATATTACAAATCGGTTCAAATTTTGTTATAGTCCACCTATAGATGTCAATCCCAAAAATGCTTATTTAAGTCATAACACCACATTTTCTAAGAAATTTAGCTGAAACTTTGCCGTTTGTGTTATATTTTGGAAAAAAGTCATGTTAATAAAATTTATACAAATCTGTTTTTATTTTGTTGTAGTAGAGTTAGCTCTCAAATAATAAATACCAAGTTTCTCAGGTGAAGAGTTTGGCTAAAGAATTTCTGCCAAAAATTTGGCTTGCTGCGTTCGTTTTTTAATAATTTGCGTAAACAGAAAGGATCGAGCCATGAATGCAACCCATGATGGAGGATATATAAGATTCGGCAACTTAACGCTTTTACTTGTTTCGAAAAGTTTTAACGACAGTTACTAAACTTCTATTTTCACGTGGAAGTGCCATTATTAAAATATTAGTATTAAGTAGGAATTGTAATTCCTAATTTTTTTTAAATTTTTTGCAACAAAATCGGACTTGTCGTTCTCGAGTTATGTTAAACAAAAGACCCCCCAAACGTGACATATTCCCCAATATAATACTTACTAACTTCAAATAGATATATCTCGATTCCTAGAAACGCCGGGTAGCGTATAACTTCTTTTGACCAAAAAAATACAATTACCAATAAGTCTACCAGGAAAGATGTAGGGCACTCAACATTTCTTCCCTAGAGTTAGGATGGAGTGCGTCCACTGGCCACTGTGTCCATATGGAAACTTCTGTTATATATTTATATATATAAAAAATAAATGAATGAAAAATTCAGACGCTCCCGGGATCGAACCTGCGATCACGCGGCCTAGAACATGTGCTGTAACCAGCAGAGGTTACAGCCATAACGATGCCTTTGGCAAAAACGCATTTAAACTGTTGAATTCTATTATATCTGCAACGGTAGCACGGCCGAACTTAATGCCGTTATCACTTGTTTTGGTCTTGGCTCTTTCATTGGGACGATTGAACTTTGTTTCGATGTCATAACTATGTACATACCCATGATTCGTTACCAGTTATGAGCATTTTAGGCAAATCTGCATCTCCGTTAACGTCATTCAATATTTCCTGAGCGATTTCCTCCACGATAGGATGGGGGTATACTATTTTTTTCATTCCGTTTGCAACACCTTGAAATATTGATCTGCGACCCCATAAAGTATATCGATGGCTTATATATATGGCTTATAAAACTGGCCATATTAAAAAACGCACTTTTTCAAAAAAAATTTGAATTTTATTATTTCGTTATAATTTTTATACGATATGAATTATGTATACGAACGTATATAATAAATACATTCGAATTTCTAACTCATATCATATTAAAATTATCGCCAAATAATAGAATTCAACAGTTTTTTTGCACTCCTGAAAAGTAGATTTTTTTAATATAGCCGCTTTAGGATATAAGAAATCGATATATATTCTTGATCGTCGTGAAATTCTAAGACGATTAAGCTTTGTCCTTCTGTCTGTAGAAATCACGCTACAGTCCGTAGGTTGATCAAATTTGGTAGCAATACTTCGTTGCAGGTCGTTTGTGATTGCAAATGGGCAATGCCGGTCAATGTTTCGATATATAGAGGATCGCTCCAAAATTCGGTTTTTGAGTCAAAGATACCACATTTTTGCAGCCCCGTATATAGATAGCTCTCAAATATACTAATTTAACCCTCAGATGAAAACTTTGGTTACAGAATTTAAAGCCTAAAATGTGGCTTTTAATAATTTTCTTAAACAAAAAAGATTGTTCCATGATTTGCTCCATATCCAAAGATGTTTCTAGTAATAGAAAGCAATCCATGGTGGAAGGTCCATATCACGCTTTTACTTGTTTAACGCTTAACGCTTTTACTTGTTTTGTTCAAAATTCAGCAATTTTGGAAGATATGCCGACATCCTAGTCATTCTCTATAACAATTTTTTTCACTTTATTAACTTTTTCATGTGATGGATCTTCCAGGAAATTTTTGAAATTTATAATAAATATATTTTATTTTAAAATCAATAAAATTGAATTGGGGCGCATATGTTATATTAGAAAAAGATATATTTCCCAACTATTTTTCTCAAATATAATACAAATAAAATTATTGTCTAGGAATTTTTCCTAATAAAAGTATTTTATTTAAAAAATATTTTCAAAACTTTGCTAATTATTTCTAAATTCAGTTTCCAGTTAAAAATTGCAAATACAGCATTAACTTCCATATTAAATGGATAATCGGTTCAAATTTAGATAAAGCCACATATTTATGTTTGAATGGTAAGAAAATGTATTTGAAAAAACATTTTTTAAATATTATATACTTGTTAACAAATAAATTTTATTTGAAAAATCAAGAAATTGTGTTTGGAACGAATATATTAGAATATGATAAATTTGCGAACTAGCGTTACACAAACAATGTTATTGTTTAAGAAGTTTTCCAACATATTTTATTTAAAATGGAACTTTGCTGAATTTTATACTTTATAGTTAAGAATGTTATAATTAGGATTAGCTTTTGTCTTACAGCACTAATTTTTAATTTATAAATATTCCAATTCATCACTTTTTGTCAATCTATCTGTTTAGGTGGGGAGTTTGCCAGCAAGGGAGGTAAGGGCAGGCGAATCGACGAAATCCCTTCTATGACAAACTCCAATAACCAATTACAAGAACAAAGATAGCTCAGGAGTGGGGGGAACGATGTGTGTGTGTAGGTATTGACCGGTGTTGGCGAAGGCGGCGATGCAGAAATGCAATGGGCGAAATAGAAAATAAATAAAATAAATAAATAAAACACAAGAAGTTTAGTTTTTTCGACGATAGTAAAGCGTAGCTTTATTGAGTAAGAAAGGGTAACGAAGATTACCTTTTGTTTACAATATACAGCAAGATGTACTTAGCGATATGTAATGCGTACCGATCGAAAGTCCAAGATGGAGAGAGGTGGCGGAGCAAGTGTCAAAGAAAAACAAATACTTACTCGTTGAAATCTGCAAATCAAATATTGCAAGGATGTAGTAACGAGGAGTAGGCAGATTTCAACGAGCTGTTAACGTACGATAAATGTGCCAATCTATGCACCTAGAGAAATTAATGATATCAACAAAATTCAGTAAAATCGTACTTAAACATTCCGGCCACCTTGCAACATCGAGGGGATGCTGCAACTAAAACGAAAGGGTCATTAGAGAACCCCGCGGAGCTTAAGGGCCACTAGGCGCCTCCCTGATGAACGAAAAGGGCCATTAGGGAACCCCGCGAAACGAAAGGGCCATTAAGGAACCCCGCGAAACGAAAGGGCCATTAAGGAACCCCGCGAAACGAAAGGGCCATTAGGGAACCCCGCGAATGTATATTCAACTAAAACTAGTACATATTTGGTTAGTAAATAAGGAAGGAACGTAAATTCAGTTTCCTAGTGAGCTTTTAACAATTCAATTCAATTTCAATATTATATTAATGATTCCAACAAACATTAAGATATACGAGGTGATTCTAATATAGTTAGTTGCGATTTCAAAAAGAATTTGAGCTTATATAAACTCCGAAAAAACGAATGGATACGATATTATTGTGGGCGATTAATTCAAAAAGATTCGAGTCCGTATAAACCCGATCACGAAAGCGTCTAATGATAATTAAAGTTTAGATAAATTCAAAGTGCATTAAACGAGGCGGTAAATGTCAAAAAATTACCAAGAAATTCGAATGTCGAGATGTATGAGGATCGAGTTGATCCAAATTTAGCGATGAGACGCAGAAACAAAACGAAAGGATGCGACAAGTAATGTATCAAAAGCTACAAATTTCTATTCGAATTCAAGTGTGGCGCTCAGACCAAAGATTGAAATTCCAAAATGGCAAAATATTTCTGGTGTTCGAATTATATATTCTACTGCCAGGGGAGAAGTCCGCTGCTGGGTTTGTAGAATAGTTTAAAAGGATGCTAGATGGAATTGGACCAGTTAAAATAACACCGAAAATGGTATTTTGAGCTAGAAGTGACTCGAGAACAATTCGAGGGGCTTCAGTCAAAAGAATTTTGGAATACAAATCAGCTCCAAGTAGAACGTCTATTGGGCGATCATCCGGGCAATCAGCCAATCGAAAATTGGCGAGACAAGATTTGAGGTTGGTAATACCTGTAGGCGATGGCAACTTGCCAGTAATCAGCGGCAGAACGCGGTTTACGGCAGCGTAAACCGCGTCGCAATTCCAAGTCGTTGCCGAAGGCTGTCCGTAATTATGGACGTCTCGGAAGAGGGATCAATAAGGGCCCGAGCAGGGTACGAAATTCCCTGGTGAACGATATTCACGATGGCAGTCCCCAAGAGCACATTACTGTCTTGGGTGGTATGATATACCTGCCTACTACTTGTTGGTTGTACGATCGACGAAGGAGAGGGAGTAATTACCGACGAGGTGGGAGTAATTACCGACGAGGTGGTGACACTAGTTTCTAAGGAGTGGCTTGTAACCGAAGGTGTAGCTGGTGGCGAAAGAGTTCCCACAGAGCGATGCAAAAGAGTGTGGTGGCGTTTGTTGCACGTATTACAATTGTGTATGCTATTGCAGTTTTTGACTGCATGTCCTCGAGATAGACAGTTCACGCAGCACCCATGCCTTTTGATAGCCGAAAATCTATCACTAACCGAAAGGTTCTTGAAACGAAGACAAGAACGCAGTACATGACTCTGGGTGGGACAAAGCACACAAGACGAGTTCGAAGGTGACCGGGGGGACTCGAAGCAATCGTAGAATGCGACTTGTTGTCCCTCACCGCTGGCTTTTTCTCAGAGTCAATACCCTTTAGATCCCTAAGACAAACTAAAGTTTGAATTCTTTCCGTAAGGAAAGAGTCTAAGTCCTGCCAGGAGGATAGGGACGACTTATTTTTTATACTCTGTTCCCATAGAGTTACTGTAATTTTCGGCAAACGACTGATACACAGAAAGACGAGTATGGGATCCCAATGGGCAGTCACGACGTCGTAGACCACCATTGTCCCCGTTTCCCCGTTGTATTGTCTTTAAACCCGAGCTAGTCTCGCAGTCTAGTACGGGAAGAGCAAAGAGGAGCTTTAGGTGGTTACTCACAAGAATACGTGTGTTGTCATACGCATCTTTCAATGCTTTCGAGGCCAAAGCGAAGCTCCTGTGGGTGGGAGGGAATTTCGAAACTATTTCCCGTGCTTCACCGCTGGTTTTTTGGACCAGGTGACAAAGGCGCTCAATGTCACTAAGACGCGAATTGTTTATAAAAATCGCCGAAAAGAGGTCCCGAAACGTAGGCCAAGTAACGAAATCCCCATGGAAAACGTCAATGTCGATAGGGGGCAAGTTCAAATTATGACTGTTAGAATTATCCAAATTACACATTCTACTAAATTATTAAATTTTATCAAATAAGGACCGAATGTAGGGTACGTGGATGTACACGACTAATATAAATGCGATAAACCAGAAGAAAAAACGACAAAATTAAATAAAATTGTAATTTTGATCAACTAGACTGGCTGTAGGGTGACTATGGTCGACTGTAGAGTGCAACAACAAGATTAACAACGAAGTAGCCAGCAAGAAAGTATATGCTAGAAGAACGCAAAAAATAATACAATAAAATTTTATTATGAAAATTTCCAAGTAATGTCCAATTGACCGAATGTAGGGTGTACAGTGTCGTATATGACCGATTGTAATTAACGAGTAGCGTACCACTCACCGCTATTCCCAAAAATAGCACGACAAAAAATATTTAATTTATTTTTCCAAAAGCTGTTATATTTGGCTGTTTCGACTATTTTTCCAACTGGGATGTGAAACCAAGCTCAGGTGACGACGACTCTCTCTATTCGAGTATGTGGGTGCGTACGTGTGTGTTTCTTTTCGAGTAACAAACAACAACAACTGCAATGCGAAGTTGCTGCCGAGAGACGCACAAGCTGTCGGTAGGGGGAAATGCAATCGACCGATTCGATTAACGAAGTCAACGAGAGCAAGAAATAGGAGCTAATTTTATGACGCCGACTTTCGCGCCGTTTCTAATGCAAGACGGTTTGAGAGTGTTCCTGTTTTTGTTGTAATTAAGCTAGATAGCCTCTCATGCAGTAGGGACGACTGCACTGAGATTGGAAATAAATACAACAATGCCGAATGTACAAATAAACGGGCAACACACTACACAACGCAATAACGAAATATGTAAACAAGAATTGTTCTAAGATATAACGCGAATAAAACAAATCGAAATGAAATATATTAAATAAATTAAAGCGAACAAAAGCAATCGATATAAAATCTTAATGTTTTGTATTGGAATATAATTATTCCCGATAGATTTTATAGTAATTTAGCACTATTACAACGACAAAGTGGACTGTATTTTTTGAGGAAAAATCGCGATAGCGTAATCAAAAGTCGACTAATATTATACCGTAGAATATATTTGGATGTATTTGTAATTTATTTTTTGGACAAAAAACACTCGCGGCGCTCACTAGTTAGGAAAACTGAGAGTACGTTACCTGCGATTTTGTTAGTACGATTGGTGATGACTGGCTGAAGCACCGATGTTTTCCGTAGGAAAGCAGCTAAAACGAAACAAAGCGAAGAGCAGCTTCAATCCGGCTCGATGCGACCAATGTTTAGGTGGGGAGTTTGCCAGCAAGGGAGGTAAGGGCAGGCGAATCGACGAAATCCCTTCTATGACAAACTCCAATAACCAATTACAAGAACAACGATAGCTCAGGAGTGGGGGGAACGATGTGTGTGTGTAGGTATTGAACGGTGTTGGCGAAGGCGGCGATGCAGAAATGCAATGGGCGAAATAGAAAATAAATAAAACACAAGAAGTTTAGTTTTTTCGACGATAGTAAAGCGTAGCTTTATTGAGTAAGAAAGGGTAACGAAGATTACCTTTTGTTTGCAATATACAGCAAGATGTACTTAGCGATATGTAATGCGTACCGAACGAAAGTCCAAGATGGAGAGAGGTGGCGGAGCAAGTGTCAAAGAAAAACAAATACTTACTCGTTGAAATCTGCAAATCAAATATTGCAAGGATGTAGTAACGAGGAGTAGGCAGATTTCAACGAGCTGTTAACGTACGATAAATGTGCCAATCTATGCACCTAGAGAAATTAATGATATCAACAAAATTCAGTAAAATCGTACTTAAACACTATCAATGAAATTTATACAGGGGGAAAATCGCCTTTTTGGTTTTGTTTGAATCAAAAGAAAATATATTTGGAACACAAATTTTTAAATATTATATATTTCTGAGCAAATAAATTTTAATTGAAAATCAATAAAATATATTTGGAACTCGTAAATCTTAAATAAAACATGTATTTCAATACAAATAAATTTATTGTTTAGGAATTTCTCCAAATATATTTTATTTAAAAAAATTTTCTAAACTTTTGTTGAATTTTTCGAATTTCAATTTTAGTTTTTTTGGTTTGATACCAGTTATGATACCAAATGCAGCATCAACTTATGTTTTAAATCAATCATTTAAAATTTCTGAGTATACCAAGCCATGACATAAAATATATATTCGGAAATATGTTGTTCTAAACAAATATTTGTTTCTATCCAAATATTTTGTTATTTGAGACTATTATTTCCGAAACAAAGATTTATTTGAATTTTAGTATTCAGAAAATATATCGATAACCTAAATGTGTTAAATTTTTCAGCAATTCAAAGTTAATTTTTTAGATTTTTTAATGTCTGTAAAAATAATAAATTATAATAACTGAAATCGTGTAATGTTGGATATAAATAAATTACTTGGAGGACTGACAACAAATGATGACTTGGAATACTCAGAAATTTAAAATGATGAAGTTAAAACAAAAGTTAATGCTATATTTGGTATTATGACTGGAGGTACAATTCGAATTAAAGAAAAAATTAAAACTGAAATGTGAAAAAATCTCTTGAAATAAAATATAATTAGAGACATTTCTAGACAATAATGTTATTAGTATTTAAACACATATTTTATTTGAGAAATTTAGTTTGCAAATATATTTTGTTCTAATAATTTAATATATACGTTCCAAACAAATATAAAACCTTTCAAAATTTGTGTTCCAGATATATTTTCTTTCGATTCAAGCATATCAAAAAAGGCCATTTTGCCCCGTGTTGGATTAAGCCTTGATGAAGAGTTGGAGCTACATAAGTACTTTGTTGAAACCAACCAATGAAACGAAACCAAGTATTCTAAATTATGATGTAATGCCTGTTTTGGCATTGTTAGGGAGGTGTAGGGTATTATATAGTCGGCACCGCCCGAATTTCTGTCTCTCCTTAATAACCAGTGTTATAAATATTTAAAATAATTGCTTGTTGTCAAAACATCAATGCAACATTTCGCTTCGCAAAATTATACAATTTAAATTTTAATCGAATAATACAAATATATAAAATTTCTAAAAAATTTAACTTTGAATTTCTGAAGACTTGTCTTTAAATTAAGGTATCGATACATTGCCAAGATACTTAAATACAAATTAATCTTTGTTTCAGAAATATTAGTTCCAAATAATAAAATATTAGTATGGAAATATAGTTTTGTTTAGGACAACATTCTCCTAAACATACAATATTTGTGTGTGTGCATCCCAAGAAGCAAAAAAATCCCCAACTTATGATCCGGAAGTTGTTCTAATTTGGATTTTCACAAATGAATTTAACAAGGGGAAGGGAAGAACTTATTTGTCACCTCTCCTTTTAAAGCACTGTAAGATTTGCTTTTTTGGTGTTGTACTCGTATTACTTGATGAATGTATGTCTTTCTTATTAACATCTGTGGGTGCAATGATAATTCTCTTCCTTTAAATGAAAACAAATGTTGAGCCTTAAAAGTAATTTTAATACTCTTACTCTTATCTAAAATTGGATATTAAACTCATTTTTATGTAATATAAATATGTAGTTTGTTATTCCCTGAATGCGAATATATTAAATCGGCAAACGACATCACTGTCATTTGAAAATGGACGAACAACTCTGTTAAAATATCCTTCTCTGTTCATACGTACATTTCAAATTGTCGATTTAAAGTATTCAAACATAAGAAATACATTATAAGTCCCATGATTTTATTTCTGCCTTCGATTCAAACGTCGTTGCTATTCAAACGTCTGCTTCACGTCTTAGGTTAGGTTAGGTTAGGTTGAAGAGAGGAGACGTTTAAACGTCTCATGTCCATGGACATACACTTAAGCCAGTGGTTCGGCCTGTTGTACGCTCCTTATGTATGATCTTTTTATACCTCACGAGTTACAGAAAATCGGTACTAGACACGAATTTTCTCAGTATCTTCCAGTCATATTCTCTGAGATGAGTCAAGTCTGGCAATATGTCGGACCCGAAATGTTGGGATCTTGCATGTTTGAAAGCCGGACAGTGACACAGAAAATGTTCCATCGTTTCGATGTTTTCTCTGCATGCCCTGCATTCGTCGTTTCCTGCTAGTCCTATGCGATGAAGATGTGCTTGTAAGCTTGAGTCTCCCGTTAGAACACTCATCATCTTACTAATATCGATCTTGTTTAGTTTCAGAAGACTTCTTGTTTTCTTTTCATTTGGGTCACCCCACAGTATCTTTGCAGTTGCTCCTACTGTTGCGCTATTCCACACAGTTTTATGAGCCATCACTGACCAGTGCATCAACTCATTTTTCGTGGCTTCGAAAGGTCTCCAATTTTCCAAGTTTATTACTCGAAGTTCTCTGCCCTTTGAAGCCAAGTTGTTTGCCCGTTCATCAATCCAATCACTCCGTTGTGTTCTGGTACCCAGCAAATACGCAATTGACCATGGGCTGAGTAATCATTTATCGTTCTTTTACAGTCCATCACAGTTCTGTATTTGACCCTTTCCGATGTTATTGCTTTAATCGCCATTTGGCTATCTGTGAAGATGTTGGCATATTTAGGCTTTGTCGTGTTACTGAGCCAGTTCACACACTCCGTGATTGCTCGAACTTCTGCTTGAAATACATTGTTATGGTCAGGGAGGCGGAAGTGAAGATCGACTTCTGGTTCATCAATAAAAAGTCCCAGACCCGTCCTTCCTCCTCGCTTGGACCCATCCGTGTAGCAGCTGGTTCCCATTGGCACATGGGCCAAAGTTCCATTTTCCCAGGAGCGTCTGTCTGGCACAAACGTATCACAGGTAGCTGTAAGCCGCACTTCAGGAATGCGGTCCGAGATTTCTGGCGTTTGAATGTGACCAACTAGATATTCTAAAATCTTCTAATAGTACCACTTTTGGTCTCGATTTATCCATTCACCCATCACTTGTAGACGTCTTGCTGTGAGGGCTGCCTCATACTTTATACGGATGTCTATTGGTTGGATGTGCAGTATAGTCTCCAACGCTTTTGTTGGTGCAGTTCTAAATGCCCCGCTTATGCCTAGACAGCACATACATTGAATTTTTTGCAAAGGTATTACGTTGCACTTCTTGTCCATTGATGTCCACCACACTACAGAGTCGTAGGTGATTATTGGTCTAATAACGCTCATGTAAAGCCAGTGAGTCATATTTGGACGTAGTCCCCATTTTAAACCTATAGCTCTTCTGCACAACGACCAACATCTGTGTGCCTTTGTAACTCTTTCTTCAAGATGATCTTTCCAGTACAGTTTCTGATCCAAGATTACTCCCAAGTATTTTACCTTTTTAGTTATAGCAATTGTCTTATTCAGGAATCGAGGCTGGGTAAAACGTGGGATCTTCGTTTTCCTTGTAAATAGACATATTTCTGTTTTGTCTGGGTTAACATTTAATCCCCTTGGTTGTGCCCAGTTATATGCTATGTTAAGTGCCTCTTCAGCTCTTCTGCATAATAGATTTGGATGAAAGCCCCTTAGAAGTATTACAACGTCGTCTGCATAACAGACTGGTTTAAGTCATTCATTGGTGAGCGCTTTTAGGAGACTGTGTATCGTCGTAACCCATAGAAGAGGCGATAAAATGCCCCCCTGATGTATACCACGAATTACCTTGTCTCTAATTTTTACGTCATATGACCCACAAATAATCCACCTATTCCTTAGCATATTGTTGATCCAGTTTTTCAGCGCCCGGTCAACCTGAAACTCGTCTAAGGACTGGATAAGTGTATCGGTCTGTACATTGTTAAATGCGCCCTCAATGTCTACAGGGTTGCCCATATTCGACGGACCCATCTGGCAACGCCATAACTTTTGACAGAGATGTCAGATCGCAGATTTTTACCATGGAACAATACACGCCACGCGAGCGCTCTGAAATAGTTGAAATTTACATTCAACAGAAGAAGTCAATTGTGAAAACTCAAAAAACTGTCCGATGAAGCCCATTTCACATTGAATGGGACCGTAAAAAAGCAAAATTGCCGTATTTACGCCACTGAAAATCCTCAGGAGATTCAAGAATTGCCTCTTCATGACGAAAAAGTCACAGTTTGGTGCGGCGTTAGTGCGAAAACGGTCATTGGGCCGTTTTTCTTCCAAAACGAAAATGGCCATGCTGTTACCATCAACCAGGAGCGTTATCGCGACATGATGACCAATTTTGTGATGCCAATTATTCGTCGAAAGCGTATGAGGCAGTTCTGGTTTCAACAAGACGGCGCTCCACCGCACACAAGTCGCATAACAATCGATTTTCTGAAGAATTTGTTTCCGGGCCGTTTGATGTCGAAAAGTGGTGATTTGGACTGGCCACCGCGTTCGCCCGATTTGACGCCGCCTGACTTCTTCTTGTGGGGATATTTGAAGTCAAAGGTTTACGTTAACAAGCCAAGGACCGTAGAAGAGCTCAAGGACAACATTCGTGAAGAAATAGCCGCTATTCCGGCCGAAATGTTGGCGAAAACGATGGAAAATGCTGCAAAAAGGGCACAATACGCCATCAACGCCAGAGGCGGCCATTTGAGAGATATCATATTCAAAAATTGATGTAAACAAATCTACTTGGAACAAATTAAATGATTAAGATTGCCAACCGCCAAATTTTTATTTTTTTCTTTGATTTTTTTTAAAAAAACATGGGTCCGTCGAATATGGGCAACCCTGTATGCAAACAGCAAGTGTATGCATTTCTTTACTGAAGGACTCTTCTAACGGGTGGCGCAAAAGTAACCTTTCGATGTTATGTTAGACGCGATTGGCGGTCAGCAGCTAACAGCTGATGCACCGTCTGGACTTTGTACGGAAACATCTTCAAATCTTGTACCAAAATTCGCTGTAGAGACCGTCGACTGATACCCATTTGCGTGGCACGTCGTCTGGTCGATGTCGACGGCGCTTCCATGACATCCTCGGCTACAGCAGCAATATTCTCTGCAGAACGGCTACTCCGGGGTCTGCCACGCCAGCATCTCGTGTTGTGCCAGTCTCTTCGAGGCGAGCGGCTAAACGTCGCAGTGTTTCACCAGTAGGCGTTGGACGGCCAGGAAATCTGTGCCAAAGTCACCGACCGATTATTGGTCAAATAAATAGTCAGCAATATTCCGCGTTCTGGAGCAGTGTAGCGTAACATTGTTTATTAACGTGTATTTCGCATGTGTTTACTACACCAATGTCAAAACAGAACTGACATTAGGGGCCAATCGCAAAATTTATAGCATTTTCTGATAGGAGGATTACTTTTGCGCCACCTTGTATGTGGTGCACTACCTCATGCAGAGCTGTTTCCACTGATCTTCCTTTGACATAGGCGTGTTGTTTGAATTTTAGCCTGTCATCCGCTATTTTACCTTTGACCATGTTATCAATTATTCGCTCCATTGTATGAAGACCACCCTTGATTCCTGCCAGTTTTTTGTGGTATACGAATGGGTTAGCATACATTCTGTAACTGTTCCTCTGTTGGTCCAGCATTACCAGTCGGAAAATTAGTTTTCATCAAAAGCCTTACGGTATCCTCTATAGTTTCCATCCTTTTACCCGTTTCATCCACCAGTGTTTCGGTTTGGACATGAGTTTTTGAGAGGAACTTTTTCATTTTAGACATGCTGTTAACGCTGTCTACCTGTTCACAGAAAAGCCTCCAGGAGTTACGTTTCGCCGATCTAACGATTTTATTGTATTCGTTGAGTCTTCTGTGGTAGTCGTCCCAATATACTGATTGTTTTTTACGTCGAGCTCTATTGTAAAGTCTGCGGACATCTGTGCCAATCGAGCGAATTTGTCCTGTCATCCAGGGTTTCTCAAAGGCAGATTTCCTTTCTCGTAGTGGGCAACTATCTTCGAATGATTTTACAAGAGCCTCGGTAATCTTCTTAACATTGATATCAATGTCTTCTGCACATAGATAATCGCGTGTAGGCTGCCCGAATCGATTTCTAAGTATATTTCCGAATTTAGTCCAGTCGGTCTTAGCCTTATTACGGAAACTTATGGGGTTTGGCGGTGGCCGTGCAATTTTAAACCTTATATAACTGTGGTCTGAATAGGAGTGTTCATCCGAAACCCTCCACTCATGAATCTCATCAATAAGATTTTCTGAACATATCGTTATATCTAATACTTCTTCCCTAATTTTGTTAACAAAGGTTGCAGTGTTTCCTATGTTAAGAGTTATGTGGTCATTTGTATTCAAAAATTCGATAAGGGCGTGTCCCCTTTTATTGGTGTTAGTACTACCCCAAGCGATATGATGGTAGTTGGCGTCACATCCAGCTAATAACTCATTACTTGTGTGTTTGGATTCCCTCACCAGACGTTGTAATTCCGACGTAGGCTGCAATGTCGGCACGTCTTGAAAGAAAGAAAAAATATCTCTCGCAACTTATAAGTTGAATTTAATAGGATTAAATTTCAAAGACGAATATCCAATTCATAACAAAAGGTTGTCCACGTATTTTTATAAACCTAACATACGGAAGGGACTATATAACTAATTTACTATTGGCCAAAGTGAACAACGATTCTATATATGTTACAGGAAATCAGCCTTTTCGATCTGTTTAAATCCACGCCATGATGGCGGGACTTAAAAAAAAGAAAAACACAAAGTTTATATTTTATTAAATATTTATTATATTATTTCGGCCGTGAGCCGTATACGGTGGCAGTGTGCCAAAAGCGGTTGAGTCGTGAACTGATTTAAAAAACGGCGGCGTTACCATCACCATGACGGCGTTAGAAGCAATGAATTGCAGCTGCATCGTTGTTGAAACTGAAGGTAGGGGCGCTGCTGTTGAAGAACAGCTGTTGTTACTTCAACATACCGCCCACCTTGCACGAGTGCAATGCCAACTGGATGACTCAGCTATTTGTTGTTGTGGCCGTTGACATTTTTTGGGTTCGACTGCAGTGCATTTGCGGGAAGCTTAAATTCTGTTGTCATCTTGTCATCCGTCGCTGGCTCGTGAAGCCTTGTTTCACGTGATGAAATCAATGGTGGAGCGACGGAGACAATTGACTTTCCACGTAGTGGCAAGAATTTAAGCTATGCACTGTCGATATATGTACATATATATGTATTTCGCGCACAACACAATTCCCGGGTCACTGGATCGCATCCGGTTCGAAGGACCATGTTTAACTCCGCGCCACAGTAGCGGGAGTTAAAAAAAAAGAAATACACAAAATTTATTTATGTTTTTTATTTAATTTTATTATTTTATTTTGGCCGTGAGCCGTAGTGGTTTGGCAGTGTGCCATAAGCGGGTGAGTCGTGAACTGATTTAAAAAAACGACGGCGTTACCATCACCATGCCGGCGTTAGAGGCAATGAATTGCAGCTGCATCGTTGTTGAAACTGAAGGTAGGGGCGCTGCTGTTGAAGAACAGCTGTTGTTACTTCAACACGGTCGAAACCCCTTTTTAATTTTTGTTAATAAAAAAAAGTGACATTGGAATTAATTAAAAACTATCCATATAAGCTGTATAAGAATGTATTTAAAGAATCTACTTGAATTCATCAGAAGCTTATACTCTTTTAACGATAATAAAATTTCGATGGTACAGGACTCGATATCGAATGCCGTGATTTGCCCTCAGTTTCAGGACATTTTAAGACGTTTGTAATCCGTGTGTATGGTATGGCTGGCTCTTATGTGACCAAATGACCCCATAGAGTAAGTTCTAGTAACATTTTCGCAAATACGGCTGTAATCGAAAGAACCATATATATTGGTACTATACATACATGTGAACCGATTTTCTTTGAATAATAACAAACGATGATTCTATCTCTTCTCCTTTTGGATGTTACAAACAAATGCCCAAAGTTATAATATCCTGTACCATAGTGTGGTATAGACTATACTTAATTCCCATAATTTCTTTTTAAATTATTTATTTATAACCTACACCACACTGTGGAATAGGGTATTATAACTTTGTGAAGAAGAAATACCCCATCGTTTATTATACCAATCGACTTGGAATCACTGTCTGAGTCGATTTAGCTGTGTCCGTCTGTGCATGTATTCTTGTAATCAAAGTAAAGGTCGCAAATAAAGTCCGACCTCAAAGAAACTTTGCACATATCTTTATTTGGGATCGATGACAATCTGTACTATACATATATATATTTCTTCCGATTTGGCCCTTTAGCACTATAGAAGATGTATTTCAAATTCCATCATTTTTAAATGTAGCAGGATGAGTGTCCTAGTACTAGGAGGATCTACATTGCCGAATTTTTATCACTTAAGAAGCTTTATTTTACATCAATCGATTTGATTGTTGAATTAATAAATTATACTCCAAAATTACATTTTGGTAAGTTATTTATTTTATCTGTAACTCGTGAGGTATAAAAAGATCATAAATAAGGAGCGCCCAACAGGCCGAACAACTGGCTTAAGTGCATGCCCATGGACATGAGACGTTTAAACGTCTCCTCTCTTCAACCTTACCTAACCTAGGAGAACTTCATTAAACGCCAAAAAATGATCATACCTATGATTTTGAAGTACTCATAATGTATTTTTTTGGAAGTATTTCTTTTATATTTTGCTGGGTTATATCGAGCTCTAACCACCAAAAAAAACTTAAGCGACAAAATTATCCACTTTCGTTTTTCGATGAAAATCGATTAAGAAGCATAATTCCCATCGCCTGTAAACATTTCGCTGCTGACAAATGTACCGTTACGAAGAAAAAGTCAAAACAAAAATAACTCAAACGGCATTAACTTTTAGTTCACAAATTTCCTCGGTAATCTTCTTAACAGCCTCGGTAATCTTCTTAACATTGATATCAATGTCTTCTGCACATAGATAATCGCGTGTAGGCTGCCCGAATCGATTTCTAAGTATATTTCCGAATTTAGTCCAGTCGGTCTTAGCCTTATTACGGAAACTTATGGGGTTTGGCGGTGGCCGTGCAATTTTAAACCTTATATAACTGTGGTCTGAATAGGAGTGTTCATCCGAAACCCTCCACTCATGAATCTCATCAATAAGATTTTCTGAACATATCGTTATATCTAATACTTCTTCCCTAATTTTGTTAACAAAGGTTGCAGTGTTTCCTATGTTAAGAGTTATGTGGTCATTTGTATTCAAAAATTCGATAAGGGCGTGTCCCCTTTTATTGGTGTTAGTACTACCCCAAGCGATATGATGGTAGTTGGCGTCACATCCAGCTAATAACTCATTACTTGTGTGTTTGGATTCCCTCACCAGACGTTGTAATTCCGACGTAGGCTGCAATGTCGGCACGTCTTGAAAGAAAGAAAAAATATCTCTCGCAACTTATAAGTTGAATTTAATAGGATTAAATTTCAAAGACGAATATCCAATTCATAACAAAAGGTTGTCCACGTATTTTTATAAACCTAACATACGGAAGGGACTATATAACTAATTTACTATTGGCCAAAGTGAACAACGATTCTATATATGTTACAGGAAATCAGCCTTTTCGATCTGTTTAAATCCACGCCATGATGGCGGGACTTAAAAAAAAGAAAAACACAAAGTTTATATTTTATTAAATATTTATTATATTATTTCGGCCGTGAGCCGTATACGGTGGCAGTGTGCCAAAAGCGGTTGAGTCGTGAACTGATTTAAAAAACGGCGGCGTTACCATCACCATGACGGCGTTAGAAGCAATGAATTGCAGCTGCATCGTTGTTGAAACTGAAGGTAGGGGCGCTGCTGTTGAAGAACAGCTGTTGTTACTTCAACATACCGCCCACCTTGCACGAGTGCAATGCCAACTGGATGACTCAGCTATTTGTTGTTGTGGCCGTTGACATTTTTTGGGTTCGACTGCAGTGCATTTGCGGGAAGCTTAAATTCTGTTGTCATCTTGTCATCCGTCGCTGGCTCGTGAAGCCTTGTTTCACGTGATGAAATCAATGGTGGAGCGACGGAGACAATTGACTTTCCACGTAGTGGCAAGAATTTAAGCTATGCACTGTCGATATATGTACATATATATGTATTTCGCGCACAACACAATTCCCGGGTCACTGGATCGCATCCGGTTCGAAGGACCATGTTTAACTCCGCGCCACAGTAGCGGGAGTTAAAAAAAAAGAAATACACAAAATTTATTTATGTTTTTTATTTAATTTTATTATTTTATTTTGGCCGTGAGCCGTAGTGGTTTGGCAGTGTGCCATAAGCGGGTGAGTCGTGAACTGATTTAAAAAAACGACGGCGTTACCATCACCATGCCGGCGTTAGAGGCAATGAATTGCAGCTGCATCGTTGTTGAAACTGAAGGTAGGGGCGCTGCTGTTGAAGAACAGCTGTTGTTACTTCAACACGGTCGAAACCCCTTTTTAATTTTTGTTAATAAAAAAAAGTGACATTGGAATTAATTAAAAACTATCCATATAAGCTGTATAAGAATGTATTTAAAGAATCTACTTGAATTCATCAGAAGCTTATACTCTTTTAACGATAATAAAATTTCGATGGTACAGGACTCGATATCGAATGCCGTGATTTGCCCTCAGTTTCAGGACATTTTAAGACGTTTGTAATCCGTGTGTATGGTATGGCTGGCTCTTATGTGACCAAATGACCCCATAGAGTAAGTTCTAGTAACATTTTCGCAAATACGGCTGTAATCGAAAGAACCATATATATTGGTACTATACATACATGTGAACCGATTTTCTTTGAATAATAACAAACGATGATTCTATCTCTTCTCCTTTTGGATGTTACAAACAAATGCCCAAAGTTATAATATCCTGTACCATAGTGTGGTATAGACTATACTTAATTCCCATAATTTCTTTTTAAATTATTTATTTATAACCTACACCACACTGTGGAATAGGGTATTATAACTTTGTGAAGAAGAAATACCCCATCGTTTATTATACCAATCGACTTGGAATCACTGTCTGAGTCGATTTAGCTGTGTCCGTCTGTGCATGTATTCTTGTAATCAAAGTAAAGGTCGCAAATATAGTCCGACCTCAAAGAAACTTTGCACATATCTTTATTTGGGATCGATGACAATCTGTACTATACATATATATATTTCTTCCGATTTGGCCCTTTAGCACTATAGAAGATGTATTTCAAATTCCATCATTTTTAAATGTAGCAGGATGAGTGTCCTAGTACTAGGAGGATCTACATTGCCGAATTTTTATCACTTAAGAAGCTTTATTTTACATCAATCGATTTGATTGTTGAATTAATAAATTATACTCCAAAATTACATTTTGGTAAATTATTTATTTTATCTGTAACTCGTGAGGTATAAAAAGATCATAAATAAGGAGCGCCCAACAGGCCGAACAACTGGCTTAAGTGCATGCCCATGGACATGAGACGTTTAAACGTCTCCTCTCTTCAACCTTACCTAACCTAGGAGAACTTCATTAAACGCCAAAAAATGATCATACCTATGATTTTGAAGTACTCATAATGTATTTTTTTGGAAGTATTTCTTTTATATTTTGCTGGGTTATATCGAGCTCTAACCACCAAAAAAAACTTAAGCGACAAAATTATCCACTTTCGTTTTTCGATGAAAATCGATTAAGAAGCATAATTCCCATCGCCTGTAAACATTTCGCTGCTGACAAATGTACCGTTACGAAGAAAAAGTCAAAACAAAAATAACTCAAACGGCATTAACTTTTAGTTTACAAATTTCCTGACCGCGTAGTGTCGCTTGAGTTAAATTTTCATTCTGGAATCTGTTTGAACGGCGTTAGAAATGTTAAAATTTTTGCTTGCTAATGTTTATTAAAATGGCATCTGGTGAATGAAAGGTAACTATGTTTTTGTTGATTATGGAAATTTCGTCGAGTTTGGCCAGGTGTGTCCAATCAGAAACAAATGCAAATCATTTTTGGCTGCTTTGCCTAAATGTGATTTGTATACCCTACACCACACTGTGGTCCAGGGCATTGTGAGTTTGTGCATTTGTTTGTAACACCCAAAAGGAGAAGAGATAGACCCATCGTTTATTATACCAATCGACTTGGATTCACTTCCTGAGTTGAATTAACCATTTCCGTCTATCCCTCTTTTGGTCGTATTTGTGGCCCGACCGTGATGAGTTTAGTACAGTGCTCTTTTTGGCCCAAGGATGATCCCTATTGAAACTAGTGAAAATCGGTAAAGATTTCGATATAGGCCCCATATATTTTTGAGTTGGAATCTAAGCGCTATATAAATCGCATTTTACATCGGATCATTACCAAATTTGGCATAGAGGAGTTCATTGGTTCTGGAATGAACGCTTTCAAATTTCAAAGAAATTGGTTAGGATTTAGATATAACTAGCTGGACCCGGTCCACTTCGTTGTCCCAGACTTCAGATTTCCGATTCCGTCAATTTTTTAACCAATTACGTAGACTGCCATCAAATGCATATTTACAAAATTACAACACTATCGCTAACAAATTATTCAAGGTATTTCAATTTCAGAAATTTGCTTATAAGGGTGGGGCCACGCCCATTGGTCCGATCCCAACCCTTTTGGACCATTCACGTAGACTATCACCAGATCGATATGCAAAAAATTACAGCACTCTCGATAAAAAATTGTGCAAGATATGACTCTCAATTTCAAAATTAGGCTTATACTCGCATAGGCGGGGCAACGTCCATTGGTCTGATCCCGCCTATTTTTGGTCGAATCACGTAGACTGTCATTAGCTACATATACCCAAAACTGCAGCGCTCACTTAAACAAATTGTGCAAGATATGTCAATTTAAAAATTAGGCTTCTATGGGCGGTGCCGCCCTTTTTTTGTGTAATCACGTAGACTGCGTGAGATGCACAAAATCAGAGCACTCTCGCTAACAAATTGTGTAAGACATCTCAATTTCAAAATTTAGTTTATATGGGCAAGGCCACGGCCATTGATCCGATCCCGACCCTTTTTGGACCAATAACGTAGACTACCACCAGACATCACTCTCGCTAAAAATTGTGCAAGATATGTGTCTCAATTTCAAAATTTGGCTTATATAGGCGGGGCCACGTCCATTGGTCTGCTCCCGCCAATTTTTGGGCGAATCGCATAGACTGTCATCAGATACATATGTCCAAAACTGCAGCACTCTCGATAATAAATTGTGCAAGATATTTCAATTTCAAAATTTGGCTTATATGGACGTGGCCACGCCCATTGGTTCGATGCCGCTCATTTTTGGACCAATCACGTAGACTACTACCAGATATATATACACGAAATTACAGCACTCTCGGTAAAAAATTGTGCAATATATCTCAATTTCAAAATTTGTCTTATATGGGGGGGGGCACGCCCATTGTTCTGATCCCGCCCATTTTTGGACCAATCACGTAGACTGCCACCATATACATATACACAAAATTCCAGCACTCTCGCTATCAAATTGTGCAAAATATCTCAATTTCAAAATTTGGCTTATATGGGCGGGGCCACGCCTATTGGTCCGAACCCGCCCATTTTTGGACCAATCATGTAGGTCCCCAACGGATATATATATACAAAATTCCAGGTCTCTCGGTAACAAATTGTGCAAGATATCACATTTTTAAAATTTGGCTTATATGGGTGGTGCCACGCCCATTGGTCCGATCCCGCCCATTTTTGGAAAAATCACGTGGACCGCTACCAGATACATACGTACAACATTACAGCACTCTAGCTAACAAATTGTGCAAGATATCTCGATTTAAAAATTTGATTATATGGCGGGGCCACGCCCATTGGTCCGATTCCGCCAATTTTTGGACCAATTACGAAGACTGCCACCATATACATACACACAAAATTCCAGCACTCTCGCTATCAAATTGTGCAAAATATCTCAATTTCAAAATTTGGCTTATATGGGCGGGGCCACGTCTATTGGTCCGAACGCGCCCATTTTTGGACCAATCATGTAGGTCGCCAACGGATATATATATACATAATTCCAGGTCTCTCGGTAACAAATTGTGCAAGATATCACATTTTTAAAATTTGGCTTATATGGGCGGTGCCACGCCCATTAGTCCGATCCCGCCCATTTTTGGAAAAATCACGTGGACTGCTACCAGATACATATACACAACATTGGAGCACTCTCGCTAGCAAATTGTGCAAGATATCGAAATTTCAAAATTTGGTCTATGTGGGCGGGGCCACGCCCATTGAGCCGATCCCGCCCATTTTTGGACCAATCACGTAGACTGTCACCAGATACATATACACAAACTTGCAGAACTCACGCTAATGAATTGTGGAAAATATTTCAATTTCAAAATTTGGCTTATATGGGCGGGGCCACGCCCATTGGTCCGATTCCGCCCATTTTTTGAAAATTCACATAATCTGACACTAAATGCATACACACAAAATTTCAGCACTCTAGTTAAAAATTTTTCTCAATACCAAAATTTGACCCATATGGGCGGGTCCACGCCCACTTGATATATCGAAAATTCAAGTACCCTATTTTCACCACGCCCCACACATGTACATTCTGTGAAAATTTCAAGAAGATCGCTCCAGCCGTTTAGACGTCTATACGAAACAAACAAACAGACACTCTCTTTTATATATAGACTAGCTGAGCCCGGTGCGCTTCGCTGCCCATGTCAAAATTAACGCTGTAGAAACTGTATTTTACATCCGATCAGTACGAAATTTGGCAGAAATAGGTTTGTTATCACATGAAGGAATACTGCCAAATTCGGAGCAAATCGGTTCAGATTTAGATATAGCCCCCATATATATGTTACCCCCGATTTGACATGTAAGCGCTGTAGAAACTGTATTTTATATCCGATCAGTACGAAATTCGGCAGAAAGAGGTTTCTTATTACATGAAGGAATACTGCCAAATTCGGGGAAAATCGGTTCAGATTTAGATATAGTCCCCATATATATGTTACCCCCGATTTGAAATTCAAGCGGTGTAGAAACTGTATTTTATATCCGATCAGTAAGAAATTCGGCAGAAAGAGGTTTCTTATTACATGAAGGAATTACATGAAAAATTACAGCACTCTCGATAAAAAATTGTGCAAGATATGACTCTCAATTTCAAAATTAGGCTTATACTCGCATAGGCGGGGCAACGTCCCTTGGTCTGATCCCGCCTATTTTTGGTCGAATCACGTAGACTGTCATTAGCTACATATACCCAAAACTGCAGCGCTCACTTAAACAAATTGTGCAAGATATGTCAATATAAAAATTAGGCTTCTATGGGCGGTGCCGCCCTTTTTTGTGTAATCACGTAGACTGTGTGAGATGCACAAAATCAGAGCACTCTCGCTAACAAATTGTGTAAGACATCTCAATTTCAAAATTTAGTTTATATGGGCAGGGCCACGGCCATTGATCCGATCCCGACCCTTTTTGGACCAATAACATAGACTACCACCAGACATCACTCTCGCTAAAAATTGTGCAAGATATGTGTCTCAATTTCAAAATTTGGCTTATATAGGCGGGGCCACGTCCATTGGTCTGATCCCGCCAATTTTTGGGCGAATCGCGTAGACTGTCATCAGATACATATGTCCAAAACTGCAGCACTCTCGATAATAAATTGTGCAAGATATTTCAATTTCAAAATTTGGCTTATATGGACGTGGCCACGCACATTGGTTCGATGCCGCTCATTTTTGGACCAATCACGTTGACTACCACCAGATATATATACACGAAATTACAGCACTCTCGGTAAAAAATTGTGCAATATATCTCAATTTCAAAATTTGGCTTATATGGGGGGGGCACGCCCATTGTTCTGATCCCGCCCATTTTTGGACCAATCACGTAGACTGCCACCATATACATATACACAAAATTCCAGCACTCTCGCTATCAAATTGAGCAAAATATATCAATTTCAAAATTTGGCTTATATGGGCGGGGCCACGCCTATTGCTCCGAACCCGCCCATTTTTGGACCAATCGTGTAGGTCCCCAACGGATATATATATACAAAATTCCAGGTCTCTCGGTAACAAATTGTGCAAGATATCACATTTTTAAAATTTGGCTTATATGGGTGGTGCCGCGCCCATTGGTCCGATCCCGCCCATTTTTGGAAAAATCACGTGGACCGCTACCAGATACATACGTACAACATTACAGCACTCTAGCTAACAAATTGTGCAAGATATCTCGATTTAAAAATTTGGCTTATATGGCGGGGCCACGCCCATTGGTCCGATTCCGCCAATTTTTGGACCAATTACGAAGACTGCCACCATATACATATACACAAAATTCCAGCACTCTCGCTATCAAATTGTGCAAAATATCTCAATTTCAAAATTTGGCTTATATGGGCGGGGCCACGTCTATTGGTCGGAACGCGCCCATTTTTGGACCAATCGTGTAGGTCGCCAATGGATATATATATACAAAATTCCAGGTCTCTCGGTAACAAATTGTGCAAGATATCACATTTTTAAAATTTGGCTTATGGGCGGTGCCACGCCCATTGGTCCGATCCCGCCCATTTTTGGAAAAATCACGTGGACTGCTACCAGATACATATACACAACATTGGAGCACTCTCGCTAGAAAATTGTGCAAGATATCGAAATTTCAAAATTTGGTCTATGTGGGCGGGGCCACGCCCATTGAGCCGATCCCGCCCATTTTTGGACCAATCACGTAGACTGTCACCAGATACATATACACAAACTTGCAGAACTCACGCTAATGAATTGTGGAAAATATTTCAATTTCAAAATTTGGCTTATATGGGCGGGGCCACGCCCATTGGTCCGATGCCGCCCATTTTTTGAAAATTCACATAATCTGACACTAAATGCATACACACAAAATTTCAGCACTCTAGTTAAAAATTTTTCTCAATACCAAAATTTGACCCATATGGGCGGGTCCACGCCCACTTGATATATCGAAAAATCAAGTACCCTATTTTCACCACGCCCCACACATGTACATTCTGTGAAAATTTCAAGAAGATCGGTCCAGCCGTTTAGACGTCTATACGGAACAAACAAACAAACCCACAAACAGACACTCTCTTTTATATATAGACTAGCTGAGCCCGGTGCGCTTCGCTGCCCATGTCAAAATTAGCGCTGTAGAAACTGTATTTTATATCCGATCAGTACGAAATTCGGCAGAAAGAGGTTTGTTATTACATGAAGGAATACTGCCAAATTCGGAGCAAATCGGTTCAGATTTAGATATAGCCCCCATATATATGTTACCCCCGATTTGACATGTAAGCGCTGTAGAAACTGTATTTTATATCCGATCAGTACGAAATTCGGCAGAAAGTGGTTTCTTATTACATGAAGGAATACTGCCAAATTCGGGGAAAATCGGTTCAGATTTAGATATAGTCCCCATATATAAGTTACCCCCGTTTTGAAATTCAAGCGGTGTAGAAACTGTATTTTATATCCGATCAGTAAGAAATTCGGCAGAAAGAGGTTTCTTATTACATGAAGGAATACCGCAAAATTCGGAGAAAATCGGTTCAGATTTAGATATAGTCCTCATATATATGTTACCCCCAATTTGACATGTAAGCGGTCCGATCCCAACCCTTTTGGACCATTCACGTAGACTATCACCAGATCGATATGCAAAAAATTACAGCACTCTCGATAAAAAATTGTGCAAGATATGACTCTCAATTTCAAAATTAGGCTTATACTCGCATAGGCGGGGCAACGTCCATTGGTCTGATCCCGCCTATTTTTGGTCGAATCACGTAGACTGTCATTAGCTACATATACCCAAAACTGCAGCGCTCACTTAAACAAATTGTGCAAGATATGTCAATTTAAAAATTAGGCTTCTATGGGCGGTGCCGCCCTTTTTTGTGTAATCACGTAGACTGCGTGAGATGCACAAAATCAGAGCACTCTCGCTAACAAATTGTGTAAGACATCTCAATTTCAAAATTTAGTTTATATGGGCAGGGCCACGGCCATTGATCCGATCCCGACCCTTTTTGGACCAATAACGTAGACTACCACCAGACATCACTCTCGCTAAAAATTGTGCAAGATATGACTCTCAATTTCAAAATTAGGCTTATACTCGCATAGGCGGGGCCACGTCCATTGGTCTGATCCCGCCAATTTTTGGGCGAATCGCGTAGACTGTCATCAGATACATATGTCCAAAACTGCAGCACTCTCGATAATAAATTGTGCAAGATATTTCAATTTCAAAATTTGGCTTATATGGACCTGGCCACGCACATTGGTTCGATGCCGCTCATTTTTGGACCAATCACGTAGACTACCACCAGATATATATACACGAAATTACAGCACTCTCGGTAAAAAATTGTGCAATATATCTCAATTTCAAAATTTGGCTTATATGGGGGGGGGGGGGGGGCACGCCCATTGTTCTGATCCGGCCCATTTTTGGACCAATCACGTAGACTGCTACCATATACATATACACAAAATTCCAGCACTCTCGCTATCAAATTGTGAAAAATATCTCAATTTCAAAATTTGGCTTATATGGGCGGGGCCACGCCTATTGGTCTGAACCCGCCCATTTTTGGACCAATCATGTAGGTCGCCAACGGATATATATATACAAAATTCCAGGTCTCTCGGTAACAAATTGTGCAAGATATCACATTTTTAAAATTTGGCTTATATGGGTGGTGCCGCGCCCATTGGTCCGATCCCGCCCATTTTTGGAAAAATCACGTGGACCGCTACCAGATACATACGTACAACATTATCTCAATATATCTCAATTTCAAAATTTGGCTTATATGGGGGGGGGGGGGGGCACGCCCATTGTTCTGATCCGGCCCATTTTTGGACCAATCACGTAGACTGCTACTATATACATATACACAAAATTCCAGCACTCTCGCTATCAAATTGTGCAAAATATCTCAATTTCAAAATTTGGCTTATATGGGCGGGGCCACGCCTATTGGTCTGAACCCGCCCATTTTTGGACCAATCATGTAGGTCGCCAACGGATATATATATACAAAATTCCAGTTCTCTCGCTAACAAATTGTGCAAGATATCACATTTTTAAAATTTGGCTTATATGGGCGGTGCCACGCCCATTGGCCCGATCCCGCCCATTTTTGGAAAAATCACGTGGACTGCTACCAGATACATATACACAACATTGGAGCACTCTCGCTAGCAAATTGTGCAAGATATCGAAATTTTAAAATTTGGTCTATGTGGGAGGGGCCACGCCCATTGAGCCGATCCCGCCCATTTTTGGACCAATCACGTAGACTGTCACCAGATACATATACACAAACTTGCAGAACTCACGCTAATGAATTGTGGAAAATATTTCAATTTCAAAATTTGGCTTATATGGGCGGGGCCACGTCTATTGGTCCGAACGGGCCCATTTTTGGACCAATCATGTAGGTCGCCAACGGATATATATATATACAAAATTCCAGGGTCTCTCGGTAACAAATTGTGCAGGATATCACATTTTAAAATTTGGCTTATATGGGCGGTGCCACGCCCATTGGCCCGATCCCGCCCATTTTTGGAAAAATCACGTGGACTGCTACCAGATACATATACACAACATTGGAGCACTCTCGCTAGCAAATTGTGCAAGATATCGAAATTTTAAAATTTGGTCTATGTGGGCGGGGCCACGCCCATTGAGCCGATCCCGCCCATTTTTGGACCAATCACGTAGACTGTCACCAGATACATATACACAAACTTGCAGAACTCACGCTAATGAATTGTGGAAAATATTTCAATTTCAAAATTTGGCTTATATGGGCGGGGCCACGCCCATTGGTCCGATGCCGCCCATTTTTTGAAAATTCACATAATCTGACACTAAATGCATACACACAAAATTTCAGCACTCTAGTTAAAAATTTTTCTCAATACCAAAATTTGACCCATATGGGCGGGTCCACGCCCACTTGATATATCGAAAAATCAAGTACCCTATTTTCACCACGCCCCACACATGTACATTCTGTGAAAATTTCAAGAAGATCGGTCCAGCCGTTTAGACGTCTATACGGAACAAACAAACAAACCCACAAACAGACACTCTCTTTATATATAGACTAGCTGAGCCCGGTGCGCTTCGCTGCCCATGTCAAAATTAGCGCTGTAGAAACTGTATTTTATATCCGATCAGTACGAAATTCGGCAGAAAGAGGTTTGTTATTACATGAAGGAATACTGCCAAATTCGGAGCAAATCGGTTCAGATTTAGATATAGCCCCCATATATATGTTACCCCCGATTTGACATGTAAGCGCTGTAGAAACTGTATTTTATATCCGATCAGTACGAAATTCGGCAGAAAGTGGTTTCTTATTACATGAAGGAATACTGCCAAATTCGGGGAAAATCGGTTCAGATTTAGATATAGTCCCCATATATAAGTTACCCCCGTTTTGAAATTCAAGCGGTGTAGAAACTGTATTTTATATCCGATCAGTAAGAAATTCGGCAGAAAGAGGTTTCTTATTACATGAAGGAATACCGCAAAATTCGGAGAAAATCGGTTCAGATTTAGATATAGTCCTCATATATATGTTACCCCCAATTTGACATGTAAGCGGTCCGATCCCAACCCTTTTGGACCATTCACGTAGACTATCACCAGATCGATATGCAAAAAATTACAGCACTCTCGATAAAAAATTGTGCAAGATATGACTCTCAATTTCAAAATTAGGCTTATACTCGCATAGGCGGGGCAACGTCCATTGGTCTGATCCCGCCTATTTTTGGTCGAATCACGTAGACTGTCATTAGCTACATATACCCAAAACTGCAGCGCTCACTTAAACAAATTGTGCAAGATATGTCAATTTAAAAATTAGGCTTCTATGGGCGGTGCCGCCCTTTTTTGTGTAATCACGTAGACTGCGTGAGATGCACAAAATCAGAGCACTCTCGCTAACAAATTGTGTAAGACATCTCAATTTCAAAATTTAGTTTATATGGGCAGGGCCACGGCCATTGATCCGATCCCGACCCTTTTTGGACCAATAACGTAGACTACCACCAGACATCACTCTCGCTAAAAATTGTGCAAGATATGACTCTCAATTTCAAAATTAGGCTTATACTCGCATAGGCGGGGCCACGTCCATTGGTCTGATCCCGCCAATTTTTGGGCGAATCGCGTAGACTGTCATCAGATACATATGTCCAAAACTGCAGCACTCTCGATAATAAATTGTGCAAGATATTTCAATTTCAAAATTTGGCTTATATGGACGTGGCCACGCACATTGGTTCGATGCCGCTCATTTTTGGACCAATCACGTTGACTACCACCAGATATATATACACGAAATTACAGCACTCTCGGTAAAAAATTGTGCAATATATCTCAATTTCAAAATTTGGCTTATATGGGGGGGGCACGCCCATTGTTCTGATCCCGCCCATTTTTGGACCAATCACGTAGACTGCCACCATATACATATACACAAAATTCCAGCACTCTCGCTATCAAATTGAGCAAAATATATCAATTTCAAAATTTGGCTTATATGGGCGGGGCCACGCCTATTGCTCCGAACCCGCCCATTTTTGGACCAATCGTGTAGGTCCCCAACGGATATATATATACAAAATTCCAGGTCTCTCGGTAACAAATTGTGCAAGATATCACATTTTTAAAATTTGGCTTATATGGGTGGTGCCGCGCCCATTGGTCCGATCCCGCCCATTTTTGGAAAAATCACGTGGACCGCTACCAGATACATACGTACAACATTACAGCACTCTAGCTAACAAATTGTGCAAGATATCTCGATTTAAAAATTTGGCTTATATGGCGGGGCCACGCCCATTGGTCCGATTCCGCCAATTTTTGGACCAATTACGAAGACTGCCACCATATACATATACACAAAATTCCAGCACTCTCGCTATCAAATTGTGCAAAATATCTCAATTTCAAAATTTGGCTTATATGGGCGGGGCCACGTCTATTGGTCGGAACGCGCCCATTTTTGGACCAATCGTGTAGGTCGCCAATGGATATATATATACAAAATTCCAGGTCTCTCGGTAACAAATTGTGCAAGATATCACATTTTTAAAATTTGGCTTATGGGCGGTGCCACGCCCATTGGTCCGATCCCGCCCATTTTTGGAAAAATCACGTGGACTGCTACCAGATACATATACACAACATTGGAGCACTCTCGCTAGAAAATTGTGCAAGATATCGAAATTTCAAAATTTGGTCTATGTGGGCGGGGCCACGCCCATTGAGCCGATCCCGCCCATTTTTGGACCAATCACGTAGACTGTCACCAGATACATATACACAAACTTGCAGAACTCACGCTAATGAATTGTGGAAAATATTTCAATTTCAAAATTTGGCTTATATGGGCGGGGCCACGCCCATTGGTCCGATGCCGCCCATTTTTTGAAAATTCACATAATCTGACACTAAATGCATACACACAAAATTTCAGCACTCTAGTTAAAAATTTTTCTCAATACCAAAATTTGACCCATATGGGCGGGTCCACGCCCACTTGATATATCGAAAAATCAAGTACCCTATTTTCACCACGCCCCACACATGTACATTCTGTGAAAATTTCAAGAAGATCGGTCCAGCCGTTTAGACGTCTATACGGAACAAACAAACAAACCCACAAACAGACACTCTCTTTTATATATAGACTAGCTGAGCCCGGTGCGCTTCGCTGCCCATGTCAAAATTAGCGCTGTAGAAACTGTATTTTATATCCGATCAGTACGAAATTCGGCAGAAAGAGGTTTGTTATTACATGAAGGAATACTGCCAAATTCGGAGCAAATCGGTTCAGATTTAGATATAGCCCCCATATATATGTTACCCCCGATTTGACATGTAAGCGCTGTAGAAACTGTATTTTATATCCGATCAGTACGAAATTCGGCAGAAAGTGGTTTCTTATTACATGAAGGAATACTGCCAAATTCGGGGAAAATCGGTTCAGATTTAGATATAGTCCCCATATATAAGTTACCCCCGTTTTGAAATTCAAGCGGTGTAGAAACTGTATTTTATATCCGATCAGTAAGAAATTCGGCAGAAAGAGGTTTCTTATTACATGAAGGAATACCGCAAAATTCGGAGAAAATCGGTTCAGATTTAGATATAGTCCTCATATATATGTTACCCCCAATTTGACATGTAAGCGGTCCGATCCCAACCCTTTTGGACCATTCACGTAGACTATCACCAGATCGATATGCAAAAAATTACAGCACTCTCGATAAAAAATTGTGCAAGATATGACTCTCAATTTCAAAATTAGGCTTATACTCGCATAGGCGGGGCAACGTCCATTGGTCTGATCCCGCCTATTTTTGGTCGAATCACGTAGACTGTCATTAGCTACATATACCCAAAACTGCAGCGCTCACTTAAACAAATTGTGCAAGATATGTCAATTTAAAAATTAGGCTTCTATGGGCGGTGCCGCCCTTTTTTGTGTAATCACGTAGACTGCGTGAGATGCACAAAATCAGAGCACTCTCGCTAACAAATTGTGTAAGACATCTCAATTTCAAAATTTAGTTTATATGGGCAGGGCCACGGCCATTGATCCGATCCCGACCCTTTTTGGACCAATAACGTAGACTACCACCAGACATCACTCTCGCTAAAAATTGTGCAAGATATGACTCTCAATTTCAAAATTAGGCTTATACTCGCATAGGCGGGGCCACGTCCATTGGTCTGATCCCGCCAATTTTTGGGCGAATCGCGTAGACTGTCATCAGATACATATGTCCAAAACTGCAGCACTCTCGATAATAAATTGTGCAAGATATTTCAATTTCAAAATTTGGCTTATATGGACCTGGCCACGCACATTGGTTCGATGCCGCTCATTTTTGGACCAATCACGTAGACTACCACCAGATATATATACACGAAATTACAGCACTCTCGGTAAAAAATTGTGCAATATATCTCAATTTCAAAATTTGGCTTATATGGGGGGGGGGGGGCACGCCCATTGTTCTGATCCGGCCCATTTTTGGACCAATCACGTAGACTGCTACCATATACATATACACAAAATTCCAGCACTCTCGCTATCAAATTGTGCAAAATATCTCAATTTCAAAATTTGGCTTATATGGGCGGGGCCACGCCTATTGGTCTGAACCCGCCCATTTTTGGACCAATCATGTAGGTCGCCAACGGATATATATATACAAAATTCCAGTTCTCTCGCTAACAAATTGTGCAAGATATCACATTTTTAAAATTTGGCTTATATGGGCGGTGCCACGCCCATTGGCCCGATCCCGCCCATTTTTGGAAAAATCACGTGGACTGCTACCAGATACATATACACAACATTGGAGCACTCTCGCTAGCAAATTGTGCAAGATATCGAAATTTTAAAATTTGGTCTATGTGGGAGGGGCCACGCCCATTGAGCCGATCCCGCCCATTTTTGGACCAATCACGTAGACTGTCACCAGATACATATACACAAACTTGCAGAACTCACGCTAATGAATTGTGGAAAATATTTCAATTTCAAAATTTGGCTTATATGGGCGGGGCCACGTCTATTGGTCCGAACGGGCCCATTTTTGGACCAATCATGTAGGTCGCCAACGGATATATATATATACAAAATTCCAGGTCTCTCGGTAACAAATTGTGCAGGATATCACATTTTTAAAATTTGGCTTATATGGGCGGTGCCACGCCCATTGGCCCGATCCCGCCCATTTTTGGAAAAATCACGTGGACTGCTACCAGATACATATACACAACATTGGAGCACTCTCGCTAGCAAATTGTGCAAGATATCGAAATTTTAAAATTTGGTCTATGTGGGCGGGGCCACGCCCATTGAGCCGATCCCGCCCATTTTTGGACCAATCACGTAGACTGTCACCAGATACATATACACAAACTTGCAGAACTCACGCTAATGAATTGTGGAAAATATTTCAATTTCAAAATTTGGCTTATATGGGCGGGGCCACGCCCATTGGTCCGATGCCGCCCATTTTTTGAAAATTCACATAATCTGACACTAAATGCATACACACAAAATTTCAGCACTCTAGTTAAAAATGTTTCTCAATACCAAAATTTGGCCCATATGGGCGGGTCCACGCCCACTTGATATATCGAAAAATCAAGTACCCTATTTTCACCACGCCCCACACATGTACATTCTGTGAAAATTTCAAGAAGATCGGTCCAGCCGTTTAGACGTCTATACGGAACAAACAAACAAACCCACAAACAGACACTCTCTTTTATATATAGACTAGCTGAGCCCGGTGCGCTTCGCTGCCCATGTCAAAATTAGCGCTGTAGAAACTGTATTTTATATCCGATCAGTACGAAATTCGGCAGAAAGAGGTTTGTTATTACATGAAGGAATACTGCCAAATTCGGAGCAAATCGGTTCAGATTTAGATATAGCCCCCATATATATGTTACCCCCGATTTGACATGTAAGCGCTGTAGAAACTGTATTTTATATCCGATCAGTACGAAATTCGGCAGAAAGTGGTTTCTTATTACATGAAGGAATACTGCCAAATTCGGGGAAAATCGGTTCAGATTTAGATATAGTCCCCATATATAAGTTACCCCCGTTTTGAAATTCAAGCGGTGTAGAAACTGTATTTTATATCCGATCAGTAAGAAATTCGGCAGAAAGAGGTTTCTTATTACATGAAGGAATACCGCAAAATTCGGAGAAAATCGGTTCAGATTTAGATATAGTCCTCATATATATGTTACCCCCAATTTGACATGTAAGCGGTCCGATCCCAACCCTTTTGGACCATTCACGTAGACTATCACCAGATCGATATGCAAAAAATTACAGCACTCTCGATAAAAAATTGTGCAAGATATGACTCTCAATTTCAAAATTAGGCTTATACTCGCATAGGCGGGGCAACGTCCATTGGTCTGATCCCGCCTATTTTTGGTCGAATCACGTAGACTGTCATTAGCTACATATACCCAAAACTGCAGCGCTCACTTAAACAAATTGTGCAAGATATGTCAATTTAAAAATTAGGCTTCTATGGGCGGTGCCGCCCTTTTTTGTGTAATCACGTAGACTGCGTGAGATGCACAAAATCAGAGCACTCTCGCTAACAAATTGTGTAAGACATCTCAATTTCAAAATTTAGTTTATATGGGCAGGGCCACGGCCATTGATCCGATCCCGACCCTTTTTGGACCAATAACGTAGACTACCACCAGACATCACTCTCGCTAAAAATTGTGCAAGATATGACTCTCAATTTCAAAATTAGGCTTATACTCGCATAGGCGGGGCCACGTCCATTGGTCTGATCCCGCCAATTTTTGGGCGAATCGCGTAGACTGTCATCAGATACATATGTCCAAAACTGCAGCACTCTCGATAATAAATTGTGCAAGATATTTCAATTTCAAAATTTGGCTTATATGGACCTGGCCACGCACATTGGTTCGATGCCGCTCATTTTTGGACCAATCACGTAGACTACCACCAGATATATATACACGAAATTACAGCACTCTCGGTAAAAAATTGTGCAATATATCTCAATTTCAAAATTTGCCTTATATGGGGGGGGGGGCACGCCCATTGTTCTGATCCGGCCCATTTTTGGACCAATCACGTAGACTGCTACCATATACATATACACAAAATTCCAGCACTCTCGCTATCAAATTGTGCAAAATATCTCAATTTCAAAATTTGGCTTATATGGGCGGGGCCACGCCTATTGGTCTGAACCCGCCCATTTTTGGACCAATCATGTAGGTCGCCAACGGATATATATATACAAAATTCCAGTTCTCTCGCTAACAAATTGTGCAAGATATCACATTTTTAAAATTTGGCTTATATGGGCGGTGCCACGCCCATTGGCCCGATCCCGCCCATTTTTGGAAAAATCACGTGGACTGCTACCAGATACATATACACAACATTGGAGCACTCTCGCTAGCAAATTGTGCAAGATATCGAAATTTTAAAATTTGGTCTATGTGGGAGGGGCCACGCCCATTGAGCCGATCCCGCCCATTTTTGGACCAATCACGTATACTGTCACCAGATACATATACACAAACTTGCAGAACTCACGCTAATGAATTGTGGAAAATATTTCAATTTCAAAATTTGGCTTATATGGGCGGGGCCACGTCTATTGGTCCGAACGGGCCCATTTTTGGACCAATCATGTAGGTCGCCAACGGATATATATATATACAAAATTCCAGGTCTCTCGGTAACAAATTGTGCAGGATATCACATTTTTAAAATTTGGCTTATATGGGCGGTGCCACGCCCATTGGCCCGATCCCGCCCATTTTTGGAAAAATCACGTGGACTGCTACCAGATACATATACACAACATTGGAGCACTCTCGCTAGCAAATTGTGCAAGATATCGAAATTTTAAAATTTGGTCTATGTGGGCGGGGCCACGCCCATTGAGCCGATCCCGCCCATTTTTGGACCAATCACGTAGACTGTCACCAGATACATATACACAAACTTGCAGAACTCACGCTAATGAATTGTGGAAAATATTTCAATTTCAAAATTTGGCTTATATGGGCGGGGCCACGCCCATTGGTCCGATCCCGCCCATTTTTTGACCAATTACGTAGAATGCCACCAGATACATATTCGCAACATTGCAGCACTCCCGCTGGCAAATTGTACAAGACATCAACATTTCAAAATTTGGTCTATGTGGGCGGGGCCATGCCCATTAGGTCGATCCCGCCCATTTTTGGACCAATCACGTAGACTGCCACCATATACATATACACAAAATTCCATCACTCTCGCTAACAAATTGTGCAAAATATCTCAATTTCAAAATTTGGCTTATATGGGCGGGGCCACGCCCATTGGTCCGATTCCGCCCATTTGTGGAAAATTCACATAATCTGCCACTAAATGCATACAAACAAAATTTCAGCACTCTAGCTAAAAACCCCTACACATGTACATGCTGTGAAAATTTCAAGATGATCGGTCTAGCCGTTTAGACGTCTATACGGAACAAACAAACATACAAACAAACAAACAAACAAACAAACAAACCCACAAACAGACACTCTCTTTTATATATATAGACTAGCTGAGCCCGGTGCGCTTCGCTGCCCATGTCAAAATTAACGCTGTAGAAACTGTATTTTATATCCGATCAGTACGAAATTCGGCAGAAAGAGGTTTGTTATTACATGAAGGAATACTGCCAAATTCGGAGAAAATCGGTTCAGATTTAGATAAAGTCCCCATATATATGTTACCCCCGATTTGAAATTCAAGCGGTGTAGAAACTGTATTTTATATCCGATCAGTAAGATATTCGGCAGAAAGGGGTTTCTTATTACATGAAGGAATACCGCAAAATTCGGAGAAAATCGGTTCAGATTTAGATATAGCCCCCATATATATGTTACCCCCAATTTGACATGTTAGCGCTGTAGAGACTGTGTTTTATATCCGATCAGTACGAAATTCGACAGAAACAGGTTTCTATTTTACATGAATGAGTATTCAAGGAAAATCGATGGTTACAAAGCGCTATAGAAGTTGTACTTTACTTCCGATCATTACAAAGTACTCCAGAAAAATGTTTCTCAATTTAGGAACGAATATTGCTTAATTTAGCGATTATCGGTTCAAAATAAGATATACCTACACACACACCACATTTACCAATTATTCCAAATTATTATCGCAATGACCCTTATCGCATTGTTATTATATAGTCGGCCCCGCCCGACTTTCTGCCTTTCCTGCCTGGTATTAGTAATAAATTCACTGAATGAAAAAATACCGAACTCAGTGGAAAGTCCAGAAAATAGAAATGTATACTTATAAAATTTCCAAATTCTTGTTTCATTGGTCATGCATCACATTATCATATTGCGATTGTATTGGAGTGAGCAGCTGTAATTATCGCATACCGATCATTTTTGTTCATGTAGGAAATACATAATACTTGCAAGATATATCAAAATATGGGTTGTGCCACGTCCACTGGTCCTATTCCGCCCAGTTGAAAGCCAATCACGTAGACTGCTACCAGACACATATACGCAAAATTTCAACACTCTCGCTAACAAAATGAGCATGATAATTCAATTTCGAAATTTGGCTTATAAGGGCGGGGCCACGCCCATTGGTCCGATCTCGCCCATTTTCTGACCAATCACGCAGACTGCCACCATATACATATACACAAAATTCCAGCACTCTCGCTAACATATTGTGCAAGATATCAAAATTTCAAAATTTGGCTTATATGGGCGGGGCCACGCCCATTGGTCCGATTCCGCCCATTTTTGGAAAATTCACATAATCTGCCACTAAATGCATACACAAAAAATTTCAGCACTCTAGCTAAAAAATTTTCTCAATATCAAAATTGGACCCATATGGGCGGGTCCACGCCCACTTGATATATCGAAAATTCAAGCACCCTATTTTCAGCACCCCCTACACATGTACATGCTGTGAAAATTTCAAGATAATCGGTCTAGCCGTTTAGACGTCTATACGGAACAAACAAACATACAAACAAACCCACAAACATACACTCTCTTTTATATATATAGATAGCGCCATATATACTTTCCTTCCGATTTGGTATCAACGTGTCAGAGAAGCTTTATTTTACATCCGCTCATTATAAAATTTGGCATATAGGAGCTTCTTGACTCAGAAATAATGATATCTTAATTTGATAAAAATCTGTTGAGATTTATATCCCACACATACTCGTATATGTATACGTTTCAAGTTGGTATCAAACTGATATAGAAGGTTTATTTAACATTCAATCTTTATGGAATTTTGCAAAGTGTAGTTTAGATATCGACCACATATATAAAATATATCTCTCAATGTTGTGAATTTGATTCGTTTTTTACTTATTCCGCTAAGAAAGTGGTGTAGGTTATCATATAGTCGGCCGCGTCCAACTTTAGCCTTTCCTTACTGGTTTTTATTATATTTAATGTCAATTAATTTCCTTTGATTTGAGTTGTCCACATTTCCAAAATAAATTTTAAAAATGTGCTAGAGCACATTTCTATGCGATTTTGTTTTTTAACTTAACCCAAACTACAATGACAGCGAAAACAACTTAAGTCCAAAAAACCGCTTTTTTTTTGTAAAAAAAAACTAATGCAACGATTAATACTCATTAATTACTCAAAAAAAAGCTCAACATGAAAAGTTCATGTTATTACCTAAAAACAACGTTATCCTGAAAAATTTACTTTTTGTCGCTTAATTTTTTTAGCGGTTAGGGCTCAATATATTAGAAGTGTACCCTAAACATATGTATGTTTAAAGCATAATTTGTTTGGGACAATATACTGGTCCCAAATTGTGTAGTATTTTTTAATTGTTCTAAGTGACAGTAAATTATAATATAAAGCAGATTTTGATAGTTTTCGAATGTTACTACATATTTTGGAATCTAAAAGTGTGTAATTGTACGTCATTCCAGGGTCAACAAGCTGAAAAAAATAGCTTCTGTAGTATAGGGTGATCCAAGTAGAGATACTTTTTTCAATAGCCCTTTTTTGACAGATCACGTGTGAGTCGTGTCATGCTATTTTTGTTAAGTATTGTTTGGCATTTCAGCATGGAAAGACTTACGCTTGAACAATGTTTAGAAATCGTTCAACTTTATTACGAAAATTCACGTTCTGTGAGGAATGTGTTTCGTGCACTTTGCTCAACTTATGGTGAACATAATCAAGTCATCGAAAATTGGACTCAACGGATGGACCATCTGAGACGTTGTTCAGGCGTAAGTCTTTCCATGATGAAATGCCAAACAATACTTTATTTAAACTTTTAAACATTTAAACTTTTTCCCCGAGAATCTTGGCGACGTAAGCGACGAACATGGGGAAAGGTTTCACCAAGAAATGAAGTCCATCGAGCGGCGTTACCAAGGGCACTGGGATGAAAGAATGATGGTTCCTCATTAGAGAAACCGATTCCAAAATCTACAAACGTCAACAAAGAACTCACAATTACTTCTAATGAAACTTGTACATGTAAATAAAATTCAAATGTACATAATATAAATAAAAGTAAAAAATAAAATCGCTATTTAAACAGAAATTGAAAAAAAAAGATTTTTTGAAATTCTCTTTCCTCTACCAAAAAGGCTATAATTTCTACATTTATTCATAGATTTTTTTTAAACAGGCATTATTTTCTAGGATGCAAACTTTTAAAAAATTAAATAAAATATTTTTTTTTCTAATTTTTATGTTTTTTTTTCGTCCCAGGAAATTTTTATTTTTTTTCAAAAAAAATCAACTTTTCCCGATTTGTTTAATGACTGTTACCAAACCACTGTTTTTAAGTGAAAGGGATGTTTCCAACATTGGTAGCCCACGTTAATAGCTTCAATTTAACGTATAAGTCGACCTGATCGGGCATATACTCCAAAAATTATAGTGCAAATACTAAGGGTACCTTCGACGATATTAGTATTTTTAATAAAAATGTTTTTAAAAAAAAATGTATCCATAAAAAAATTGTTGGTTTTGATTTTATATAACAGTATGCCACAATCTATAAAAAAAAAAATTTTTAGGTCTAGGACACAACAATTTTTTTTTGTTGCGTAGTGTTATTAAACAATATATTCAGTTTGGGGTCATTTGTGTTTTAGAATTATTTTCACCGCTATAAATTGCAGAGTGGTCAAGTTATTTGCTAAATTCTTATTTCCAGAGTGATGTGACTGAAATTTAAAATGTACGTGTGGTAATAGCTCGTCTTGATAATAGTTTATATGTATGATTCTAACCGATAGATTGCGTTGTAGTGGACGTATGGTCAATATACATGTTTTTTGATGATTTTTTCCTGAAACTCGGGATGTAATAATTTTTTTATATTTCTGAGCAAATACATTTTATTTGAAAATCAATACAATTTATTTGGGATGCATATAAAAAAAATCAAATAAAATATGTGTTTACATACAAATAAAATTAATGTTTAGGAATTGCTCTAAATATATTTTGTTTAAAAAAGATTTTGAAAAAGTTGCAGATTTTTCGCATTTCGTTTTTAATTATTATTTGATTTCGGGTTATTCCTTACAATTTAAAATGACGTAATTATTAATAAAAGTGGTTTTAAAGCACAAATTTTAAATTTATAATTATTCAAATTCATCATTTGTTATCAACCCATCAATCAATGTATGATTGTGAAAGATTATATAATTTTTCTGAAAAAAATAACGTTGAATTACCGAAAAACATAAAACATGCCTTAAAATTAAATTGTTAATATATTTTCTGAATACAAAAATGCAAATATATATTTGTTTCGTAAATAATGATCCCAAATAAAAAATATTAGGTCGGAAACAAAGATTGATTTAGAACAACATCTTCCCAAATATAGAATATTTGTGTGTGTCAAATGTAATATATTTCGAGTGTACCCTAAACATTTGTATAATATACTACAGGGACAATATAAAGGGTGATCGAAGTAGAGATACTTTTTTCAATAGCCTTTTTATTGACAGATCACGTGTGAGTCGTGTCATGCTGTCATGTTATTTTTGTTAAGTATTGTTTGGCATTTCAGCATGGAAAGACTTACGCTTGAACTTGGTGGTGGCAAAATAATGTTTTCTTTTTGGACGAGAGGTGTGTATTTTATGTTGTTTTCACCCAATGTAATGTCTTTTCTTGTTGGCCATTTCTTTCTTCTGTAATGATCTTCGCGAGCTCGGCTATCCCAGAGTCATAAAAAACAGCAATATTTTGTATATCCGCCTTGCATTCCACATAACATCCCAAGTACTTTTAAATCGCAACAAATTTTCCAGTCATGTTGTTCATATTTTATGTATTTTATCAATTTAGCCATTGTTTCGTATGATTACTTAGTGTTGACGGCATGAGCAATGGGAATCGATGGTTTCTGATTTCCGTTGTGCAAAAGTACTGCTTTCAAACTTTCTTTACTGCTGTCAACAAATAACAGCCATTCTTTTGAATTTGGAATTTCCCTGCAAAAGCATATGTTATCCACAGTTGTATAAAATTGTTTGTAAGGTATATCACGGACTCTATAATATGATATGTTGACATCTGGGGCCAAAATATTGTACTGTTTCATCCGAGATGCAAGTAGTTATGCCTTATCTTTGGTCAGTTCCAAATCTTGTACATATATTTCTTCTATTATTTCACTAAACTCACGTCGATTTTTTTTAATTACATATTTTCCGCAGATGTAGCAGAAATTGTCGGGATCATTTACACATTGGAAAGTTCTTTGCCTTTTACTCATACTTCGAAATATAATTTTATAGTATTTTACAGAAAATCGACGGATCTCTTTAAGGCGCTGAATTACACTAATTTATTAACAAGTAATTTCATTCATTCAAAGAAAACAAGAAGTCTTCTGAAACTAAACAAGATCGATATTAGTAAGATGATGAGTGTTCTAACGGGACACTCAAGCTTACAAGCACATCTTCATCGCATAGGACTAGCAGGAAACGACGAATGCAGGGCATGCAGGGAAAAAATCGAAACGATGGAACATTTTCTGTGTCACTGCCCGGCGTTCACACATGCAAGATCCCAACATTTCGGGTCCGACATATTACCAGACTTGACTCATCTCAGAGAATATGACTGGAAGATACTGAAAAAATTCGTGTCTAGTACCGATTTTCTGTAACTCGTGAGGTATAAAAAGATCATAAATCAGGAGCGCACAACAGGCCGAACCACTGGCTTAAGTGTATGTCCATGGACATGAGACATTTAAACGTCTCCTCTCTTCAACCTAACCTAATTTCATTCATAAAATCCGGATTTAGGGTACATAAGTTGCAGTACCTGTAGCTGAAATATAGTTAGCTTCGAACGTAGAAACCCAATACATATAATTTTACTATATACTACTAGGATGTCCATGCCCCTAAAAGGCGCAACTGAATGGAAACCTCATAAATAAAAAACCACAAATATTGTTGAATGACCCTCTACCTAAGCGGATCTCATCCAATATAACTTTCACATTGCATATCATATTTTATGAAGGGTTACGAACGACCATAAAACCTCGTCCTCTCTATAATTTTATAATGTCTGACATCAATCCTTAATAAAATGCAAGTGCAATGTCTCTTATATGTCTCTCTCACAATTCAATATAAGAAAAAACATCATTTAAAAACGAAAAAATATGAAAGAAGATTTTTTTCAAATAGACAGTGTTTTCTTATTTAGCATGCTGGCTTTTTAAAAATGTGATAAAATAATTTTTTCGATTTTTTTTTGTACCAGGAAAGTGTTTTTTTTTTTAAAAAAAATGTTTTCTCATATTTTGGACGAGTGTTACTAAACCAAAGATTCTACGTGAAAGCAATATTTGCAGCATGTGTTGCCCTCATAATCCCCTTTAATTTGAGGCATAACACAGGCTTATACTTGATTATGGTGCAAATACTGAATGTACTTTCCATGGAAGCTGGAATTATAAAAAAAAAAAATTACCATAAAACATTTTTTTAAATGTTTTTTCGTGTTTGTGACACCTAATTGCACCAGAAACTGTTATCCACATCCCTTGGACAAAAATTTTGTTGCATAGTGTAATCAGCCCATTCGCTTTCGTGGTTTCAGAGATCATGCGTTACTAACAAACGTACAAAGAATTTTATATATAAAGATTTAAAAATTTGCGTTGTAAATATATTTTTTTATGATTCAAACATATCAAAAATGGCGATTTTGCCCAGTGTATGAAGAGTTGAGAAATTTGGGTTACTGTGGTCAAAAAGCAAAGTTTTTTAAGTTATGTTAGTGATGTTTTTTGAAAAGAGTAAATATTTTCTCCCTGTTATAAAATAAGAAATTCCACTATTCTTCAAAAGTCTTTGTTAGTTCGCTAAATCGTAGTGAATATTTTTCTTCTTCACAGTGACTTGAACATATGGGCACTTAGGGTCCGTTACGGTAATGCTATTGTGGACAAGTAAGGAACTAAGATATCAATCTTTTAGTTTCATGGAACATGCATTGTTAAGGACATTCGAGCAAAGACAATTCCTTAATACAGCTTTGAAACTCGAAGAAGAGGGAAGTGAAAGAATATGGTTTCCATGCATATAAGGCCACTTCGCTGCCAGCGCAGAAGTGATTCTAAATGGTAGATGGCAAATTTTAAGATTCTCAATGCCTTCATCAGCATAAGATACCTCATACACTTCTTATTAAGGATCATATGAATATATATCTGTGGACTGCATTCCATGCTGGACGACATCCTCTGCAAGTCTATAATTTATTTGTGAAACATACATCATCGTCATAGCCATAACACAGCCAGCACGCCAGTTGTTGGCTCACTTGTTTTCTTGGCGTTCGTTATATGGATGACATCTTCTGATTCTTTCTTGCACGTGCAGCTGTATGTTATGTGTTTTCGGTGGCGGTCAATGTAGTTGGCAGTTGGCATCTTTCCAAGTCTGCGTAATCGTTAAACGCCGATGTTAGGTGTGCTATGACTTCAACCATTGTTCCTCATTCTTGGACATCGGTGATGCTGTGAATGGACTGTATAACTACACGTATACACACATACATATTTATAAATCTATGTATACGTACATGTGCCTATATGATTGTGTGTATCTGTGTGGTCGTTTGGTCAGATATTCGGTGAAGTATCCAACAAGCAACTAAGATTCTACTGTCCTTCTTCTAACATAGCGCAGTTTATCAAAGCAAATTTTGTTACTGTAGAGTTTCCTACAAGCACTGGGAGAATTTAGTGTCCTTAAGTGTGTGTGTATGTAGAAAACGTATCGAGAAATGGTTATGCAAATAACGAACACCGCTGCGCAGCCAAGGGACCTCCAAAGAACATGAAGAATTAACAACTTGCGAATAATCCATCGCTACCTACCCACAGAGCAAATGTTCATTCGTCCGAATCTCATGAAGGCCCATACACAAGTATTTTGGTGCATGAACTAACAACAATACACACTACTTGGGCACTCCAAGAAATACTAACGTGGTTCTGTTCTTGTACGTCATCTCAAACTGATTAGAAATAACAAAACAACAATAGATGGTTCTCCGTATGAATGTACTCTGTAGCCAAAATGGTCTTTGATAAAAATATCGCCAAATTTAAGAAAATTAATATTCATGCATTGACGAAAAGCTTAGTGACGAACATTTGGTAGAAATATTTATCACAAATTGATGTGGTAATTGTAGTCGAGTTCAACGTATGGAGAACATGTCATTGGAAGTTTTTATATATTCACTTATAACTACAGTTTGGTAAAGCAACCGTTCATTCCCAGAAATTTTTATTGGTTGTGTAGCACAGTGTTACAACTAACAATGAAGATTCAATCTAACCCCACACAAATTATAGTACCTATCAGCCTGCCCGATGGAAAATTTGCAAAATATTTGTTCCGTTGAATATCATGAAATTGTTGGTTACTACCGAATTTCTTATCATATTATATAAAAATGTTATCAGCGATCGCAATTCAGCTATGTAACAAGTTGCAGCAGTCTTGCACGAGTCATCAAAGATGTCTTAAAAACATTGACTACGGGGTACATATGGATGTTTCCATGTGTGTACAAATAACATACATACATTGAAAATACGGACGTATGCACACTCATACATACAATGAAAGAACATAATCATACAATGGTACAGAAATGAAAAGATGGGGTGCGTGCATGCTTTTTCTGCTGACGAAATTTGCGTGCGGGCAAAATTTTGTTGGTCACTAAAGAAAAATATAAAGTATGTGTTTCTGTGCACGTTTGTACACATAGTTTAACGCATACACTAACCCACGAAGAAAGAGATTCCCAGTGTCTACCCTTTGCGCCTTTTGTACAAAAGGATGCTATTCTAGGGTTCTTGGCCACTTGTATGACATTTATACATAGTTGGAGTAGTGGACGATTCAACCCAAACACATACATAACCATTTTTCATTTGATTTTGCGGGATGGGAGGGTGTTTAGTGGGTAAATCAGTTGGACAGCTGGCCGGGGGTTATTGATGGCATACAACGAAGGAGTCTTGGTAGCTTTGTGTGGTTAGTATTTGGGAATATACATACACACTCGTACATGGTCCAGAAACCGAAACAGAAAGGGCTGAGTGGAACATCTAGTAGTTTAGGATTTCTTGTGTTGTGCGTACGATGTATACTTTAATTTATTTATTTGCGCCTTTCTAAGGGACGGACGAACGAAATGGTCCAGTCGTTAAGATGGTTTGAATATTGTTTTCGTTAATCCCAACTTTCATATTTTCCTCCCCGTAAACCTTTTCACTAGCGCACATACACACTCATACATAGGTATGTATATTTGACACATACAATTTGTTATAATATGTGTGTATACTCGTATTCATTTTGTACTAGAAATTACAGTTATTAACAATCGGATGTGCAATTTAAAGTGCAGTTTGGTAAAAATTAGTATAATTAGAGGAATTCGGAGAGAATGTATACAGTTTTCGCTAACCTTTCGATGATGCTATTGCTTTCTCCCCAGAGCCACAAGTAGACCGAGAAATCAAATTTGTGGGACATGGTATTGTATACTGTTTGGGATATCTACCTCCAAAAAATAAACGGGGTTGCCCTGTACCAAAATTTACTTAACCTGCTTCACGAAAATATAAGCAAAATATGCGTATTGCTGCTAATGCATTATCCATTAGCTGTTTAGTATATAGTTATCATCGTCCAAAAATATATAATAAGCTACATTTAGGTTTAGGTTAGGGTGGCAGCCGTATTTTTTTATACAAGCTCACATAGACCAGTTTAGGTCCCTAGTGTTACCACGGGCTGAAATGCCCCTCATCGTAACCAACCTGTTTGATATACAACTTTATCGATAGTACGAATATCGGTACTGGAAAGATATGTTAGGCTGCCTAGAAAGGCCGACCCCAGTATGTCCAGTCGTCGTTTACTCAGAGCGGGGTAGTCGCATATCAAGAGCTCAATGCTCTCCACTTCTTCCTCATCTCCACAGCTTCTGCAGAAGTCATTGGAGTCAATACCTAATCTTTTGGCGTGTTCGCCGATCACCAATATATGCAAATTCTTCGAGAATTTGTAATGTCGTCCCTTTCCTAGCAAGTTCATCGGCTTTGCAGTTCTCCGGGATATCCCTATGCCCAGGCGAGGTGTATATATATGCTCAACCATCTCGTTAAGAGATCTGGATGGATTAATTTACTATGAATCAACATTTTAGTTTGTTAAGTTTCTATGTTATATTATGTTATATTTTGTGATAATTCGATACATTCCCTTAGTATTTCATAAGAAGAATCTGCAAGTTTTCTAAAGTATTTTTCATTTAATTGAGCAATGAAGGCCTTTATTGGTTCATATCCTGTCTCTTCATGTAGTAATGTTGTTGGGTATCGCCAGTGTTTTCTGTTTATTATTTAAGGCATTTGTTCTGTATGACTTGTAGACGTTTTAAATGAGTTTTTGCTGCTTTGTACCATATAGGTGATGCGTATGTTAATATTGGCCTAATGACACATTTATATAATAGATTTTTATTTCGATGTGTTAGTTTCGAGCCTTTGTTTAATAAAGACCACAGAGCTCTGATAGATTTTAAAGCTTTTTCACATGATAGTGCAATATGTTCACGGAATGTCAACTTTTTGTCAAGAATTACACCAAGATATTTAACTTCGTTTTGTACGGGGAGTGGGCTACCGCTAAAGGATAGGGGTCTCGATGGAATTCTTTTTGGTGATTTATTCCAGGGAAATATTATGCTCTGCGTTTTTTCTTGGTTTATTTTTATTTTCCACTTGCGAAAATATTTGTTGCATGATACTAGACTGTTTTCCATCTTTTTCATTAGAGCCTTCGTCAATTTGCTTGATGATATTAAAGCGGTATCATCCGCGTAGTATGCGACCTCGATTTCACTGGATGGTTTGAAGTCAGAAGTGTAAATTGAGTATAAAATCGGAGACAAAATTGATCCTTGAGGAAGCCCCGCTGGTATGTGTTTTGATGACAATTCGTTGTTGTTTACTGACACTACAAATGATCTGTTATGTAGAAATTCTGGTATAATATTGCAGATATATTTGGGAGTGTTTGTGAGTGCTCATTTGTAGAGAAGACCATTGTGCCACACGGTATCGAAAGCTTTTTCGATGTCTAGTAATACTAGACCTGTGGATTTTATGCCTCGTATGTTCATCTTTATTATATTATTGATCCTTTTAATTTGACGGACAGTGTTGTGCTCCTTTTTAAATGCAAATTGTTTATCGCATATTATATTGTGATCTGTTGTGAAACCCTTAGGCGGTTGAAAATCAGTTTTTCAAAAATTTCCCCAATATTACTTAACAGGCTGATTGGCCTGTAACTAGTGGGATCGTTGGCCGGCTTGTTTATTTTGTGCTATTGAAAATGCAACATAGTAAACATTTGTATTTGAAATATTATCCATTCCTGGAGCCTTGGATGATTTTAAGTTGTACACAATATAATAAATTTCGGGAACTGTGATAAATCTTGCCCCATTTGTGTTTGGAGGTTCAATTCTTATGTTGGCGGCAGTAGAATTCACTACTGTGTTCACCGAATGAGTATAATCAAGAGTCAGAGTGTGTGTTTTTGCAAATGTGGTTGCAAGTATCTCTGCCTTTTCTCTGTCTGTTATTATCTTAATTCCATTATACATCATGTGAGATATGGTACGATTTCCTTTTGATCTTAATGAACGACTAATCTTCCAAAACTTTTTATCGCCTGGTTTAAAGTGTTGTAAGAGATCTGTCCACTTTCTATTTCTTTCTTCGCTTATTTTTATGTCGATAGCTCGACTTAGAAATGAAACACATTTTTTATAGAATAATTTTTGTTGTGGACAGTTGGTGCGTTGTTCATTTCTTTTGTATCTTTTCCTGAGGCCAATTAATGAGACAATGCTGTGAGGAAGACAAAATCGTTGCCTGTTACTTTTCGATATATGTTTCGTGCATTAATAATAAAATTCTTTAAGGCATCGATTTCCCTGTCAATGGACTGTTTGGAACTGTATCTCTCGGTAGAAAAGTTTATTCTTCTATCTACAGGGTTTTTCAACAAGAGGTGTTATTTTGAATCACCCGGTATTTCGGTAGCTGTCACTTTTGAAGCTTTTATTCTTTGACATTTGACAAGCAGAAACTACGCCATTACTAAAAATCGAACGATACACGATTCAACAACTCACTGAAATTATTAAAATTCCCTACAAAAATGGTGAAAAACTTGCAGTCACAGTTCGCAAAACTAAAGCATTTTTTGGTCGTCGTGAAGCACCTTGTCGGACCGCAATACAGAAATTCATGGAAAAAATTCAAGCTGTTGGGACAAGTTAGTGATGTGAAGAATAAAACCCGTGCACGACTGAGAATATTGCTGCTGTAGCCCAAAGTGTTGAAGAAAACCTAGGTTTTTCCATTCCTCATCGTTCTTTGGAATTGGGCATTCCACAAACGTCAATTCACCGTATCTTGCATAAAGACTTGGGTCTTAAGGCTTATAAAGTTCAGTTAACACAAGAACTCAAGCCGGCCGATCATCAACAACGTCGTGTCTTTGCTGATTGGGTCCTTGAAATGCATGAAAATGATTCGGAATTCCATCGAATAGTCATCTTGACTGATGAGGCCTATTTCCACCTCGATGGCTACGTCAACAAGCTAAATTGTCGCATCTGGGGCTCTGAAAACCCAAGAGTTATTGTTGAGAAGCCTCTCCATTCTCAACGTTTGGTGCGGTTTATGGTCCGACAGGGTCATTGGACCTTACTTTTTCGGAAATGAGGTTGGATCACCAGTTACGGTGAATGGATTGTTTTTCATTATTAATGGCATACCTTCCGCTTTATTATGAAATAAACATCGGATCATTTATCTCAAAAAATTGAATTTTTCTTTGAATACCAAAATAACACCTCTTGTTGGAAAACCCTTTATTATTCGCCGAAATTTGGCCCAATTTATATTCTTATGAGAAAAATAGGTGGCTTCGTTTGAATGGAGGAGAATCGAATAAAGCATTGGACCATGATCGGACGGAATTTCGTATTCAAGAGTTTCTGCATTGACAATTTTTGTGATATTGCTTAGTACAATGTCGACTGTAGACGGCTTTCTAATTTCTTGGTGGGGGTATAATGTGTATTCAGGTGGATAATATACAAAGAAGTTGCTTGATAGTTGAAGATCGTGGAGGGATTTGCCTGAAGAAGTGTTGCATGGACAATTCCATGACACATGTTTGGCATTTAAGTCTCCAAGTAATATAAAATCCTTGTTGAACGGTGTTAAGGCTTTAATATCATTGCTGAAATGCTGACTGTGTTTGGGAGAATAAGCTGATGTGACAATCAAAGGTTTTCTGTTTAAAGTGATTTCGATAGACAAATTTTCTATAACCGACGTTTTTGTTATTGGTAATATTTTATATTGAAGAGATTTATGAACTAAAAGAGCTACTCCACCTCCTCTGACATTTAGTCTGTCATTGCGGTAGAGTGTATAATTTTCAAAATATGGTTTATGATTCTCTTTTAAAAATGTCCATTCTTCTTACAATTGAAGCACGTGAAGACAGCAGGTTTTTTGTTGTTTTGAGTCAACGGACAGTCGTTTGTTGGATGTCGATTTGCACAGGTCATGCAAGCAGGCTGACGTTTGCAGTGCTGCCCCCCCGTGTCCAAACATTAAACAATTCCAACATTGTGTTGGTCTATTATTATTGTTAGGCTTTTGCTTTCTCCATGCAATAATAACATTGGAGATTGTTTTTATATTATTTAACCAGATTCGTTTAAATGATCTACGAACGAATTGGACTTTGTACACTGCATCATTTGCGGAGTTACATATATCTAGTTTTAACCTCTTAACCCGACCTCTGTGGTCGGGAATAAGTTGTGGGTCCTTAGTTCACTGGCTATGTCATCAGGGCTAATCCTGGGTAATCCATAGATTAATGTTGTGAATAATTTATCCTCCTTTGCACTGAATGTATGATACTCAATATTTGATTCAGATAATGATTTTATACAAAAATCGAGTTTATCTTTGGTTTGGGGAAATATCTTTATGCCAATGGATGTGCGTTTATAAATACAATCGTTGCCCAATAGATGTTGTATTTCGCGTAGTGAAACATTGATGTCGGTTACAATTGGTGGAGGTTCAGACGGAACTTCAGCCGTAGTAATGTTGGTTTCAGGTGAATCATCCACATCCTCGATGCTGGAAAGATCACTGTACCTATTGTATGACGTTGCACCTATGGATCCCATGGCGTACGGCATCCTTTGCGGCTTTGGTTTTTTAAAAGTTTGTTTCGCCCTATGGCGCGCCAAAGATTTGGCTGCGCGGGGCATTTTTTTATGGTTTGTAACAATTTAAATATATGGCATATTTTCTCTTGATATTGTGAGAAAATAAAGACACTTGCTGTGTCGTACATTGTATTATGACTTTGTGCATTTGTTTGTAAAGCCCATAAAGAGAAGAAATAGAACCATAGTTAATTATACCGATCGACAAAGAATCACATTTTGAGTCGATTTAGCCATGTCCGTCTGTCTGTCCATGTATTCTTGTGATCAAAGTGTAGGTCCTATTTATGGTCCGATTGTGATATATATCTTACCCACGATTTGACATGTATAAACTGTATTTTATATCAGATCCGTACGAAATTTGGCAGAAAGAGTTGTCTTATTACATAAATAAACACTGCCAAATTCGGGGAAAATCGTTTCAGATTTAGATATAGTCCCCATATATATGTTACACCCTATTTGACATGTAAGCGCTGTAGAAACCGTATTTTATATCCGATCAGTACTAAATTCAACTGTGAGAGTTTTCTTATTACATGTATGAACACTGCCAAATTCGGGAAAAAATCGGTTCAGATTTAAATTTAGTCCCAATATATGTACTTATATATGTTATGTTTGATATGTAAGCGCCTAAGAAATCGTATTTTATATCCGATAAGTACGAAATTCGACAGAGAGAGTTTTCTTCTTACATGAATGAAAACAACCAAATTCGAAGAAATTCAGTTCAGATTAAGATATAGCCCCCATATATATGTTTCACCCGATTTGACAGCGCTGTAGAAACCGTGTTTTATATCCGATTAGTACGAAATTCGGCAGAGAGAGTTTTCTTATTACATGTATGAACACTGTGAAATTCTTATTACAATGCCCATTTTCGCATTGTTAGGGATGTGTAGGGTATTATATAGTCGGCCCGCCCGACTTTCTGTCTTTCCTTACTGGTTTTTATATATAACTAGCAAGACCCGGTCCACAGCTTCGCCTTTGATTTCTAATCCAATACGCAATTTCAGCACGCTCGCTAAAAAATTGGTCAATGTATCTTAATTTCAAAACTTGGCTTACATGGCCGGCACCATGCCTATTTGTCCGATCCCGCCCATTGTTGGAGCAATTACGTAGACTACCACCAGATACATATACAATACCCGGACTTAACTCCCACGGACATAACGCCCAAAACGATTTTGGGACTTATGTCCTTCAGTATACCCAAAATTGATTGGGCGTAATGTCCGCAGAGCAGGCGCAATGGAATTACCCGGCGCACTGTGGTTCAGAATTGAATTTTACTGGCCAAAATCAAATTTATTGTTATCGCCGTTTTCTTCAATTTTAATGCCATTCAATAGCAAACATATTGAGACATAAAAACATAATTTTTGTATATTTTTGTAGACGAAAATTATTGATCCTTTTAATTTGACGGACAGTGTTGTGCTCCTTTTTAAATGCAAACTGTTTATCGCATATTATATTGTGATCTGTTGTGAAACCCTTAGGCGGTTGAAAATCAGTTTTTCAAAAATTTCCCCAATATTACTTAACAGGCTGATTGGCCTGTAACTAGTGGGATCGTTGGCCGGCTTGTTTATTTTGTGCTATTGAAAATACAACATAGTAAACATTTGTATTTGAAATATTATCCATTCCTGGAGCCTTGGATGATTTTAAGTTGTACACAATATAATAAATTTCGGGAACTGTGATAAATCTTGCCCCATTTGTGTTTGGAGGTTCAATTCTTATGTTGGCGGCAGTAGAATTCACTACTGTGTTCACCGAATGAGTATAATCAAGAGTCAGAGTGTGTGTTTTTGCAAATGTGGTTGCAAGTATCTCTGCCTTTTCTCTGTCTGTTATTATCTAAATTCCATTATACATCATGTGAGATATGGTACGATTTCCTTTTGATCTTAATGAACGACTAATCTTCCAAAACTTTTTATCGCCTGGTTTAAAGTGTTGTAAGAGATCTGTCCACTTTCTATTTCTTTCTTCGCTTATTTTTATGTCGATAGCTCGACTTAGAAATGAAACACATTTTTTATATCTTTTGTATCTTTTCCTGAGGCCAATTAATGAGACAATGCTGTGAGGAAGACAAAATCGCTGCCTGTTACTTTTCGATATATGTTTCGTGCATTAATAATAAAATTCTTTAAGGCATCGATTTCCCTGTCAATGGACTGTTTGGAACTGTATCTCTCGGTAGAAAAGTTTATTCTTCTATCTACAGGGTTTTTCAACAAGAGGTGTTATTTTGAATCACCCGGTATTTCGGTAGCTGTCACTTTTGAAGCTTTTATTCTTTGACATTTGACAAGTAGAAACTACGCCATTACTAAAAATCGAACGATACACGATTCAACAACTCACTGAAATTATTAAAATTCCCTACAAAAATGGTGAAAAACTTGCAGTCACAGTTCGCAAAACTAAAGCATTTTTTGGTCGTCGTGAAGCACCTTGTCGGACCGCAATACAGAAATTCATGGAAAAAATTCAAGCTGTTGGGACAAGTTAGTGATGTGAAGAATAAAACCCGTGCACGACTGAGAATATTGCTGCTGTAGCCCAAAGTGTTGAAGAAAACCTAGGTTTTTCCATTCCTCGTCGTTCTTTGGAATTGGGCATTCCACAAACGTCAATTCACCGTATCTTGCATAAAGACTTGGGTCTTAAGGCTTATAAAGTTCAGTTAACACAAGAACTCAAGCCGGCCGATCATCAACAACGTCGTGTCTTTGCTGATTGGGTCCTTGAAATGCATGAAAATGATTCGGAATTCCATCGAATAGTCATCTTGACTGATGAGGCCTATTTCCACCTCGGTGGCTACGTCAACAAGCTAAATTGTCGCATCTGGGGCTCTGAAAACCCAAGAGTTATTGTTGAGAAGCCTCTCCATTCTCAACGTTTGGTGCGGTTTATGGTCCGACAGGGTCATTGGACCTTACTTTTTCGGAAATGAGGTTGGATCACCAGTTACGGTGAATGGATTGTTTTTCATTATTAATGGCATACCTTCCGCTTTATTATGAAATAAACATCGGATCATTTATCTCAAAAAATTGAATTTTTCTTTGAATACCAAAATAACACCTCTTGTTGGAAAACCCTTTATTATTCGCCGAAATTTGGCCCAATTTATATTCTTATGAGAAAAATAGGTGGCTTCGTTTGAATGGAGGAGAATCGAATAAAGCATAATATTGGACCATGATCGGACGGAATTTCGTATTCAAGAGTTTCTGCATTGACAATTTTTGTGATATTGCTTAGTACAATGTCGACTGTAGACGGCTTTCTAATTTCTTGGTGGGGGTATAACGTGTATTCAGGTGGATAATATACAAAGAAGTTGCTTGATAGTTGAAGATCGTGGAGGGATTTGCCTGAAGAAGTGTTGCATGGACAATTCCATGACACATGTTTGGCATTTAAGTCTCCAAGTAATATAAAATCCTTGTTGAACGGTGTTAAGGCTTTAATATCATTGCTGAAATGCTGACTGTGTTTGGGAGAATAAGCTGATGTGACAATCAAAGGTTTTCTGTTTAAAGTGATTTCGATAGACAAATTTTCTATAACCGACGTTTTTGTTATTGGTAATATTTTATATTGAAGAGATTTATGAACTAAAAGAGCTACTCCACCTCCTCTGACATTTAGTCTGTCATTGCGGTAGAGTGTATAATTTTCAAAATATGGTTTATGATTCTCTTTTAAAAATGTCCATTCTTCTTACAATTGAAGCACGTGAAGACAGCAGGTTTTTTGTTGTTTTGAGTCAACGGACAGTCGTTTGTTGGATGTCGATTTGCACAGGTCATGCAAGCAGGCTGACGTTTGCAGTGCTGCCCCCCCGTGTCCAAACATTAAACAATTCCAACATTGTGTTGGTCTATTATTATTGTTAGGCTTTTGCTTTCTCCATGCAATAATAACATTGGAGATTGTTTTTATATTATTTAACCAGATTCGTTTAAATGATCTACGAACGAATTGGACTTTGTACACTGCATCATTTGCGTAGCTACATATATCTAGTTTTAACCTCTTAACCCGACCTCTGTGGTCGGGAATAAGTTGTGGGTCCTTAGTTCACTGGCTATGTCATCAGAGCTAATCCTGGGTAATCCATAGATGAATGTTGTGAATAATTTATCCTCCTTTGCACTGAATGTATGATACTCAATATTTGATTCAAATAATGATTTTATACAAAAATCGAGTTTATCTTTGGTTTGGGGAAATATCTTTATGCCAATGGATGTGCGTTTATAAATACAATCGTTGCCCAATAGATGTTGTATTTCGCGTAGTGAAACATTGATGTCGGTTACAATTGGTGGAGGTTCAGACGGAACTTCAGCCGTAGTAATGTTGGTTTCAGGTGAATCATCCACATCCTCGATGCTGGAAAGATCACTGTACCTATTGTATGACGTTGCACCTATGGATCCCATGGGGTACGGCATCCTTTGGGGCTTTGGTTTTTTAAAAGTTTGTTTCGCCCTATGGCGCGCCAAAGATTTGGCTGCGCGGGGCATTTTTTTATGGTTTGTAACAATTTAAATATATGGCATATTTTCTCTTGATATTGTGAGAAAATAAAGACACTTGCTGTGTCGTACATTGTATTATGACTTTGTGCATTTGTTTGTAAAGCCCATAAAGAGAAGAAATAGAACCATAGTTAATTATACCGATCGACAAAGAATCACATTTTGAGTCGATTTAGCCATGTCCGTCTGTCTGTCCATGTATTCTTGTGATCAAAGTGTAGGTCCTATTTATGGTCCGATTGTGATATATATCTTTTCCATATATATCTTACCCACGATTTGACATGTATAAACTGTATTTTATATCAGATCCGTACGAAATTTGGCAGAAAGAGTTGTCTTATTACATAAATAAACACTGCCAAATTCGGGGAAAATCGTTTCAGATTTAGATATAGTCCCCATATATATGTTACACCCTATTTGACATGTAAGCGCTGTAGAAACCGTATTTTATATCCGATCAGTACTAAATTCAACTGTGAGAGTTTTCTTATTACATGTATGAACACTGCCAAATTCGGGAAAAAATCGGTTCAGATTTAAATTTAGTCCCAATATATGTACTTATATATGTTATGTTTGATATGTAAGCGCCTAAGAAATCGTATTTTATATCCGATAAGTACGAAATTCGACAGAGAGAGTTTTCTTCTTACATGAATGAAAACAACCAAATTCGAAGAAATTCAGTTCAGATTAAGATATAGCCCCCATATATATGTTTCACCCGATTTGACAGCGCTGTAGAAACCGTGTTTTATATCCGATTAGTACGAAATTCGGCAGAGAGAGTTTTCTTATTACATGTATGAACACTGTGAAATTCTTATTACAATGCCCATTTTCGCATTGTTAGGGATGTGTAGGGTATTATATAGTCGGCCCGCCCGACTTTCTGTCTTTCCTTACTGGTTTTTATATATAACTAGCAAGACCCGGTCCACAGCTTCGCCTTTGATTTCTAATCCAATACGCAATTTCAGCACGCTCGCTAAAAAATTGGTCAATGTATCTTAATTTCAAAACTTGGCTTACATGGCCGGCACCATGCCTATTTGTCCGATCCCGCCCATTGTTGGAGCAATTACGTAGACTACCACCAGATACATATACAATACCCGGACTTAACTCCCACGGACATAACGCCCAAAACGATTTTGGGACTTATGTCCTTCAGTATACCCAAAATTGATTGGGCGTAATGTCCGCAGAGCAGGCGCAATGGAATTACCCGGCGCACTGTGGTTCAGAATTGAATTTTACTGGCCAAAATCAAATTTATTGTTATCGCCGTTTTCTTCAATTTTAATGCCATTCAATAGCAAACATATTGAGACATAAAAACATAATTTTTGTATATTTTTGTAGACGAAAATTATTGATCCTTTTAATTTGACGGACAGTGTTGTGCTCCTTTTTAAATGCAAACTGTTTATCGCATATTATATTGTGATCTGTTGTGAAACCCTTAGGCGGTTGAAAATCAGTTTTTCAAAAATTTCCCCAATATTACTTAACAGGCTGATTGGCCTGTAACTAGTGGGATCGTTGGCCGGCTTGTTTATTTTGTGCTATTGAAAATACAACATAGTAAACATTTGTATTTGAAATATTATCCATTCCTGGAGCCTTGGATGATTTTAAGTTGTACACAATATAATAAATTTCGGGAACTGTGATAAATCTTGCCCCATTTGTGTTTGGAGGTTCAATTCTTATGTTGGCGGCAGTAGAATTCACTACTGTGTTCACCGAATGAGTATAATCAAGAGTCAGAGTGTGTGTTTTTGCAAATGTGGTTGCAAGTATCTCTGCCTTTTCTCTGTCTGTTATTATCTAAATTCCATTATACATCATGTGAGATATGGTACGATTTCCTTTTGATCTTAATGAACGACTAATCTTCCAAAACTTTTTATCGCCTGGTTTAAAGTGTTGTAAGAGATCTGTCCACTTTCTATTTCTTTCTTCGCTTATTTTTATGTCGATAGCTCGACTTAGAAATGAAACACATTTTTTATAGAATAATTTTTGTTGTGGACAGTTGGTGCGTTGTTCATTTCTTTTGTATCTTTTCCTGAGGCCAATTAATGAGACAATGCTGTGAGGAAGACAAAATCGCTGCCTGTTACTTTTCGATATATGTTTCGTGCATTAATAATAAAATTCTTTAAGGCATCGATTTCCCTGTCAATGGACTGTTTGGAACTGTATCTCTCGGTAGAAAAGTTTATTCTTCTATCTACAGGGTTTTTCAACAAGAGGTGTTATTTTGAATCACCCGGTATTTCGGTAGCTGTCACTTTTGAAGCTTTTATTCTTTGACATTTGACAAGTAGAAACTACGCCATTACTAAAAATCGAACGATACACGATTCAACAACTCACTGAAATTATTAAAATTCCCTACAAAAATGGTGAAAAACTTGCAGTCACAGTTCGCAAAACTAAAGCATTTTTTGGTCGTCGTGAAGCACCTTGTCGGACCGCAATACAGAAATTCATGGAAAAAATTCAAGCTGTTGGGACAAGTTAGTGATGTGAAGAATAAAACCCGTGCACGACTGAGAATATTGCTGCTGTAGCCCAAAGTGTTGAAGAAAACCTAGGTTTTTCCATTCCTCGTCGTTCTTTGGAATTGGGCATTCCACAAACGTCAATTCACCGTATCTTGCATAAAGACTTGGGTCTTAAGGCTTATAAAGTTCAGTTAACACAAGAACTCAAGCCGGCCGATCATCAACAACGTCGTGTCTTTGCTGATTGGGTCCTTGAAATGCATGAAAATGATTCGGAATTCCATCGAATAGTCATCTTGACTGATGAGGCCTATTTCCACCTCGGTGGCTACGTCAACAAGCTAAATTGTCGCATCTGGGGCTCTGAAAACCCAAGAGTTATTGTTGAGAAGCCTCTCCATTCTCAACGTTTGGTGCGGTTTATGGTCCGACAGGGTCATTGGACCTTACTTTTTCGGAAATGAGGTTGGATCACCAGTTACGGTGAATGGATTGTTTTTCATTATTAATGGCATACCTTCCGCTTTATTATGAAATAAACATCGGATCATTTATCTCAAAAAATTGAATTTTTCTTTGAATACCAAAATAACACCTCTTGTTGGAAAACCCTTTATTATTCGCCGAAATTTGGCCCAATTTATATTCTTATGAGAAAAATAGGTGGCTTCGTTTGAATGGAGGAGAATCGAATAAAGCATAATATTGGACCATGATCGGACGGAATTTCGTATTCAAGAGTTTCTGCATTGACAATTTTTGTGATATTGCTTAGTACAATGTCGACTGTAGACGGCTTTCTAATTTCTTGGTGGGGGTATAACGTGTATTCAGGTGGATAATATACAAAGAAGTTGCTTGATAGTTGAAGATCGTGGAGGGATTTGCCTGAAGAAGTGTTGCATGGACAATTCCATGACACATGTTTGGCATTTAAGTCTCCAAGTAATATAAAATCCTTGTTGAACGGTGTTAAGGCTTTAATATCATTGCTGAAATGCTGACTGTGTTTGGGAGAATAAGCTGATGTGACAATCAAAGGTTTTCTGTTTAAAGTGATTTCGATAGACAAATTTTCTATAACCGACGTTTTTGTTATTGGTAATATTTTATATTGAAGAGATTTATGAACTAAAAGAGCTACTCCACCTCCTCTGACATTTAGTCTGTCATTGCGGTAGAGTGTATAATTTTCAAAATATGGTTTATGATTCTCTTTTAAAAATGTCCATTCTTCTTACAATTGAAGCACGTGAAGACAGCAGGTTTTTTGTTGTTTTGAGTCAACGGACAGTCGTTTGTTGGATGTCGATTTGCACAGGTCATGCAAGCAGGCTGACGTTTGCAGTGCTGCCCCCCCGTGTCCAAACATTAAACAATTCCAACATTGTGTTGGTCTATTATTATTGTTAGGCTTTTGCTTTCTCCATGCAATAATAACATTGGAGATTGTTTTTATATTATTTAACCAGATTCGTTTAAATGATCTACGAACGAATTGGACTTTGTACACTGCATCATTTGCGTAGCTACATATATCTAGTTTTAACCTCTTAACCCGACCTCTGTGGTCGGGAATAAGTTGTGGGTCCTTAGTTCACTGGCTATGTCATCAGGGCTAATCCTGGGTAATCCATAGATGAATGTTGTGAATAATTTATCCTCCTTTGCACTGAAAAATAATGATTTTATACAAAAATCGAGTTTATCTTTGGTTTGGGGAAATATCTTTATGCCAATGGATGTGCGTTTATAAATACAATCGTTGCCCAATAGATGTTGTATTTCGCGTAGTGAAACATTGATGTCGGTTACAATTGGTGGAGGTTCAGACGGAACTTCAGCCGTAGTAATGTTGGTTTCAGGTGAATCATCCACATCCTCGATGCTGGAAAGATCACTGTACCTATTGTATGACGTTGCACCTATGGATCCCATGGGGTACGGCATCCTTTGGGGCTTTGGTTTTTTAAAAGTTTGTTTCGCCCTATGGCGCGCCAAAGATTTGGCTGCGCGGGGCATTTTTTTATGGTTTGTAACAATTTAAATATATGGCATATTTTCTCTTGATATTGTGAGAAAATAAAGACACTTGCTGTGTCGTACATTGTATTATGACTTTGTGCATTTGTTTGTAAAGCCCATAAAGAGAAGAAATAGAACCATAGTTAATTATACCGATCGACAAAGAATCACATTTTGAGTCGATTTAGCCATGTCCGTCTGTCTGTCCATGTATTCTTGTGATCAAAGTGTAGGTCCTATTTATGGTCCGATTGTGATATATATCTTTTCCATATATATCTTACCCACGATTTGACATGTATAAACTGTATTTTATATCAGATCCGTACGAAATTTGGCAGAAAGAGTTGTCTTATTACATAAATAAACACTGCCAAATTCGGGGAAAATCGTTTCAGATTTAGATATAGTCCCCATATATATGTTACACCCTATTTGACATGTAAGCGCTGTAGAAACCGTATTTTATATCCGATCAGTACTAAATTCAACTGTGAGAGTTTTCTTATTACATGTATGAACACTGCCAAATTCGGGAAAAAATCGGTTCAGATTTAAATTTAGTCCCAATATATGTACTTATATATGTTATGTTTGATATGTAAGCGCCTAAGAAATCGTATTTTATATCCGATAAGTACGAAATTCGACAGAAAGAGTTTTCTTCTTACATGAATGAAAACAACCAAATTCGAAGAAATTCAGTTCAGATTAAGATATAGCCCCCATATATATGTTTCACCCGATTTGACAGCGCTGTAGAAACCGTGTTTTATATCCGATTAGTACGAAATTCGGCAGAGAGAGTTTTCTTATTACATGTATGAACACTGTGAAATTCTTATTACAATGCCCATTTTCGCATTGTTAGGGATGTGTAGGGTATTATATAGTCGGCCCGCCCGACTTTCTGTCTTTCCTTACTGGTTTTTATATATAACTAGCAAGACCCGGTCCACAGCTTCGCCTTTGATTTCTAATCCAATACGCAATTTCAGCACGCTCGCTAAAAAATTGGTCAATGTATCTTAATTTCAAAACTTGGCTTACATGACCGGCACCATGCCTATTTCTCCGATCCCGCCCGCAGAGCAGGCGCAATGGAATTACCCGGCGCACTGTGGTTCAGAATTGAATTTTACTGGCCAAAATCAAATTTATTGTTATCGCCGTTTTCTTCAATTTTAATGCCATTCAATAGCAAACATATTGAGACATAAAAACATAATTTTTGTATATTTTTGTAGACGAAAATTATCATTTCTCGCAAACTAGTATCCATAGAAGGTTATTTTTTGTTACGTAGGTAGGATAGTTCTCTTTGAGATATTGCCAAAAGTATTACTGTACTGTTTACACGTCACATTTTTGTCAAATTGGAATTTTAGTGGAATGAAACTTTTTAGCATCAAGAGACTTCCAGAAGATTTTTGGACCAGAAGAAAGGTGAAAGTGTCCTCTTTAAGCCTATATATACTTTTGTCTTGACCAGTCTGTAGAACACTTTTTTAATTTTAATGAAATTACTCGGGAAAAAAATTATTGTTCTTTTTATTTTACCTGTTCATATGACTATGTTATAGGTCCACCAATCCATATTTATGACATCTTAACCCCTTTTTTATTTTTTTGGGTCGTTTTTCATGTTGACTATGTTTATGCTACTTATAAACAAGTATGGCAGTATACATGTAAGAAAAGGATAAAATCCAGTGGTATTCGAATACAAACTCTGTTGCAAAATTACATATCCAAGCAAAAACACTCAAATTTTAGAATATTAAAAAATGGAAAACCTCAGCTATAAAGAATTATCCGAAGAGTATTTTAGAAACAAAAAGAAGGAAGATGTTTTAAGTTACGTTCAAAGCAAAGTAAATTCCTCAAGCATCGAAATACAATTGGAACTGCAAAATAAAGTAAATACTTTCATCAACAACTTAACTAAGCGCTACAAACAAGTTGGTTGGAATAAACATCAATTTTATAAGAGCTTTGCAATATGGTTAGAGGGCGAACTTAGTGTTCAAGTATCTTCAGAAAGTACAAATCAAAACAATTGTGGGAGACCACCAAAATCACTAACTAACTCTCCTCCCAAAACGATTTGGAATAAAAATGTTTACTATGATTTTACCTTAAAGTTTTATGTCTAAAATGTAGTAAATTGTAGCATATGAATGCAGATATAATTTATTAAAAGTAAGTCGAACCTTATACTATCCGGAAAATTGGACTGTTTTAAGATCATTGTCTCAAAAATTACCTCCTTTAAATTTAAAAGTTGTACACCTAAGAAACTGCAAATGTGTGCTCTATTTCAAAGGCTTTACTCTCCGGAAAATTTTACTATATTTTCATTATTTTATTTCAAAAATTACATCCTTTTAAATTAAAAAGTTGTACACCTAAGAAATCGCAAATGTGCTACACCTTTGTGACTTTAACATTCAGAAAACTGTACACTTCAGAAAATTGCTGTAACAGATTTGTAGTAGATTATAACAAATATCGTTTACGGCAAAATAGTAAAGGGTGGTTAAATTGTAAGTGCTGATGTTGAATGTGAACCACACCTAAACGTCAAGTTTTTTCTGCATTTCATTTGACATTTCTCAATTTCAGACTAACTCAATTTGCACCATGGAAAGATACACAATCGAGCAACGCGTTAAAGTTTCGTAAGCCTTTTATGAAAATGGGCGTTCAAATCACTTCGTGATGTTTTATTGATCAGCATAATCGACCAAATGTGTCCACAATCGGGAGAATTGTGCGCAAATTTCAGCAAACCGGGTCTGTAGCAGATGTGAAAACACCTGTGCATGCTCGCCCAGTTCGTTTGGTGCGGCTTATGGGCTGACATCGTCATCGGGTTATTTGAAAGAAAATGTGTACGTCGATAAGTCAGCAACAATTCAAGAGCTAAAGGATGAGATAATTCGGCACATTAAAGGCATAGAACCTCAATTATGCCTCAGCGTCATCGAAAATTGGGACCATCGGATGGAGGTGTGCCGATATTTTGTTCCATACATAATTGAACCATACCAACATTATCATAATAAAAAGAAATGACAATACTTTCCTAAATAATTTGTGTTTTATTCAAAATCAACATCGGCCCTTAAAATTTAACCACCCTTTATAATTTATCCTACAGAAAAATTGTGGATTCCATTACGAAGTTCATCCTGTGAATATGTTTTATAAAAATTAAATAATATTAAATTAAAAAAAATTATTCAATAATATATAAATATATTTTTCAGACAAAAATAATCAGAAAATTTTTAACAGCACAAAACTATTAAATCATTGAACAAAATTATAATATTTAAAATTTATTATTGGTGCCAATTATTATTAAGAATATTCCGTTTTGTAGTAAATATACAATTAGAGCAGCGTTAAATATAGTTGGAATAGGTAGTACCATATTGTAGATATCATTGTGTATATCCAAGTGCATTGTACATTTACACATTCTAAACGTACACAATACTAACGTTTAGTTCAATTTAAATAAGTGCGGTTAACATGTGACATTCAATTTTAAATCGCGGAGAAGAGATTGTGTCAATTCGTAAAAGTGCTAAATCAGGATGGATATTCGACAATATTTTAATGTGGATGACGTAAGTATTATGATATACCTAACTACTAAGCAGAATGTAAAAAAACATATAATTACACTGTGCTCGAAATGGACACTTTAAAATTGTAACAGAAAGGAATTGTATACCTATTTCGACCTTGCTGAATCCAATGGACTTCGCGATATTCGACCACAAAGTTTGCAAAAAAAATCAGAGAGGTTAGTTATCTCGGAGGTGATTTTGAAGTGTAAGACTTCCGAAACGCGCTTCAGTCCAAAGAACGAAATAAAGGGAACCCTTCGAGTATTATTTCTCTCAAAATAGTCAACCACGCTTCTCACCACTTTACTCCGGAAAAAGTGCAATCAAATCTTACCATATGTCAAAAGTCATACAAATCATCGACATTTTTAGTTTGTGTCGATAAGATAAATGTTCCTCGCGAAAAATTACTATGAGACTCCTTTCAACATATTTATGAAAAATTAACAGGTTTTACAATTTAGCAGGTTTTGTTGGTTACCTTTGAAATTTCCATTAACACTAACGAAAAAACAATTTACAAAAATTTAAGTCAAAAAATTTTATTTCAAATATTTTCTGTTATGAGCAGAAAAATACAGAAATTATGTAATAACTCGAAGTTTGCTTAATTCTCATAAAAAAGTTGAGAAAGGACTTATAGTATTTCTTCGCGAGGAATATTTTTCTCAACGATGCCTACTAAAAATGTCGACGATATGTATGATTTTTAACATATGATAAGATTTCATTGCACTTTTTCAGGTGTAAGGGGGTGAAAAGCGTGGACGACTGTTTTGAGAAAAATAATTGTCCAAATGTTGCCTTTATTTCGATCTTTGGACTGAAGCGTATATTCCGAAGTCTTCCACTTCAAAATAACAAAAGAGATAAGTCACCTCTCTGATTTCCCAACAAACTTTATGGTCGAATATCGCGAAAAGAAGAGCTAACATAGAAAAACGGCTAATGCCACTGGATTCAGCATGGCCGAAATTGGTCTATCCATAGGGTCTCCTTTCTGTTACATTTTTGGACTAGCACAGTGTTATTTTTTATAATATGTGTATGTGTGAATAACGAAATACTTAAACGTCCGCAATGATTATTAACATATCTACAATGAATTTTTTTGAATATTCTTCATGATTCAGGATCCACAGAGACGCAATTTGCCCGTCGAAACGAATGATGGCCATGTGGAAAAGTCAACTACATCAAACTCTACAGCTTCCAGTAACCCAAATGAAGTATCACCATATGATATAGGTTTATTCGTGAACAAGTCAGCTTTAGAGAGTCGCACTATATAGAAGGTCTTTATGAAAAAATCTGGATTCCTCCACATAATTATAGTTTTCCAGTGACTGGGCGAAGAAGTTTAAAATTCCAACTTCCTTGGTTACATACATATAAATGGTTGGCGTACTCCGCGAATCAAGTCGGTGCTTTCTGTAAAACACGTGTATTATTTGCTCATAGGGATACAGAAGTGCATAACAAAAAACTAGGAAACTTGGTATCAAGACCATTTAATAATTGGAAAAAAGTACTGGAGGTATTTCGCCACCACTCATCACTCGAATACCAGAGCAGGCGCAATGGAATTACCCGGCGCACTGTGGTTCAGAATTGAATTTTACTGGCCAAAATCAAATTTATTGTTATCGCCGTTTTGTTAAATTTTATTGCCATTTAATAGCACACATATTGAGAATAGGGTAGCCAAAACATTATATCAAAATATTTATTATTGTGGGCGTGGTGTGCTGCTTAAAACAAATATTTTATGTAAATTTGAAAAAACATAATTTTTGTATATTTTTGTAGAAGAAAATTACGTAGGTAGGATAGTACTCTTTGAGAAATTACCGAAAGTATTACTGTACTGTTTACACGTGGTGTGTTATAACTAGTGATGTCAAACGGGAAATCCCGAAAATCCCCAATCCTGGGATTTTTTAAAATTAATCCCGGGATATTTTAATAATAATATATGAAGCTGTCTCGTATAAACTATTAAGTGAAAGATAGATAATCTCTGTCGAAAATGTAAACTAGAGAAGCAAATTGTTAACATCAAAAAACATTGACATAATCCGGTGAAAAAATTAGAAATTTGGAGAAGAATTACAAAATTATCATAAATGTAATTATAAATAAGTACACTTAAAACAAGAACGCACAAGAATAGAGTTTGTTTCGCACAAACGAAGATCATTGTATTCTATTCTTTCAAATTTATGACTAAATCCTAATATAAAATCAGATATGGATCGACAAATCGATTTGGTCCCATAAAAACGGAATTAGTCAAACTGATTTCTCAAGTTGAAAAAAATATTTTTCGTGCTTTAATGAAAGAAAGATATAATAATTCAGACGACGAACTGAAATTGGACTAAAATTATTTCATAGTTAAGATGTTGTGAAATATTTTAGTAAAAGTTAGTATTTTTTTAACAAATGTTAATGTATGCGTTAGCTGTTTTTATCCTTATTTAATTTAATTAAAATTAAATTAAAACTGAACTAAAATGTTTGTATTCCATTTCGAAATATTACATTATTAAGAAAGAAAAAATCTCGATTTATCCCGACAACCCCGAAAATACCGGGATATCGAACAATTTCGGGATTCCGAAAATCCCGATTTATCCCGAAAATCTCGATTTATCCCGAAAATCCCGGGATATCGAACAATTTAGGGATCCCGAAAAAATCCCGGGATTTGCAATTTAAAAATACCGAATTCCGGGATTTGTGAAAACCAATCCCGTTTGACATCTCTAGTTATAACATATTTCCACAGGTACTATATTTTTGTCAAATTGGAATTTTAGTGGAATGAAACTTTTTAGCATCAAGAGACTTCCGGAAGATTTTTGTACCAGAAGAAAGTGCCCTCTTTAAGCCTATATGTACATATATACTTTTGTACCTGCCCTGACCAATTTGTAGGACACTTTTTTAATTTTAATGAAATTACTCGGGAAAAAATTGATTTTTATTTTTATTTTACCTGTTCATATGACTATGTTATAGGTCCCCCAATCCAAGTTGTGTGTGTTTTATGACATATTTACCATATTTATGACACCTTTTTTAGTTTTTTGGGTCGTTTTTTTATTTTACATATGTTTAGGCTACTTATGAACAGAGAATGACACTATACATGTAAGAAAAGTATAAAATCCAGTGATATTCGAACCCCCCTCCCAAAACGATTTGGAATAAAAATTTTTACTATGATTTTACCTTAAAGTTTTATGTCTAAAATGTAGTAAATTGTAGCATATGATGGCAGATATAATTTATTAAAAGTAAGTCGAAACTTATACTATCCGGAAAATTTGACTGTTTTAAGATCATTGTCTTTTAATTTTATTTCTTTCTTCTGTCTTTTTAATTTTAACACCTAAGAAACTGCAAATGTGTGCTTTATTTCAAAGGCTTTACTCTCCGGAAAATTTTACTATTTTCAAAGTTTTATTTCAAAAATTACATATTTTTAAATTAAAAAGTTGTACACCTAAGAAATCGCAAATGTGCTACACATTTGTGACTTTAACATTCAGAAAACTGTACACTTCAGAAAATTGCTGTAACAGATGTGTAGTAGATTATAACAAATATCGTTTACGGCAAAATAGTAAAGGGTGGTTAAATTGTAAGGGCCGATGTTGAATGTGAACCACACCTAAACGTCAAGTTTTTTTCTGCATTTCATTTGACATTTCTCAATTTCACGCTAACTCAATGTGAACCATGCAAAGATACACAATCGAGCAACGCGTTAAAGTTTCTTAAGCCGTTTACGAAAATGTTCGTTCAAATCAAAATGCACTTCGTGAAGTTTTATTGATCAGCATAATCGACCAAATGTGTCCACAATCGGGAGAATTGTGCGGAAATTTCAGCAAACCGGGTCTGCAGGAGATGTGAAAACACCTGTGCATGCGCGCCCAGTTCGTTTGGTGCGGCTTATGGGCTGACATCGTCATTGGGTTATTTGAAAGAAAAGGTGTACGTCGATAAGCCAGCAACAATTCAAGATGAGATAATTCGGCACATTAACGGCATAGAACCTCAATTATGCCTCAGCGTCATCGAAAATTGGGACCATCGGATGGAGGTGTGCCGATATTTTGTTCCATACATAATTGAACCATACCAATATTAGCATAATAAAAATAAATGACAATATATTCTTAAATAATTTGTGTTTTATTCAAAATCAACATCGGCCCTTAAAATTTAAGCACCCTTTATAATTTATAGAAAAATTGTGGATTCCATTACGAAGTTCATCCTGTGAATATGTTTTATAAAAATTAAATAATATTAAATTAAAAAAAAATATTTAATAATATATAAATATATTTTTCACACAAAAATAATCAGAAAATTTTTAACAGTTTAGATGATGGAATTGTTAATAATGAACAAGACATTTTAATTGAAAATAGCACAAAACTATTAAATCATTGAACAAAATTATAATATTTAAAATTTATTATTGGTGCCAATAATTATTAAGAATTTTCTGTTTTGTAGTAAATATACAAAATATACAAGCGTCAAATATAGTTGGAATAGGTAGTACCATATTGTAGATTTAATTATGTATGCCCAAGTGCACTGTAAATTTACACATTGTAAACATACACAATACTAACGTTTAGTTCAATTTAAATAAGTGCGGTGAACACGTGACATTCAATTTTAAATCGCGGAGAAGTGATTGTGCCAATTCGTAAAAGTGCTACAACAGGATGGATATTCGACAATATTTTAATAAAAGGCAAAGAATTGAGGAGGATGACGTAAGAATTATGATATATTTAACTAAAAATCAGTGTAAAATTAAACATTAATTAGACATCTTCTCGAGTAAATTTTTTATGACTGACCTCTTTTTATTGATTGCTTGTCTTTTTATATGCTTAACTAGGTTACACGTATATTCTTAATTGTATTAGTGCGCGTGTGTCTGGTTTGCCAATACTACCATTTCACTATTATCATTTACAGTGGGAATAGAATTTGTGGGAATAGAATTTGTCATTTACCGTACATTGTGAGAACCAATGTATGACATCCGAAACCGAAAGGTATTTGGACTAAAAAGCCATTGAGAACTCATTCGTACGATGGGAATATTATTAATTTATGAAATGTAATATAATAATGCATTTTGGTGAAGAACTAAATAATGTGGGAACTGTTAAACAGAATTAAGCATGGGAACTAAATTTGGAAAATTGCGACACACGTGCACTACAGCTTCCTTTTCAGGAAGAATGATCATATAATCTTATTTCTATGATCATTCTGGTGTATTATCTATATTTATTAAATTATGTTTTCCTTTTGATTATAAAGGGTGTCCCAAGAAGAGCGCAATTTTTTAATTTTAAATAAAACACAGATATTTAAGAAAAAATCGTGAAACTTTATTATATCGTAAAGTAGACAGAATGAGGTTATGTATGGAACAATATATCGTGCAGATGGCCGCCGCGGCTTTGCTGGCATGCACGCGATCTTTTAATGAAATTTTGAATGACCGTTTTGCATGAATGCTGCGGTATTTCATTAATGCAGCGTCCAATTTCGTCTTTTAAGGCTTGAGTCGTCGTCGGCTTATTCGCGTAAACCATCGACTTCAAAAAACCCCAAAGAAAAAAATTTAATGGTGTTAAATCGCACGATCTAGGCGGCCAATTCTGATTTCCAAAACGCGAAATAACACGACCGGGAAATGACTGATGCAGCAATTGAATTGTTTCTCTCCTCCACATTCATTTCTTCAATTCTAGGCAAGAAAAAACTGGTTATCATTTCACGATACCGAACACCATTGACTGTTTGCGCTTGACCTGCCTCATTTTCATAAAAAAAAGGTCCAATGATTCCTCCAGCCCAAAAACCACACCACACAATGACACAGTGGCGCGTTGTTGTCTTTACATCACTAACAGACCCAGTTTCGGCAAATTTATCCATTAATCTCTTTACAGTTGACTCTTTTGGAGTGACCCCAAATTGATCGCAATTTGCGAACTGTAGCCGCAAAACTTTCACCATTTTGGTAAAACAATTTCACAATGAGAATGCGTTGTTCATTCGTGTAGCGCTCCATTTTTACTAACCTCGTACCTTCTACTAACAAACAATAACAATTATTCAAATGTCAAACAATGACACTTCGAATGTTGCGAGATTAAAAAATTGCGCTCTTCTTGGGACACCCTTTATATATCATTCTTATGTATAATTTACTTAATATTTTCTAACATTATTTTTATTAATATTTTTGTATTAGACTTTTTGTTTTTTTTATATTTAAATCATTTTATATATTTAAACCATGTAAAATTAATATTTAAATTATTATTAGAATTAAAATTTACAATAATAGTTATTTTCTGAATAACTTTAATCTATCCTTATGCACAATTTTAGTTTTTCCTTTGTCATCCTTAATTGTTATATTGTCCTTATCTCCTATCTTAGTCACTGTATACGGTCCTAAATATATATTTTTCAACTTGTGTCCTGTTTCATTCCTAAGCGTAACTAAATTTCCTATTTCTATTGTAAGATTATTAACAGTCTTATCATAATAAATTTTTTGTCTTATCTTTGCCTTATCCATCATTAGTCTGGCACGTTTGTATGCCATATCTAACCTATTTTTAGTCTCCTTAGCATAATCGTCTATATTATATAATGGATCCACGCTATCTATATTATCATCCACAAATTGTCTAGGTGGCCTTCCGAATACTAGTTCTTAAGGACAGTATTGATGTACCGTTGAGGGTGTTGTATTGAAACAATACTGGAAATATTTTAACCAAACATCCCAGTCGTTTATGTCAACTGATATGTATGAGCGGACATACTCATTTAGTGTTCGGTGACTACGCTCTGTTGTTCCTAGAGTCTGATGGTGATGCGCTGTCGATATTAACTTTAAGATATTTACAGAGATCAGACATCAAAGCATTTTTAAACTCTGTACCTTGGTCCGTTATGAACGTCTTCATAGGCCCATAATTTAGTACAAAATGTTCAAAAATTGCTCTAGATATTGTCCTTGCGCTTTTACCCGCAACTGGAATTGCTACTACATATTTTGTGAGGTCACAAATTAGTGTTATCGCGTACTCGTTACCATTCTCAGTTCTCGGTAGTGGTCCGACAGTGTCAATGTACACAGTGTCAAAAGCAGTTAAAGGTGTTGGTGTAATAGTCATTGGTGTTCTAGTATGTCTTGCCGACTTTGACATTTGACATTTTACACACCTTTTTACGTAATCCGTTATGGTTCTTGTCATTTGTGGCCAGTAGTAATATTTCCTTATTTTCATCAGGGTACGCGTTACCCCTGTGTGTCCTCCGTCTATTGGATCGTCATGGTACTTTGTCAGGATCGCTTCAATTTTTGACCTTTCGTTCCTGTCTATTATTGTCACCTTCTGGAATAGCGCTACTTTTATTTTCTTCAAAAACTTATGGCCCATTTCTTTGAATTCATTCAACAAGATAGGTTCGAAAATCTTCTCGCTAGGTGACATTTTAAATCGCAAGGTTCCGTTGGAAGAACTGACCTAAGTCCAGAATTCCATTGGAGTACAAGTCCCTTACTGTAAACTTTGATAATACTTTTTTCCCATGTTTAAGTAAACATGTGGAGGAATCAAGTTTGATCTGTAAATATTTCTTTACGTCATTATTGCTAATGACTTCATAGACATTGGGCTCATTATACGGTCCTTTAAGTTTTACTGTTTTACCTGCGCAGGTATTTTCCTGACGTTTCGCCGATCGTGTCATTATATGAACTTGGTCATTCATGTCTTTAAGTTCCTTAATAGTTATGCGTGAAAGAGCGTCAGCAATGCAATTATCCTTCCCCTTGAGGTATTCCACTGTGAAGTCATATTCTTCCAAGTCCAATCTCATGCGAATGAGTTTGGAACTAGGATTTCGCATAGAAAATAGATAAACGAGGGGTCTGTGATCGGATCTTACTAAGAAATGTCGTCCGTAGACGTAGGGTCTGAAATGTTTAATTGCCCAATGTATGGCGGCTAATTCCTGCTCCGTAGTGGATTTGTTACTTTCACCTTTTGTGAAAGTTCTTGAGGCATAAGAAACGGGAAGTTGTATTCCATCATATTCTTGCGTAAGTACTGCACCGCAAGCATACTTGCTGGCATCAGTGGTTATGTTTCTTGAAGTCAGGGTGTTGTAGCAAAGTTGGTTTCATTAATTCATCTTTCAAATGCTCAAACGCATATTGACATTCTAATGTCCACTCAAATGCGACATTTTTTAACGAAACGCCTATAGTAGTTGCAAAATGCTACAAAGCGCCGCACAGCATCTGCATCCTTTGGAATGGGATAGTTTTCAATGACCTCATATTTGCTGTCATCAGGCAGTATACCCTTATCAGTGCATTTGTGACCTAGGAATGTTACCTCGTGCATGAAAACAGAACATTTCTCTGGATTTAGTTTCAAATGATGTTTTCGGCATAACTCGAATACATCCCTCAAGTTCTTGAACATATGTCTTTCTGAACATCCTATTACAACTAAATCATCCATGTAGAGAAAAGCTTGCGAAGGTTTTAACCCAGAAAAGGCAAGGGTCATCATGCGTTGGAATGAATTTGGTGCTACTTTCAATCCATAAGGAAGTCGCGTATAGCGATATGAGCCTGTGCTCGTTGAAAACGATGTTATGTTTCTTGAATTATCCTCAAGTTCTATCTGGTGAAATCCGGACATTAGATCCAGACATGAAAAATATTTCCCTCGACCCAATTGGTCAAGAATATCATCTATTCTTGGAAGTGGGAATTTATCCGCCAATAGCGGATAAATTCCCACCTGGCGGTAATCTAACACCAGACGACATCTTTTCTCTGTAGAATTTGACAATGGTTTTTTGGGTACTAAAAGAAGGGGGCTATTGCATTCAGAAATAGACGGCTCCACTATACCGTCCTTGATCAATTTCGTTACCTGTCTATCTATCTCTGACTTCTGGGATTCCGGGATTCTGTAATTCTTCATATATACCGGTGTTTCGTCGCTCAGTCTCAGTTTTTGTCTGTAGAAGTTATTTGCCGTGATAGGCTCGGTTTCAACCCCGAATATATCACTGAATTCCGTACAAAGTGCGCTGAGGGCCGGTTCGAAAAGTTTTGGAAATTTCAATGTCTCCAATACTTTTCTAGTCCTATCCTCTTGTAGTTCATTGGGCGACAATATCTCAAAATTTGTCAATGACTCAAATTTAATGTCTTTAATATCTACTGAAGAATCATTAGTTGTAGTGTTAATTATTCGAATAACAGCGTTCTCACTATCAACAATTGTGCTACCTACTATTATTCCTTCCTGAATCTCTTGATTTGGAACTAAAACTGATTTTTCAGACGTTATCAATCGCACTTGTCTTATTACTTCAGATCTGGCTGGTATCAACACAGTATCTTGCCTAATTATGTGCACCAGAGGGACTTGTATGTTCATATGAACATTTCTTGGCCTAATGCAAAAGCTATGATTTCCATTATGGAAATCTAGTATGCAGTTATATTTTGTTATAAAGTCCATTCCGAGAATTCCATCACATTTGATAGGAAAACTCATCTACGATATGGAAAATATGTGGCACAAGAAAATTACCAATTTTAAGGTCTAAGTCTATTGTACCAATGGACTTGACTACTCCCTTCCTAATGCCAGATAAGTTTGTTGTACTATTCCTGTCTATATTATTATACTGTTCACCTAAATTCTTTAGTAAGGATATGTCGGCACCAGTGTCTACCAATAATGTAAGGGATAAATTTGTCTCCGCATTTCTTACATTCACAAAATTACTTAGACTGAGGTTAAAGTGGTATATTCTGTCTATTCTTGGTTGTTCAAGGGGGTTTGCTCGTTTCCCGAATGTGTCACTCGCACATTTCGGTTACTGTCTGAACGCCTGTTATCATTTCCGTTATAGCGGTTACCACGGCCCCTATAGTGGTTGCCATGGTTAGCTTGTCTCCTATCGCCATGATCGCGCCTATCGTCACGATCACTGTAGTTACCATTACGTCCTCTATTGCGTCCTCGGTTACCACCTCGACAGTTTCCACCTCCGCGTCGTCTATAATGCAGTACGGTATTCACATTGCCTGTTGCCTCCGTGCAACTATTTACAAATTTGGAAATTGCATCATTCATTGTAGCGAAATTACCTGCCTCCATGATAAGTTTTACCTTATCAATGGAGCAATTCCTGGTCATGGCCCTGACGGCCTGTTGAGTGCTGTATCTACTAGCCAGATTGCTGGTCAATCCATCAGAGACATAAGCTCCCTCAAGAGCCTTAGTTAGCTCATCAACCTCCTTTGTATATTTATTAGCAGTCTTATTCCTCTGTTTCAAATTCATGAGTTTGGCGGTAATTACTTCCACTGATTCGCCCTTAACCGAGTTCTTCAGTGTATCTATTATCCGTCTCAATGAATCTTCGTTACTTATAAGGTTTCTTGCCAAACCCTTCAGTTTGGTTTTCACCAATGAAACTGCTACAGCCTCATGAGATTCTTTGATTGAGTTAACTAACTCCAAGGCATCTATAAAACTCTACCATCGAAGTCTGGAATTAGACTTGCGGCTGTCTTCAAAAACTCCGTAACAGCCTGAGTCATTTTCGTAACTTGTTCCTTTGCAATTGATGGTATTTCGATTTTCGTGTGAAGGGTGTGTGGTAATATTACATCTATTCCTCTCCTTGCTGCTACATTTATTAACCTGTTTCTAACATCTAAAAAAACTGCTTCGGCAGCAGTTTTATGCGTAGCTGTAAGTCGGTCGTAATTTACGTTTAGTAATACTTGCTGCTACATTTATTAACCTGTTTCTAACATCTAAAAAAACTGCTTCGGCAGCAGTTTTATGCGTAGCTGTAAGTCGGTCGTAATTTACGTTTAGTAATACCCTGATCTCTTCTAGTCGGAGGAAAAGGTTATGTAGGTGTTTATTTACAGTTTCATCCTTTGTTGCTCTATCGATATTGATGCATTTATAAGACTTGTCGAATTCCTCTTCAATTCGTCTACAATGTCCGACGACAGTCTGCCAGTCATCAAAAAGGAATGAACTCAAATTTGTGACATTTGCTTAAGTGGTCTAAATTTTTTCTAAATCATTTGCACGGCTAACATACCGTTTTCTGAGAGATCTCTTATGCAATAAGTAAATTTTAAGAAGTAGATTAACTGCACACAATACTGTTGAAATTAGTAGCAGATACCATAACGAGTCTAATTGAGAGGTATGGTCTATAATTTCTAAGTTATTAACAACATTCGCGTTGGGATTTTCGATCATAGATTCCTTGCCTCCCATATTCAAAATATAAACTTAAAATTATTACGGTATGAAAATCCTTAAATATTATATTTTTTTTATTTAATTACAGAAAATCTAAAGATTTCTAAAAATCTAAAAATTGCACCCAAGCGTAAAACGCAATTATAGTGCTATTTTTTTTTAAATATATATGCACCCAAGCGTAAAACGCAAATATAGTGCTTTTTTGTGTATATAAATATATTATACATATTTAATAATTTTTTTTTATATAAAAAAAAATTTAAAACTGTGCTATTTTTTTCCTTTCCTATGGAGTGTTTTGTTCCAGTTTCTTCTTCAGGCGCTGTTGGCTCTCAAGGCTCGCTCCACCTTCCTTCAATATGCCTATGATGTAATAACGATGTCGCTGCGCTCGTGCTCGAGCTCCTCCACGTCTTTTTAGCGGGGCCTCTGTTGCAGGAATGGCCGTTAATCTGCTTTCACGGGCTTTGGCTTGCCGTGCTCTATATTCAGCGATTGTCAGTGGTTGTGGGCCGGGCAACTTGGTTGCGGTGTTTGGCAGCTTGGTTGCGGTGTTTGGCAGCTTGGTTGCGGGGTTTGGCAGCTTGCAATTGGCGTTCCACGGCTTGGCATTGGTGGCAGGCAGCTCGGCAATGTTGTTAGGCAGCTTGGAAGTGGTGTTCCACTGCTTGGTATTGGTGCCTGGCAGCTTGTTGGTGTAGTTATGCAGCTTGGCAGTTGTGTCATCCAAAGTCACGGTCGCCATCTAAAATTAAAAATTAATTAGACATCTTCTCGAGTAAATTTTTTATGACTGACCTCTTTTTATTGAATGCTTGTCTTTTTATATGCTTAACTAGGTTACACGTATATTCTTAATTGTATTAGTGCGCGTGTGTCTGGTTTGCCAATACTACCATTTCACTATTATCATTTACAGTGGGAATAGAATTTGTCATTTACCGTACATTGTGAGAACCAATGTATGACATCCGAAACCGAAAGGTATTTGGACTAAAAAGCCATTGAGAACTCATTCGTACGATGGGAATATTATTAATTTATGAAATGTAATATAATAATGCATTTTGGTGAAGAACTAAATAATGTGGGAACTAGACCTGTCCTTATATATATGAAGGAATTTATTTTCTCGGATTTATATCACGGCAAGCGCTAAAAATATTTCATTTGGTCTCAAAAAACCCCACAAAAAATTTGAGAACGATTGGATAATGTTCAGCCGTGCCTCAAGCAACTCTTTGTTTTTATTATTAGAAATAAGGCAAAAAACTCTTTTTTTTTAATATTTTATTCAAAATCATTTGAAAAATGAACAGTAAACTAAAATATTGTTGTGAATTATATTAAAATTAATTTAATTTAATAGTGAACTCTTTTTAAAAGTGGGATAATTCATATTATATTCTTTGATCACTTGAAAAAGGAATTGCTTCTCTTCTTCATTGTGTGTTAATTTGTTATTATAATCTGTAATGAATTTGGCACCTCTTTCAGCAGCATCGTTCACTACAGATAAGTTTTGACAAATTTGAGATCCTTGGGAGTAGTCGAATCTTTCATTCCAATCCGGTGGATCGACTTGCAAAAATTGTTCGGAAATTTGTAAGCGATCAAAAAACGCGTGTGTGTTCGAGTTTACAAAATCGCTTAAATCTTTTTGTGAATATGTTTCAAGGATATTTGCTGGATTAGCTATGATCCGCTTGCATTTTTCTGTATTTGTTTCAACATTAATTGCTTTAACCATTTTTTTCTTAATAGCAACACTAACATTAGGATCGAAGAATGAAAGACCGACTGCTTCTTCGGACAAATACCATAAGTGATTGCTTACTTTTTGTAGCAAAGCAAAAGCTATATCTCGTTCAGGATAAGCAATTATATTTTGAATTAAATTTAGGTCTTGATTTGGTGATTCAATTGCTTTGGTGCATCCAAACCAGGCTTTTTCATAAATACGAACTTTGAAAAGACAGACACTACGTATACGAGTACAGTTCAGCTCTTGTTTTATGTACATTTTAAGTGTATAAATAGCTTTTGACATCCATCTAGCATAAGAAGTAGTACCACGTATTCGAAAGCTGTTAAAATTTGGCACCGTACAACCAAGAAAACTGATAACTAATTGTAATAATTCTTTGTAATCGCGTCTACCATGAGTTTGCTTCAAATTATTAAGACAGTAATTTAAGATTACTTCACGTTCTTCAACCGTCAATAATTTAACGATATGTTCATCTTCTAAGCAACTTTTGTAGTTTGTCTTTTCAATATTATTCCAGTGTTTGCTAAAGCGATTACAATTTAGTACTTCTGGAGCGGCTATTGTAGCAACTCTAATTTCAAATACTTTTCGGATTAACAACTCTTAAATATGGTGTCTGCATGGAAAATATAATAAATCGCGACCTAGTTTTCCTTCAAGCAGAGCTGCAGCACCTTTTTCTACACCCGTATTATGTGCAGTTGTGTCGAAGCAAATAATTTGAACTAGATGAAGGATGTTATATTCTTGCTGGCTAAGCTGCAGCACCTTTTTCTACACCCGTATTATGTGCAGTTGTGTCGAAGCAAATAATTTGAACTAGATGAAGGATGTTATATTCTTTTACTGAATTAAACACCGCTTCTGATATATTCTTTCCACTTGATGATTTTAACTTTGGAATTCCAAATAATTTATCGACACCTTGAGATGAGATTATGATTGGCAAGCGATCAACTTTTTCTCTACCACTAATTTCTGGTAACATTGTACCATCCCAGTGCAAAACAAAACTACGTGGAATCTGGAACTAAGAAATTACATTTCTTAAATTATACTCAAAACATACAAAAGCAAATAGAAGATAAGAGACGAGAAAAACAAGAATAAAGGCAAACACTGAGATACATATTAAATTACGTACATCAAAGTTTTCTGCAATGTTCTGTGCTGTTGTTGCACGATGTTTCTGACGCATGCGATGAATTGATGAACGATTTAGTATAAGATCTTCGATATGATGGCCTAATGCATCAGCAGTTGCACTCAGGATATGAACTGCAGCACCATCAGAGATTCTCCACTTATCCAAAGTTGAAAGTAATCTTGGTGTAAAAAAATCAGTTCTACCTCTTGATTTTTTGGTGGGGTTTGGCTAGATTCATACGCTTTTGCATTTTCTGCTGATGGTTATGCTACAACTTCAATGTCGTTTATGTCGTCAAAGTCGATCATACCTGTTTTATAAAAATATTTATAATTTGTTTAAAAATTAGAATTTTAGTAAAAATAATTTTATACCTCTTTGAGTCTGTTGTTCATATAACTCTTTTCGTTTAGATTATTTTATTATACGCTGGTTTTCTTGTTCTTTCTGAACTGTTTTGCGCTTTTCTTTTTGCGTGACAATTTTATCTGTTCCTACCATACAACCTGGTTTTCCTTTTTCTCGCTGCTTTAATAAAAACTGTTTATCTTCTTGTATTTTCATTAAAACGAATGCGTCTGAGTGTGCGATGTCGAATAAATCTTCCAATTTCTCTTGAAATTCAGTTTCGTTCTTGTTTTGAGTTTCAGTTTTTCGACCATGATTCTTTGTGATAGATCTCCACTTGTTGTATAATTTTTCCAGTTTCTCAATAGAGTGTTTTTCGTGGTGCGTTGGAATTTGTGCTTTTTGCCAAAATGTGCTAACCTCGGCAACTACTAATCTAGTACTTTATCTTAAATTTAACCCAACTATTCGTAAGTTGTAAAATAATACTTGTAGTACTTGTTTTATTGATGGTAATTTAGCACCAGTAATTTGATGATCAATTGAGCCAATTAACATAATATCATCATTCGATCGAAGTCTTTTGGCTGCCATCGCTTCGGATTTTTTATTTTTAATTTTTTTTACGTTAATCTTTTACACTTCTGGGTTTTCGATTTTTTGTTTAAAGTTCACTTCTTACGCAGTGTTTATTTTTTATTTTTTAAACATACTTTTTTTAAGTTCCTCTTGTACACAGTTTGGTTTTTGATTTTTTTGTTTGATGTTCACTTTTTATAGGTATATTAACCTTTTTGAATAGACTGGCATCTTTAAATGCGTATGATGGACTCAATTGCTTTGCAGTTGAACTAGTGTAAATCAAATAAATGTCATAAAAAATAGATAGAATGTACTGCTCCTTTACGTCGAGCAGTCAAATTAAAATAAAGAGTGCTTTGAGGCACGGCTAAAAATTGTCCAATCTTTTTCAGATTTTTTGTGTGGTTTTTTGAGACCAAATGACATATTTTTCGTGCTTGCCGTAATACAAATTCGAAAAAATAGAAATAAGGACCGGTCTAGTGGGAACTGTTAAACAGAATTAAGCATGGGAACTAAATTTGGAAAATTGCGACACACGTGCACTACAGCAGAATGTAAAAAAAATATAATTATTTTTTATAATATGTGTATGTGTGAATAACGAAATACTTAAACGTCCGCAATGATTATTACTATATCTACAATTAATTTTTCTGAACATTGTTCAGGATCCACAGAGACGCAATTTGCCCGCCGAAACGAATGATGGCCATTTGGAAAAGCCAACTACATCCAATTCTACAGCTTCCAGTAACCCAAATGAAGTATCACCATATGATATAGGTTTATTCGTGAACAAGTCAGCTTTAGTGAATCTGGATTCCTCCAAGCCACAGCGTCCATCGATAAACAATTACAAATTCAGAAAAAGCAGGTCGTAAACGAAAACAGAAAGCATTTGGAAGCAATAAATCAAACAGTAGTGCTTTGTGGTCGGCAAGGATTAGCACTAAGAGGAAGTTGTGATACAGGCAGAATCGAATCAAATGAAACTATTCAAAATGATGGCAAGTTAAGAGCATTGCTAAGGTTTCGGGCGATAATGGATTCAAATTCGAATAGTCACTTGACAAATTCACCACGAAACGCAATGTATATAAACAATCGTGTTCAAAATGAAATTATAAGTATTTGTCACAGTCTTATACACCGACAACTTATTAAGAGTTCCAAAGCTTTCACCGTCATGGCAGACGAAATAGCAGATATTTCAGGGGTTGAGCAAGTTTCAATGTGTATCCGGTACCTTAATGAAAACGATGGGCGATATAAAATTTGCGAAGATTTTTTGAGTTTCGTCCTAACAGAGCAGTTCGATGGAAAAGGTTTGGCTGATGTGATTCTAAATTTCCTCGAAACTTCTGGTATTGATTGTAAGTATTTGTACAATCAATACCGAAGAATTTCATGTCTCGCAAGCACATATCCAAGAAAAGTACAGCTTAGCACTGTATTCACATTGTGCAGCTCACAGCTTCAACTTGGTTGTAAGTTACGCATTCAAAGTAGTGCCAATTAGAAATTGTCTGGCACTATCCAAACCATGTACCACTTTTTCAATAAGCTAAACAGTGTTGCCGTTTTTGGGTTTTTCTACCAAAATTGGTAGATTTTTTTTAGTTTGGTAGAATGGAAGAATCAATTTGAATTTGGTAGATTTAACGCTCGCCAAAAAATGTTTTTATTTCAAGTTTTGACAAAGATGTATGTTGCCGTCGTCTTTGCTTTCGCAACAACTACCCGTTACAAGTTACAGGTAATATTGCTTTATGACTTAAAATAGCGTTTTTGAGAGCTGCATCTACACGGGGACTACACCAAATTAAATTGGTTTAGCAAACATTTTATGGCGACGAATTCTTGCCAAAATTGAATACAAACTACAAAGTTTCAACTAAATTTCTTAGAAAATGTGGTGTTTATGGCTTAAATAAGCTTTTTGAACTGATTTAAAAATGTTACTGCGTGAGATCTTGTCTTAATGAAATACAAACTGCAGGGATTGGTTTTCGAGATACAAATTTTTGAACTTTTTTTTTTAAATTTTTGGAGGTACACTTACAATTTTGAGCATATCTTTCGTCTTCTTTGGCGTATTTGATCCTACTACTACTCAAATTAAAGCAAATTAAATCATTCTCAGAAAATTTTCAAATCGGGTGAGTAGTTTTGATGTTGGCGGCTTAAAAAGGTTAAAAAAACTGCGTTTTTTTAGTAAAAATGTGGCAGAAAAATTCATATAAAATATAAAACGCGATGCTAACAGCGATTTTGGTTTTTTTACGTATAGCTGGCATTTTTCCAAAGAAAATAAGCACTTACTTAACAAAATCTGACAACAAATGGCGGACTTATAATTTTTTTGGTAAAAGACCGAAATTCCGCTATTTCACGATATTTTGATTTTCATTATTTGCACAGCTTACCTACCCAACGCAAACGAATAAATACATTTGAACTTAATTTAAAATAAACAAATTAGTCTTAGTATATTATTTTTTAATTTATTTAGAGCACTACATACTCAATGTATGGCACAATTAGAAATGGATGTGCCAGGTTAGCTAAACTAACGAAATTAACCAAATCAACGCCCAAAAAAAAATGAGTAGAAACAAAGATATAACTGTACATTTTATGCCATGTGGAAAAACAGCTGACTTCTTCTTTGTTTTTTGTATTCGCTGCAATTGGTCTCACGTATTAGGGTCCAAATGTAGTCACCCATCATAGCCGTGTCATAGATGCCCTGATAGCGTCGTTACATAGCCTTCAATTCCTGATGAAAGCGCTCGCCGTGTTCGTCGCTCACGTCTCCTAAATTCTCAGGGAAAAAAACCAAATGAGAATGCAGAAAGTGTATTTTAAGTGACATGTGCACTCCTACCCAAAAATGAAAAAAAACGAGAATTAAAACCCTATTTAAATTAACATTTGTTTCAAAAAAAACCTACCCATTGCTTCATAGTTCTTTACCAGATCCTCAACTATGTCCTTATAATTATCGCTTTTGTTGTTTCCTAAAAAGTTTTCCACAACAAACCTGAAGGAAATCCATGCTGCGGCTTCGATGGGTGATAACAGCTTCGGGAATGTTTCATCTTTCAAAATTTTTTATCTCGGGTCCTGCGAAGACTCCTTCTTTAATTTTTGCCAGCGAAAGGTAAGGGAAATTTGACCGTAAATAGGCAAAAGCTTCACCTTCTTTGTCCAATTTTTTGGCAAAATATTTTATCAAACCCAATTTTATGTGCAGCGGCGGAAGTATTATATTTTCACGGTTCTCTATTAGTGGTTTGCGCTGAACATTCGCTTCTCCAACTACAGGTTTCGTTCGTTCCGGCCATTTTTTTTGAATATAATGCTGATCATCAGCGCGGCTATTCCAAAGGCACAGAAAACAGCAATGTCGCGTATAGCCTCTTTGGAGTCCACACAGAATGGCCACAACTTTGAGGTCGGCGCATATTTTCCAATTATATTTGCTATACTCTATGCATTTCAGCAAAATGTTCATAGTTTCATAGTTCTCCTTTGAATGAACCGCATGAGCAATAGGAAGAGATGGCTTTTCATTCCCATTATGTAAGAGAACTGCTTTCAAGCTCTCTTTGTTGCTGTCAATAAACAACCTCCATTCATTGGGGTTGTGAATTTGGTGAAGCTCTTGGAACAAGCCGGAAATGTCGCTGCAAAAACATATTTCGTCTTTCTTTGTATAAAATTTTGCATACTGCTGGTGACGCTTCCTGTACGCTGTTACTTTCACTTCTGAATCCGCAAATCCACACTGTACCATCCGAGACGCAAAAAGTTCGGATTTCTCCTTAGTGAGACCAAAATCGCGCACCCAATCGTTTAGTTCGGCCTGTGACAGTAATTTTCGCTTTCTGCACGCCCCAAATTCGCTTGCACTTGACTCGGACTCTTGATCTGACGATTCTGCTTTTTGAAGAGATGCACCAGGGCACACTGGATATGGTACATCATTCGGATGTGGTACTGGAAGTGCAAACGATCCCACTTGAGCGTAGTTCCATTTTAAAAATCTCCCTACCCCACTGTTTGTGGTGAGGCAAAAATAACAGTCTGTGGAATGGCATAGCGGCTTTTTCCACATCATTGGTGTATCGAATTTTATATGGCGCCTAAAATTAAAATAAATTACTATATTTGCTTTGCTTAATGTGTTTAAATAAAAATTCTTACCTTCCGCCAGCTGCCCAGTTGGTTAGGGTTATATAGCAAAGATCACATAGCGACTTAGGTGTCCATGGTTCTGTGATATTTGGTGAAATACCAAAATAATTCAAATAGTGCAATTGCACTGCTGGAGTAAACGTGTGTGCGTGATTATTCTTTATAAACTCGCCACAAATATTGCAGAAATTGTCTGGATTGTTCAAACACTAGAACACACGTAGTCTTTTACTCATTGTCTTACTTGTTGGGTAGGTATTATATGCACTTAAATTCAATTTGTTTCACTTTTTACTCGTACTACTCGCGTTCGTAGACACTTGTTGAATGACAAAAAACGATAAATGAACACCTATAAATACTAAGTATGTTACAATATTTTACTGACAGGTACTTATGAATGAGCGCATCTTTTAAGGGTGGCTATATACCTGATTCAGCAAGTGTGCGTTTCAAATTGTGGAAAAGTTTCCAAATAATGACCACTCACAAATGTGGGGGGAATTTCTGTAAAAAAATCCGATACAGGTAGCCATCGGGAAAACACACATCAATAAAAAAGTGTAATTCCCTTTTTTCCCTTTAATTGACTGTGAACGGAGTAGCAGTCATAAAGGAACACGAAGAGCGTCCACGCACATTCAGAAGCGTATATTACTCTGCAACCACAATCATAAAAATTAAATAACTATTTGTGTATTACTTATTTTTTTAATTCTGAGAATCATAAAAATTACGTAAACGTTTTTTCCAAACAATTTTGTACATGTAAAGTGGGTTTGCCAAAATTCGTATCGTAAAATGCACCTGTGTTTCTATGTTCTGCATTTTCATTATACCATTTTCGACGAAACGTCCCTACGGTATTGTAAATAGGTTTTTTACAATTATGAAATATTTGTGTTATTAATATTAATTTAAAAATTTTATCAAAACTGCAAAGTGCTGTGACATTTGAAAAAAATTTCACTAAATTTTTGAAATTTCACGGCCAGAACAGAAGACATTAACCCAGGGTGGTGAAATTTTGAACAGAAGTAACTTATGTATAGGAGCAACTGTTCCGTTCTATTCCAAAAGGATTATAAAAAACTTGCTTTTTCGATCCCTCCTAGTAGGTTAGCTGTGCAAATAATGAAAATCAAAATATCGTGAAATAGCGGAATTTCGGTCTTATACCAAAAAAATTATAAGTCCGCCATTTGTTGTCAGATTTTGTTAAGTAAGTGCTTATTTTCTTTGGAAAAATGCCAGCTATACGTAAAAAACCAAAATCGCTGTTAGCATCGCGTTTTATATTTTATATGAATTTTTCTGCCACATTTTTACTAAAAAAACGCAGTTTTTTAACCTTTTTAAGCCGCCAACATCAAAACTACTCACCCGATTTGAAAATTTTCTGAGAATGACGGCTCAATTTGCTTTAATTTGAGTAGTAGTAGGATCAAATACGTCAAAGAAGACGAAAGATATGCTCAAAATTGTAAGTGTACCTCCAAAAATTTAAAAAAAAAGTTCAAAAATTTGTATCTCGAAAACCAATCGACAGAAAAATTTTTAAAACTCATTTTCGTGTTCAGTAGGTCAAAATCAATGAGAAACACTATGCTAGAACCAAATAACAAAACGACTGTTGGCTAGTGTAATGAATCGGTAGGATCGTATGTATATATGGGGACTATATATAAATCTGAAACGATTTTCTTCCAACTTGTCAATGTTCGTTTCTGTAGCAAAAAATGTCTCTGCCAAATTTCATAACTATCGGATGTTAAAGAATGTTCTATAGCACTTAGATACAAAATTGGAACGAATATACACATATATACATGGGGTCTATATCTAAATCTGTAACTATTTTTTTTTAAATTTACTATATTCTGTATAAAGACACTACTCTCTGCCAAAGTTCATAACGATCGAATGTTAAAGTATCTATAGCATATTGATACCAAATCGGAAGGAACGTACATATGGGGGCTATATCTAATTCAGAACCGATTTAACTCAATATTGACTAAGTTCATTCCTGGTTCACTTAGGTTTAGGTTTAGGTAAGGGTGGCAGCCGTATTTTTTTACAAGCTCACACAGACCAGTTTAGGTCCCTAGTGTTACCACGGGCTGAAATGCCCCTCATCGAAACCAACCTGTTTGATATATAAATTTATCGATAGTACGAATATCAGTACTGGAAAGATCTGTTAGGCTGCCTAAAAAGGCCGACCCCAGTATGTCCAGTCGTCGTTTACTCAAAGCGGGACAGACGCAAAGCAAGTGCTCAATGCTCTCCACTTCTGGTTCACTTAACTCTTGTGTCAAATCTAGTAATGATCAGATATATCTAAATCTAAACCTATATTCCCAAATTCAATACCATTCGTCGTCGATGTGAAAAAGTTGTCCGTGCTAAAATTCATCAGTATTTTGTCCATAATTGCGACCTACACTTTGATTAAAACGTTTATATGGACGGACATATATCGCTAGTTGGAATCAGCTGCGGATTCTGAGTCGATCCGTATACTTTAAGGTGTGTTTAGCTCTGGGTCTAGTATTTTAATGCGTTACAAACATCTGGAGCAAAACAAAATGATAATACCCTGTACAAAAGTGTGCTATAAAGCATACAAATCCTAGTTTTTCAGATTTCTCACTAAAAGAGCAATCGGAAAAAAACCTTTTTCGAGTGATGAGTACAAAAAGGAACCAAACGAGAAAATATTTAATTAAAAATGTTATTTAAATATAAAAAAGTAAATAATACCTTACAATAACAATTTATGGATATGTTTTTCGTAAATTAAAAAATGGAAGACTTTAAACGATTTTGGTGGAAATTTTAGACAATTTGGTAGAAACAAATTTATTGTAATGGCAACACTGATCCTAAAAGGCAAATAGGTCCTCAAGAAAGTGATGATAAAAAGTAAAAATTAAAGCGCTATTACGCTACTCGATGGGTGGAACAACATGAGTCTGTTGAAATATATCTTCACCTACAAGTAGCCGTTATCGAGCTTTGGAATGCATCTACACCACCTGGTCTGATTAGAAAACTACAACATCTGCATTTCAGTTGTTGATGGCTATAAAAACGTTGGATTTTCAAGTTTCGGTCTACGTAGTTCATTCAGTTCACTGCTTGGCTTTATTATTAAGTCGCGTTCTTCAAAGTGAAAATCAAGATTTAGCTGAAGCCGTTCATCTGGCAGAAAATACGAAAAAAGACATGCGCCATTTTGGAGCGATTTTTCGTCTACTAAAATATTTTGTGAAGAATAAGACATTCAAGAAACCTAGGATTGCGGCCCGACAACGTCATCTTTGCAATGTTGATGCAACAAATATTGAAGAATATTACAAGATTTCGACCTATATTCCATGTCTAGATTTATTCATCACTCATCTCGAAGATTGCTTTTTGTCAAATTTCCAATGATTTTTTCATTCTAAAATGGCAATACTAAATGAAGAAAACTGTAAACAATTATTTGAAAAATATTCATCAATTTTGCCTGATAGTTCTTTTAAAGTGTGGATTATTAAGTCGCGTTCTTCAAAGTGAAAATCAAGATTTAGCTGAAGCCGTTCATCTGGCAGAAAATACGAAAAAAGACATGCGCCATTTTGGAGCGATTTTTCGTCTATTAAAATATTTTGTGAAGAATAAGACATTCAAGAAACCTAGGATTGCGGCCCGACAACGTCATCTTTGCAATGTTGATGCAACAAATATTGAAGAATATTACAAGATATCGACCTATATTCCATGTCTAGATTTATTCATCACTCATCTCGAAGATTGCTTTTTGTCAAATTTCCAATGATTTTTTCATTCTAAAATGGCAATACTAAATGAAGAAAACTGTAAACAATTATTTGAAAAATATTCATCAATTTTGCCTGATAGTTCTTTTAAAGTGTGGATTATTAAGTCGCGTTCTTCAAAGTGAAAATCAAATTTAGCTGAAGCCGTTCATCTGGCAGAAAATACGAAAAAAGACATGCGCCATTTTGGAGCGATTTTTCGTCTATTAAAATATTTTGTGAAGAATAAGACATTCAAGAAACCTAGGATTGCGGCCCGACAACGTCATCTTTGCAATGTTGATGCAACAAATATTGAAGAATATTACAAGATTTCGACCTATATTCCATGTCTAGATTTATTCATCACTCATCTCGAAGATTGCTTTTTGTCAAATTTCCAATGATTTTTTCATTCTAAAATGGCAATACTAAATGAAGAAAACTGTAAACAATTATTTGAAAAATATTCATCAATTTTGCCTGATAGTTCTTTTAAAGTGTGGATTAGTGAAGTGAAGCTTTGGAGAAGATGAATTGAAGCGGAGAATGTCAAAAATTCCCTGGAAGCTCTTGATATATGTAATATAGATGCCTTTCCAAATGTTCACAAAATATTGACAGGTGTTACTTGTGATTACAGCGACAAACATTGCGTCGGCTGAAAAATTACTTGCGGTCAACCATGACTGAAAATCGTTTAAATGGATTGGCTTCCCTGAATATTCATCGAGACATTCCAGCAGATGTTAACGCAGTATTAGACGAAATTTTTATTTCGCCTCGTCGTGTCAATTTATTAAAACATTAATACAATTAATATATGATTTAAATTAATACAATTCTTAATGAAAATATTACCTAAGTATTTTTAATGTTAATCACTATAAATATATGTATATGCATTAAATATGTCAACCATTGATTTTTAATTAAAAAAAAGTTGGGTACCATATGTGAAAACCCCCCCAAAACAAAATCATGAGCACGGCCCTGCATCATATCATCACATACTCGTACATCCTGCTAAAAAGGACTGTTTGCAACCAACGGACACTATTAAAATCACATCGAGTTCGGCAGAGGTAAAACTTCAAGAACTACTTAATCATACAGCTCGACGCTTGCTACAATCATTTAAAGGACATGATTTGAAGAAATATGGGAACTGCAAGTTAACTCTCTTTTGCAAATGAGGATGTGACGGTTCTTCTGGACAAAAACAATACAAGCAATCTGTATGGGAAAATACCTCAGACGCAGATATGTTCATGGTGTCATTTGGGCCATTGCGATTGATAAAGAATTTGAAAGACTCGGAACCTTCGACCAAAGCGATGCAGACAAAGGACATTTGGAAAAATCAAACACCATCTTCTACGAAACACTGGAGACCAATCAAATTTGAATTTAAACAAGTAAAAGCGTTAAGTTCGGCCATGCCGAATCTTATATACCCTCCACCATGGATACCATGTGACCTCACAAAATAACTCATACCTAAAGAAAATAACACCGAAAACACACAAAAAAATTATAATAGATGATAACAGTAGGAATCACAACAGACGGACGGACGGACGGATGGACAGACGGACATGGCTAAATCGTCTTAGAATTTTACGACGATTAAGAATATATATACTTTATGGGGTCTCAGATCAATATTTAGAGGTGTTACAAACGGTGTGACAAAATGAATATACTCCTCATCCTATGGTGGAGTGTATAAAAATATAGTATTTATATGTATAGTAGATGAGAACAGTAGGAATCACAATAAGTAAGATGCTATATATGGGAGCTATATCTAAATATGGACCAATATCGCCCATTTTCATTCCCAAGTTAACTCCAGCTATAAGAAGTATCTATACCAAATTTCAGCCATCTGGCTCAAGTATTATAGATTGTAGCGTGATTACAACAGACGGACGGACATGGCTAAATCGTCTTAGATTTTTACGACGATTAAGAATATATATACTTTATGGGGTCTCAGATCAATATTTAGAGGTGTTACAAACGGAGTGACAAAATGAATGTACCCCTCATCCTATGGTGGAGTGTATAAAAATATAGAATTTATATGTATAGTAGATGAGAACAGTAGGAATCACAATAAGTAAGATGCTATATATGGGAGCTATATCTAAATATGGACCAATATCGCCCATTTTCAATCCCAAGTTACCTCCAGCTATAAGAAGTATCTATACCAAATTTCAGCCATCTAGCTCAAGTATTATAGATTGTAGCGTGATTACAACAGACGGACGGACATGGCTAAATCGTCTTAGAATTTTACGACGATTAAGAAGTAGTATCCTAGTTAGAATCACAAAGATTTGCAGACCGAATAAAAGCAAGCAAGCAACATAACAAATGCATGGCTCGGCAAAACATGGTGAGTCTTTTGACTCACCACAACTACACTTAGTGCAGTCAAAAACCATAAAAAGCTTTTCTGCATAGTGTGGTAATTTTCCATTTGATGGAGCAAAATTTGCTTCTCATTGGACATGGCTGGTGTTTTGTATTAACTTTGGTTAACAATTGTGTTTTGGAAGATTTTGGAGAAGTGTGGTTTCACAAAGATTTCTCATTTGCTTGTGTTTAGAAGTCAACCATATAGAGCTCCGTTTCTCCCATACAATTGCAGCAGAACTGTTGATAACGAGTGTCACGGCTCAGAAATCATGATCCAGTATGTGTGCTGCCAATTTTTAATACATATTTATACACCGCCATGTATAAAATACTTGTTTCTATAATAATATAGAAACAAAATGGTCTTGAAGCCGGGAGAGTATCCTAGTTAGAATCACAACGATTAAGAATATTTATATTACTTTATGGGGTCTCAGATCAATATTTAGAGGTTTTACAAACGGAGTGACAAAATGAATATACCCCCCATCCTATGGTGGAGGGTATAAAAATATAGTATATGTATAGTAGATGAGAACAGTAGGAATCACAATAAGTAGGATGCTATATATGGGAGCTACATCAAAACATTGACCGATATGGCCCATGTGCAATCCCAAACAACCTGCAACTGAATTTCGCAAATGTGGGTTGATTATAGACAACCAAAACAAGGATCAGGTAATACCAATGATGGGAATACAGCAAGAAGGTTCTTTTATGATCCCGAAAAGGCATCTGAAATAACTGGTGATGATAAAAATCTCATTTCAAGATTTAAAATAATTATATTAGACCAACCAAAACAAGGATCAGGCAATACCAATGATGGGAATACAGCAAGAAGGTTGTTTTATGATCCCGAAAAGGCATCTGAAATAACTGGTGATGATAAAAATCTCATTTCAAGATTTAAAACAATTATCGATGTACTTGCGTGCCATAATCAAATTGATACTAAAAAATTTAATGAACGAAGGAAACTGCACGAATATATAATACCAAATATTCATGGAGAAACATGTCTGCAACAGTTCACAACATTCTTTATCACGGAGGAGATGTCATTAAGCATCATTTGGTACCAATCGGATATCTATCAGAGGAAGCCCAGGAAAAAAGAAATAAGGATTACAGGTTTTATAGAGAGCACAATACCAGAAAAATATCTCAAAATTGTACAAACGATCTCCAGCATTCGAAATCAATGGAAAATAGAACATCGGGACTTAGATGAAAATGCAAGAGGGCTGCTAGAGGACAGAAATAATACGGAACAGAATATGGAATATTTGCAGGCAATTTTTCAACCGAACGAATACAAATTATAATTTACTGTTTTTGTTACATATATAAGTAAAAAATAAATGCTTTCCCTTAATATTGTTCAAATACAAAATATAAAAAAAGTTAGCTATGCAAGGTGTTTTTTTAAAAATCGAGGACGTTTTTTGGTCGAATTTTTTTTTTAATTTTACAAAATTTGTTACTAAAATAGTTTATTTATCAACGTATGACATTCTTTTAATAAATAAAGAAGATGAAAACAAAACAAAAACCCGCATTTCCATGCTAAATATTAAAAAAATTCAAAAGTTCAACTTTGACCTTGGATTCCTCAATAACTGCTGACCGGATTTTATTGAAATAAAAACTGGCGAAAAGCTTATGGAGTTACCTGTCGAACAAAACAAAATTACTAAAATATCTCTATCGGTTCCAAAGTTACAGAGTTCTGGCCAGTAAAAAACGATTCTTAGCCACTGTGCGGCGTAGCGTCATATCGCCCAAAAAATCAATGTTAATTGTTGTTGTAGAAAATTTTAGTTCTTGGCCAATACGACATCGACAATGGTCATTTTGAACAGTAGGTAATTTTTTATTTTTTTTTTGTCATAACGCCCAAAGTATACAAACACATTTATTTTCAAATGTCCATCACGCTTGTCAAAGTAAAATGTATCATGAGCATTTTTGTAAAACAAGTTTCGAATCGTCGGAATGCCAAAAGGCGGCTACGCGGACCAAGATGATCTGCCGTAGACGTAGTAGTTGGGTGGACGGCCTTCGGCCGGGATTAAAGATTATCTCCTCTGGGGTATGTTAAAAGACGGCTACGCTGACCAAACTGTCTGAACGTGACCGGCATTCGGCCGCGGTTAAAGATTTTCTCCTCTGTCTTTTAGTTCGCGTAGCCGTCTTTGGACATACCCCAGAGGAGAAAATCCTTAACCCCGGTTGAAGGCCGCCGACGCCCTGACTATTTGGTCCGCATAGCCGTCTTTTGACATATCCCAAAGAAGAAAATATGTAATCCAGGCCGAAGGCCGGCCACGCAAATTCACTTTATCGTCATGATTTACGCGTACCAAAGTGTATTATTACAGTTCTTTTGTAACGATAGGTTTGCAACATTATATATTTATTCCAGGTGATTAATTTGGGCGATATGTCGCTTTTTGGGCGCTATGACGCTACGTCGAACAACCCGCAAGTGAAATAACATCCAAGCCGAAAACGAAATAACACCCAAAATAAAGATTCAAAATTTCATTTTTTCAAGATTTTTTTAATTTTTGTTACTAAGACCAAAATGAAATAAAATCCAAAATAAAATGAATTTGGGATTTATTTCATTCATTTTGGGTTTTGGGGATTTTTTCATTGTTTGGGATTTATTTCATTTTCATCGAAATGTCTCTAACTTATCTTGGGCCGTATTTTATTTCATTTCATATTTATTATATTTCGGATTATTTCATTGACATTGAAAATGAAATTTAGGAAAGTTTTAATAATAAAATTGTTAAATATTAAAAACTGTTGGAAGAGAACTGAAACTTCATATGCGAAATATGTTGGAAGAGAATTCTCTTCCAAAATTGTTCTTGTATTCTTTTCCAAAAGTTTTCAAACGTCAAGAAATAGTAATGCATTAAAAAAATAGTTCAGAATTTTTTTAAAATCTATAAAAAAATACAAGCGTTTCTGTAAATACTACAAACAGTTTTTGGAAAAATTTATGTATATTGCACAAAAAATATTTGTCTAGACGAATGCATTTAATTTCGAGTTTATCTCATTTGTTTGGGGTTTTTTCATTGGGGCTGATTTCACATTTTTCTGGGGTATAATTTTTTTAATTTGACTAATATTTTTTGGGAGTTTCATGTATTATTTGGCTATTTTTTTCATTTAATTTGGACTTTATTTCACATTTAACCCTTGGGCGTTATTTCATTTAATTTTGGGGCATATTTCTTGGGGTTATTTCATTTTCGGCTTGGGGGTTATTCACTTGGAGGTTATTTCGTGGCGCCCGCAGAGTATTCTCGGACATAACACCCAATGCATGTGAGGACTTATGTCCTTAAAAATCCGCGGTCATAACTCCCAAAGTAATGAAAATGCAGCTCAATTGGTTGTTTTTAATAAAATGCTAGGCCACTTGGGAAGAATATAATTGGACACCATGCCAATTATTTGTGACAGCATTTGGAAAGTAACGGACAATTTTTATTATTTTATTAGTCTCTGAGACACATTTTTCAACCAGAAATTGTTTTAGGATACGCGGTTATTCCACATACGATACTAAACATCCTAGCGGGAGAGCCTGTGGTGGTACAGCTCTTAATGTCCAAAATAAAATCAAACATTATCCTATGCCCTAATATAGGACTGAGCATATACTATCACAGGCACAAATCTGGTGATATCGTCGATATATTGTCCCCCTAGGCACAATATTAACAAAGATCAATTCATGGAGTTCTTCTCCACTCTTGGCACAAAGTTTTTGGTAGCAGGTGACTACAGTGCCAAGCACACATTTTGGGGCTCTCGCCTCACTACTCCAAAAGGTAGACAACTACTTAAAGCCATAACATCTGCTAAACTAGATGTAGCTTCGAGCGGTCACCCAACATATTGGCCCTCAGATCTGAACAAAACGCCTGACCTTATTGATTTCGCTATAATAAAAAATATAAGGCGTGAACAATTATCTCTATATCCATCACTTGATCTATCATCGGATCATTCGCCTACCATTTTGACACTGCTTTACAACAATCATGAAAATGGGTGTGACAGTTTGCCCAATAAGTATACCAACTGGCTAAAATATAAAAAATACGTTAGCTCACACCTATCCGATTACGTACAACGGATGAAATTGAAGCCGCGGTAAACCTATTCACAGACGTTGTAAACAGTGCTGTTAAAGTGGCTACTCGAAAAAGCGCATTCAAAAGAGATAACTCCAATAACCCAATAGGCATCCAAGCGTTAATCAATGAAAAAAGAAGCGTAAGAAGAGAGTGGCAACAATATCGCTCCCCAGCACTGAGAACAAAACTAAAAAATTGCCAGAAGAGATTGAAATCAGCCCTAAAATCAGCCGAGGAAAGTGATCTAAAAATATATTTGCAATCTCTGTATCCAACCCAGAAAACAGATTATAGTCTCTGGAAGGCCACAAAAAATATGCGAGGTCCTGTTGCGCATGAATCCCCAATTCGCCTTGAAAATGGGAACTGGGCTAAAAGCACAGAAGAGAAAGTAAATGCATTCGCAAACTACCTCGAGTCCGTTTTTACACCCAACAGTGATACATCTGAAATCTATCCGCCCGTGATATATATAATTCCTCGCCCACACTATCCGCCCGTGATAAACGACACAATTCCTCTCCCAATCTATCCGCCCGTGATAGATGATACAATTTCTCACACAATATATCCGCCCGGGATAAATGACTCAATTCCTCTCCCAATCTATCAGCCCGTGATAGATGACATAACTTCTCGCCCAATCTATCCGCCCGTGATAGACGATATAACTCCACGCCCGTGATAGATGATTTAATTCGTCGCCCAATCTATCAGCCCGTGATAGATGATATAATTCCTGGCCCAATCAAGCTTAGAATAAAGGATGTTGAAAAATCTGTCAAAGAACTAAAATTAAAGAAATCGCCTGGAGGAGATGGTATAACAGCGAAAATGATTAAAGAACTTCCCTTTTCAGCCTTGAAAATTGTGTTATTTTTATTCAATACAATTCTCCGTGTAGGTTACTTCCCCCTATCTTGGAAGAGGTCTGAAATCGTGATGATACCGAAACCAGGCAAAGATCCAACTCAAGTCAAATGCTATCGCCCTATAAGCTTACTATCGATACTTTCAAAAATGTTTGAGTCCATTCTCATGAAGAAAATCACACCTCATATAATTTCTCACAATATTATACCTGACCATCAATTTGGTTTTGGAAAAAGTCATAATACTATTGAACAGGTACACCGTATCGTAACCTGCATCAAAAGAGCTTTTGAGAATAAAGAATACTGTTCGGCGTTATTCATAGATATTTCCCAAGCATTTGACAAAGTCTGGCACGAAGGACTTTTGTACAAAATATGCGACCTTCTGCCAATCAACACGCATAAACTGTTCAGGAGTTATTTGACTAACCGGTCTTTTCAAGTTAAATCAAATAAAACTCAAAACTAATCAATTTCATTGGCTTATCAGCCAAAGATCTGCCCTAGATCCAGAGTATAAAGTTCTTTTACACAAAACGGTATTGAAGCCAATTTGGACATATGGTATCCAGCTCTGGGGTTCAAATGTATGCAAATTACAAAGAAGACAATCAAATATTCTTCGTTTATTTACAGGTGCACCATGGTATATAAGAAACGCTAACATCCATAAGGATCTCAACATGCCAACAGTAAAAGAGGAAATTGAAAAATATTGCCGGTGTTACGTGGGTAAACTACTCAATCATCCAAAAATCCTGGCTCGAGAACTACTAAATTTTGAAGGTCATGACCGCCTTAGAAGAAGAGATACGCTGGACATGATATAAATTAAAACAAATCAAAAACAAAAAAATGAAATGAAATTATGAATTCCTAAATTTGAAATGTTAACCTTTTTGTTTAAGTAAAAAATCGTGTAAAGTCTCAATGGTTTATTCGCAATGGCAATAACCCAGAAAATAGTATTTTAGGTTAAGATTTGTCTACTTATTGTTATTTTCATTGTATAATAATGAAAGATTCAATAAAAAAATGTAAGGAATTGGAAAAAAAACATCAGTTTTCGAAAATGATATTTCCTACACATTGTTTTTGTCACCATCCATCAACAAATGAATGTAAAGGAATATTGATACTAATGATCGTCACTACATAATGGATGTGACTTTTTCGTGGTCTCAAGCTGTGGATACTGTGGATATTAATAATCTATAAGTATATTTCTCAAGACAGACATGTAGGTTTAGGTTAGGGTGGCAGCAGTTTTCTTTTTTATTTCTTCAGCTCACATAGACCTATTTACGTCCCTAGTGGTACCAAGGGCTAAAATGCCCGTCATCGAAACCAACCTGTTTGATATACAAATGTATCGATAGCACGAATATTGGTACTGGAAAGATCTGTTAGGCTGCCTAGAAAGGCCGACCCCAGTAGGTCGTCGTTTACTCAAAGCGGGACAATCGCATAGCAAGTGCTCAACGCTCTCCACTTTTTCCTCATCTCCACAGCTTCTGCAAAAGTCATTAGAGTTAATACCCAATCTTCTGGCGTGTTCGCCGATTAGGCAGTGTGCCGTCAGAACTGATACTAATGTAGACAATCTTTTCCTTTCAGTGCGAGGAGATATTTTGACTTTCTCAGGTTATACGTTGGCCAAATTTTTCTAGCTACCCTACATGTGCCGATTTGTGTCCATCTTTCGTTGGACTGCCTGATTGCCTCTTGCCTAAGCCAAAGCTTAAACGTGGATAGTGGTGCACCAATATATGCAAATTCTTCGAGAATTTGTAAAGTCGTCCCTTTCCCAGCAAGTTTATCGGACTTGCAGTTCCCCGGGATATCCCTATGCCCTGGCACCCATATGAGGTGTATATTAAACTGCTCAGCCATCTCGTTAATATATCTGCGGCAGTTGAGGGCTATTTGTGAATTTAGGGATGTGGCCTCCAGAGAATTGATGGCAGCCTGGCTGTCCGAGTAAATGACAACGCCAGTGTTGGTTACTATGTTCCGACTCAGCCACTTGGCGACTTCCCATATTGCCATTCGGCTTGATAGACATTGCATGTATCTGGTAGTCTGTGAGCTATATCCAAATTAAGTTCTTCACAGTGTACTCCGAAGCCAACCTTTTCAGCAAGCTGCGAACCATCCGTATAGAAGTGGAGATGGTTTCTATTTCCGGGTATTCTGCCATCACATTCATCCCTGGCTGGTATCAGAGTGATGTAGTTCCTCTCAAAGGTGCGCACCGTTGATATATAGTCCACTCGGTCGGTTACCATACCACTACACTTTGATATCCTCATGTGACCGTAGTTCTTGTAACTCTACATTGATAGGCAGTTTAATCTTAGTGCCGCTTTGGTCGCAACTTCTCTCGCCACAACATTAATCGGCAGTATATGGAGAAGGGCTTGTAGAGACTCCGTCGCTGTAGTCCTTAACGCTCCGCTTATGCACAGACAGGCAGTTCTCTGAACCCTTGATAGCAGTTTTGTGATGGTTAGTTTGTCAGTTGCCGTCCACCATACCACAATGCCGTATAACAGTATTGGACGAACCACTGCTGCATATATCCAATGGACAATTTTAGGAGAGAGGCCCCACCGCGACCCTACAGCCTTCCTGCAGGAATATAGGGCGATGTTGGCCTTCTTTACACGTTCCAGTACGTAGGATGTATGTTAAATGTGATTTGGAATAGTCCGTCCAACCACGTCCGTCTGTCTGTCTGTGCATGTATTCTTGTAATCAAAGTACAGGTCGCAATTATGGTCCGATCTCGACGAAACTTTACACATATCTTATTTTTGGCCCAAGGACGATCCCTATTGAATTTGGTTAAAATCGGTTCAGATTTAGATATAGCCCCCATATATATGTTAGCCCCGATTTGACATGTAAGCGCTGTAAAAACTTTATTTTATACCCGATCAGTATGAAATTCGGCAGGAAAAGGTTTCTTATTACATGAATGAACTCTGTTAAATTTGGAAGAAATCGGTTCAGATTTAGATATAGCCCCCATATATACATTACCACCGATTTGACATATAAGCGCTGTAAAAATGTTATTTTATATCCGATCAGTGCGAAATTCGGCAAAGAGAGGTTTCTTATTACATGAAGGAATACTGCTAAATTCGGAGAAAATCGGTTCAGATTCAGATATAGCCCCCATATATATGTTACCCCCGATTTGACATGTAAGCGCTGTAAAAACTGTATTTTATATCCGATCAGTGCAAAATTTGGCAGAGAGAGGTTTCTTATTACATAAAGGAATACTGCTAAATTTGGAGAAAATCGGTTCAGATTTAGATATAGCCCCCATATATACGTTACCCCCGATTTGACTTGTAAGCGCTGTAAAAATGTTATTTTATATCCGATCAGTATGAAATTCGGCAGAAAGAGGTTTCTTATTATATGAATGAACACTGTTAATTTTGGAAGAAATCGGTTCAGATTTAGATATAGCCCCCATATATACGTTACCCCCGATTTGACATGTAGGCGCTGTAGAGACTGTATTTTATATGCGATCAGTACGAAATTCGACAGAAGGAGGTCTTTTTACATGAATGAGTATTCAGGGAAGATCGGTTCAGATTTATATTGATTGTTCCTCCTGATTTGGTATCAAACCGCTATAGAAGTTGTATTTTACTTCCGATCATTACAATTTTCCAGAAAGATGTTTCTCAATTTAGGAACGAATATTGCTTAATTTAGCGATTATCGTTTCAGAATTAGATAATATGTTTCTACCCATTTACCAATTATTCCAAATTATTATGGCAATGACCCTTATCGCATTGTTAGGGAGGTGTAGGGTATTATATAGTCGGCCCCGCCCGACTTTCTGCCTTTCCTTACTGGTTGCTTTTAATTTCGTGCGCCTGTCCGAAATTAATTGTCCAGTTTTTCTGAACATTCTTTCTTGTTAGAGCTAAACCCAGTTATGTACTCCCTTATTGTACACTTTGTTGGCTCAATAAGCAAAGTATTACAAAGTTGCTAATTGCCTAGAAGATTTGACGTGTTTCCACTTGTTTTATGTGATTTTGGCATGGGAGGCATTTTGCCTGTTTGTGTCGGAACTTAATGCAAAATGCCTCCAAAAGTCCGAACTGTATTTGCTGGATCTTTTCTTGGCTTAATAATCTGCGCTTCAATGTTACAATTTTAGTGGCGGATCATTTCGGATTCACTATCGATAGTTTTAAAATATTAAATAATCTTAGCAGAAAACAATCGATAGTCACAAAAAAATTAAACTATCGATAGTGCCATCGATAGTTTCCCACCTCTAGAAGGGTCCACATGAGGGACATTATTCATCCTAGTAAAGAGAACCAATTCTGTCTTGTTTGGGTTAACACCCAAACCGCTGCTTTTGGCCCATCTAGCCAACTTGTTCACAGCCACCTGTAGAATATCTCAGAGGATGTTTTTGAATTTGCCACTCACTGCGATTGCCGGGTCGTCCGCATATGCCACGACCTTGCAGCCACAACGTTCTAGATCTAGCAGGATTTCATTCACCGCTAGGTTCCAAATTAGTGGAGACAGTACTCCTCCTTGTGGGGTCCCTCTGTTTACAAACCTTGTTAGAGCTCCTTCTTATACATCTTTAGTTGCCCTTTATATGCACCCCAATCATTAAAGGCTCCAGTAGATTTCGCATTGTTGAATAGCTTGTTGCAGGTCTTTTTCCTTGCCGTTAGCTCAGAAGTCCACCATTGAGGTTTAGTTTTACCCTTGTACCTTGTTTTTGGACAGGCTTCTTCAAGGGAACTATTAAATGATGTGGTGATATGATCGACCAGATTATCCAGACCGGCTTTGTCATTCGATTCATAAAGAAGTTTAGAGTTGAGGACCTTTTAGAATTCTTCTCATACAGGTGCCACTTTGTCTTCCTCACATTTCTGGACAGCAGGATTAGGCGCTTTTTCGGCGAGTTTGAACTCTATGTAATGGTGATCTGAGAATGAGTGGTCGTCCAGTACATTCCACCCAATAATTTTGTCTGACACACGGTCAGTAGCAAACGTTACGTCTAGTACATCTTGTCTGTCTTTAATTGTAAAGGTCGGTTTATTGCCAATGTTACAACTTGTTAGGTTGGTAGTTAGAATAAAGTCAAGAAGCGAATCAACCCTATTGTTTATATCGGTACTACCCCAGATAGTATGATGAGCGTTCGTGTCTGCGCCAATAATCAGCTCGAGCTCGTCAGACGTTGCTTCTTCTACTACTTCCCTGAAGATAGCTGTCGGTATTGCAGCTTCATAAGGAAAGTAACTGGAGACTACCCAGTATATGCTATTACCAATCTCCAGACTAGCAGCTGTTTGGTCTTTACCACTTAAATTAGTCAGGAGAAAAATACTTAGATCTTTTCTGGCCAAAATGCAGGTTCTTGGAGTGCCTTCGCAGTTGGCCACAAGCTTAAAGTTTGGTGTCGTGATACCGCACACCCGTCCTCCTACTACATAGGGCTCCTGGATCAGGACGATGTCTACTGCACCTGTGGACAGGCGCAGCAATAGAGACAGACATGTAAGTATAAAATCTTCTAACATATAAAAAACCTAGATTAAAAATATTATTGAAATAAGGACCGACAGAGAAACTGTTTTTTTAATTGCGCGCAAAAATCATAGATTTAAAAGAGAAAAAAATCATTGAAAAATCGCGCGATTTTTTAAAAATTGTTCGCCATCAGTCCTTTTTTTTAGTAGTCCCCTGTGGTGCTTTCTATGTTCTTCACATTTTATATCGTCTAGGAATTGTTTAATCTTTGACAAATACATTTATTTTAATTACTTATTTGTAGGTTGGGTTTCCCTATTGTCTTCATACTCATGGCTAATAAAAAAACCGAAATAATATGATATGCAAAGTTTATAGACTCAAACATTTTCAAACTCAAACCAAAAACTTTTACTACAGACTTTGGGAGATCTATGAGTAGAAAAAATACAATTTTGAAACCATGCAGACATGGAAAATTGTGTCTTTAATATTTTGACGAGATTAATATAAAATGTTATGAAAGTTATACAAACACTCACAATATGTCCACTCTGCAGGCAGATTTAGGAAGCGCTACAGAATATTTCATTTATCAAATGTATTATATATCACCCCAATGTATATACGTATATACCTTAACTAAATATACATTCGCAAAAAAGTTGTATTTCCCTAAAAACTAAAAAAATATTTTTTAATGTAAATTAATAAAAAGGACATAACTCCCATTGGGCGTTATGTCCGCTAGATGCCGTCGGATATAAGTCCAAAAAATTTGGGTGTTATGTCCTAGATTAAATGCGGAGTTATGTCGTTGGGAGTTATGTCACGGCACCTACATATACACACAATTACAGCACTCTCGCTATCGAATTGTGCAATATAACTCAATTTAAAAATTTGGCCTTTATGGGCATGGTCACGCCCATTAGTCCGATCCAGTCCGTTTTTAGGTCAATCACGTAGACTGCCACCAGATACATATACACAAAATTACTGGACTCTCGCTAACAAATTGTTCGAGATATCTCAATTTAAAAAATTGGCTTATATAGACGGGCCACTCCCATGGGTCCGATTCCGCCCATTTTTGGACAAATAGAAGAGGTATTAGAGAAGTTACGTTTTAAATTTGAGCCCCTATGTCATACAGGGGCGGAGCAGCAGGGCCTTAAAGTTAGCCACCTTGAGGTAAATATTTTAGCACGTGTAGCTTTATCGTCCGATTCATATTCATATTTGTTTTGTGTGCGTTCTACTAACGGAGGTCTACAAAAAACTTTTTACACAGAAATATAAAAACACCATAAAATAATTAAAAATGTACATATTTCAATAAAATATTTTGTAGTATGTATGTCTTGACACCACAAATCTAATGTGATTTGCGAATCATTATATTTCCGAAAGTCAATTCCACAATTCCCAAAGTAATTTCGAAAATCCCTAAAAATGGGATTTGTTTGATTTTTCCCCTATATCTACTATACTATAAGCCGGATGTCAGATTCCCTCTGCAGTGCAACGTACAACACTTTACCACATATAAATATGCAAAAAGTTTTAAAAATTTAGCTTTGCGATTGGAGAAATTGAGGCTTACTTTTGAAGTTTGTGTAAAAAATTCTGTAAATTGAAGAAGCTTGGCTGTTTTTTCATCCGTTCATTTATTGAGAACATTCTGTGGGAAGTTTCCTTTAAGATGATGGAGAATATGTTATACTTTTTTTCACTAAATTTTTCTAGAGCTTAAAAAAACACATATACCCTTTTCTTAACAAAATTAAATACCACTTTAACTCGCCATAACTTTTGTCCTATTGGGTATATCGAACAAATTTCATCAGATAGGAAATTTTATTGCCAACTCGGATGTGTTGAAGTAGATGAAATGGGCGTACTAGCACAGGGTCGGAAAAAAAATGAATAATTAAGTGTCAAAAGTTTTTTGTTGACTTTTATGAATCGGGCAATAAAGACCAACTTATGGCCCTGCAGCTCCGCCCTGTATGACATAGGGGCCCAAATTTAAAACTTAAATTAACAAATTACGTAGACATTCACCAGTTACATATACACAAAATTAAAGCACTCTCGCTAACAAATTGTGAAATTTGGGTGAAATTCCCATTAGCCCGATCTTTATTTTTTTGGATCGATTGCGTAGACTGTCACAAAATGCATATACACAAAATTGCCACACCAATTGGTCCGATCCCGCCCATTTTTGGACCAATTACGTTGACTTCCATCAAATACATATACACAAAATTACAGCATTCTCTCTGACAAATTGTACAAACATAAACTTCACACTATAGGAAAATATGATGAAATATGCAAGCATAGGACTTTGAAAACAACTTTCAAAAATCAGTTTTTGGGAATGTTGTTTTAATGTGGATAACATTTAATGAAAATACCTTCAAATTTTCTGAAAATATCTCTAGGCGATTAAGAGTTATGACCATTCAAAGTTTCTCTTTTTTACTAATAGATGCAAATGAAATTGCGATGATAAAATGTAAATACTAAAATCCTTGGAGAATTCTCGTTTGTTGGTGAAATGTGACCGGACTTGTAACATATAATAAGGTATTCATCTTATTTTTTTTTGTATAAGACGTGTTTTTAACGTCTTTAAATGAAGAGATATTTCAAAGAACAAATAAAGTTATTGTTTGGTTTTTCAAATAAAATAATGCACAGTAAATAGAATAAAACTTTTTTGGATCACGTGGGATCACTACCATATGACATAGAGAAGATAGGTGACTTAGTGGTGAATCCAACAGTACCAAGTTTATCTGCGACTTTTTGCGATTATGGCAGATTTTTGTACTTTAAATATGTCTTTTTTACTTTCAATATAGAACATATGTGTGGGAGCTACATCTATCTATGAACCGATTTTCCCGAAACATATGGACCGATTTTCTTGGTCCAAAAAAATAACTATTACAAAATTTCGGCAAAATCGGATAATAAATACGACCGGTAGACGTCCGGCTGCAAGTCTGTAGTGTCGTACGATCAAAAATAGCGATCTTATTAATATTATTAGGATTATATGCGTATTTTTTATTGTTTACTTCTTCTACAAAAACTATAAAAATATAGTTAGACGCTTCTGCAGTTTATGTATATTAGGGTGGACCGAATCTTTTTGTTGTTGTTAATTTTACTTTTCTTTTATTACCAGTCGACGACCCATTATGTAAGAGAATTAGTGCAACACGTCAGCTTTCAAAAATATTGCAGACTACGATTTTATCCTATTTATGTTGTTTTGCCCAGCAAAATCTTGGTAAGTACCTGCCATTATTCCCTGCATTAACAAATAATGACATCTCATTATTCGCTGCATTACTTTCGGCTTATAAATATTGACTTACCAATAATAACAGAAATAAGTGATTTTTTGTTATAAAAATAATTTTGGCAAATTTTAATATAATGCAATTTTGCCTATGAGTCATTCCATGCCAAACGGGACGATTTTTGACATCACTATTTTTTAATGTGTGTGAAGATAAATACGTATTTAACTAGCGAAGACACAAACCCTAATATGAAAATTAAAAGTCGGGGTATTTGAGGAAAATTAGGTTTTTCTCGAAAACAAGAGCGTATTTTAAAGTGAAATTAAGTTACAATGGTAAAAACATATCATTTTGTTTAAAAAAAATACCATCTGACCTAGAGGGCATATAGAATAGATTTGATAACTAGGGAACCTCGGAAGAAAATATATGACCATATCTGGAAGATGGGACTTTGTACCGACAAGGCCTGCATACTGAAAGAAGCCCTGGGAAGGCTCTATCGACCCATGTATAGCGTTTTTCCCAAATCAATTTCAGGCTCCCAAATACGTCCTTCCAAAAATGGCCCATTTTTATGGGAATTTCTGGAGAGGAGCAGTGGCCACAACTGGAAGATGGGACTATGTACCGACAAGGCCTGCATACTGAAAAAAGCCCTACGAAGGCTCTATCGACCCATATATAGCGTTTTTCCCAAATCAATTTCAGGCTCCAAAAACGTCATTCCAAAATGGCCCATTTTTATGGGAATTTCTGGAGAGGAGCAGTGGCCACAACTGGAAGATGGGACTACAAGGCCTGCATATTGAAAGAAGTATGCAGTATGCAGGTCTTGTCGGTACATAGTCCCATCTTCCAGTTGTGGCCACAGCTCCTCTCCAGAAATTCCCATAAAAATGGGCCATTTTGGAATGACGTTTTTGGGAGCCTGAAATTGATTTGGGAAAAACGCTATATATGGGTCGATAGAGCCTTCGTAGGGCTTCTTTCAGTATGCAGGCCTTGTCGGTACATAGTCCCATCTTCCAGTTGTGGCCACTGCTCCTCTCCAGAAATTCCCATCAAAATGGGCCATTTTTGGAAGGACGTATTTGGGAGCCTGAAATTGATTTGGGAAAAACGCTATACATGGGTCGATAGAGCCTTCCTAGGGCTTCTTTCAGTATGCAGGCCTTGTCGGTACATAGTCCCATCTTCCAGTTGTGGCCACTGCTCCTCTCCAGAAATTCCCATCAAAATGGGCCATTTTGGAATGACGTTTTTGGGAGCCTGAAATTGATTTGGGAAAAACGCTATATATGGGTCGATAGAGCCTTCGTAGGGCTTCTTTCAGTATGCAGGCCTTGTCGGTACATAGTCCCATCTTCCAGTTGTGGCCACTGCTCCTCTCCAGAAATTCCCATCAAAATGGGTCATTTTGGAATGACGTTTTTGGGAGCCTGAAATTGATTTGGGAAAACCACTATATGTGGGTCGATAGAGCCTTCCTAGGGCTTCTTTCAGTATGCAGGTCTTGTCGGTACATAGTCCCATCTTCCAGTTGTGGCCACTGCTCCTCTCCAGAAATTCCCGTCAAAATATGCCATTTTGGAATGACGTTTTTGGGAGCCTGAAATTGATTTGGGAAAAACGCTATATGTGGGTCGATAGAGCCTTCCTAGGGCTTCTTTCAGTATGCAGGCCTTGTCGGTACATAGTCCCATCTTCCACTTGTGGCCACTGCTCCTCTCCAGAAATTCCCATCAAAATGGGCCATTTTGGAATGACGTTTTTGGGAGCCTGAAATTGATTTGGGAAAAACGCTATATATGGGTCGATAGAGCCTTCCTAGGGCTTCTTTCAGTATGCAGGCCTTGTCGGTACATAGTCCCATCTTCCAGTTGTGGCCACTGCTCCTCTCCAGAAATTCCCATAAAAATGGGCCATTTTTGGAAGGACGTATTTGGGAGCCTGAAATTGATTTGGGAAAAACGCTATACATGGGTCGATAGAGCCTTCCTAGGGCTTCTTTCAGTATGCAGGCCTTGTCGGTACATAGTCCCATCTTCCAGTTGTGGCCACTGCTCCTCTCCAGAAATTCCCATAATAATGGGCCATTTTTGGAAGGACGTATTTGGGAGCCTGAAATTGATTTGGGAAAAACGCTATACATGGGTCGATAGAGCCTTCCTAGGGCTTCTTTCAGTATGCAGGCCTTGTCGGTACAAAGTCCCATCTTCCAGATATGGTCATATATTTTCTTCCGAGGTTCCCTAGTTATCAAATCTATTCTATATGCCCTCTAGGTCAGATGGTAATTTTTTTAAACAAAATGATATGTTTTTACCATGTTAACTTAATTTCACTTTAAAATACGCTCTAGTTTTCGAGAAAAACCTAATTTTCCTCAAATACCCCGACTTTCAATTTTCATATTAGGGTTTGTGTCTTCGCTAGTTAAATACGTATTTATCTTCACACACATTAACTTTTCAACTATTATTTTAAATGTACACGCAGGAAAATCGTCATTTTTGATATGTTTGAATTGAAAGAAAATATACTTGGAAACGATTTTTTTAAATATTATAACAAATAAATTTTATTTGAAAATCAAGAAATTTTGTTTGTATCGCATATATCGCACCTGTTCCACAAAAGGGTAACAACTCAAAATTTAAAAAATTTCAGTAGAGGCCAAAAACTGTTTCCGTTAATATTAATGGTATATTACAAAAAAAAAAAAAGAATATGTCGTTGCAATAACTTATCATAGAAAAAAATAATAACGCTATTTTCCTTTTTTTTTATTGATTTTAGAAAAATAAAATTTTTGAGTTGTTACACTTTTCATGAAAAAGTTTGTATATAAATAGTGGTATTATTTTGAGTCGTACCTTTTTAACTGAAAAATCTTACTCAGATTATAAGTTGAAAAGGGCACAACTAAAAATATTACTCTTTAGATGATAAATCAACGGTCCCATTTGCTTAAACACTTGGAGACAATTCGAAATGCAACTCTTTAGTTGAATCTAAAGACGTTATTCTGTAAACACAGAGAGAGTCATAACGGTTTTTTATTATGAAGAAGAAGAAAACTCAACGGAAATTTTTTACAGTGGGTAGAAATTGCCATTGTACGTTGTTTTTTTGCAAAAAAGCAAAATTTAAAAATTTTGAGTTGTTACCCTTTTGTGGAACAGGTGCGATATATTAAAATATTAGAACATAATTTATTTGCAAACTGACTTTTACAAATAAAATATGTGTTTACACACAAACAAAACTATTGTTTAAGAAGTTTTCCAAATACATTTTATTTTAAAAGGATTTTTAAAACTTTTCTGACTTATTCGAATTTTAGTTAATTTTTCCTAATTTTCGTGTTAAACTTTATAGCTAAAAATGTATATTAATTTATAAATATTCCATTTCATCATTTTTTTTTTCAATCCGTAAATACAATTTACATTTACGAAATATTATACGTTTTAAATTTTAATTAAATTTCATAAACATATAAAATTTATAAAAAAAATTGCTCTTTGAACATCTGAAAAACAGAATACTTGTCTTTAAATTAGGACATTGATACATTACCAAAATACATAAATACAAATTAATCTATGTTGCAGAAATACTAGTTCCAAATAAAAAAATATATTGGAATGGGATCATATTTTTGTTTAAAACAATATCCTCCCAAACATCTAATAAATATATGTGTGTGTCAAATATATTATATTTGGAGGGTACCCTAAACATATGTATATTTCAAGCGGAATATTTTTGGGACAATATACTACAGAAGCGATTTTTTAAGCGTGAAAAAATTACTATCACAGAGCCGCCGTATGTCAATTTTTGTGTCGGCTAAGCCATCAAGCCGCCGCCGCCGATTTATAATTCTCAATGGCAGCCGCCGCCGCTAATTTTGACTCGGCTTCATTTTCTGATCCATCCATTTGATATTACCTCATACGAACCTAATAATCTTCATCCACGACGAGATAGATTTTATACATCGACATTGCAAGGATTATTTAACTAATGTGAAGAGTCATTAGTTCTGTCCAGGACAACCTATATCCTGAATTCATGCATATAATGAACGAAGGAAATTTTGCGAAATTCTTGCAAAACCTATAAATAAGTATAAAATATGTTCTACCACAGATTGCGTAACATACAGGGTGGCTGATATGTATTGCAACCAACTTCAGGTTGCTATCATTTCTAAACCGCTAGTCTGATAGCTGACAGATTTATTTCAGTGACAGTTCATTTTATTGTTTACAAGCTTACAAAAGCATTTTGATCTATTGCATTCAGAAAAAAAGTTATTCGTGATGGAATTCAAGCGTGATAGTGTGATTGCTTTATATTTGGGTGGAAAAACACAAGTGGCTATCGTTAGAGCCCTCCAGCATTTAAATGTGAATAAATCTTTTGTTTCTCGTACCATTGCTCGTTACCGTGATACTGGCAGTGTTGCATTGCGTCCAAAAAGTGGACGAAAAAAACGGTAACAACTCCAGAAATGATCCGAAAAGTGAAGGCCAGATTTGATCGAAATCCACGCCGCAGTGGTAGAAAAATTGCTCGTGAGCTGAACATATCGCGAGAACGGATACAACACATATTAAAAAATGAGCTTGGACTAAAGCCATTGAAGTTCCAAAAAGTGCAAGAGCTCACCGATGCACAAAAAAAAGTTAGACTGTAAAGAGCCAAGGAGTTGCTTCGCTTGCACGAAAGTGGCCAGTTACCGAATTTGGTTTTCTCCGATGAGAAGCCATTCCAAATTGAGCAGTTTGTGAACAAACAAAATGATCGGGTTTACTTGCCAAAGAGGTCAGCTGAAAATTTACACCTTCGATTGGCCACCAGAACTCAAGCGCCGCCGATTGTAATGGTGTGGGCCGCCATAACGGCCGATGGTCGCTCCCGATCGTATTCATCGACCATGGTGTCAAAATAAATGCCGAATATTATCGGGAAAATGTCCTAAAGACAGTTTCAATACTGTCTTTAGGACATTTTCCCGATAATATTCGGCCCTGGGCAGACAAACATTTCGGCCGCAGACCATGGACATTCCAACAGGACTCAGCACCATCGCACTCAGCACGCGTCAACCAAGAATGGCTTAAAAAGGAGGTTCCTCGCTTCATTTTTACCGCACAATGGCCACCAAGATCTCCGGATCTCAATCCGTTGGACTTTGCGCCTAAGGTTCGCACTAAAAAATACCAAAGTATCGATCATCTCAAGACGGCGCTTCGCCGGGAATGGGCCAAAATACCGCAGAGCCACTTTCGTGCAGCGCGTGATGGCTTTGTCGGCCGTTTGAAGGCCATAATTCGTGCCAAAGGTGGCCAATTCGAACAAATCTAAACTGTTTCTAAAATTTTATTATAAAATTTAAAAAAATATTAAAAAAATATAGCGCTTTACTTTGTTGCATTACATATCAGCCACCCTGTAGTTTTTCGATAAATTCTTTAATTTTTTTCATTTATATAAAAGAATATTATGGTTTCTTTTGCATTTGGAAAAACATTGGTTTTGGAAAATTCGTTATGATTTTTTTTTGATTATACCCTACACCACTCTGTGGTACAGTTTGTAACGCCTAAAAAGAGAAGACATAGACGCAATGTTTATTATACCGATCCACATAGAATCACTTTTTGAGCCGATTTAGCCAGGTCCGTCTGTCTGCCTGTCGATATATTCTGGTAATCAAAGTGCACGTCGTCCGATTTTGATGAAATTTAGCACAGCGCTCTTCGTCAATTGGCAATTTCAATAGGACGATCCTTATTGAAATTGGTCAAAATCGGTCAAGATATAGCCCCCATATATATATAACCCACGATTTGGCATGTAAGCGCTGTAAAAACTGTATTATATATCAGATAAGTACGAAATCTGGCAGAGAGAGTTCTCTTATTACATGAATGAACACTGCCAAATTCGAGGAAAATCGGTCCAGATTTAGATATAGTCCCCATATATATGTTACAAACGATATGACATGTAAGCCCTGTAGAAACCGTATTTTATATCCGATCTTTACGAAATTCGGCAGAGAGAGATTTCTTATTTCGTTAATGAACACTACCGAATACGGAGAGAATCCGTTCAGATTTAGATATAGCCCCCATATATTTGTTCCACCCGATTTGGCATGTAAGCGCTGTAGAAACCCTATTTTACATCCGATCTATACGAAATTCGGCAGAGAGAGTTTTATTATTACGTCAATGAACACTACCAAATACGGAGAAAATCCTTTCAGATTTAGATATAGCCCCCATATATATGTTTCACACGATTTGACATGTAAGCGCTGTAGAACCCGTATTTTATATAGGTTAGAACACTCATCATCTTACTAATATCGATCTTGTTTAGTTTCAGAAAACTTCTTGTTTTCGTTTCATTTGGGTCACCACACAGTATCTTTGCAGTTGCTCCTACTGTTGCGCTATCCCACACAGTTTTGTGAGCCATCACTGTCCAGTGCTTCAACTCATTCTTCGTGGCTTAGAGAGGTTTCCAATTTCCCAAGTTTATTACCCGAAGTCCTCTGTCCTTTGAAGCCAAGCTGTTTGCCCGTTCATTTTCAATCACTCCGTTATGTCCTGGTACCCAGTAATCATTTACCGTTCTTTTACAGTCCAACACAGTTCTGGATTTGACCCTTTCCGATGTTATTGCTTTAATCGTCATTTGGCTATCTGTGAAGATGTTGGCATATTTAGGCTTTGTGGTGTTACTGAGCCAGTTCACACACTCCGTGATTGCTCGAACTTCTGCTTGAAATGCCGTGTTATGGTCAGGGAGGCGGAAGTGAAGTTCGACTTCTGGTTCATCAATAAAAAGTCCCACCCCCGTCCATCCTCCTCGCACACACTCCGTGATTGCTCGAACTTCTGCTTGAAATGCCGTGTTATGGTCAGGGAGGCGGTGAAGTTCGACTTCTGGTTCATCAATAAAAAGTCCCACCCCCCGCTGCTGGTTCCAACTCGCACATGGGCCAAAGTTAAATTTTCCCAGGAGCGTCTGTGTGGCACAAACGAATCACAGGTAGCTGTAAGACGCACTTCAGGACTGCGGTCGGAGAGATTCTTGTGACCAACTAGAGATTCTAAAATCTTCTGATGGTACGACTTGTGTGTCTCTCACCCATAACTTGTAGACGTCTTGCTGTGAGGGCTGCCTTATAGTTTATACGGATGTCTATTGGTTGGATGTGCAGTATTGTTTCCAACGCCTTTGTCGGTGCAGTTCTAAATGCCTCGCTTATGCCTAGACAGCACATACGTTGATTTTTTGCAAAGGTATTACGTTGCAATTGATGTCCACCACACCACACTACACAGGCGTAGGTGATTATTGGTCTAATCACGCTCATGTAAAGCCAGTGAGTCATATTTTGACGTAGTCCCCATTTTGAACCTATAGCTCTCCCCACAACGACCAACATCTGTGGGCCTTTGTAGCTCTTTCTTCAAGATGATCTTTCCAGAGCAGTTTCTGATCCAAGATTACTCCCAAGTATTTTACCTTTTAGTTATAGCAATTGTCTTATTCAGGAATCGAGGCCGGGTAAAATCTTCGTTTTCGGGTGGGATCTTCGTTTTCCTTGTATATAGACATATTTCTGTTTTGTCTGGGTTAACATTTAATCCCCTTGGTTGTGCCCAGTTATATGCTATGTTAAGTGCCTCTTCAGCTCTTCTGCATAATAGATTTGGATGAAAGCCCCTTAGAAGTATTACAACGTCGTCTGCATAACAGACTGGTTTAAGTCCTTCATTGGTGAGGGATTTTAGGAGACTCTGTATCGTCGTAACCCATAGAAAAGGCGATAAAATGTCCCCCTGAGGTATGCCACGATTTACCTTGTCTCTAATTTTTACGTCATATGACCCACAAATAATCCACCTATTCCATAGCATATTGTTGACCCAGTCCCGCAGCCTTGGGAGAGAAGCTTTTATCGCTTCTTTAACCATACCATCTGTTACATCCGTAGTAGGTACTTGATGCAATACATTTTCATTCTGTAACTGTTCCTCTGTTGGTTCAGCACTACCAGTCGGAAAATGAGTTCTCATCAAGAGCCTTACGGTATCCTCTATAGTTTCCATTTTTTTACCCGTGTCATCCACCAGTGTTTCGGTTTGGACATGAGTTTTTGAGAGGAACTTTTTCATTTTAGAGATGCTGTTAACGCTGTCTACCTGCTCACAGAAAAGCCTCCAGGAGTTAAGTTTCGCCGATCTAATGATTTTATTGTATTCTTTGAGTCTTCTTCGTCCCAATATACTGATTTTTTTACGTCGAGTTCTGTTGTAAAGTCTACGGACATCCTTGCCAATCGAGGGAAATTGTCCTGTCATCCAGGGTTTCTCATAGGCAGATTTCTTTTCTCGAAGTGGGCAACTATGTTCGAATGATTTTACAAGAGCCTCGTAATCTTCTTCACATTGATATCAATGTCCTCTGTACATAGGTAATCGCGTGTAGGCTGGCCCAATCGATTTCTAAGCAGCTTTCCGAAATTAGTCCAATCGGTCTTAGCCGATATGATGGGAGTTGGAGTCACAACCAGCTAATAACTCATTACTTGTGTGTTTGGATTCCCTAACCAGACGATGTAATTCCGAAGTAGGTGGCAATGTCGGCGCATCGAATGGCAGATTTATTGACGCCATGGCAGATTTATTGAAGTTCGACTTCTGGTTCATCAATAAAAAGTCCCACCCCGTCCATCCTCCTCGCACACACTCCGTGATTGCTCGAACTTCTGCTTGAAATGCCGTGTTATGGTCAGGGAGGCGGTGAAGTTCGACTTCTGGTTCATCAATAAAAAGTCCCACCCCCGCTGCTGGTTCCAACTCGCACATGGGCCAAAGTTAAATTTTCCCAGGAGCGTCTGTGTGGCACAAACGAATCACAGGTAGCTGTAAGACGCACTTCAGGACTGCGGTCGGAGAGATTCTTGTGACCAACTAGAGATTCTAAAATCTTCTGATGGTACGACTTGTGTGTCTCTCACCCATAACTTGTAGACGTCTTGCTGTGAGGGCTGCCTTATAGTTTATACGGATGTCTATTGGTTGGATGTGCAGTATTGTTTCCAACGCCTTTGTCGGTGCAGTTCTAAATGCCTCGCTTATGCCTAGACAGCACATACGTTGATTTTTTGCAAAGGTATTACGTTGCAATTGATGTCCACCACACCACACTACACAGGCGTAGGTGATTATTGGTCTAATCACGCTCATGTAAAGCCAGTGAGTCATATTTTGACGTAGTCCCCATTTTGAACCTATAGCTCTCCCCACAACGACCAACATCTGTGGGCCTTTGTAGCTCTTTCTTCAAGATGATCTTTCCAGAGCAGTTTCTGATCCAAGATTACTCCCAAGTATTTTACCTTTTAGTTATAGCAATTGTCTTATTCAGGAATCGAGGCCGGGTAAAATCTTCGTTTTCGGGTGGGATCTTCGTTTTCCTTGTATATAGACATATTTCTGTTTTGTCTGGGTTAACATTTAATCCCCTTGGTTGTGCCCAGTTATATGCTATGTTAAGTGCCTCTTCAGCTCTTCTGCATAATAGATTTGGATGAAAGCCCCTTAGAAGTATTACAACGTCGTCTGCATAACAGACTGGTTTAAGTCCTTCATTGGTGAGGGATTTTAGGAGACTCTGTATCGTCGTAACCCATAGAAAAGGCGATAAAATGTCCCCCTGAGGTATGCCACGATTTACCTTGTCTCTAATTTTTACGTCATATGACCCACAAATAATCCACCTATTCCATAGCATATTGTTGACCCAGTCCCGCAGCCTTGGGAGAGAAGCTTTTATCGCTTCTTTAACCATACCATCTGTTACATCCGTAGTAGGTACTTGATGCAATACATTTTCATTCTGTAACTGTTCCTCTGTTGGTTCAGCACTACCAGTCGGAAAATGAGTTCTCATCAAGAGCCTTACGGTATCCTCTATAGTTTCCATTTTTTTACCCGTGTCATCCACCAGTGTTTCGGTTTGGACATGAGTTTTTGAGAGGAACTTTTTCATTTTAGAGATGCTGTTAACGCTGTCTACCTGCTCACAGAAAAGCCTCCAGGAGTTAAGTTTCGCCGATCTAATGATTTTATTGTATTCTTTGAGTCTTCTTCGTCCCAATATACTGATTTTTTTACGTCGAGTTCTGTTGTAAAGTCTACGGACATCCTTGCCAATCGAGGGAAATTGTCCTGTCATCCAGGGTTTCTCATAGGCAGATTTCTTTTCTCGAAGTGGGCAACTATCTTCGAATGATTTTACAAGAGCCTCGTAATCTTCTTCACATTGATATCAATGTCCTCTGTACATAGGTAATCGCGTGTAGGCTGGCCCAATCGATTTCTAAGCAGCTTTCCGAAATTAGTCCAATCGGTCTTAGCCGATATGATGGGAGTTGGAGTCACAACCAGCTAATAACTCATTACTTGTGTGTTTGGATTCCCTAACCAGACGATGTAATTCCGAAGTAGGTGGCAATGTCGGCGCATCGAATGGCAGATTTATTGACGCCAGGTACATATTTCCATTACCTTGCCTCAGCACCGTTGCGTCCGATGTTGACAACTTTGGAGAGAAAAGATAACATGAGTTTTAATGACACAAAATACAAATCCTTGGACGAGTACCTGTGTTAGCATAGAAAAGGATATACTTCACATAGTTTAATCCAGTAAACTTGTTGCTAGTTGTCCATGGTTCCTGGATCAAAGCAATATGAAGCCTGCCTTTATTTATGATGTCTATTAGAGCGTTGGATGCTGTCTCGCTCCGGTGGTTTATCTGGAAGAACTCAATCATTCTCTTTCCAGTAATAGTTTCTTTTGGGAGTCTATCCATTCTGGTGGCACTCCCTCAGGTGTGTTAAGAAGGTGTTAAATAGAGCAAAAAATGTGGTAAAATTTGTATATATGGTACAGTCGAGCAAAAAGAGTTAAATATGGTACAGTGGGGGACAAAAGTGTTAAATATGGTCTGGACAAAATTCAGATTTGTCCAATTTATGTATGGTTTAGGTTAGGGTGGCAGCCGTATTTTTTTACAAGCTCACATAGACCAGTTTAGGTCCCTAGTGTTACCACGGGCTGAAATGCCCCTCATCGAAACCAACCTGTTTGATATATAAATTTATCGATAGTACGAATATCAGTACTGGAAAGATCTGTTAGGCTGCCTAAAAAGGCCGACCCCAGTATATCCAGTCGTCGTTTACTCAAAGCGGGACAGTCGCAAAGCAAGTGCTCAATGCTCTCCACTTCTTCCTCATCTCCACAGCTTCGGCAGAAGTCATTGGAGTCAATACCCAATCTTTTGGCGTGTTCGCCGATCAAGCAGTGTCCCGTCAGAACCTGTACTAACGTAGACAATCGCTTCCTCTCTAGTGCGAGGAGATATTTTGACCTTCTCAGGTCATACCTTGGCCAGATTTGTCTAGCTACCCTGCAGGTGCCGATTTCTGTCCATCTATCGTTGGACTGCCTGATTGCCTCTTGCCTAAGCCAAAGCTTGCACGTGGATAGTGGCGCACCAATATATGCAAATTCTTCGAGAATTTGTAATGTCGTCCCTTTCCTAGCAAGTTCATCGGCTTTGCAGTTCCCCGGGATATCCCTATGCCCAGGCACCCATATGAGGTGTATATTAAACTGCTCAGCCATCTCGTTAAGAGATCTGCGGCAGTCGAGGGCTGTTTGTGAATTTAGGGATGTTGCCTCCAGAGAATTGATGGCAGCCTGGCTGTCCGAGTAAATGACAACGCCATTGTTGGTTACTATGTTGCGACTCAGCCACTTGGCGACTTCCCATATTGCCATTATTTCGGCTTGATAGACACTGCAGGTATCTGGTAGTCTGTGAGCTATATCCAGACTAAGTTCTTCACAGTGTACTCCGAAGCCAACCTTTTCATCAAGCTTCGAACCATCCGTGTAAAAGTGGAGATGGTTTATATTACCTGGTATTCTGCCGACCCATTCATCTCTGGCGGGAATCATAGTGATGTAATTTCTCTCGAAGGTGTACACTGTTGGTATATAGTCCACTCGGTCGGTTACCATAGCACTACACTTTGATATCCTCATGTGACCATAGTTCTTGTACCTCCACATTGATAGGCAGTTTAATCTTATTGCCGCTTTGGTTGCAACTTCTCTCGCCACAATATTAATCGGCAGTATATGGAGTAGGGCTTGTAGAGACTCGGTCGCTGTAGTCCTTAAGGCTCCGCTTATGCTCAGGCAGGCAGTCCTCTGAACCTTTGTTAGTAGGTTGGTAATGGTTAGTTTGTCAGTTGCCGTCCACCATACCACAATACCGTATAACAGTATTGGACGAACTACTGCTATATATATCCAGTGGACGATTTTAGGAGAGAGTCCCCACCGCGACCCTACAGCCTTTTTGCAGGAATATAAGGCGACGTTGGCCTTCCTTACACGTTCCAATACGTTAAGTCTAAATAACATTTTCCTATCTAGAATTATTCCTAAAAATTTTGCACTTTCAGAAAAGACTAGATCTGTTCCATTTATCCGAGGTGGAGGGTCCACATGTGGGACATTATTCATCCTAGTAAAGAGAACCAATTCTGTCTTGTTGGGGTTAACGCCCAAACCGCTGCTTCTGGCCCATCTAGCCAACTTGTTCAGAGCCACCTGTAGGATGTCTCTGAGGACGTTTACGAATTTGCCACTCACTGCGATTGCCACGTCGTCCGCATATGCCACGACCTTGCAGCCACAACGTTCTAGATCTAGCAGGATTTCATTCACCGCTAGGTTCCAAATTAGTGGAGACAATACTCCTCCTTGCGGGGTCCCTCTGTTTACATACCTTGTTAGAGTTGTGGACCCTAGACATGCTGTTATGCGTCTTCTGGTGAGCAGACTTTGAATTAGTCTAATCAAACTAGTGTTAACTTTTAGATGTGAAAGTGCCGCAATTACCGCATCGGAATGAATGTTGTTAAAAGCCCCTTCTATGTCAAGAAATGCCACCATGGTGAATTCCTTGAAATGCAGGGACGATTCGATAGTGCTCACAAGTTCGTGCAGGGCTGATTCAGTAGACTTGCCCTTGTTGTAAGCATATTGGTTCCCCGACAGGAGTTTTGTATCCAGGTTTTCCCTAATGAAATGATCTAAAAGTCTTTCCAGACCTTTCAATAAGAACGAGGATAGGCTAATTGGTCTGAAGTCTTTTGGCCTAGTGTGTGATATCTTTCCCGCTTTAGGTATGAATACCACTTTGGTATCCCTCCATCGATTCGGGACGTATGAAAGCCTGATACAGCCTACATAAATTTTCTCCAGCCAGGGGATAATGTACTTTAACATTTTCTGCATTTCTGCTGGAGTGATGCCATCTGGTCCAGGTGACTTGAAGGGCTCAAAGCTGTTAATAGCCCAGCTTATTCTGGATCTCTCAGTCAAGAAGCTAGTGACGCTCGCAGTCCACTCGCACTCTTGTTGGTCCTGCTGATCCTCGGGTTCTGTTATAGAGTTCCCCGGGAAATGTGTGTCGAGCAGTACATTGAGCGACTGCTCGCTGTTTTTGGTCCAGTTATTTGCCTCATCCTGTAAATATCCCACTGTACAGGGTGAAGCAGATAATATCTTCCTCAGCCTAGCGGCGTCGGAGACCTTTTCCACTTCACCACAGAAGGTATACCAAGAGCGCCTTTGCGCCTTTCTAAGCTCCTTCTTATAGATCTTGAGTTGCTCTTTATAGGCATCCCAATCATTAGCGACCCCAGTAGATTTAGCCTTATTGAATAGCTTGTTGCAGGTCTTTTTCATAGCCGTTAGCTCAGAAGTCCACCATTGGGGTTTAGTTTTACCCTTGTACCTTGTTTTTGGACAGGCTTCTTCAAGGGATCTATTGAATGATATGGTGATATGATCGACCAGATTATCCAAACCGGCTTTGTCATTCGGTTCGTACGGAAGTTTAGAGTTGAGGACTTTCTTGAAATTCTTCTCATACAGATGCCACTTTGTCTTCCTTACATTTCTGTGGACGGCGGGTTTAGGCGCTTTTTCCGCGAGTTTGAACTCAATATAATGATGATCTGAGAATGAGTGGTCGTCCAGTACATTCCACCCAATAATTTTGTCTGACAGCCGGTCAGTAGCAAACGTTACGTCGAGTACCTCTTGTCTGTCTTTAATTGTGAAGGTCGGTTTATTACCTATGTTTCAAATACTAAGATTGGTAGTTAGAATAAAGTCAAGAAGCGAATCACCCCTATTGTTTATATCCGTACTACCCCAGATAGTATGATGAGCGTTCGTGTCTGCGCCAATAATCAGCTCGAGCTCGTCAGACGTTGCTTCTTCTACTACTTCCCTGAATAGAGCAGTCGGTACTACAGATTCATAAGGCAAGTAGCTGGAGACCACCCAATATATGCGATTACCGATCTCCAGGCTAGCAGCTGTTTGGTCTTTACCACTTAAATTAGTCAGGAGAAAGATACTTAGATCTTTCCTGGCCAAAATGCAGGTTCTTGGAGTGCCTTCACAGTTGGCCACAAGCAGTTTAAAGTTGGGTGTCCTAATACCGCACACCCTTCCTCCCACTACGTAGGGCTCCTGTATCAGGACGATGTCTACTGCGCCTGTGGACAGACGCAGCAATAGAGCCGCTGAGGCTGCTTTAGCGTGATGGAGGTTAATCTGTAGAATTCTTACCATCATTGGTAATTGACAGATTAACATCCACCCCAACAAGGGTGTTATCGAACTCTTCGTCCGTATCGTCGAGAAGCATGTCCCCGCCAGATGCGTCAAAGAGTCCGGAGACTCCCCTCAGCCCCTCTGTGTCAGAAGTAGAGCTTTCGTCCTCAGAGTAGGACGTTACAGATCTTCTGTTAGAGTTGGAGTCACCAGAAATAATAGGCGTGGCTACCTCCGCACTTACAGAAAGTGCCACGGTGGACGACTCACCTTCTGCAGTGGGAGCTATATCCTGCTTGTATATCTTCAAGATTATAGTCTCGAAGCCATATTGTAGGGTTGCACTCGCACTTTGTATATGGGAGGTGGATTCAGCGTTTAGGATAAGATTGACCTGCCGCTTTTTACCATCCGCCTCACCCACCTTGCTGATTCTCCAATTATGGGCCGGCAGACCAGGATTCGAATCTTTTATTATTTCTAAGATGTCAGCCGGGTTGGAGGGCTCTTCTGTAACCCAGGTGATGGCTCTAGGGTGACTAGGGATGTTGTTTTTTTCGACAACATCCAACTGGGCACCCGGCCACACCTCACCCGCTCGACTCAGAGCAGCCTTATAAAGGTCTACTGATCTGGCATCGCCGAAATATAAGAGCTTTACTCTCCCCTGATGCCATCCTGCATCGTTGCAGATTGGTGGTTTGCCCGGCATTTCTCTACGGACATCGAGGTAATGAGCCATAATGGCTGATTGTACATGACTCCATTTGTCCTTGAGGATAGATCCATCCTCACTACTTCTGTCTATAACAGCCATCACTAGACTCTCCTTCGCCACTTCATTGAAGGGCTTGGTGAGTGTCCTGTTGATGGTGACATTAGGGCCTCTTGCCTTTTTCGAAGGCAGGGGTTCATCAGGTGATCTGATTCGTTTTACTTTATTAGCCGTTAACACAGCTGAATTTGTGGATCTTTCAGCCGACTCATTGGCCTTAGAAGCATCTATGACGCCTTTAGCCCAGGTAAGTGACTCTTTTTGTTTTTCGGTAAGAGCCGAAACCTCAACAGCCTCCAACTTCGTCAAAACTCTGAGCGCTACACGATGCTCATTGTGCTTCCGTTTTGACGGTCGGACATGACGTTTTCCCCTCACCGCACCACCTGTTGTGAGTACTTGGGGGAGATTTTCACCATTTTTGGTGTGGTCGGCTTTGGCCAAGACCAACGGACGGACAGTCGGACGATTTATGTATAGGGTGATCAGGGTAGAGATACTTTTTTCAATAGCCTTTTTTGGACAGATCACGTGTGAGTCGTGTCATGCTGTCATGTTATTTTTGTTAAGTATTCTTTGGCATTTCATCATGGAAAGACTTACGCCTGAACAACGTTTACGCGTGTCATTCGCCAGTTACCAGTCGAAATGCTCGAACGAGTCAATGAAAATTGGACTCAACGGATGGACCATCTGAGACGTAGCCGCGGCCAACATTTGATAGACATAATCTTCAAAAAATAAATGCCAAAAAATGTTTCTTCAAATGATAATAAACATTCCCCATTCAATTAGAATTTTCTGTGTTTTTTTTTTTAATGTAGGGAACCTCGAAATGGATCACGCTTTAGTATTGTAATTATTAATTATAAATTTTGAATTTCTAGAAATATATTTATGAATTCTAAATATCTCGGTATTTACCAAATAATTTTACCCGGGTGATGGGGGGAAATAAAAATACAAATATATTATGGTTTTTTGGTACCTTCGGGATTGTTTGCTTATTTTGCAGCCCAATTGTAAACTAAAACAGAGAGAGGCGCCAACTTTGCTCCCGTCAGAAATGTCAACTAATTTTATCTTTATATTTTCATCCTCCGTTATAATATTCAGAGTTATATTTAAGATTTCATTTTGCTTAAAACTAACAGGGTGTCCAGCTAGACATCCCGCCCCTTTGCAGGAGTGCTACATAGAGGCAAGCAGGTGCTAGAATGGGCACCAGACAATGAAGCCGCACAAAATTATCGGCGGCGGCGGCGCATGGAAAAATACTGATCGGCGGCAGTTGTTCCAACGATGGCCTACGAATGTCATTCTAAGGTAAGATTAAAATTAACATATAATTGTAAGAAAGGTTATGGAATTTTTGAGGCAATGTCGAAAATCGGTACAATAAATCTCTACTTATTAGTCTAGTGCCTGTTGAGTTCTCCTTAAAACGACGTAGACTCTGTAAAAATTGGTTCGGCCGCTCAAGAGCTATTGTAATGTCCGTAAAAACCAAAATTCATTAAAATCCCATACATTTTGTGGGTTTTTTTAAATAAATGATAGCGAGATCCATTTAGAAAATTTTTATACATTTTTACGCAAAAATTAACTTTAGTATAAATTCTGACCCTATTACAGACAATTGCCGTACTGGACAATATTGTCAGAAAAATGTAACCTTGTGAACGTACAACCGTGTGAACATAAAATTTTAGTCTTGCAACGTTGGCAGAAAAGTCATTGTGAGATAATTTGCAGATTGTTAGATGTGTGAAGTTTACGCATGTGACATTGGCGCCAGAAACATTTTTTGGCAACACTGTCTATAAAATATTTTTATTGGCAATTTTGCATATAGATATTTACAAAATACGAGTATATAATAAATTTATTGAATTGTAAGTGTTTAAGTTCATAATATGTCGTTCAATTATGTGGATCAATTTATCTATCGATCTGCATCCTTGCAAATTGTGCGTTGATCTACTACATATCAATGCACCTTTGTGCGAATATACGCACAAACGTCAGTAGTGATAGTTTCCAACGAGTGCCTTTGCCGCTTTTCACCGTCTTGTTGCTCGTTAGTTTTTGAGTTCAATCGTTTTTCCGATCGCTTCAACAATAACCCATTACAACAATAACCCATTACAACAATAAACCATTACCATTATTATTTGAAAAAACCCTAAAAATCTCTTGTGTTTATACCCTACACCACACTGTGGTACAGGGTATTATAACTTTGTGCATTTGTTTGTAACACCCAAAAGGAGAAGAAATAGACCCATCGTTTATTATACCGATCGACCTAGAATCACTTTCTGAGTTGATTTAGCCATGTCCGTCCGTCTGTCTGTCCGTCTGTACATGTATTCTTGTAATCAAAGTACAGGTCGCAATTATGGTCCGATCTCGACGAAACTTTACACATATCTCTTTTTTGGCCCAAGGACGACCCCTATTGAATTTGGTTAAAATCGGTTCAGATTTCGATATAGCCCCCATATATATGTTAGCCCCGACTTGACATGTAAGCGCTGTAAAAACTTTATTTTATATCCGATCAGTTTGAATTTCGGCAGAAAGAGGTTTCTTATTATATGAATGAACACTATTAAATTTGGAAAAAATCGGTTCAGATTTAGATATAGCCCCCATATATACGTTACCCCCGATTTGACATGTAAGCGCTGTAAAAACGTTATTTTATATACGATCAGAGCGAAATTCGGCAAAGAGAGGTTTCTTATTACATGAAGGAACACTGCTAAATTCGGAGAAAATCGGTTCAGATTTAGATATATCCCCCATATATATGTTACCCCCCGATTCGACATGTAAGCGCTGTAAAAACTGTATTTTATATCCGATCAGATCGAAATTCGGCAGAAAGAGGTTTCTTATTACATGAAGGAATACTGCCAAATTCGGAAAAAATCGGTTCAGATTTAGATATAGCTCCCATATACATATATGTTACCCCCGATTTGACATGTAAGCGCAGTAGAGACTGTATTTTATTTCCGATCAGTACGAAATTCGACAGAAGGAGGTCTTTTTACATGAATGAGTATTCAGGGAAGATCGGTTCAGATTTATATTAAAGCTCCATATATATGTTCCTCCTGATTTGGTATCAAACCGCTATAGAAGTTGTATTTTACTTCCGATCATTAAAATTTTCCAGAAAGATGTTTCTCAATTTATGAACGAATATTGCTTAATTTAGCGATTATCGTTTCAGAATTAGATAATATGTTTCTACCCATTTACCACTTATTCCAAATTATTATGGCAATGACCCTTATCGCATTGTTAGGGAGGTGTAGGGTATTATATAGTCGGCCCCGCCCGACTTTCCGCCTTTCCTTACTGGTTTTATTTTATTTTTATTGCTACGCAAACATTGGTCCTACACGAGCCGGACAAGCTTCCAGCATATACTAATCTGTTTTCTTCCCCATTAAAGGCATTTTTTCGTGGTTTACAACCAGCAACATACGACGGACAACATTGGTTTTTCTACCATCCCCAAATCAACACTTCACACGAACATCTACATATATTCATAATCAGGTGCGTACAGTTCTTTTGTTTTTAAAGGGAGCAAACGCGAGTGTTTTTAAATAAATACGCGAATACTTCGCTTGGTCGCTTAACTCCCCCGCCTTCGTTTCGTCCGTCGTTACAGTCCAAATCATCACATACAATTTCCAAGCAATTTCTATTACTTAGGAAATTGTATTTGAGAGTTGTTTTCTTCTTTCGTTTTTTTGTTTGCAAAGTGCAAGTAAGTGAATTCTTAAAAGTAAATAAACCAAAAAAAGGGTCTTAAATAGTGTCGTTGACTTCTTTGATAACCAAAGGAAACCGAAAAGAAAAACAATAACAAATTCGTTTCGTTTGGTTGTTGAATTCATTTAGGGCCTGTTTCTGTAACTTATTTTCGTTCGTCTACGGCGAAGGATCAAAATTCTCTCAGCTATTACTTGAATTCTATAAAACGCAGGTTAGAAATATTTTAGGAACAAGCTTTTTACATGATTTCCTACAGACACAACGAATTATAAACTTCTGCGACTTATAGATTTCTCAGAACAATTGAGTGATTTTTGATCGTTCGCAGTAGACGAACGAAAAAAAGTTACAGAAACAGGCCCTTACTTGCAGTCTTCCCCAACTTCAGACTCAACTGCGTGCGCGTACCTATATACATATGTAGTACATACATATAACCTCGACTGCGTTTGGTTATTAACCCGTAAGCGTGTGCGTGAATTTTTTCGAACAATATTTTTATGATTGATTATGTGTTTTTTTCTTCGTTTTTTGTTGTGCGTTTAGTTCGTGGTAATTAAAACTGATAGGAGACCGAATACACCCTATTGCCGGAAATTTAGACAAAATATTTGCACTTTCTGAATTTTATATCTTCTGTTTTTGCTTTACGAGCGTCATTCATATTTCATATTTTTGACCGTTTGTACCCTACAATCGGTCATTTAGACAAAAAATTTAAGATTTTCGAATTTAATATTTTTTGTTTCTCGCTTTACAAGCGTTATTCTAATTTGTTATTTTTGACCGTTTGTACCCTACAATCGGTCATTTAGACAAAAAATTAAAATTTTTTGTCTTTTGCTTTACGAGCACCACTCTTATTTGTTGTTTTTGACCGTTTGTACCCTATAATCGGTCATATAAACAGAAAAAATATTTTTTTTCGAATTGTACCTTCTACCAAATTTGAATTTACTACCAAATTTGAATTTTCTTTCCATCATTATGTCCACTTCCCCCCCGCTCCTTATTCTTCCGGGCTTCGGATGCCCTCGTTAAGTTTGATACTTGTTTCAATGATCAACAATCCGAGGAACATAGTATATTTTCCCTAGAGATTCAGAGTTCTGAGGTTCGGGAACTGTGGAGCAGGGTAAAGACCACGTACGACGATTGTTTGAATTATCTTACGGATTTGGAAGACGTGGAGCCTTCCGACATTGATTCCGCGGATGCGCAATACCAGGCCTCTTATCGTCCGTTCGTTCACTGTCTCTCGTCAATAAACATGAAGCTCGACCAGCTTAAGGCGTCGCATAAACGTTGTCCTATCCCTTCTTGTAAGCGGTCTTTGCCTGAACAAGAACATGATTCTTACACCCGCACCCCTGCTTTTTCAAGGGCAAGCACTTCGCTTAGGTCCATATCACCAGCAAATGAATCTATTTATTCCCATGTTTCGCATGCTTCGCGTGACCGACTCGATGATATGGTACATAACTTGCCCTTACCTCCATGTGACACCGACATCTCCCATGGTGACTTCTTCTCTTGGCCTGCTTTCTGAGATTTATTCACCTCGTTAGCTTAGGAGGCCTTAAGTGAAACCTATGGTAATCCTCGCCTTTTGGTGAATAACCAACTGAAAATCCTTTTTGATATTCCGGTGTTAGATCAAGAGACTAGCGCTGGCTTAAAAACTATACAACGTGGGATTAAGGGGTGTTTAGCCGCGATGTCCGTTTATAAAGTCGATACGAAGGGCTGGGATCCGATATTAGTATTTATGTGTATCAAACGGTTACCAAAAATATCGGTGACTCTTTGGGAACAAACAGTTAAACATAAGTCCGCAATATCGTCTTGGAAAGACTAAGATCTTTTTCTCACAGAACGAATTCAAACCCTCACGTGTCTTCGGGATCTGAAGGGCAAAGATAGCAGTAGGAAATCCAGTGACCAAAAGGTGAAAGCCCATTTTACCAGCTCCAACCCTCCTAGATCTTCACTGGCCACCGTGAAATCAACTGTAGCGCCTTTCAAAAAAAAAAATAAGCGCTTTGCCCAAAACAAGGTCATTGGCTACGCGATTGTCCTCGCTTTCGAAAATTATCTGTCAATGATCGTTTTGATGCGTTAAAAAAGCATCGTTTTTGCGTTAACTGTTTGTCCTCCAACCATGAAGTTAAAGACGGCAAAAGTTCTTTTAATTGTTCAACGTGCCACAAGAGACACGATTTTCTCTTGCATCGGCCGTCCATCGACTCTGGTATCCGATCTACTACGACTCAATCTTCCACAGAGGTTTCACGAACTGCAATTTCTATGGACGGGGATCGAATTTCCTTGCCATCTTCGGCTACATTAGCGAGCGATGATGTTCCCTCCACCATTACGGAACGGCTCCGGAATCTGTTAAAAATCCCGGTTGATTCCACATTGGCTAGAATTTCTGGTTTGAATCAGGCTTTCTCTGCTACTGCTCGTCATATTTGTACCCTCCGACTTAGTTCACCAATAGATACTTCGTTGGCATTAGACACATCGGCCTCCGTCCTTCCCAACATTTCTGGAGATTTACCGTCCTGTACTCTTTCAACAGATCTTAGCTCCTGCTTGGCCAATTTACAATTGTCAGATAAAAATATGTTGGACTGTCGTCCGGTAGACCTTTAATTAAGAGCTGATTTATATCCACGTATTCTTTTGGACGGAGTCGAGAGAAATATTTAGGATCACTGTTGGCCCAACGTACCATTTTCGGCTGGATTATAACTGGTCCAGTTTCGCCCTCGCCGGTTCGTGTTTTTTCGACCACTGACGAGTTTTTAGACGACCATAATTTGAATAAAACTCTTCTCCGGTTTTGGGAACTGGAAGAGACTCCTCGACGTCGGATTCTCTCTCCATCCGACAAATTTTGTGAGAAAAATTTTCTGAGAACAACGCATCGGGACTCCGATGGTCGATATGTGGTTACTCTACCATTTAAAGACGAATTTCTGTCAACTGTCCAATTGGGCGATTCGAGGCTTAGTGTTTTAGGGCAATTCCTACGGAATGAAAAATCGCTACTGCGTAAACCCTCGATTAAGGCCACGTACGATCAAGTGTTACAGGAGTATTTGGCACTGGATCATATGCGAGGGGTGAGTGCTCCACGTACCGCGGATAATAATGTCTTTTATCTACCGCATCAACCCTGATAAACAGACCACAAAATTGCGGGTCGTATTTAACGCGTCGAAAAAGACGTCCAATAGCCAAAGCCTTAATGACATCCTCCATGTTGGGCCCACTTTACAAGCGGACCTGGCTTTGCTAATATTGCGATGGCGTCTATTTCGTTTCGTATTCAACTGCGACATCACTCAGATGTATCGACAGATAAGGGTGGCACCCCAACATACTCCATTTCAGCGGGTATTATTAGGGATTTCTCTTCCAAATCTATTAAAGATTACGAGCTTCAGACGGTGACCTTCGGTGTCAATTGCGCGCCCTACCTCGCTATACGCACATTGCTGCAATTAGCAGACGAGGTAGAGGCTAAGTTTCCATTGGCTTCTCACATTTTAAGAAATTGTATGTACGTCGATGATGTTTTGTCAGGGTTTCACGATATTTCTATCGCACTATCTGCTCGCGAACAACTAATTGAGGTCTTGTCTACGGCTCAATTCCAACTTAGAAAATGGACTTCCAATCATAAATCGATTTTAGAAAGGTTCCCTTCTGAACACTTGGTCGACGCCCAATTATTAGCTTTTATTGAATCAAGTAGCTCCAAACCATTGGGCATCCGGTGGAATGCTCACTTGGATTCGTTTTATTTTTGTATTGACCCCATTCCTATCAAACGTAGCCATACTAAGAGGGAGGTTTTATCCTCCATAGCCAAACTATTTGATCCAGTAGGTTGGTTAGCCCCTGTATTTGTTGTCGCAAAAATCACAATGCAAAAGGTATGGCTAGCAAATATAAACTGGGACGATTCGCTTCCTCCTTCCACCGAAGGTCTATGGAAATCTTTCATAGAAAATTATCATGGGATGAATTCCGTCCGCATTCCTCGATGGGTACGTTACACACCTGACTTGACTGTCGAATTGCATGTCTTTTCTGATTCCTCCGAAAACGCATATGCGGGGGTAATTTACATTCGAATTGAAACTCCAACTGGGGAGGTGCACGTACATCTTTTGTCTTCCAAGACTAAAGTGGTACCTCTTAAAACAATTTTGTTGCTCGTCTTGAACTATGAGGAGCTGTTCTAGCTTCCGAGTTACTAAAAACTGTTCAGGCGGAAATTAATATAAATATAGAACGTGTCTACTGCTGGACAGATTCAACTATCGTCTTAGCTTGGTTAAAAATACGTCAAACACTTGAAGTACTTTTGTTGCCAATCGCGTATGCCGAATTCAGGAAAATGTAGGGAATCACAGTTGGCCCCACGTAAAATCTTTCCAGTTCTTCTCTTTGGTGGCACGGCCCGAGGTGGCTTCATCAAAACCACTCACAATGGGAAATTCGAGATATCTCACTAGAGACTGATATGGAAATACGTACTGTTAAAACTCATTTCTCCTTTTTAACAGCAATGAGGAAGTTCTTGATAGATTTTCGTCCCTAGATCGTGCATTGCGGGTTTTATCGTACGTGTTCAGATTCTTCCATAAAACTCATCCATCACTTAAAAATAGGTATGATTTTACTTGTGCAGCTATTACTCCTGCGGAAATTAAATCCGTCAGGTTACGTTTGGCTGTGTTGTCACAGAAGTTCCTCTTCGCTGAGGAATATAAATGCTTAGTTGTCAAAAAGCCGTTGATCTCAAAAAGCTCACTGATACCGTTAAACCCCTTCTTAGATCGAGAAGGGTTAATGCGTATTAACGGACGTCTAGTGAAATCCCCCACTTTAAGCTACACTGAAAAACATCCTATAATATTGCATTATTCAAGTCGTTTTACGCGACTTTTGGTTGAATTTGTACACCGTATCTCGGTACATGGAGGATCAATTGATGCTGCGAATACTTCGCATTGAATATTGGATTTCTCGCATAAAAACGCTCGTTCGAACTACGATACATCACTGTAAACCATGTGTCCTGGAACGAAAATGGTCCCTCCGGAGAGAAAGGGAGATAAAAGCTACTCCAGCCGAGGATCCCCGGAATTTGTCAGCAACCGTGACCCAAACTTCCAATGGCAATAATGCTGTGGCTGCTGTCGCCGAGGTCATCTCGAACATGGCGATCACCGTAGCCCCATCTTCTTCTACTTCCATTCCTGCAGACGCACCTGTTCCAGCTACCGCTATGGCACCAGCCACAGCCTTAACTTCAACAATATTGTGGTAGCTACCGCCGCTGCCCCTCCGCCCTCTAATAAATCGGCATCTCGCATACCATGCGTTGTCTGCAAAAAGAGACATCCGCTCTTTTTTTGTAGGGAGTTTAAAAATTTGTTGCCTACCGCTGTTGTTCCAACTGCCTAGGTAGCAATCACCGCACCAATCATTGTCCGATCCTTACAAAATGTCATGTTTGTAAGGGTCGGCATCACACACTTCTGCACTCTGACTCAAATATAGTTCGTCCGTCATCTGTCCGGTCCAATCCCAGTCGCAAATCTGCCTGCCAAACACCAACTCTCTTGCCCAGCTTCCGGACCCTGTAGCTACCACAGGAGTCATGCCGGTGGGAGTACAGTTTATGGTATCACTGGCACCTATGCTTCAACGAGCACGTGATACCGGTAAGAGCATTGCTGGATCCGTGCGACCGCGTCAGCCATATATTCGACTCCCTCGTTCGATACCTTCAGATCCCTACCTCGTGGGTTGACTGGGACCGATTTTGTCGGGTGGTACTGAGGTCGTCCCACAACTCCAATCAGAAACTTACTTGTCTTGCATCGTTGTCCACCTATGCTTCAACGAGCACGTGATACCGGTAAGAGCATTGCTGGATCCGTGCGGCCGCGTCAGCCATATATTCGACTCCCTCGTTCGATACCTTCAGATCCCTACCTCGTGGGTTGACCGGGACCGATTTTGTCGGTTGGTACTGAGGTCGTCCCACAACTCCAACCAGAAACTTACCTGTCTTGTTGCTCGTTAGTTTTTGAGTTCAATCGTTTTTTCGATCGCTTACAGCTTCTTGTACCAAGGTAATATTGTTTTCAACAATAAACCATTACCATTATTATTTGAAAAAACCCTAAAAATCTCTTGTATTTTTATTTTATTTTAATTTTTATTGCTACGCAAACAGTAAGGTTGTCTTGCAATCGTCTGAACTGTCAATTCATGCATCGATTCTGGCTAACATCGTAGAAAATTCTTCGAAAGTAAATCTCTGGGCGTGAGACAATTTTTTTAACCGAGTTTTGAAACTTTTGACTCCTGCCTCCCAAAGCCCGCCCATGTGGGGAGCGAATGAACTTCCATTCCAGCAACTGGAAGGCGTTAAGCGAAATAAGTTTCTGCTTTACGTTGCTAATAAATTGGGCTTGGTCTCTACCAAGAACATTGGATGCTCCAACGTGTATGTACGTTTATTTTCGTTTCGTATCAATTTCAAATACTTCTTCCTACGGTGTCGGAATTTGAAACTTCCTTTTTGAACCAGCCATCAAAGTGTAAAGAACTCTCGAAGTCCATAAGTATTTGAAAATTGTCTCAACAATCTTAGTTGAATTTACTTAGTGAGTTTCAAATCTTTTCGCAACATATATTTCTGTGTTAAGTACTGAGTGTATTTCTTCAGTAGGTAAATTCTCCAACCCATAGCCTGATACATTCATCAGTGGCAAATTGTGTCTACTGTACCAGAAGAACCAGAGCGATCTTCTTTTATACTGGAAGTTACCATAGCCTTTTGGTACATTCGACAGCAGCAAATTGTGGCTACTGTACAGGAAGAATCATTGCGATTTTCATTTACACTGGAATTCAGCAGTGCCTTTTGTGGAGTCATTATCAAGAAATTGTGCATGCTATATAAGAAGAACCAGTACGGACTCCTTTTATACTGGAAGTTTGCCGAGACTATTTTCGAAGAATTTCACAATATCCGAGAGTTGAAAGTATTTACAAGCTGTGCTGGTCTGTAATCAGGGAAGTTAAACTTTGCATATAAATCAGACTGAATTAAAAGATCTGTTCACCAGGAACATTTCTCCTCCATTTTCTTCTTTACATCTGAAAGAGAAACACCACCAGCTGCTAACTTTTCATCGTCAAACAATCCCAGTGTTTCCAGCGAATCAATTAATGTGGGAAAAACATCAGAATTTGAGTGCAAAAAAGTTTTTGGGATTATTTAAAATGAATTGCTAAAGAAATACTTCATGTTTTCTTCAACGGAGATGTAACTATAGGATTATAATATAAATTTGTTTATGGGGTTCCAAATACAACGTTTATGCCATTGGAACATTGGCAGGTGTGGGTTGTGCGGCAAGTACTCTCAAAACATCTGAGAGATATAGAGCAATAAGGGTATTCGACTGATAAACATCAGTTAAGTTTATTTTTTATACCCTACACCACACTGTGGTACAGGGTATTATAACTTTGTGCATTTGTTTGTAACACCCAAAAGGAGAAGAAATAGACCCATCGTTTATTATACCGATCGACTTAGAATCACTTTCTGAGTTGATTTAGCTATGTCCGTCTGTCTGTCTGTCCGTCTGTGCATATATTCTTGTAATCAAAGTACAGGTCGCAATTATGGTCCGATCTCGACGAAACTTTACACATATCTCTTTTTTGGCCCAAGGACGACCCCTATTAAATTTGGTTAAAATCGGTTCAGATTTCGATATAGCCACCATATATATGTTACCCCCGACTTGACATGTAAGCGCTGTAAAAACTTTATTTTATATCCGATCAGTATGAATTTCGGCAGAAAGAGGTTTCTTATTATATGAATGAACACTATTAAATTTGGAAGAAATCGGTTCAGATTTAGATATAGCCCCCATATATACGTTACCCCCGATTTGACATGTAAGCGCTGTAAAAACGTTATTTTATATACGATCAGAGCGAAATTCGGCAAAGAGAGGTTTCTTATTACATGAAGGAATACTGCTAAATTCGGAAAAAATCGGTTCAGATTTAGATATAGCTCCCATATATATGTTACCCCCGATTTGACATGTAAGCGCAGTAGAGACTGTATTTTATATCCAATCAGTACGAAATTCTACAGAAGGAGGTCTTTTTACATGAATGAGTATTCAGGGAAGATCGGTTCAGATTTATATTAAAGCTCCATATATATGTTCCTCCTGATTTGGTATCAAACCGCTATAGAAGTTGTATTTTACTACCGATCATTAAAATTTTCCAGAAAGATGTTTCTCAATTTATGAACGAATATTGCTTAATTTAGCGATTATCGTTTCAGAATTAGGTAATATGTTTCTACCCATTTACCACTTATTCCAAATTATTATGGCAATGACCCTTATCGCATTGTTAGGGAGGTGTAGGGTATTATATAGTCGGCCCCGCCCGACTTTCTGCCTTTCCTTACTGGTTTTCATTTACAATTCGATAGAATTCAATAGTTTAGTTCATCCAAATCCTATGTATATTAAAATAGTAAGGGAGTCTAAAATAATTAATGTAATGGTAAAGTGGTATGATTAGTGAAGGAACCGAACCCCCAACCCGACTGTAGTTGGCGAAATAAAGGCTCCCGCTAACTTATCCCTAGTCATGTTCTATGTTGTTTTAAAAAGAATATGAATTTAAGGTATTTATGGGTTAGGTTAGGTTGAAGAGAGGAGACGTTTAAACGTCTCATGTCCATGGACATTCACTTAAGCCAGTGGTTCGGCCTGTTGTGTGCTCCTTATTTATGATCTTTTTATACCTCACGAGTTACAGAAAATCGGTACTAGACACGTATTTTCTCAGTATCTTCCAGTCAGATATCAGCACCTGTTTGGCTAGATCGGATTTCATTGACTTGCTGTATGCAAGCCAATGACCACTTACCAGCAGATGAATGAGAAAGTTAAAGAAAATTTGCTGGTTTGACTTATATAAGGATTTTGATAACTTTTTTTTGTTTTCTACATCAGTCTAAAATTTTCTACACCTATTATGTTTCTTGGTTACATCATCCCGGAAGAAAAGTTTTTAATATTTATGAATTATATCTATATAAATACTCTTAAAATATATTCATCCCCTATTTTCTGAAAAAATTAAAATAGAACGTATGTTCTGACAATTTTAAAAAATCTGCATTCCTAATTTACACATTATTATATTTGTGGCGATTTTGTATCGAAATATTTGAGTCATGTCGTTAGAGCGATCAACTCTTGGCTTATCGCGACCTCCACCTATAGCTCAGACTAATACTTAAACTTCAAACTGTCTTATCTGTAACGAGCCAATGACCGAAGGTCATGAATGTTTGATAATTGATGAGTGCTCACATGCTTTTCACAGATCGCGTACAGAATCTCACCTAGAAACCTCAGCATAATGCCCAGTCTGTAAACGGTCTTGTCAGTTGTCAGAGTTATGCAAATTTTTTATATTGCCAAAAAGTGCCCCTTGGGGAAAACATACTAACCGTGGTAAAGGTCGCGTGGCAATGGAAAAGCAATACAACACTCGTAGCGCTACCCACAATTTATTTAAAGATCCGCAGAATAGCTGGCAAAACTTGAGTTTAGGTTTAGGTTTCTACACAAAATTAAATAGTATCCAATCCTATTGATTATGGTATAATCAACGAAATGATTGAGTCAAATTTAGCTCGAATTTTAGAGAATATATCTTTTATGTCTACACCTGCACAAAGTGGCAATAATAATGCACAACAAACTGCCCATACCAATCCACAACACATACCTTTCGTCGGTGACATAAATAGATCAAATGACAATCATCCAAGGACTGATGCATTTAACGGAAAAAAAATTGGAATCTGAAATTCGATGGGTCGTCAACGTGATTAAGCGTATAAGAATTTATATACCGTTTACGATCATTAACACACGAGAATTTTAATAATGATTTTTCCATCGTATGTAGAAACTTGCACATCTTCTTAACTGGAAAATCAAAGGACTGGTACTGGAGGTACCACAAACAGGTACCCTCAATAGTTTGGGGCGATTTGTGCCAATATACAGAATGTAGACCCTGTCTCCCATATTCGACGGACCCATCTGGCAACGCCATAACTTTTGACAGAGATGTCAGATCGCTTAATGACATACCGCGTTTGAAGCGTCAGTCCAAGCAGATTTTTACCATGGAACAATACACGCCACGCGAGCGCTCTGAAATAGTTGAAATTTACATTCAACAGAAGAAGTCAAGTCAACGTGCTTTTAAAATATTAAAAAATGTGAGAAGTGCGCCTTCTAAGAACACCATTAAGCGTTTATACGAAAAATTTTCGACTGGTAAGGCTCTTTCTAATCCGAAGAGGCCAAATAAAAGTCGACCAAGGCGATCGGCCGAGAATATCGCTGCCGTACGAGCCAGTGTTGAGAGGTTCCCAAGAACATCCCAAAAACGCCGTTCTCAGCAGTTGGGCATGGCTCGGTCCACTTTACAACGGATTATTCGCATTGATTTGCATTTGTTCCCGTACAAAATTCAATTGACGCAAAGATTGTTGCCTGCGGACAAGCCTCGTCGATTGGAATGGGCCCAACGAGTCCGTGGGTCCGTCGAATATGGGCAACCCTGTAGTCTTTTGGAACGATTACCCACTTTAATTTCCGAAACCGAGCTAATTGAGATAATTCAACGAAATTTGAAACCTGATATACGCCAAGACTTATTGTAATCGTATGTGACCATTTGTTCCATATCCGAACTACGAAGACTTGTGCACCGCCGTGAGAATTTCCTGAGTGATGAGCACGTTCGTAGGAATTTGTTAATGCGCAATCAGAATACGAATTTCGTATCTCGTAGAAACATATCCGAAGTAGAAAATTATTGTCATGATGGAGTAGAGAATTGAGTGGATGCATTCAAAAAAACAGATCAAAATCCTAGATGTTGGAATTGTGATTCGCTAGGTCACTATTGGCAGGATTGTCTACCAGGACAGAACAATTTTTTGTTATGGCTGTGGAGCCAGAAACATGTACAAGCCAAATTGCAGTAGAAGTAGTATTAGAAAACAGACACTATCAAAAAACTCAAGGATCCACAGTAGATTTACGTCTGCCTGTAGATCCAAAGCCTATTCACTTGAATGAAAGTTCTAAAAACAAAATGAAAATTTACCCGAATGTGAAAACCAAAACTTCAATAGCTTGAGTAATGGCGGCCCTATTTCCATATTGAGACGGGCGAAGTCATTTGAAAATTCTAAGGAAATAGCGCCAACTATATACCTCAACTGCCTTACCACAAACGCTGGGAAATATACCTCCATAAGCGAGATGAAATATTTAATCTTTCATCAATATATAGCACATGAAATGAAACCTAAACGATCTACCAGCAGAATGAGAAAGTTTTATAAGTTGAAAAAACATTCCACAAACTTCTAGTTTCCTCGATTTTTTCCAATCCAAAAGATAAACGTATTTATGCCAAGATAAACTTGTTGGATTTTAACGAATTCGGACTTCTTGACACCGGGCCAATATAAGTTGTGTTTTCCAAGTGCAAGTCTGTTGTAAAAACAGCGGACAGTCCAACACAAAGAGTAGAGAGCTGGATTTATGTGAACATTTCATTTAAAGGCAGAAACAAGTCCTTACGGTTATTTATAATACCTTCAATCTCTCAAAGGCTTATACTTGGCATAGAATTTTGGCAAGCCTTTGATCCCATTCCCAATATTGTTGACTCGACAGATTTTTTGACTTGTGGTCAAGATAATCCTGATATTTCGAAACTAATTACCCTCCTGCAAGATTGCAAGATAACGCAGAACCTTGAGCAATATCTGGAAGGCTCTTATCCTCTTTCTGTCCAACAACGCAACCAGCTCAACACGGTAATTGACATGTTTCCAAACTTTCACACCCAGGGACTTGGTAGAACAAAAATGATAAAGCATATTATTGATGTGGGTGATGCCAGACCAGTAAAGCAAAGGTTTTATCCAATGTCTCCTGCTGCGGAGAAGTTAATGTTTGCAGAAATTTACCGCATGTTGGAGCTGGGGGTAATCGAGTAATCCACTTCAGCCTGGAGTTCACCAATGAGGCATGTGGTGAAACCAGGACAAATCAGATTATGTCTAGACGCACGTAGGCTTAATTTAGTAATTTGCCAGACTCCCCAGGACCAATTTGACTTCAAAACTAGATTTGAAAGATGCCTTTTGGCAAATTTTCCTGGATGGGTAGTCGAAACACTTAACGGCATTTACAGTGCCCGGAAGGCCTTTATACCAATTTGTGTTTATGCCTTTCGGGCTCTGTAACGCCTCCCAAACAATGTGCAGATGGGGTCTTTGTTGCTGATCATTCGCAGTGAACGGACGTGTTTATCACATAGCGGATAGTTACCAGTACCTATTACGCAATAGCAAAAATCTGTACAAAGTCTGTAAGGCCTACATCGTAGTATCTATTACGGTCTAATACAGACAAAATAAAAATAAATTCTCTTGACGGGGATGCCTTCATGTTCCGATGGAGCGCGGTTCCCCAATCGTCCGACTGTCCGTCCGTTGGTCTTGGCCAAAGCCGACCACACCAAAAATGGTGAAAATCTCCCCCAAGTACTCACAACAGGTGGTGCGGTGAGGGGAAAACGTCATGTCCGACCGTCAAAACGGAAGCACAATGAGCATCGTGTAGCGCTCAGAGTTTTGACGAAGTTGGAGGCTGTTGAGGTTTCGGCTCTTACCGAAAAACAAAAAGAGTCACTTACCTGGGCTAAAGGCGTCATAGATGCTTCTAAGGCCAATGAGTCGGCTGAAAGAGCCACAAATTCAGCTGTGTTAACGGCTAATAAAGTAAAACGAATCAGATCACCTGATGAACCCCTGCCTTCGAAAAAGGCAAGAGGCCCTAATGTCACCATCAACAGGATACTCACCAAGCCATTTAATGAAGTGGCGAAGGAGAGTCTAGTGATGGCTGTTATAGACAGAAATAGTGAGGATGGATCCATCCTCAAGGACAAATGGAGTCATGTACAATCAGCCATTATGGCTCATTACCTCGATGTCCGTAGATAAATGCCGGGCAAACCACCAATCTGCAACGATGCAGGATGGCATCAGGGGAGAGTAAAGCTCTTATATTTCGGTGATGCCAGATCAGTAGACCTGTATAAGGCTGCTCTGAGTCGAGCGGGTGAGTGTGGCCGGGTGCCCAGTTGGATGTTGTCGAAAAAAAACAACATCCATAGTCACCCTAGAGCCATCAGCTGGGTTACAGAAGAGCCCTCCAACCCGGCTGACATCTTAGAAATAATAAAAGATTCCAATCCTGGTCTGCCGGCCCATAATTGGAGAATCAGCAAGGTGGGTGAGGCGGATGGTAAAAAGCGGCAGGTCAATCTTATCCTAAACGCTGAATCCACCTCCCATATACAAAGTGTGAGTGCAACCCTACAATATGGCTTCGAGACTATAGTCTTGAAGATATACAAGCAGGATATAGCTCCCACTGCAGAAGGTGAGTCGTCCACCGTGGCACTTTCTGGAAGTGCGGAGGTACCCACGCCTATTATTTCTGGTGACTCCAACTCTAACAGAAGATCTGTAACGTCCTTCTCTGAGGACAAAAGCTCTACTTCGGACACAGAGAGGCTGAGGGGAGTCTCCGGACTCTTTGACGCATCTGGCGGGGACATGCTTCTCGACGATACGGACGAAGAGTTCGATAACACCCTTGTCGGGATGCATGTTAATCTGTCAATTACCAATGATGGTAAGAATTCTACAGATTAACCTCCATCACGCTAAAGTAGCCTCAGCGGCTCTATTGCTGCGCCTGTCCACAGGCGCAGTAGATATCGTCCTGATACAGGAGCCCTACGTAGTGGGAGGAAGGGTGTGCGGTATTAGGACACCCAACTTTAAACTGCTTGTGGCTAACTGTGAAGGCACTCCAAGAACCTGCATTTTGGCCAGGAAAGATCTAAGTATCTTTCTCCTGACTAATTTAAGTGGTAAAGACCAAACAGCTGCTAGCCTGGAGATCGGTAAGCGCATATATTGGGTGGTCTCCAGCTACTTGCCTTATGAATCTGTAGTACCGACTGCTCTATTCAGGGAAATAGTAGAAGAAGCAACGTCTGACGAGCTCGAGCTGATTATTGGCGCAGACACGAACGCTCATCAAACTATCTGGGGTAGTACGGATATAAACAATAGGGGTGATTCGCTTCTTGACTTTATTCTAACTACCAACCTTAGTATTTGTAACATAGGTAATAAACCGACCTTTGCAATTAAAGACAGACAAGAAGTACTCGACGTAACGTTTGCTACTGACCGGCTGTCAGACAAAATTATTGGGTGGAATGTACTGGACGACCACTCATTCTCAGATCACCATTATATTGAGTTCAAACTCGCGGAAAAAGCGCCTAAACCCGCCGTCCACAGAAATGTAAGGAAGACAAAGTGGCATCTGTATGAGAAGAATTTCAAGAAAGTCCTCAACTCTAAACTTCTGTACGAACCGAATGACAAAGCCGGTCTGGATAATCTGGTCGATCATATCACCATATCATTCAATATATCCCTTGAAGAAGCCTGTCCAAAAACAAGGTACAAGGGTAAAACTAAACCGGCTATGAAAAAGACCTGCAACAAGCTATTCAATAAGGCTAAATCTACTGGGGTCGCTAATGATTGGGATGCCTATAAAGAGCAACTCAAGATCTATAAGAAGGAGCTTAGAAAGGCGCAAAGACGCTCTTGGTATACCTTCTGTGGTGAAGTGGAAAAGGTCTCCGACGCCGCTAGGCTGAGGAAGATATTATCTGCTTCACCCTGTACAGTGGGATATTTACAGGATGAGGCAAATAACTGGACCAAAAACAGCGAGCAGTCGCTCAATGTACTGCTCGACACACATTTCCCGGGGAACTCTGTAACAGAACCCGAGGATCAGCAGGACCAACAACAGTGCGAGTGGACTGCGAGCGTCGCAAGCTTCTTGACTGAGAGATCCAGAATAAGCTGGGCTATTAACAGCTTTGAGCCCTTCAAGTCACCTGGACCAGATGGCATCACTCCAGCAGAAATGCAGAAAATGTTAAAGTACATTATCCCCTGGCTGGAGAAAATTTACGTAGGCTGTATCAGGCTTTCATACGTCCCGAATCGATGGAGGGATACGCAAGTGGTATTCATTCCTAAAGCGGGAAAGATATCACACACCTCCTATCCTCCTTCCTATTGAAAGGTCTGGAAAGACTTTTAGATCATTTCATTAGGGAAAACCTGGATACAAAACTCCTGTCGGGGAACCAACATGCTTACAATAAGGGCAAGTCTACAGAATCAGCCCTGCACGAACTTGTGAGCACTATCTAATCGTCCCTGCATTTCAAGGAATTCACCATGGTGGCATTTCTTGACATAGAAGGGGCTTTTAACAACATTCACTCAGATGCGGTAATTGCGGCACTCTCACATCTAAAAGTTAACACTAGTTTGATTAGACTAATTCAAAGTCTGCTCACCAGAAGACGCATAACAGCATGTCTAGGGTCCACAACTCTAACATGGTATGTAAACAGAGGGACCCCGCAAGGAGGAGTACTGTCTCCACTAATTTGGAACCTAGCGGTGAATGAAATCCTGCTAGATCTAGAACGTTGTGGCTGCAAGGTCGTGGCATATGCGGACGACGTGGCAATCGCAGTGAGTGGCAAATTCGTAAACGTCCTCAGAGACATCCTACAGGTGGCTCTGAACAAGTTGGCTAGATGGGCCAGAAGCAGCGGTTTGGGCGTTAACCCCAACGAGACAGAATTGGTTCTCTTTACTAGGATGAATAATGTCCCACATGTGGACCCTCCACCTCAGATAAATGGAACAGATCTAGTCTTTTCTGAAAGTGCAAAATTTTTAGGAATAATTCTAGATAGGAAAATTTTATTTAGACTTAACGTTTTGGAACGTGTAAGGAAGGCCAACGTCGCCTTATATTCCTGCAAAAAGGCTGTAGGGTCGCGGTGGGGACTCTCTCCTAAAATCGTCCACTGGATATATATAGCAGTAGTTCGTCCAATACTGTTATACGGTATTGTGGTATGGTGGACGGCAACTGACAAACTAACCATTACCAACCTACTAACAAAGGTTCAGAGAACTGCCTGCCTGAGCATAAGCGGAGCCTTAAGGACTACAGCGACCGAGTCTCTACAAGCCCTACTCCATATACTGCCGATTAATATTGTGGCGAGAGAAGTTGCAACCAAAGCGGCAATAAGATTAAACTGCCTATCAATGTGGAGGTACAAGAACTATGGTCACATGAGGATATCAAAGTGTAGTGCTATGGTAACCGACCGAGTGGACTATATACCAACTGTGTACACCTTCGAGAGAAATTACATCACTATGATTCCCGCCAGAGATGAATGGGTCGGCAGAATACCAGGTAATAGAAACCATCTGCACTTTTACATGGATGGTTCGAAGCTTGATGAAAAGGTTGGCTTCGGAGTACACTGTGAAGAACTTAGTTTGGATATAGCTCACAGACTACCAGATACCTGCAGTGTCTATCAAGCCGAAATAATGGCAATATGGGAAGTCGCCAAGTGGCTGAGTCGCAACATAGTAACCAACACTGGCGTTGTCATTTACTCGGACAGCCAGGCTGCCATCAATTCTCTGGAGGCAACATCCCTAAATTCACAAACAGCCCTCGACTGCCGCAGATCTCTTAACGAGATGGCTGAGCAGTTTAATATACACCTCATATGGGTGCCTGGGCATAGGGATATCCCGGGGAACTGCAAAGCCGATGAACTTGCTAGGAAAGGGACGACATTACAAATTCTCGAAGAATTTGCATATATTGGTGCGCCACTATCCACGGCAAGAGGCAATCAGGCAGTCCAACGAAAGATGGACAGAAATCGGCACCTGCAGGGTAGCTAGACAAATCCGGCCAAGGTATGACCTGAGAAGGTCAAAATATCTCCTCGCACTAGAGAGGAAACGATTGTCTACGTTAGTACAGGTTCTGACGGGACACTGCTTGATCGGCGAACACGCCAAAAGATTGGGTATTGACTCCAATGACTTCTGCCGAAGCTGTGGAGATGAGGAAGAAGTGGAGAGCATTGAGCACTTGCTTTGCGACTGTCCAGCTTTGAGTAAACGACGACTGGACATACTGGGGTCGGCCTTTTTAGGCAGCCTAACAGATCTTTCCAGTACTGATATTCGTACTATCGATAAATTTATATATCAAGCAGGTTGGTTTCGATGAGGGGCATTTCAGCCCGTGGTAACAATAGGGACCTAAACTGGTCTATGTGAGCTTGTAAAAAAATACGGCTGCCACCCTAACCTAAACCTATGTGCAGATTGATGGACGAGATCATTCCACCAGACCATTGCGTTTTTGGTTATCTGGCTGATCTCGTCGTGGTATCAGAAGATTTTCCTTCTCATCTGGAAGATCTGGTACGCATCTCTGCACAATTTCGTAAGGCAAACCTGACGCTTAACGTTGCTAAAAGCAGATTTTGTGTTACGACAGACCCAGAAAAAATTGTTGCTGTAACGAATTGGCCTGTACCGAGAAACTTGAAACAAGTTCGAGGCTTCTCGGTTTGACCGGATGGTACAGAAGATTCATTAGAAATTTCTCTTCAGAAACATTTGCCATTACAGAGGTTTTAAAATGTAAGAAAAAATTTCAGAGTTCGGATGAGGCTCAGTCTGCTTTCTGCAAGATTAGGCATTTACTTACAACAGCACCAATTTTGACGAATCCCGATTTAACAAATAAATTTTACTTACAATGTGATGCAAGCGACTACTAGGAGCAGTCCATTTTCGGCCAGATGATGAGGGTCATGGGCGTCCGTTTGCATACATACAGCTGTAGAGCCAATAAAGAGATTTCGGTGCTACATCGACCTCCAGAAGGTTGAAGTAATAACGTACCACTCGAGCCTCTTATGGCTGATGAAACAACCCGACCTTAGTGATAGATTGGCAAGATGGGTCTTCGAACTCCAACCGTATAATTTAACGATAAGTCATCGAAAAGGTAAAGACAATATCGTGCCCGATGCCATGCCATGTCATGAATACCAATCGAAGAGGTACTTGCTAATGAGATTTCTGAGCCCGAATTGGACTTAAATTCACCCTTGTTTGAGAAAGCTGAGTATAGCGATTTGAGGAAAAAGATAGATGATAATCACGCCAAATTCCCTGATCTGAAGATTGTAGACACATTTATTTATAATCGCACTCAGCACTATTTAGGTGATGAAGAACAGGAAGAACAATGCTGGAAATTGTGGATTCCAGAGGGACTTAGAAAACAAACCATATGTAGAGCACATGATAGTACCCTAGCAGCTCATGGAGGGATGGCAAAAGATTAGAATTGCTACGTCGACATTTTTACTGGCCTGGAATGATCAAAGTCTCCCAATATGATTATGAAACCCCCAATTGGAAGTCAAGCAGTGTCCGTCCATTCCAACGCCCTAACATCGATGTTTTTGAGCCATATCCGAGGAGCAAATCGGGAAATATTGGCATTCTAATCGTTTTGGAGCATCTCATCAAATTCCCTTGGCTTTGTCCCCTCAGGAAATTCACTTCTGCTGCAATTCAGGAGTTTCTTAAGGGTCAAATCTTTCATACTTATGGCATTCCTGCAGTTATTGTCAGTGAAAATGGCAGCCAATTTCGGGCAATAGATCTTAACGCCTTCTTTTCTTCCTACGGGATTAATCATATATACACAGCTCTATATTCTCCGCAATCAAATCTGAGTGAGTTAATCGGTCCTTGATCGCTGTCATCAGAGCATTTTTGAAAGATGATCATAGACAATGGGGCAAGAATTTGACGGCAATTAGTTGCGCTCTTCGTAATTCCTTTCACCAAGCTATAAATACATCCCCTTACCATGCTTTGTTTTGTTTCGACATGGTAACCCATGCATCAACTTATCAGTTGCTGAGGAAAAGATATCAGACTTTAGTTTTTCCATCTAATTTGCAATCGAATATCGAGTAAATTATTTGGTTTGTAATGTACGTTTATTTCGTTTTCGTATCAATTTCAAATACCACATCAATCTGTCGATTTATCGTTCATAAGGAAGCTCGTCTTAAAGTGTTAGTCGAGATTTACACTAGACAAGTTTTTTCAGCAGCTTATCATCAAATTCTCTTTTGAACTTGCACGAAGAACTCAAAACGTTCAGGGAGAGTTTTTTCCTCCCTCTTGCCGACTACCCCTCTCTCCACAAAACGTCGATAATCTGCTGAACATTCACCCAGTCTAAATCCGGACTTATCTAAAAAGATTACTCGACAGTGAGTGTTTGCACAAGCATGTTATATTGTCTATGCAGTACGAATTGACAACACCGTATGAGCGAATAAGTATAACACTTTTGACATTTGTTTCTTACATTCCTTCACAAGCCATCAAAGTGTAAATAACTCACGAAGTCAATAAATATTTGAAAATTGTCTCAACAATCTTAGTTGAATTTACTTAGAGTGTTTCAAATTTTTTCGCAACATATATTTTTGTGTCAAGTACTGAGTGTATTTCTCCCCGGAGATGAACTTGTTCCTGCTATAAACGACCCTATCACACAGCAGCTAAATTTTCATCGTCAAACCCAGTGTTTCCAGCGAATCATTTATTGTGGGAAAAACATCAGAATTTGAGTGCACTGTGTCCACCTAATTAACATTACCAATGCTCTGATAGGACCGAGATTTCATCCCACCTAATTCTGGTAGCGACATCCAATCATACAGGAGAAGCAGGAGCTTTCCTTTTCTTCACGTCTGATACGGAATTCCAAGGAAAGAGTATTCAAAACTTTACAAATCAGCGCAAGGTCTATAATCTAATACTTCTCAATCATCCATCAAAAGAACAAATTTGCAGCAGTTTTGCAAAAGGCTTTCTACAGAAGCTGTATGCTTGGTAAGTTTGAAAATAAAACTCTTCATATTATTGACTGGCGCTGATTTTTATTGTCGCTTACTGTAACAGGTCAGCTTTGTGATACGGAATCAGAACACGTTTGATTTGTTATTTCAGTTCGACTTTGCTTTAGTGTTTTTTTATTATCACCATGCAGTAGCATAATAATGATCATCAGTGAATGCATTTGCTTTGGTCGTTTACTTCCTGGTTTTTTGATTATGTGTTAATGACCATTAAGCATTCATTCAAATACGTGATGTAAAAGCAATGTAAAAACAAATGGTTTTTTCGTGTTTTTATTCTTTCTCACTAAGCAATCAAAATATCTGGAATCTACAATTGCTCTTTATCAATTCGGAAGTATTTTTTTTTGTAAGACTAACCCAGTAGGAACCGCAGAACCTTTTAGTTTTTACTTTTGTTAATAATGCATAATAATTTCATATGTTTTCGATCATTTTATAACAAATGTTTTTTTATTGATTGTAATTATTTTCTTTTTTTTAATTGAAACAATTTCTATAAATGGCTTGAATAAATAGTTTTTGTAATTATTCAAAATGAATTGCTAAAGAAATACTTCATGTTTTCTTCAACGGAGATGTAACTATAGGATCATAATATAAATTTGTTTATGGGGTTCCAAATACAACGTTTATGCCGTGGGAACATTGGCAGGTGTTGGTTGTGAGGGTAGTACTCTCAAAACATCTGAGAGATATAGAGCAATAGAGCAATAAGGGTATTCGACTGATAAACATTTGTTAAGTTTATTTGTTTTCATTTCCAATTCGATAGAATTCAATGGTTTAGTTCATCCAAATTCTATGCATATTAGAATAGTAAGGGACTCTAAAAAAATTAATGTGATGGTAAAGTGGTATGATTAGTGAAGGGACCGAACCCCCCACCCGACTGTATTTAGAGAAATAAAGGCTCCCGCTACCCTATCCCTAGTCATATTCTATGTTGTTTTAAAAAGAAAATTTAAGGAGTTTACAACAACGATTATTTTGATCGGGAACATTACAAACGAAAGCAGTTCCATTATCGGAAAACATCTTTGCAGACCTCTTCGAGAGATACATCTTGTGAATGCAGCAATAAAACATTCAGTAGGCACATCATTAGTCGCTTACAAATGAATTGCGTTAGTCGAAAAGCAGACAAATACGAGAACCAATGTAGGACTTGATTTCATAGGGGCCTGCAAAATCGACTCCTGTGCATGTAAACGGGCGTGAAAGTGTAGTTCTTTCAGGGGAAAGTGCGGCCATAATTTGATCCACATTATTCTTCCAAAAGAATACGCATGCACGGCAATTCTGGATAACGGTTTTTACAAGATTCTTTAATTTAGGAACCCAAATTTCTAATCTCATCAATCTAAGCATTAACGAGTTCTCACCGTGTACCGAATACTTGTGAATATATTCCAAGTACAACTTGGAATATATCCACACCATTTATAGGGTAGAATTTTGGGGAATCTTTCATTATAAGTGAGAGGGGGAGAAAGCGAAAGTCGACCATTCATCCTCATTAATCTACTAGAATGTATGAAGGGGTTACAGTTTAATAAAGTGCTCTTTCGAGAAACTTGCGCACTGTTCTCCAACACAGCATATTAAAAAAAAGGCGTACGTTGACAAATAATCACCATACGACATTTCACAAATTTGATTTCACCTTGTTACAGTTCAAGGGATGCATACGTCTGTGTGGCCTTATGTTTCGGGTGTATACGATTATAAAATCAAAACCTGAGAAACGGGCCAAGATATCTTCTGATACAGATACTTGGATCAAATTTACTCGAACTGAGCGAGTTTCGAGGTTTGTCGTAATTTAAAATGTGGATTTCGGTCACTCTAAACGAGGGAGACATAACCAATCAGGACCTATCCACCAAAGGTACTATGATATAAGATCACGGGCTAGAATACCTCGAGAAGCTACATCGGTTGGGTTGTCATGCGATAAAACATGGTGCCAATTTTCTGTACCAACTTTATTAGATATTTTCGAGACTCTATAAGCGACGAACGTAGGCTAGTGGCATGGGGGCTTCTGAATCCACGAAAAAACTATTGTGGAATCACTCCAATATAATGTCTCAATTCAACACGAAGAGTCTCAACCATTTCTCTCAATAGAGTTGCACCGCAAAACTCTAAACGGGGCAAGGATTCAACCTTGAGTGGCGCTACTTTAGTTCTCGCTGTGAGCAAGTTAGTGACATATTCACCTGGCGCGATACAAATTCGAATGTATAGTGAGGCCGCATAAGCATCACAAAAAGCACGAAGTTGTACTTCCTACTTCGGGTTGTAGCCAACCCATCGTGGGATCTATAACCGTTCGATCTCACTATAATCATCCAAAAATGCAAGCCATCTGCTCAAAGTCATGGGTTTCACACATTCGTCACAATCCGTTTTGTCTTTCCAGATTTGTTGCATTATTATTTTAGCAACAATAATCTTTGGGGCCAACCAACCGGCTGGATCAAACAATTTAGCAATTTCTGAAAAAACGGCTCCGTTGGTGACGGTTAATCGATTAGGTGCCGAAACAAGCTTGAAAAAGAATGAATCTTTTCCAGCGTTCCAACGTAAACCCAGAGTCATAGCGGTACTGTCATCAGAGATGTTCAAAAACTTTCTGTCTGCAATAGACATTGTCCATTAGACGTCCACTTGCGCAGATTAACCGCAGCGCAGCCTAAAACTTTAATAAGTTCATCACTTCCCATTATTGCTTCTTTTTGAGTATGAGCACCTGCCAAAATATCATCGACATATCGTCTATTTTGGTCCATACGCCATTTTTGCGTTTTGTGAGTTAGGAGTTGATAATATAGGTTTCAAGCATGCTCTTTCAGAATCTGCAATAATTTTTTACGCTATCTCGTCTACTCACTATTTTACGTTCTTTCGAACACAATATGTAAATTACTCGCCTTCAATACCGACCCTCTCTGTGGTCCATGTAATACAGATACGAAAAAATTTAAAACAAAAGTGGATATGGACCGAAATGTCATGTACAAAAATTGTTATAACTTTCTAATTTTAGAATGTAATGCCACAGCAATGCATGTGAATCATACAAACACTGTTGGGAACCCTATGGAATAAAAAGTGTGTAACTTCAGCCTCCTTTTTGCTCAAACAATAAATTGCGTTTTCTCCGTTCATACAAAATGGCGTAAGGAACAAAATAGCATTAAGACGATATGCACATCTGTGATCTCATTATTTCAGCTGCTACCGGATATTCAGACTTCATCAGCTAGTTTAAAAAGGGTCCGAATAGCTTAATAAGGGGCACAATTCACACCAAAGGTAACTGTGCGCAATTCGAAATCCAGGATTTCGTCATCAGGGCCTGTACGAAATACAATTCGCTGACACTGTCGCTATCCACCCAAAGACAGATCTTTGGGCAATAAGGTCACCATTAGGGTGCTTATGAACGTCTGTATGCATTATGCGGGAAAATATCTCACCACTTAACAAAAGGTCCATATGGGAAAATTTCAAATCGATCATTGTAAGTTCTCGCAAATCGTTGATGTTGATGTTTTCGAGCCAAAACGAGTTGTTTTCCCCTTATAGAAATGTCAATTGAAACCGTCTCAATCGGCATGTTTTTCTCAATAACACGTCCCAAAACTGCATGTTGAAGTATGTGAACCCCCTTAAGTTGTCAATCTACCGCACACTGAACATATACATTTCAAATGTTGTCAACAATAAAAATGGAAGCAACAATTGAATTCTCGTTGTGCATTGATTGACTTTCCATGTTTCTTTTTTATATTTTCAGTAAAAGTTGTTTGTACACAATAAGTTCACATATGCCATTTGAAAACATAATAAATGTCATAATTAAGCAGGCAACATGTGTGAACGGTGAGATGTTTTCCTAAAACAAATGAGCCAAAACGGGTTGGTGTGAACGCCTTATTAGGTTGAAGAGAGGAGACGTTTAAAAGTCTCATGACCATGGACATACACTTAAGCCAGTAGTTCGGCCTGTGGTGCGCTCCTTATTTATGATATTTTGATACCTCACGAATTACAGAAAATTGGTACTAGACACGAATTTTCTCAGTATCTTCCAGTCATATTCTCTGAGATGAGTCAAGTCTGGTAATATGTCGGACCCGAAATGTTGGGATCTTGCATGTGTGAAAGCCGGGCAGTGACACAGAAAATGTTCCATCCTTTCGATGTTTTCCCTGCATGCCCTGCATTCGTCGTTTCTTGCTAGTCCTATGCGATGAAGATGTGCTTGTAAGCTTGAGTGTCCCGTTAGAACACTCATCATCTTACTAATATCGATCTTGTTTAGTTTCAGAAGACTGCTTGTTTTCTTTTCATTTGGGTCACCCCACAGTATCTTTGCAGTTGCTCTATTCCACACAGTTTTGTGAGCCATCACTCGTGGCTTCGAAAGGTTTCCAAGTTTATTACTCGAAGTTCTCTGCCCTTTGAAGCCAAGCTGTTTGCCCGTTCATTTCCAAACGCTCCGTTGTGTCCTGGTACCCAGCAAATACGCAATTGACCATGGGCTGAGTAATCATTATCGTTCTTTTACAGTCCAACACAGTTCTGGATTTGACCCTTTCCGATGTTATTGCTTTAATCGCCATTTGGCTATCTGTGAAGATGTTGGCATATTTAGGCTTTGTGGAGTTACTGAGCCAATTCACACACTCCGTGATTGCTCGAACTGCTTGAAATACAGTGTTATGGTCACGGAGGCGGAAGTGAAGTTCGACTTCAACAAATGCGTTGGACACTATACTGCACATCCAACCAATAGACATCCGTATAAAGAATGAGACAGCCCTCACAGCAAGACGTCTACAAGTGATGGGTGAATGGATAAATCGAGACCACAAGTCGTACCATCAAAAGATTTTAGAATCTCTAGTTGGTCACATGCAAACGCCAGAAATCTCCCATGCAAACGCCAGAAATCTTAAAACGCATTCCTGAAGTGCGGCTTACAGCTACCTGTGATACGTTTGAGTCAGACAGACGCTCCTGGGAAAATGGAAGTTTGGCCCATGTGCCAGTGGGAACCAGCTGCTACACGGATGGGTCCAAGCGAGGAGGAAGGATATTTTCAAGGTATGACCTGAGAAGGTCAAAATATCTTCTCGCACTAGAGAGGAAACGATTGTCTACGTTAGTACAGGTTCTGACGGGACACTGCTTGATCGGCGAACACGCCAAAAGATTGGGTATTGACTCCAATGACTTCTGCCGAAGCTGTGGAGATGAGGAAGAAGTGGAGAGCATTGAGCACTTGCTTTGCGACTGTCCCGCTTTGAGTAAACGACGACTGGACATACTGGGGTCGGCCTTTTTAGGCAGCCTAACAGATCTTTCTAGTACTGATATTCGTACTATCGATAAATTTATTTATCAAACAGGTTGGTTTCGATGAGGGGCATTTCAGCCCGTGGTAACACTAGGGACCTAAACTGGTCTATGAGAGCTTGTAAAAAAAATACGGCTGCCACCCTAACCTAAACCTACCTTGTCTCTAATTTTTATGTCATATGACCCACAAATAATTCACCTATTCCTTAACATATTGTTGATCCAGTTTTTAAGCGCCCGGTCAACCTGAAACTCGCTTAAGGACTGGATAAGTGCATCGGTCTGTACATTGTTAAATGCGCCCTCAATGTCTATGCAAACAGCAAGTGTATACATTTCTTTATGTGGTGCACTACCTCATGCAGAGCTGTTTCCACTGGCCTTCCTTTGACATAGGCGTGTTGTTTGAATTTAAGCCTGTCATCCGCTATTTTACTTTTGACCATGTTATCAATTATTCGCTCCATTGTTTTCAACAGAAAAGAAGTTAGGCTAATGGGTCGATAAGCCTTTGGGGTCGTATAACTCGCCTTGCCAGGCTTTGGTATGAAGACCACCCTAGATTCCTGCCAGTTTTTTGGGGTATAAGAATGGGTTAGGCATGCAGTGAACACTCCAGCCATATGAGTTGATACCAGATTCACCTCATTTTGCAGAAGTGCTGGAAATATTCCATCCGGTCCCGCAGCCTTAAAGGGAGAAAAACTTTTTATCGCTTCTTTAACCGTACCATCTGTTATATCCGTAATAGGTACTTGATGCAATACATTTTCATTCTGTAACTTTTCTCTGTTGGTCCAGCATCACCAGTCGGAAAATGAGTTTTCATCAAGAGCCTTACGGTATCCTCTATAGTTTCCATCCTTTTACCCGTGTCATCCACCAGTGTTTCGGTTTGGACATGAGTTTTGAGAGGAACTTTTTTATTTTAGACATGCTGTTAACGCTGTCTACCTGCCCACAGAAAAGCCTCCAGGAGTTACGTTTCGCCGATCTAATGATTTTATTGTACTCTTTGAGTCTTCTGTGGTAGTCGTCCTCTGCGCTCTGTTGTAAAGTCTGCGGACATCTTTGTCAATAGAGCGAATTTGTCCTGTCATCCAGGGTTTCTCATAGGCAGATTTCCTTTCTCGAAGTGGGCAACTATCTTCGAATGATTTTACAAGAGCCTCAGTAATCTTCATCACATTGATATCAATGTCTTCTGCACATCGATAATCGCGTGTAGGCTGTCCCAATCGATTTCTAAGTAGATTTCCTAAAATAGTACAGTCGGTCTTAGCCTTATTACGGAAACTTATTGGGTTTTGCGATGGCCGTGCAATTTTAAACCTTATATAACGGTGGTCTAAATAGGAGTGTTCATCCGAAACCCTTCACTCATGGATCTCATCATTAAGATTTTCTGAACATATCGTTATATCTAATACTTCTTCCCTAATTTTGTTAACAAAGGTTGCCGTGTTTCCTAAGTTAAGAGTTATGAGGTCATTTATATTCAAAAATTATATAAGGGCGTGTGTTTATTGATGTTAGTACTACCCCAAGCGATATAATGGGTGTTGGCGTCACACCCAGCTAATAACTCATTACTTGTGTGTTTGGATTTCCTCACCAGACGTTGTAATTCCGACGTAGGTGGCAATGACGGCGCATCGAATCGCAAATATATTTATGCCAGGTACATATTTTTATTCCATTACCTTGCCTCAGCACCGTTGCGTCCGATGATGACAATTACCTTGCCTCAGCACCGTTGCGTCCGATGATGACAACACAATTTTTGGAGGCGGTGTTATTTTTTGTCGCTCCCTTATTGTTTTGAATCGTTTTGTGGCTCTTTTTAGTTTGATCACCACCTTTGCTGGGAACTTCCTGCAAAAGTGGCGGTACTATTGGTGAACTGGTGGTGTTATTGACTACTTCCACATCCGTTTTTGGCAGTGTCTCACTTGTCTCCATCCGTTCACTACCAGTGTTTGCCTCTTCAGACAGTGCATTTGGACTCGATTCATCTGTCCTGCCAATAGGGACCTTTCCAATTTTGAAAAAGACTGTCCAGATCAAGAGGTACGCCATGCCCTTCGCCATGACAAGATTTTTCTTGGATTCTGGGTCTATGCCCAACAGGAGGAGAGTACCCTCGGTAACATCCTTCCTATAGAAGACTTCCCACTTTCTCACGGAAAGTTTTGAATTCTGTTTGCCAATGATGTCGAGTATGTACTCTGATGACAACTTACTGGGACATCCCTTAACATATAGGGTCGATTTTATGAGTTCAGGAATGTCGCTTTTCCTTACCAATTTTAGTCCGCAGTCCGAATACTTAACCCGCTTACGAGGTCCGCCCTCTTACGCGGTAAGACTGCACACGTGGTCAGCCCGCTTACGCTGTTCGCCCGCTTACGCGATTAGCTCGCTTACGAGGTTCGCCCTCTTACGCGGTTCGCCCGCTTACGCGATTAGCTCGCTTACGCGGTTCGCCCGATTACGCAATTCGCTCGCCTACGCGGTTCGCCCGCTCCTCAATTAACTGTCTTTATGCCACTTCTCACTAAATAAAATCGTCTGTTCCATTCGCAGGTTGCCGTCGAAGATCAATCCTACTCCACTACACCGACAACCAAGTCCACGCCGCACAATCCGCCAACCGCCTGTGCGTCAGAACCGGGTCATTCACCGAAACTCAAATCAACACACCGTATAATCCGATAACAGCCAGTACGCCGGGTCATCTACCGCCACACGCTTATGTGGGGCGTCCATCAAGCATCTGTATGAGGCGTCCGTCAAGCGTCACGATAGTTTACATATCACCGTCTTATTGAAGGATAGCCTTCCCTACAATCTTCATCGACCATTATTCTGCAATCTACATCTGGAACAGGCAAAAACCAACACACTAGAGATGTGTACCCATACTCCTGCGTATAGAGTGAAACTCTGTTCATGCAACGAACTATCCTATATAGAGCGACTCATTATTTGAATAAAACAAAATTTTAGTTGTTGTACAAAGAAACACGATAAATAAAAACTGAATTTCGTGCCCTAAAGAGGGAAAATAGTGTGTTCTTATTTAAGGTTTTTGTGGGTCCTTGAATTGATCCTGGAGGCGGCTGAACTACCTCAGCCTATGAATAAAACCCCGTTACAAATGGCGCCCGAGCAGGGACAGATTCCAAATCGCACTGCGGAAAAAACTGAAAAACCCGCCAACGAGGGAGAATCTAGTCCAACACACGATAAGGCTACTACAACACATGAAAACACAAAAATGAGTCACCTCACGCATCTGGGTACTGAGTGGCTGGGTTGGATTTACCTATTAAAGAAAGATCAATTGCTTTATCAATGTCAGACCGCTGGAATGCAGACTGAAGGGTATACCAGAAGGTCTCAAGCCTGATTACAGACTCTACATACGAAGACATGATTTTCACAATCTAGACGAACTAAGTAGTCTAACTGATGACTTCGAACAGTTAAAAATGGATGAATCTAGACTAAGTCAGCCACATACATCACATATGGTCTCGGAGCAACCGGAGGAGTATAGGAGACATAGCCACTGTTGGAGATGCAAAGGCCCTGGTCATTTTCGATCACAATGCACAAATGTAGGTATGCTTTTCTGTTCTTATTGTGGAAAATAAGGTATATTAACACGCCAGTGTTCCTGTCGAGACTCTTCCAATAGCCAATGTGAAGATGTGCCTCAGAGTCGCTATTTCATTACCGTTACCATCTGCAATCGTCAAATTGACGCACTCGTAGATACAGGCGCCACAACCAGTTATATACGTGGTGCAAAAGACGGATCAGCGACTAGCCTCATGCTCCGATATGTATGACTTAAATCTGGATTTTAATGAGAAATCAACACCGCTGAGAGTAGCTGTAATTCCATCACTGGCGGAGACAATGATTCTTGGCATGGATTTCTTAAGTCAACGAAACATTAGACTGTACATCGACGACACAGATCTAACCACAAAAAAAGATCCCATTAAATTTCCGCATCCTCTTTACACTATGACATCACGTGATTTCCTGGTTACCGAGCAAAAGAAGAAATCGGAATTACTTCTAACGGAACACCATTCCCATTTTGAGAAATGCAGAGCCGTTAGACAAATTGATGAACACCGCATTACACCCCGCAATAACAGACGGTCCGAACAAAAGTATTTTCCACGCAAGGCAACTACGATGACAGTAACTAACGTACAAAAAGATAAACTACCGGCTGAAAGACCCACAGAACGATCTTTTATACCATACAGTTTGTCAAAAGTCGTAACCGGACCAAAGGCACTGATGGTAGGCAACAAAGTCTGTCGAAGGCAGAAGATTAAACTATCAATCGCAGGAAAAATTGGAGAACCACTCACCGTATTCCAGATCATAGATCCAAACATTGTCAAACCGGATAATAGTTCAGGAAAAATAATTGACCGAAAATCGAAGCCTGATAATAGAGAAATTCTTAAATTTAAGTATCAACAATAAAATTAAACTAAAATAAGAGAAAAAGACGCTGTAGGACAGAAACCAAAAAAAAAACGATTACGAATTTTTTTTTAACTTGCTTACTTATATATACATTAATATATAATTAGTGCATAGAGTACTCTCCGGAGAGTAAAGATACCGTAATTCCGGGTGTAACATTAAAGTAAATTAAAATACACGCTGTGCATATAATTCTCGTTGAATTTGTATAGCCAGTGGTATAAGGTGTTGACGTTACGCGATTCGCCCGCTTACGCGATTCGCTCGCTTATGAGGTTCGCCCTCTTACGCGGTAAGACTGCACAGGTGGTCAGCCCGCTTACGGGGTTCGGATTTGATTTAATTGCAACGCGGTTGCAAACGTCTGTAAAGATTGGGCAGCTACTGAGGTCGACGGACCGTCCTCAGCATCTGATCGGGCTGGATTTCCTGTACCTTGGGAATATCCAGAACGTGAGCTCGAATCTCGGACTACTTGTACCCATGGTTACTTCCTGTGAAGTGTATACATTTCTTTACTGAAGGACTCTTCTATGTGGTGCACTACCTCATGCAGAGCTGTTTCCACTGATATTCCTTTGACCTAGGCGTGTTGTTTGAATTTTAGCCTGTCATCCGCTATTTTACTTTTGACCATGTTATCAATTATTCGCTCCATTGTTTTCAACAGGAAAGAAGTTAGGCTAATGGGTCGATAAGCCTTTGGGGTCGTATAACTCGCCTTGCCAGGCTTTGGTATGAAGACCACCCTAGATTCCTGCCAGTTTTTTGGGGTATAAGAATGGGTTAGGCATGCAGTGAACACTCCAGCCATATGAGTTGATACCAGATCCACCTCATTTTGCAGAAGTGCTGGAAATATTCCATCCGGTCCCGCAGCCTTAAAGGGAGATAAACTTTTTATCGCTTCTTTAACCGTACCATCTGTTATATCCGTAATAGTTACTTGATGCAATACATTTTCATTCTGTAACTGTTCTCTGTTGGTCCAGCATCACCAGTCGGAAAATGAGTTTTCATCAAGAGCCTTACGGTATCCTCTATAGTTTCCATCCTTTTACCTGTGTCATCCACCAGTGTTTCGGTTTGGACATGAGTTTTGAGAGGAACTTTTTTTATTTTAGACATGCTGTTAACGTTGTCTACCTGTCCACAGAAAAGCCTCCAGGAGTTACGTTTCGCCGATCTAATGATTTTATTGTACTCTTTGAGTCTTCTGTGGTAGTCGTCCCAATATACTGATTGTTTTTTACGTCGAGCTCTGTTGTAAATTCTGCGGACATCTTTGTCAATCGAGCGAATTTGTCCTGTCATCCAGGGTTTCTCATAGGCAGATTTCCTTTCTCGAAGTGGGCAACTATCTTCGAATGATTTTACAAGAGCCTCAGTAATCTTCATCACATTGATATCAATGTCTTGTGCACATAGATAATCGCGTGTAGGCTGCCCCAATCGATTTCTAAGTAGATTTCCTAAATTAGTCCAGTCGGTCTTAGCCTTATTACGGAAACTTATTGGGTTTTGCGATGGCCGTGCAATTTTAAACCTACACTAAAAAAAGCGTACTGAAAATCAATGAATTTTTCGTAAAGTTTAAGATTTCGGCAATGATTTCGAGCCAAAGACAATCGCTATAAAAATAAGAAGGTTTTATAGTTAATTTAAAGACGTGAATAGTACTTGTTTTGAGGATGCATTTCGTAGAATTAAGAATTTTGGGTAATAAAACTAATTAGGTTTGGTCTTAAAATAAGCACATTTTTGCGTAAATTTAAGTATGGCGCGTGCTTATTTTTAGTAAAATATCATATAATTTAAAACATTATCGTAATAAAATTTAAAATGTTTGTCCTTGATATAAGAATATACTGGTAATTAATTTAAGGCATATATGAATTTAAACACAGTTTTTTTAAATATGTATGGAAAATTCGTTACATTATATTGATTATAATGTTACTCTTTTAAATGAATCATTTTCTTTGAAATCATTTACTATTCATAGAAAATTCAATAACACAACACTTTATCTTTCTAAATAAATATTTTATTTGTTATATGTTATATTGGAAAATACAAACAAAAATATAATACATATTACAAATAAACTTGAACATTTTATAATTTAAAACAGTATGTAATTGTATAAAGACAAATCGGCCAACACACTATCAAGTTTGACTTTTATTCGAATATTGTATTGTTATGCATCGATTCTATTCGTTTCTCTATTTGTTGTCCATGAACAATTTTTATCGGAACCGACCTTAATGATTTTTAACCTAGAATTTGGCTGGAATTTAAATAGAAATTATATAAAACAAATATTATATTATTATATCATATAGTTTGGATGCTCACTCATTTCCTGCAATTCCCACTGCATTTTTCATATATCCAAATAAAGTTCAATTGCGCGAACTAAAATAAAAATAATTTGAATAGAAATCAAACAGAATGATTTATATACGATAAAGTACAAAAATTAATTTTATCATATAACTGTCACAAAATGTTGATAGATAAGAGATATATTAAAATCTTTGGAATATACTTACTTACACTGAAATATTTAGTCACTCTTCTACGACACAAATTCTCATAATAGATCCATACAAAATTTGCTGTACTAAAAGTTAAAAAAAATATTTATGTAAGATATTATTAATAATAGAAACTGATTGTTTTGAAAGTGACATTTTTCATATAAATTGAGTTATCAAAAATAATTTTCTCAAAAAAATCAATCGTGACTTAGATTTTAAAATCTTAAGTTTTGTTAGCAAACAAAACTACAAAAACTTATTAAAAATTACTTCTGTAAAACAAAAGCTAATGCTGTTTATGACATTCTTAACCCTGGTGTTATATTAGCAAATCTGTACGAATCCTAGATTAAGAGTCCATTTGGTCAACATTACATTTTTCATATAAAATGAATATGGAAGACATATAGCAGCTTATTTACAATTATTTTTGAGCAAAAACGCTTATTATTTTGATTTTACTAAAACAAAAATATCCCTTGGACCAAATTATAAGGCAATATATATACATACATATATTACCGTTTATAAAGGAAACGATACAAAAATTGGACCAAATGGGCCTAATCTAACAGCAGGTTTAATTATGAAGTACTTATGAAGCAATTATGAACACGAAATCAGGGAAAAATTTAAACTAAAATTAAAAAAAGGAGAAAATCTTTTTAAATAAATTATATTTGGAAAACTTTTTAACAATAACTTTGTTTGTGTGAAAACACGTATTTTATATGTGAACGTCAGTTCCCAAATATATTTTGTTCTAATACATTAATATATGCGTTCCAAATTAAATTTCTTGATTTTCAAATAAAATATATTTGTTCAGAAATACATAATACTTACAAATATTGTTTCCAAATCTATTTCCTTTCAATTCAAATATTCCCATGTAGGTGTATGCTCACTTATTTTTTGCAAGTTATAAATGGCATTCAGCACTGCATTTTTCATATATCCATCACATTTATCTTCAAATATTGCGTGATCTAAAATTAAAATAATTAAATTTTTTCTGAAAATAAATGAAATAAAATTATCTATAAACAAAAAAAATGCAAATAAATTTTATCATATCACAATTGGAAAACGCTGAAAACTAAGAGAAATATTTCAACCGTTCATATATAATACTTACGTTGAAATATTTTGTAAACAAACAAGATCTCCTTCAAAAACGCATGTACATCGCCATAAATAACATACAGGAAAAATAACTATGACACACGCACTCCCTTATCACAGAGATCGATGGTGACGCCGACGGCATAACCACATGCATACACACATGTACACGACGGTTTCATTTGTTGTTGTTGCTATGCTTTAGCAAAAATAACTGTTAACAGCCCATATTAAAATTATTTTCGGTGCAATATGCACGTATACTTACATACTCACAGCAATCAAATTTTTTCACAACCCGCGTCCCGAAAACAGACAACCGCTTCATTCCATCGCTTGTAAATAACTGACGATTTAAAAGAAAACGAACAACAGAACTGTTCTCTATTTTCTCTTCTAGCATTCCAAACCAATTATTGATTCACACATTACCAAACAAAACTGATTCTCCGAGCGAGAGAGGGAGGGAGAGTTTGTATAATTCTCTCGTATGTATTCTTAAAAATAATGACAATAGTCATAAAATTTATTACCCAGACAGCCTTTCCTTTAAGGGGAGCATAGCCTTAAATTTATGACTCAAATACCACCTACTGTTAATTAAGTCCGATTCGGCATTAAAACTATGACATGTCTACGTCGTAGTGTTAATGTAGAAAATCCTTAAAAGTATTGAAATATATGTGTGTGAAGATAAATACGTATTTAACTAGCGAAGACACAAACCCTAATATGAAAATTAAAAGTCGGGGTATTTGAGGAAAATTAGGTTTTTCTCGAAAACTAGAGCGTATTTTAAAGTGAAATTAAGTTACCATGGTAAAAACATATCATTTTGTTTAAAAAAATTACCATCTGACCTAGAGGGCATATAGAATAGATTTGATAACTAGGGAACCTCGGAAGAAAATATATGACCATATCTGGAAGATGAGAATTTGTACCGACAAGGCCTGCATACTGAAAGAAGCCCTAGCAAGGCTCTATCGACCCATGTATAGCGTTTTTCCCAAATCAATTTCAGGCCCCCAAATACGTCCTTCCAAAAATGGCCCATTTTGATGGGAATTTCTGGAGAGGAGCAGTGGCCACAACTGGAAGATGGGACTATGTACCGACAAGGCCTGCATATTGAAAGAAGCTCTAGGAAGGCTCTATCGACCCACATATAGCGTTTTTCCCAAATCAATTTCAGGCTCCCAAATACGTCCTTCCAAAAATGGCCCATTTTGATGGGAATTTCTGGAGAGGAGCAGTGGCCACAACTGGAAGATGGGACTATGTACCGACAAGGCCTGCATACTGAAAGAAGCCCTACGAAGGCTCTATCGACCCATATATAGCGTTTTTCCCAGATCAATTCCAGGCTCCCAAAAACGTCATTCCAAAATGGCCCATTTTTATGGGAATTTCTGGAGAGGAGCAGTGGCCACAACTGGAAGATGGGACTATGTACCGACAAGGCCTTCATACTGAAAGAAGCCCTACGAAGGCTCTATCGACCCATATATAGCGTTTTTCCCAAATCAATTTCAGGCTCCCAAAAACGTCATTCCAAAATGGCCCATTTTTATGGGAATTTCTGGAGAGGAGCAGTGGCCACAACAGTAAGATGGGACTATGTACCGACAAGGCCTGCATACTGAAAGAAGCCCTAGCAAGGCTCTATCTCTAGAAAGAAGCCCTAGCAAGGCTCTAGTATGCAGGCCTTGTCGGTACATAGTCCCATCTTCCAGTTGTGGTCACTGCTCCTCTCCAGAAATTCCCATCAAAATGGGCCATTTTTGGAAGGACGTATTTGGGAGCCTGTAATTGATTTGGGAAAAACGCTATATGTGGGTCGATAGAGCCTTCCTAGAGCTTCTTTCAATATGCAGGCCTTGTCGGTACATAGTCCCATCTTCCAGTTGTGGCCACTGCTCCTCTCCAGAAATTCCCATCAAAATGGGCCATTTTGGGAAGGACGTATTTGGGAGCCTGAAATTGATTTGGGAAAAACGCTATATATGGGTCGATAGAGCCTTCGTAGGGCTTCTTTCAGTATGCAGGCCTTGTCGGTACATAGTCCCATCTTCCAGTTGTGGTCACTGCTCCTCTCCAGAAATTCCCATCAAAATGGGCCATTTTTGGAAGGACGTATTTGGGAGCCTGAAATTGATTTGGGAAAAACGCTATATATGGGTCCATAGAGCCTCTCTAGGGCTTCTTTCAGTATGCAGGCCTTGTCGGTACATAGTCCCATCTTCCAGCTGTGGTCACTGCTCCTCTCCAGAAATTCCCATCAAAATGGGCCATTTTGGAATGACGTTTTTGGGAGCCTGAAATTGATTTGGGAAAAACGCTATATATGGGTCGATAGAGCCTCTCTAGGGCTTCTTTCAGTATGCAGGCCTTGTCGGTACATAGTCCCATCTTCCAGCTGTGGTCACTGCTCCTCTCCAGAAATTCCCATCAAAATGGGCCATTTTGGAATGACGTTTTTGGGAGCCTGAAATTGATTTGGGAAAAACGCTATATATGGGTCGATAGAGCCTTCCTAGAGCTTCTTTCAATATGCAGGCCTTGTCGGTACATAGTCCCATCTTCCAGTTGTGGCAACTGCTCCTCTCCAGAAATTTCCATAAAAATGGGCCATTTTGGAATGACGTTTTTGGGAGCCTGAAATTGATTTGAGAAAAACGCTATATGTGGGTCGATAGAGCCTTCCTAGAGCTTTTTTCAATATGCAGGCCTTGTCGGTACATAGTCCCATCTTCCAGTTGTGGCCACTGCTCCTCTCCAGAAATTCCCATCAAAATGGGCCATTTTTGGAAGGACGTATTTGGGAGCCTGAAATTGATTTGGGAAAAACGCTATATATGGGTCGATAGAGCCTCTCTAGGGCTTCTTTCAGTATGCAGGCCTTGTCGGTACATAGTCCCATGTACCGACAAGGCCTGCTCCTCTCCAGAAATTCCCATCAAAATGGGCCATTTTGGAATGACGTTTTTGGGAGCCTGAAATTGATTTGGGAAAAACGCTATATATGGGTCGATAGAGCCTTCCTAGAGCTTCTTTCAATATGCAGGCCTTGTCGGTACATAGTCCCATCTTCCAGTTGTGGCCACTGCTCCTCTCCAGAAATTCCCATAAAAATGGGCCATTTTGGAATGACGTTTTTGTGAGCCTGAAATTGATTTGGGAAAAACGCTATATGTGGGTCGATAGAGCCTTGCTAGGGCTTCTTTCAGTGTGCAGGCCTTGTCGGTACATAGTCCCATCTTCCAGTTGTGGCCACTGCTCCTCTCCAGAAATTCCCATCAAAATGGGCCATTTTTGGAAGGACGTATTTGGGAGCCTGAAATTGATTTGGGAAAAACGCTATACATGGGTCGATAGAGCCTTGCTAGGGCTTCTTTCAGTATGCAGGCCTTGTCGGTACATAGTCCCATCTTCCAGTTGTGGCCACTGCTCCTCTCCAGAAATTCCCATCAAAATGGGCCATTTTTGGAAGGACGTATTTGGGAGCCTGAAATTGATTTGGGAAAAACGCTATACATGGGTCGATAGAGCCTTGCTAGGGCTTCTTTCAGTATGCAGGCCTTGTCGGTACATAGTCCCATCTTCCAGTTGTGGCCACTGCTCCTCTCCAGAAATTCCCATAAAAATGGGCCATTTTGGAATGACGTATTTGGGAGCCTGAAATTGATTTGGGGAAAAACGCTATATATGGGTCGATAGAGCCTTCGTAGGGCTTCTTTCAGTATGCAGGCCTTGTCGGTACATAGTCCCATCTTCCAGTTGTGGCCACTGCTCCTCTCCAGAAATTCCCATCAAAATGGGCCATTTTTGGAAGGACGTATTTGGGGGCCTGAAATTGATTTGGGAAAAACGCTATACATGGGTCGATAGAGCCTTGCTAGGGCTTCTATCAGTATGCAGGCCTTGTCGGTACAAATTCCCATCTTCCAGATATGGTCATATATTTTCTTCCGAGGTTCCCTAGTTATCAAATCTATTCTATATGCCCTCTAGGTCAGATGGAAATTTTTTTAAACAAAATGATATGTTTTTACCATGGTAACTTAATTTCACTTTAAAATACGCTCTAGTTTTCGAGAAAAACCTAATTTTCCTCAAATACCCCGACTTTTAATTTTCATATTAGGGTTTGTGTCTTCGCTAGTTAAATACGTATTTATCTTCACACACATTTGAAATATTACTTAAAATAATGCGGATTGTCACAAAAATAATGATTTTTTTCTTTAATTTAAATGCGTACATTTAAAGAAGCGCGTACACAAAACAAATGATGAGATAGACATTAATTCAAATTCAAAAAACTTTATATTAAGGAAAATTTCGTAAAAAACGTGTAAATTTTCATTATTTCAATGAAAATTGTCATTGATTTGATGCCGAGGTAGCATACTTAATATAAGAATGTGTCATCAGTAGTTTTATTACTATTTTTTTTTTCAGTGTATATAACGGTGGTCTGAATAGGAGTGTTCATCCGAAACCCTTCACTCATGGATCTCATCAATAACATTTTCTGAACATATCATTATATCTAATACTTCTTCCCTAATTTTGTTGACAAAGGTTGCAGTGTTTCCTATGTTAAGAGTTATAAGGTCATTTATATTCAAAAATTATATAAGGGCGTGTCCCCTTTTATTGATGTTAGTACTACCCCAAGCGATATGATGGGAGTTGGCGTCACACCCAGCTAATAACTCATTACTTGTGTGTTTGGATTTCCTCACCAGACGTTGTAATTCCGACGTAGGTGGCAATGACGGCGCATCGAATGGCAGATATATTGATGCCAGGTACATATTTCCATTACCTTGCCTCAGCACCGTTGCGTCCGATGATGACAACTCTGGAGAGAAAATTAAACAAAAGTTTTATGGCACAAAATACAAGTCCTTGGACGAGTACTTGTTTTAGCTTAGAAAAGGTTATAGTTCACATGGTTTAATCCAGTAACCTTGTTGCTACTTGTCCATGGTTCCTGGATCAAAGCAATATGAACCCTGCCTTTATTTATGATGTCCATCAGAGCGTTGGATGCTGTCTCGCTCTGGTGGAGGTTTATCTGGATGACCTCAATCATTGTGTTTCCAGTAAAAGTTTCTTTTGGGAATCTATCCTATCTGGTGGTACTCCCTCATTATTTGGTAGTGGTTCATTCTCCTTCTTTCGTTCACTACCTATTACACCATCTTCCAGTCGACAATTTTTGGAGGCGGTGTTATTTTTTGTCGCTCCCTCATTGTTTTGAATCGTTTTGTGGCTCATTTTAGTTTGATCACCACCTTTGCTGTGAACTTCCTGCAAAAGTGGCGGTACTATTGGTGAACTGGTGGTGTTATTGACTACTTCCACATTAGTTTTTGGCAGTGTCTCACTTGTCTCCATCCGTTCACTACCAGTGTTTGCCTCTTCAGACAGTGCAATTGGACTCGATTCATCTGTCCTGCCAATCGGGACCTTTCCAATTTTGAAAAAGACTGTCCAGATCAAGAGGTACGCCATGCCCTTCGCCATGACAAGATTTTTCTTGGATTCTGGGTCTACGCCCAACACGAGGAGAGTACCCTCGGTATCATCCTTCCTATAGAAGACTTCCCACTTTCTCACGGAAAGTTTTGAATTCTGTTTGCCAATGATGTCGAGTATGTACTCTGATGAGAACTTACTGGGACATCCCTTAACATATAGGGTCGTTTTTATGAGTTCAGGAATGTCGCTTTTCCTTACCAATTTTAGCTTTGCGCCGTCCCAAGGTGAGGGGAAGCTATCCACAAGTTTTACGAGGACACCAGCGCAACGTTGTGATGCCAGCCTTAGCATCAAAACACCCCTCTCAAACTTGCAACTCATTACTTCGATTGGTGGTTCATCCTTAGAGTCGAGGACGTACTCCGCTACCCTCGTATAGACCAAATCTTTGTAGTGTGCGTCCCAGATTTCATTCATGCGATCATTGACTGAATCAATGTGAACATCCTGAACATCCAATTCTCAAAACTCCACCTACCAAATTGTTGAGTAAAAAGCGATTACAGTTCAAATTAAATTCCAAGAAAATTACTACTGAAGAACTCCAAACTTTATTAAATAACCTTCTCTTCGGATATAAAACAAATTTCAGATTGTTTACATAGGTTTCACTGTCGGCCACCATGGCATTTGTTAGCATCCATATATCACAGCAACAATATGCGCAATAATCTGAAACTTAGTTGTTCTCTTTAACTTTATTGAATTTAAATATTTTTTAATTAATAAAACATACTAATAAAATATTAAAATTCCATCCAACGGGATTATGACCAAACCTTTGCTTTGTTTTCTTTTACATATTTGTTTTGATTCCACTATACTCAGTTTTTTTCATATTTCTTGTGGTTTCTATCTTGCTAGATCGGTTCATACAGCTGATTGTCATTCCTTTATGTACTTCGTTCTTAGTACTTATATACACCTCAGTAGCACATGGTAGGTTGGTGTCTCGACTATGTAAACCACATTTATTTAATTAAATCGATTCCAAAAAATAATTTTAATAAAATATTTGAAATCTACGGTATTTATTTGGTAATATCAATTAGATTTATTATATATACCAAAATATTTTCTATATTCAACTCTGCAGTATGTCAGGTTGGTAATGCAACAACACCTTACTCCGAAACATTCTCTATAGGTTTGACATTCTATTTTGTACCAATTTTCTACTTAGATTTTATAAAAATTTCCTTAAACGTCGACCAACTTAAGACTTCCTTTTTGTTTGGAACTTTGGAAGAGTTAAGATCTTATTTCATTCTGATTAATATCTTAAATCCAACAAAATCAGTGAAATCTATAATCGCCATCAAGTTATTTCTTATGGTGTTTTCTTTTCTAAAAAAAGATGTTGCCCTGTCAGAGAGCAGCATTTTAATAATGTGTAGGCGACACTCTTGTACTGCTGCATTTTTTATGGTCAGAAACGATAACAAAAATGCAAAAAACTAGCCTTTTAACTCACTAAAAGTAAACTAAAAACAAAGAATACTCCACGGCGCCGCCTAAATAAAGCATCTGACCGAACTTCATTATAAAAAAGCACGCACGGACACACGCGGTTATTTAGGCTATTCGATTATTATAAATATTTTGCAATTAACACAACATAAACAACAATAAAGTGCACAATTCACATTAAATTTTCAATTCTTCTTGTGCTTCATTCGAGTTGATCAACAACAAGAAGTTTATATATATATCTATATGTATCTGCTTTACAACATTATAATTGTGACACCTAACCTTTAAATTGTATGGATGCCCAAAAGAGAAATTTTGAGCAAACTTCGCCGGATGGTTTTGTGGATAACACTCCAAAGAAGCATTATTTGTGCAACAGCAAAATGATCCATAATACATTAGCGGCTACTAACTCCTCTGTGTCCAACATCAAAGCGGCTGCCCAAAATGAATATCAGCCACCGCCGGCAGCGCCTGTTGCTGATTGTTTTTCTTGGGCTATGTTTGATATGAAATTAAATAGTGCGCTGGATGCTAAACTGGAATGTGTGGTGAAAAAAGAAGATCTAGTACCTATCTCTACTGAAATACAACAACTGCGTAACGAAAATAATCGTCTCCAGAAAGAACCGCAAGTTGTGAAGAGCAGACTGGAAATAGTTGATAAGGCCAGCAGACGCAATAATATAGTTGTAAGTGGATTTAAGAGCAGTTTTGTTCCTGAAATTTTGAATGAATTCAAGTAAATATGCGCCACTACTCTTAAAGTATCCGTAAATATTGTCGAAGCCCGGAGAATAGCATCTGGAAAGACTTTACTTGTTGTTCTCAACTCGCCTTTGGAAGTAAATGACATTATTGCTGTAAGACGCCGCCTGGCTGGTACAAATATATATATAGACAAAGATTTCACAGCTGAAGAACGCTCCAACAGGTACTTTTTGCGACAGATTGGAAAAAGTGTCAAAAAAGCCGACAAGCAAAAGTTCGCCAGGGTGATCATCGAGTCTTTATTAATGACAAGCCATTCTCCTGCGTTGGTGAAAAAATCATCGCCTCTAATAAATCGGATGCTGAGTCTCTACGTAAGCTGTTATCTACAGTAAACTTTGAATGCGTTATCGATGTCAAACCACAACATTACAGTACTGTACCTGCCCCTGAATCTTCAAGTGACTCAAACTTAAAGTAGCAACCAGAAGTGTGTCGATTGGTATCATATAATGTGGCTAACCTTAATACAAAATTAAAATTTGGAAACTTTTTTACATATATTAATAATTTTGATACAATCTTTCTTTTTGAAACGCATGTCATAGCAGATAAACGCATACAATTTTCCAGCTTCTTTAAAAATTATGTTCTCTACTGGGTAGATGCAACAAAAAATAACGTTATGGGTCGTGCCATTGGAGGTGGATTGTATGGTTTCAAGCAAAACATACAACACAAATTTTCATTAGAATTTTGTGAGTTTCCATATGGAGTAACTTTATATGCAAAGTTTAACGATATCAGATTTAATTTCATTCCAAGTTACCTTAACTGTACTAATTGGTCACATGATTTTGAAAAACTGGAAAGCTTAATACGCAGTCTAAATGACTCGCCTTTTTGCATTATTGGTAATTTGAATGCTAGAGTTTCTGACTCACAAATACTGGATGAGAATTTGCTGATCGATACCCCTTTGATATCTCAAAATCGTTTTGCGAAGGATAGGACTGTAGATAGTAAAGGTAAAAAGTTATTGGCGCTTTTGGAGAACATTGGTGGTATTATCGTTAATGGTCGAATGGCAGGAGACTCTGGAGGTGAAAATACGTTTTGTGGAGTTATGGGAAGTTCATTAAATGATTATTGCATTTGTTCGCTTGATATTTTAAAACTGTTGTTTAATTTTGAAGTTTCCAGTAAACCATTTTCAGATCATATGCCCTTAGTAGTATCGTTGAGCGCAGAAAACAACCCCCTCACAAGAGATATGGTTCTACCACAAAAACTACCTTGGATTCCAAAATATATTGATAGGTATAATGTAGCACTCTCAAGTCTTTCTGACATTGAGTATTTGCAATCAAATTTATGTGCACAAGAGAAAGTTAACATATGCACTGAGAAAATAAACATTGTTAAAATATGGTTTGACGCAAAAAACAAATGGTACGATTCCCAGTGCGAAAACGCACGGAAATGTATGCTCAGGCATCTTAACCACTATCGTAAAACCAATTCGGAGGCATGCAGAAAATCCTATGTTGAAAGTAGGTCAAAATATTCTAAAATATGCGAACAGAAGAAGATAAGATACAAACTCAGCAATATAGAAAAGTTAAACCACATTAGAGACAGCAGCGATTGGTGGAAACTGGCAAACTCAATGAAAAATGTTCATCCTAAAGTGGGAAATAACTTGACTAGTGTTCAGTTTTATAGCCACTTCAAATCTCTTTTATGCAATATAGATAGTGACTGTAGTATTTCGTGGTCTATAACAAATACTTTTGACCCATTCCTTGATTCACCTTTTGAGATGAGAGAGCTGATCTTAGTGCTGAAAACAGCTAAACTAAATAAAGCGCCAGGTCAGGATAGAATTAGTTATGAATTTTATAAAAATGCACCTTCATGTTTTCTGAACGAGCTCATATCACTATATAACATAATTTTTCTACGCGAAGATTTACCCGATTCCTTTCGCCGGTCCATCATAATACCCCTATTTAAGAAGGGGGACATAAATAATGTATCGAACTATAGAGGGTTGTCTCTCCTCGATACGATTTATAAGATTTTTACAGGATTAATCCTCAATCGTATTAATACTTGGATAGATGTACACTGTATACTAAATGAATACCAGGCGGGTTTCCGCAAAAATTACTCAACGGTGGATAATTTATTTAATATAACCAGTATTGTAAATCTGAATTTTTTGAAGAAAATGAAAACTTATGCCTTTTTTATTGATTTCTCTTCAGCTTTCGACATGATACCAAGAAATTCGTTGTTTTATAAGCTATGTTGTTCAGGGCTTTCACGGAAATTGGTAATGATACTACAAGGATTGTACAGTAACACAACTAGTCAGGCCCTTTCACAGTTTCACAAGGCGTCAAACAAGGATGCTTGCTTAGTCCGGTATTGTTCTCCCTTTATCTAAACGATCTTCACAACCACCTACCGGGTGGCATCTCGGTTGCTGGTACTGTTGTAAAAGTATTACTATACGCAGACGACATTGTGTTATTGGCAGAGTCTCCAACGATTTTACAAGAAATTATTGATGTACTATATAGTTACTGTAGTCAATGGTCTCTAAAAGTAAATCTAGATAAATCAAAAATAATGGTTTTCAGGGAATGTACGAGGATTAGCCGTGATATTTCTTTTACATATGGTAACAACGTAATAGAAATAGTAAATGAGTACAAGTACCTTGGAATCATTTTAAAGTACAATCTGTCATTTAAAAAACATCTTGAATCGAAACTTGCTTCGTCCAAAATTGCGATTAATTCCACTTGGCTAAGTTATATTCACAACCCACAAATAAATATTACGAACAAACTGAAAATTGTTCACTCAGCTGCAAAATCCATAATGTTTTATGGTACCCATGTCTGGGGTTTTCGCGCTTTTGACGAAGTTGAGAAATTGTTGCGATATTTTCTGAAGAAAATGTTGTATCTCCCCAAGAATACTCCCAATTATATGCTTCATCTAGAAACTGGATTACCTTCATTTTATCTGGAAACGTTAAACCTTCATTTTAGCTACATCCGAAAGATTTTGAAACTTCCGACAAATAGGCTTCCACGATTATTAGCGGAAGAGACGATACGTCAAAATACTTTTTGGGTACCGTATTGGAGGTCTTTGTATAATGAAAGTGGGATAACTTTCGATATTGAAAACTTGGGAAATAATATATCCCAACATCATATCCTTATACTGGACTTTTTGAGGGACTCAGAACGCGACAAATTTGTTTTAAGTGCCAGAAACTCTCGATTTCATGACATGTACTCATCACTACAATATAACATTAATCCTTACTTTTGTGATAAAAATTCAGCACACCATATAAGCTTGATCTTAAAGGCTAGGGGTGGTCTACTGAATTTGAACGCTCGTTCTTTTCGAGGTAGTGACACTGGGATATGTTCATTGTGTAACTGTAATGAAATGGAAGATACTTATCATTTCCTTGGTATTTGTCCCATATTCTTAAATTACCGTTTATATTTTTTGGAAAACGAACCCTATTAGTCGAAGAGGTTCAAGAATTGTTGAATGGTAAAGATTATATGCGTTTATATAATTTTGTATTAAGTTGTTTAAAATATAGAAAACTTATTATAAATGAATTCAACTAAATTTAAACACAATAACTAGCAATTAAATTGTAGCATTTATGTATTAAATACAGCCAATCAGACACACAACATTTTATGTTATGTCTTATTATGATTTATTCTATAAAGTCAAAATTGTATAACATTATTATATATACTTAAATTGTATTTTTCAATAAATCATATCATCATCATCATCATTAGGCTATTCGCTCGACGCCGAAAATGCATCTGTTTTGTAGGGCAGCGTCCACCCCTTCGATTAAATACAGGGCTGAAATGTTGCATTTTTGCCCCGTGCAAGTGCGACATTTTTCACAAAAGAAAACGAAACCCTTTCAGAGTGCAGCATTTATTTTACAATCGAAGACAAAAAGGCATTTTTGGGGCGAAAGGCATAAAAAATGTAGCATTTTTTGGCACACAAGAAAACACCATTAATTTGCTTTGGAAAAAACCCAAACATCTCCACCCGATTATTATATTAGAGGTAATTTAATAAAGTTTTGTAAGTGAAAAGAATGTTTTATAAAAGTGCAATTTTTAGGGCCAGAAGTCTTATTTTCTGATCGGCATATATTTTTACGTCAACAAATACGTTTGTGAGAGGTTTCGGGCACTCTTGACTCACTGAGACATCAACATCAAGTCTCCGTCCAGCTGTTCTCCACGCCCCGTCCAAGTGGCTGTGCTGTAAAATTCTCTGGAATCACTTCAAGCCGATCTGAGACTTCGCTACCCACAGGGTATGCGTTATCAAGACGATTACCCAGTGATTCCAGATAATTTTTATCATCGACCTAAACTATACATTGTCATCCCTACAATGAACCTAGGAATGAGGAGTGGTGGATCTTATTTTTGACATTGGTTTGATCCCAACAAATATCGAGCTCATGCAACAAACATTATTGAACAACTAGTGGGTAATGAAGAAATATTCATCCATTTGATGCTACCACATCCGACACCTAATAATCTTCATCCCCGACGAAATTGATTTTATCCATCGGCATTGCAAGGTTTATATAACTAAAGTGAAGTGTCATTACTCCTGTCCAGGACAATTTATACCCTGGATTCATCCACACAATGCAGGACATTTCGTGAATTTCTTCGAAAAATATCGTTCCAAATCACCTAGTATCACTTACAAATAAGTATAAAATATGATATAATGCTTTACATGTTCTACCACAGATTGCGTAACATAGTTTTTTTATAAATTCTATAATTTTTAATTTTTTTTTCATTCATATTTATTTAAAAGAATCATTTGCATTTGGGAAATCATTTGTTTTTGAAAATTCGTTATGATTTTTTTCCCTTTTTTTATTAATTTAATTCTAATGTAATTTATTCTTAAGTTATTAGAGTCAATTAAACATGGTATAACATGCAAAAGCGATTATTCAAAACATTGCCCAAACTCATTATTAACTTTTTCTCGCGTGCTAGAAAATGATCACAACTACAGTACATGAACGATATTTAAATAAACTCTTAACAGCAAATCACATCAGCATCCAGATATTGGGGAAGGCCTTCATCATATCCGGAGAGCAATATGTAAAACATCTATACTTGTACTCTTTCTTGTACTGATACGTAAGAGATATATTCCATACGTTGTGACATTTTTTTTTGATTAATCGAACTACTCTTTTCTTCTGTTAAGTTGAGAGTACACTTTGTGCTCTGCAGAAACTTATTGGAATCCACATTCCTCTCAGTATCTCAAACTGCATTAAACATCTGTTTTTTTTATTTCGGGTTTTTTCATATTTTCTACTTCTTGTTTTTTTTCTCATTCTTGTTTTTTTTCATTCAATTCAACGAATTGATCTAACTATAAAGGGTAATCAAAATCGGTTGACATGTTTTGAATATTGTTTTCTAAAATGTTTAGTTATTTTTTCTTTGAACTAATATTGGAATGGTGGTAATGTAAAAATGATTATATTAGGTTTACCACCCATAGATTTTTATAATTCTTTATACTATTGTTCTTTTGCTATATGAATAAATTTCGATTGAATTCAAGATGAATTGCTAAACGATGTAAAGACGTTTACTTGCAGAGGGATGATGTCATAAGTTTGGAGTGAAGTATCTAGTTAGGGGTCTCATATATAAGTATGCCACATGGGGCTGAGGTAGGTACGGGTATTGAGGCAATTTCTCGTAACACCTGAGAAATGACAATTAGAATTTTATTGGGTATTCGAATAATGCATAGTTCATCCAAATACATCTTTGATTGCTTTAATAGGGTTATTTTGTGGTATTTTTTTTTAATTTCATATCGATCCATATTTTTGTTATTTATTTGTTATATTCAGCCGTATTAGGCCATAGGGAGTCTATAATAATAACTGTACTGGGAACATGACTTGTTGCGAAAAGGGACACGAACCCCCCAAGCCCGACTGAAGCTACCAATCAAAGGCTCCCGCAGTCCTTTCTTCGTATAAGTGCTACGATGCTTCTATATGTTCAGAAATTTGCATCAGCCACGAATTTACATCGTGTACATTACATCTTCGAAGTTACTCTTCTGGTCTTCGGGGATTCTACCAGATGCACTGCTATCAATTATGGCATAGCATAGATTGTCTCGAAAATGTTGTTTAGCTATATTAGAATAAGATGGTGGCTTCTTACCCTTCATTATGGCCAATTGATTTTTCCGTGCCTGTAGAGTCTTTTTGTTTAAAGCCTCATCCTTAACGGATGATTTGGTTGACTTCACTGGGTCAACTTTACCGCACACGATCGAAGGACCCAGACTAGAGACCTCCTTTTGTGTGGTTACGTTAGGCTTCTCCGAATTACTGGAAAACGGCGAAACTTATTCAGTTTCCTTCTTTGTGCCCCTGACAGTCTCTTTGAGTTAGCAACAATAGTGATATTGTTTTCTTTTGATGATTCAGAGTCCCCACTGGTTTTTAAAGGCTGGGGTTGCTTAGAGCCCTAGCTGGGTTCTGCTTCATCTGTCTTATCATTTGTTTTGCCTGCGGCTGGATGTGCTCTTGTTTCATTTTCGACTGCGGGATCCAAGGCACCAAAGGTCGTAGAAGTTGCTTGTTCACGATTGTTCGATAACGACGACACATGACTCGTGAGTGAATCAACGCTTGTCGCCGGCACTGGGTTTTCTGGTATTAGCCCGTAATAGGTACGTCGATATAGGCCTTCCAGACTGAGCTCAGAAATTTCTGTCCAGAGACCGATGCATCCAATTCAACCTACGCTTTACAAACAACAAACCACCTGGTTGCGTAGTAGGTAGGTGAATAGGTATTGCGTAATAGGTAAAAAACTATCCGCTCTGCGATAACACGTCCGTTCGTTACGACAGGCGGCGACTGACTGCATGAATAGGCGGGAAGTCGACCGGTCAATTTATCAACTACATATGCATCTGTAGTGAGCTCAAATGTTGAATCAATATGAGAACTAAGCGATATTCTACAAATTCTGGTCGTCTTGGCTGAAATAGCGCCATTCAGACAATATTCGCAGTAGCGGCGGGGAATATCGGCAAAGCTTCCTTAGCAACTTTCTAGAAATAAAAGTGGCTTGAGAAGCGGGATATATTAAAGCCCTCGCTGCGCATTTAACTCTATAACTATAAGTATATATTGTAACGGACAAAATGTTATTTTATCCGCACATAGCCATTTATTACCACTGTGCATTGGCATTCTCTCTAAGTTAGCCACTACGATCCCCCATTGACGTCATTAAACGCAAGAGCATCCACCATCACCACTGTGCTAAGCCATCACAGCGAACACACGCACGCACCCACATACAACCATTGACAGCCACAGCCACTGAGAATGAATATATGGCTATGCTTATACTTTCATGTTCCGGGTGTAACATTAAAGTAAATTAAAATACACGCTGTGCATATAATTCTCGTTGACTTTGTATAGCCAGTGGTATAAGGTGTTGACGTTTTTCAGTCAATGGCGTGGATCAACGGAGTCCGCAGTCCGAATACTTAACCCGAAGCAACAAAGATCCGCCCAATAGTCCTTTCCAGGGCTAGTAGTAGTAGAAAAGTCCTCTTCAGGACTAGTAGTTGTAGAACGGTCCTTTTCAGGGCTTTAACGCGGTTCGCCCGCTTACGCGATTCGCTCGCTTACGAGGTCCGCCCTCTTACGCGGTAAGACTGCACACGTGGTCAGCCCGCTTACGCAGTTCGTCCGCTTACGCGATTAGCTCGCTTACGAGGTTCGCCCTCTTACGCGGTTCGCCCGCTTACGCGATTCGCTCGCTTACGAGGTTCGCCCTCTTACGCGGTAAGACTGCACACGTGGTCAGCCCGCTTACGCGATTAGCTCGCTTTCGAGGTTCGCCCTCTTACGCGGTTCGCGCGCTTACGAGGTTCGCCCTCTTACGCGGTAAGACTGCAGACGTGGTCAGCCCGCTTACGCGGTTCGCCCGCTTACGCGATTAGCTCCCTTACGAGGTTCGCCTCTTACGCGGTTCGCCCGCTTACGCGACTCGCTCGCTTACGCGATTACCTCGCTTACGTGATTTGCTCGCTTACGCGGTTCGCCCGCTTCTCAATTAACTGTCTTTATGCCACTTCTCACTAAATAAAATCGTCTGTTCCATTCGCAGGTTGCCGTCGAAGATCAATCCTACTCCACTACATCCTACTCCAAGTACACGCCCCATAATCCGCCAACCGCCTGTGCGTCAGAACTGGGTCATTCACAGAAACTCAAATCAACACACCGCATAATCCGATAACAGCCAGTACGTCGGGTCATCTATCGCCACCGAAACCCGCCACGCGCTTATGGGGGCGTGCATCAAGCATCTGTATGAGGCGTCCGTCAAGCGCCACGATAGTTTACATACCACCGTCTTATTGAAGGATATGAAGGATAGTCTTCCCTACAATCTTCATCGACCATTATTTTGCAATCTACATCTGGAACAGGCAAAAACCAACACACTAGAGACGTGTACCCATACTCCTGCGTATAGAGCGAAACAATGTTCATGCAACGAACTATCCTATATAGAGCGACTCATTATTTGAATAAAATAAAATATTAGTTGTTGTACAAAGAAACACGATAAATAAAACCTGAATTTCGTGCCCTAAAAAGGGAAAATAGTGTGTTCTTATTTTAGGTTTTTGTGGGTCCTTGAATTGATCCTGGAGGCGGCTGAACTACCTCAGCCTATGAATAAAACCCCGTTACAATATATCCACAATAGTTGTTCCCAGGAGAACTGATTTGATTGCAACGCGGTTGCAAACGTCTGTAAAGATTGGGCAGCTACTGAGGTCGACGGACCGTCCTCAGCATCTGATCGGGTTGGATTTCCTGTACCTTGGGAATATCCAGAACGCGAGCTCGAATCTCGGACTACTTGTACCCATGGTTACTTCCTGTGAAGGTGCGAATGGTGCTTCTGCTTACAGAAGGAACAACTATTCGAGCTCTTGCAGTTAGAATGTGTGCGATGAAGCCAAACAATTGGTGCAACATTTGAGTCTCTTAACAGTTTCAATCCTATTACTCACTGATATTCAAAGGAAGTCTTCGCATAATCTTAGGGGATGTGAATGAGAGCATAAGTGGCATTTCTGCTGAACAGGAGCGGAAGGAACTGTTGTAACGCAACTTGTATATCGTTTAATGATGTTAGCTTTACTTTTCGGGCTAATACGTTTCTTGACTTGACCTGTACCAGACGAGGAGGACGAATTATGGGGGCAGTGTCCCGTCAGAACTGATACTAACGTAGACAATCTTGGCCTCTCTAGTGCGAGGAGATATTTTGATCTTCTCAGGTCATACCTTGGCAGATTTATCTAGCTACAGGTGCCGATTTCTGTCCATCTTTCGTTGGACTGCCTGATGGCCTAAGCCAAAGCTTGCACGTGGATAGTGGCGCAACAATATATGCAAATTCTTCGAGAATTTGTAATGCCGTCCCTTTCCTAGCAAGTTCATCGGCTTTGCAGTTCCCCGGGATATCCCAGGCACCCATATGAGGTGAATATTAAACTGCTCAGCCATCTCGTTAAGAGATCTGCGGCAGTCGAGGGCTGTTTGTGAATTTAGGGATGTTGCCTCCAGAGAATTGATGACAGCCTGGCTGTCCGAGTAAATACAACGCCAGTGTTGGTTACTATGTTGCGACTCAGCCACTTGGCTACTTCCCATATTGCAATTATTTCGGCTTGATAGACACAGCAGGTATCTGGTAGTCTGTGAGCTATATCCAATCTAAGATCTGCACAGTATACTCCGAAGCCAACCTTTTCATCAAGCTTCGAACCATCCGTGTAAAAGTGGAGATGGTTTCTATTACATGGTTTTCTTCCAACCCATTCATCTCTGGCGGGAATCATAGTGATGTAATTTCTCTAGAAGGTGTACACCGTTGGTATATAGTCCACTCGGTCGGTTACCATAGCACTACACTTTGATATCCTCATGTGACCGTAGTTTTTGTACCTCCACATTGATAGGCTGTTCTCTGAACCTTTTTTAGTAGGTTGGTGATGCTATATATATCCAGTGGACAAGGAAATTGACAACAATTAAATATTTTTCAAAAATAAGGCTCTAAAATGACTAATTTCCTATTAAAACTGTGATAAACGGGCACACCTACTCAAATTTGACTGTTGTGTGACTCTAAGGCCAAGATAAATATTAATTTTATATTTATTTATTTATATGGATTACAATACAAAGTAAATTTATATTATAATTGTACGGTCCAAGGAAATACCGGGTTACAAAGACCATTTGGCTAGAGTTTGCGGCGACAGACCAGAGCCTCTGGTGGGAATCGAACCCACGACCCCCAAACTCATGAGCGAGCACGCTACCATCTTACCTACTGGGGCGCTCATTAACTTAATTTTATATATTTATTTATTAATATATTTATTTAATATTATATATTTATTTATAAAAAAATACACTACTTTTTGTCTAACCAACACCACTGTTCACCGCAAACTACGTATTAATATAATAAACATTGTGTAAGAGGCTGTATTTATTTATAGGGCGAAACTACAAATTAGTTTCGACACTCTAACAATAAAAATTCACAAATTAAAATAGTATTTTGTCCACTAATTGCTGATTTAATCTAGTATGATTATTAAGTATGATACGTCGATGATCTTCTCTTGACAATGACAACACTTCTTCCATACTTCAGTTAGGAATCCGAAGTAAATATTTACTAGTGACTTCAGTTATTTGATTTTCAACCCCCGTAAATGACGCCTTATTTTGAAACACATGGAAAGGCATTTCGTCATCAGAAACGAAAAAGGGCCTATCATCACGTTTGAAAATTTTACAGGAGAAGCAAAAACTAAATAAAATGTTGCCGTTAGGAAAACGTGGACTTCAGGATAATATCTAAACATAATGATGCATATATAAAATCACACAAACATGATTTATAACTTCTTTGTGGAAATTGCGTGAAATACTATTTTTTAACTATGAAAAAAGAAATAATTTGTAGTTAGGCCCTTTCTGAATTTCGTTAATAAATTCGCCATTTTTAATAGTACGCCGCTAAAAATTTGTCAGGATGTGTATTTTGATGCAGGGTACCGAAATCCATCAAAAACTGAGTTTCCATTGTTCTTGTTGTTACGCCCTTCTTCGTTTCTGATGACGATTTGTATGTAAGTTAAATATGTTGTTCAAACAAATAAACCTATCTATAACATTTTATTAATAATTCTCTATAACTAATTTGCTTATGAATACAAATGCAAACCATACAAGGAAAGTAAAGGGTGGGTCATATAAAATTTTAATCGGCTATAAAAAAAATTTACCCTGCACCCGCCACTAATTTCGCATTGGGCATGCGAACAATCGAACAGAAATCGTGCGGTGTGTAAAACCCATACCTACATTATAGCGCAACCATTTGATAGTGCATTAAGAATGTACGCTCTCAATTAGGTTTGGTTCTGAAGTATGCTTTTTGACGGTGCAACACTCCACACCGTGGACTGGACTGAGTGTGGAAAATTCGATATTTTCGCATTTGCGGAATGTAATAATATTACAAACGAAATCAAAACCCGTTCATACGGCTGTACCATTTTTACAAACGAACCTAAAAATGCGGTTTCAGTGTAAAATGTAGAAAAAATTTTACATTTTTTTGCACAAACGAAATCACCATTAGATTTCATGTTTCAACGCTTTAATTATCTCTGGATGCTTTGCATAGCATTTATCCTTAATTGGTTTCCCAGAAAATAATCCAAAGGGCTCAAATCACAAGTCAAAGTAATCGTAATTCAAATTTTAAATGCCCACCCTTTATAATGAAAGTAGAAAGTCTGGCAAAAAACCCAAAGTGACGTATGGAAGAAAAGAAGCCCTTCAAGAGATGATCCACGAGGTATCATACGTAAGGATAGGATAATAAAAATGGAGTCAGTGGCAAAAATACTATTTTAGTGAAGTGTAGGGTGAATGGGAAAACAAAGTGATTTTATTCTTCCTTTAAAAAGCTTCAAACTTTGTTGGAGAATCCCGCAAATTTAGTTTGGTGATGCTGGACCGAACTGACATAGTGGTTGTGTGTTTGTGGCATTGGATTATTCATGTGTGTGTGAGAGAGACAGAAAACAAGGTTAAAAGAAACTAGTCGAATTTGACTCCAGCATATATTTTATAATTTTGAACCCTATGTAACTTTTTTGTTTATAAATAAAACTGAGTACTTTAAAGACAAACGTTTATTTATTTTTAAATGCCTTTATTATCGTTTCAAAATAAGTCCAAATAAGGGGGGTAGAAAACGAGATAACAGGGGTCAATTATCGAATTTGACCTCTGAGTCAAAAATGGCCAGAGGACGAAATATAGCCCTTCCAAAACGTGAACAACGATATGCATCCCGTTACGATCGGACTTCAAATAGCAACACAGGATAAAGAAAACTAAAAGGGCGGTTGTAGGGTGCACCAACAATAATTATTTTCTTTTCTGAAATTGTCTTTGAATAATCTTCAAATCTAGGGGGTGACAAACGCAACTTTTTTTCTTGGTTGGGCATCGACCCTATCTATTGTTTCAGCATATGAGTCATTCCATGCCAAACGGGACGATTTTTGACATCACTCTTTGTGATTGCTTCGAAATTTTGTGTATGCATTATTTACGTAAAAATATCTTATAAGTAGTTCAAGAAAAAATTTAAAAAAAATTTCTTTAAGAGTTATGAGCAATTTAAAGTTGACGAAATTACGTTTTTTTCTAAAAGGTGTGTTCATTCTTTAGCGTGTATCTCCTAAAATACATGACCGATTTTAATGTTCTATACATTGTTTTGAAGGTAATTTCAACTACTACAACTAACTTAAAGTAAGCACTGCAACAAATATAAGATTTTTTTATGTTTTTGCCCTTTTATACTTACTATTGCGATTTTCAAAATTATTACACCCTTCGATTTTTTGGAAATTTTAATGTCGTGTTCTTAGATGTCTTTGTTAACTACTGTATGAATTTGGAAGTGGTGAATTGATGGGAACTATTTTTTACGATTTTTTATAAAAAAAACAATTTGCATAATTTCTGTGAATGTGCTTTAAAAAATTAACAGAATGATAATTTTTAGTCATTAGTTTATTAAAACAGTAAGAACAATAAAACATTAAAGAATAGAATGACAATTATTAATAAACTGCATACTTATGTAAAAATAAGAACAATAAAAAATGTATGAGAAAGATTCGAATTAAGTTATACTATTTACAGTAAAAAAGAAGAAAATGGGTATAAAAATATTAATCAATGTACATCGTCTTATCACAGCATTTTTTTGAACACACATTTTTTTATCGGACAATGGAATGTATGCGTGGAAGTTTTGAGTTCAAGAAATTACTTTTGCTTTATTATTGCTTTGCATCGTCGAATTGAATGTGAAAAACTGACTAACAAAGTTATTATATTTTTTTCTACATCAAAACCTGAAATCCAGGTTGCTGTGATTTTAAAAAAATTTTCATCTCAGAGTATAGTTTAACAAGTACTTTCTTATCTTTTGACTCTTGCTATTGTTTAAGGAGTTTTGTTTTTTAAATATCAAGCCACATTGATAGGCTGTTCTCTGAACCTTTTTTAGTAGGTTGGTGATGCTATATATATCCAGTGGACAAGGAAATTGACAACAATTAAATATTTTTCAAAAATAAGGCTCTAAAATGACTAATTTCCTATTAAAACTGTGATAAACGGGCACACCTACTCAAATTTGACTGTTGTGTGACTCTAAGGCCAAGATAAATATTAATTTTATATTTATTTATTTATATGGATTACAATACAAAGTAAATTTATATTATAATTGTACGGTCCAAGGAAATACCGGGTTACAAAGACCATTTGGCTAGAGTTTGCGGCGACAGACCAGAGCCTCTGGTGGGAATCGAACCCACGACCCCCAAACTCATGAGCGAGCACGCTACCATCTTACCTACTGGGGCGCTCATTAACTTAATTTTATATATTTATTTATTAATATATTTATTTAATATTATATATTTATTTATAAAAAAATACACTACTTTTTGTCTAACCAACACCACTGTTCACCGCAAACTACGTATTAATATAATAAACATTGTGTAAGAGGCTGTATTTATTTATAGGGCGAAACTACAAATTAGTTTCGACACTCTAACAATAAAAATTCACAAATTAAAATAGTATTTTGTCCACTAATTGCTGATTTAATCTAGTATGATTATTAAGTATGATACGTCGATGATCTTCTCTTGACAATGACAACACTTCTTCCATACTTCAGTTAGGAATCCGAAGTAAATATTTACTAGTGACTTCAGTTATTTGATTTTCAACCCCCGTAAATGACGCCTTATTTTGAAACACATGGAAAGGCATTTCGTCATCAGAAACGAAAAAGGGCCTATCATCACGTTTGAAAATTTTACAGGAGAAGCAAAAACTAAATAAAATGTTGCCGTTAGGAAAACGTGGACTTCAGGATAATATCTAAACATAATGATGCATATATAAAATCACACAAACATGATTTATAACTTCTTTGTGGAAATTGCGTGAAATACTATTTTTTAACTATGAAAAAAGAAATAATTTGTAGTTAGGCCCTTTCTGAATTTCGTTAATAAATTCGCCATTTTTAATAGTACGCCGCTAAAAATTTGTCAGGATGTGTATTTTGATGCAGGGTACCGAAATCCATCAAAAACTGAGTTTCCATTGTTCTTGTTGTTACGCCCTTCTTCGTTTCTGATGACGATTTGCATGTAAGTTAAATATGTTGTTCAAACAAATAAACCTATCTATAACATTTTATTAATAATTCTCTATAACTAATTTGCTTATGAATACAAATGCAAACCATACAAGGAAAGTAAAGGGTGGGTCATATAAAATTTTAATCGGCTATAAAAAAAATTTACCCTGCACCCGCCACTAATTTCGCATTGGGCATGCGAACAATCGAACAGAAATCGTGCGGTGTGTAAAACCCATACCTACATTATAGCGCAACCATTTGATAGTGCATTAAGAATGTACGCTCTCAATTAGGTTTGGTTCTGAAGTATGCTTTTTGACGGTGCAACACTCCACACCGTGGACTGGACTGAGTGTGGAAAATTCGATATTTTCGCATTTGCGGAATGTAATAATATTACAAACGAAATCAAAACCCGTTCATACGGCTGTACCATTTTTACAAACGAACCTAAAAATGCGGTTTCAGTGTAAAATGTAGAAAAAATTTTACATTTTTTTGCACAAACGAAATCACCATTAGATTTCATGTTTCAACGCTTTAATTATCTCTGGATGCTTTGCATAGCATTTATCCTTAATTGGTTTCCCAGAAAATAATCCAAAGGGCTCAAATCACAAGTCAAAGTAATCGTAATTCAAATTTTAAATGCCCACCCTTTATAATGAAAGTAGAAAGTCTGGCAAAAAACCCAAAGTGACGTATGGAAGAAAAGAAGCCCTTCAAGAGATGATCCACGAGGTATCATACGTAAGGATAGGATAATAAAAATGGAGTCAGTGGCAAAAATACTATTTTAGTGAAGTGTAGGGTGAATGGGAAAACAAAGTGATTTTATTCTTCCTTTAAAAAGCTTCAAACTTTGTTGGAGAATCCCGCAAATTTAGTTTGGTGATGCTGGACCGAACTGACATAGTGGTTGTGTGTTTGTGGCATTGGATTATTCATGTGTGTGTGAGAGAGACAGAAAACAAGGTTAAAAGAAACTAGTCGAATTTGACTCCAGCATATATTTTATAATTTTGAACCCTATGTAACTTTTTTGTTTATAAATAAAACTGAGTACTTTAAAGACAAACGTTTATTTATTTTTAAATGCCTTTATTATCGTTTCAAAATAAGTCCAAATAAGGGGGGTAGAAAACGAGATAACAGGGGTCAATTATCGAATTTGACCTCTGAGTCAAAAATGGCCAGAGGACGAAATATAGCCCTTCCAAAACGTGAACAACGATATGCATCCCGTTACGATCGGACTTCAAATAGCAACACAGGATAAAGAAAACTAAAAGGGCGGTTGTAGGGTGCACCAACAATAATTATTTTCTTTTCTGAAATTGTCTTTGAATAATCTTCAAATCTAGGGGGTGACAAACGCAACTTTTTTTCTTGGTTGGGCATCGACCCTATCTATTGTTTCAGCATATGAGTCATTCCATGCCAAACGGGACGATTTTTGACATCACTCTTTGTGATTGCTTCGAAATTTTGTGTATGCATTATTTACGTAAAAATATCTTATAAGTAGTTCAAGAAAAAATTTAAAAAAAATTTCTTTAAGAGTTATGAGCAATTTAAAGTTGACGAAATTACGTTTTTTTCTAAAAGGTGTGTTCATTCTTTAGCGTGTATCTCCTAAAATACATGACCGATTTTAATGTTCTATACATTGTTTTGAAGGTAATTTCAACTACTACAACTAACTTAAAGTAAGCACTGCAACAAATATAAGATTTTTTTATGTTTTTGCCCTTTTATACTTACTATTGCGATTTTCAAAATTATTACACCCTTCGATTTTTTGGAAATTTTAATGTCGTGTTCTTAGATGTCTTTGTTAACTACTGTATGAATTTGGAAGTGGTGAATTGATGGGAACTATTTTTTACGATTTTTTATAAAAAAAACAATTTGCATAATTTCTGTGAATGTGCTTTAAAAAATTAACAGAATGATAATTTTTAGTCATTAGTTTATTAAAACAGTAAGAACAATAAAACATTAAAGAATAGAATGACAATTATTAATAAACTGCATACTTATGTAAAAATAAGAACAATAAAAAATGTATGAGAAAGATTCGAATTAAGTTATACTATTTACAGTAAAAAAGAAGAAAATGGGTATAAAAATATTAATCAATGTACATCGTCTTATCACAGCATTTTTTTGAACACACATTTTTTTATCGGACAATGGAATGTATGCGTGGAAGTTTTGAGTTCAAGAAATTACTTTTGCTTTATTATTGCTTTGCATCGTCGAATTGAATGTGAAAAACTGACTAACAAAGTTATTATATTTTTTTCTACATCAAAACCTGAAATCCAGGTTGCTGTGATTTTAAAAAAATTTTCATCTCAGAGTATAGTTTAACAAGTACTTTCTTATCTTTTGACTCTTGCTATTGTTTAAGGAGTTTTGTTTTTTAAATATCAAGCCATCGCTGATTTTTGCGTTTTTGCTAAATTAATAATATTTATTGTTGTTATTGTATTATATTAATAAACTAACGGCTAAAAATTATCATTCTGTTAATTATTTAAAGCACATTACCAGAAATTATGCAAATGTTTTTTTTATAAAAAATCGTAAAAAATAGTTCCCATCAATTCACCACTTCCAAATTCATACAGTAGCTAACAAAGACATCTAAGAGCACGACATTAAAATTTCAAAAAAATTGAAGGGTGTAATCATATTGAAAATCGCAATAGTAAGTATAAATGGGCAAAAACATAAAAAATTCGTAGATTTGTTGCAGTGCTTAATTTAAGTTAGTTGTAGTAGTTGAAATTACCTTCAAAACAAGGTATAGAACATTAAAATCGGTCATGTATTTCAGGAGATACACGCTAAAGAATGAACACGCCTTTTAGAAAAAAACGTAATTTCGTCAACTTTAAATTGCTCATAACTCTTAAAGAAATTTTTTTAAAATTTTTTCTTGAACTACGTTTAAGATATTTTTAGGTAAATAATACATAAACAAAATTTCGAAGCAATCAAAAATAGTGATGTCAAAAATCGTCCCGTTTGGCATGGAATGACTCATATGTTAATTAGATTTTTTAAATTTACCCTATTATAATTTGGAAATGTCTTGATCTACCCTCGAATTGCAAATCTCGCACTTCCACTATGCTACGTCGGCAATGCTAGAACATTGCGCTTAGTGACGTCTAAATTATGCATAACAGTATCGCTTGTATTCTCATTAAGGAACAGATGTACGATGCTATCACCAAATTTGTCGCCAACAGATTGTCATGTCCGACAATATCGAACTTTGTTTTGCACTGTGTCTTCAACATGTCATGAATGAAGTATTCCCTATGTTGTCAATGATACTACTGTGCCGCTTTGTGTATGCCCCGTTTGTAATGAGACTATTGCTAAAGCTAAGTACACATGATTGCCAGATCGGACAATATTGTCAGAAAAATGCAACCCTGTGAACGTATAACCGTGTAAACATAAAATTTTCTTGCAACGTTGGCAGAAAAGTCACTGTGAGATAATTTGCCGATTGTGATGTGTGCGAAGTTTATGAATGCGATAACGGCTTCAATGTGAGAAAAATATTTTATTTGCAACTCTGTCTAAAATATTTTTATTGACAATCCTGCATATAAATATTTACAAAATATATTGTAAATATATGAAAGTGTAAGGTTTTCTTGCAATCGTCTGAACTGTCTATTCACCTTAACCTACCCTTGCTAATAATCTGTCATTGTCCGTACATTTGCAGCACTTTAACAGGGTTGATAACGTTGTCCGATCTGGCAATCGTGTGTACTTAGCTTAAATCTAAGTATATACAAGATTGGATGTACTGGATGCTCACACTTTTTCCATCTGGTTTGTTGTGGCATCTCTGAGGTTGAATGTATACAAAATAAAGGAAATGATAAAGATAATCAAATACACCTTGTTAGAAATGGGTTAAAATTTAAACCCTTTCTAACCTGGTGTATTTGACAGCCATTTCTTTGCACAATTCGATAAGTTCATTTATTACCTTTATTTACATATTTTGTACCATTTTATATTGAAATTAGCAATTAAATATAGCAAACTAAACAGTATCCAACTTTTTTCTGGGCCTTAAAAGTCGCTCGATTTTTTTTTAAATAACACATGCAACTACATTACGTCTACTTATTATGTTAATTTACATATTTTGTGACATTTTATATTAAAATAACATTAAAAATAGCTAAATAAATGTTGTATAACATATAAGTTATACAACATTTAACATTTGTTACTAAACGCATTGTAGACCATACGTTTTAAGTTTTTTCTGTTAACCTGAAAAAATATCGTGGCATCCGCCGGTCACGTATAATTGTCGAAGTCTCATCAACGACTAAATGAAAGAGCATAAGAATATGTGTGAGGTGGTGAATGCGTTACCGTTGAGAAATTTCAAAAAGTGACACAAAAAGGGGATTTTTTTTAAAAAATGTGGCACAGAAAGGGTTTTTAACAAAAAAAGTCGAAAACTTTTCATAAGTTTATTTTATTTAAACAAAACACTCAAATTGAATAATAAAGTAAACAAAAACAACGGAAAAAAACTCAGTTTATTACAATAAGAGTTGAAATACACATTACAAAAAAACAATTCAATTACATTTAAACTAGAAATGGAATAAAAAATAACAAAAAACGCAGTTCATTAAAATACCCATTTAAATCATTACAAGGCACATAAATATGGGTAGTTCTTTCTCAAGCGCAGAGGCAGAAGTCGAGCTCAAACTTCAGAAAATATATCTTTTCTTCTTTTTATACCCGACACCACACTGTGGTACATGGTATTATGACTTTGTGCATTAGTTTGTAACCTCCAAAAAACATGACCTCTATAATACCGATAGGAATATAATTACTATTAGTACAATTTTGTTGTTAAATGTGCATTATATTTTTCCAAGTGTATTGGTTGCTATAATTGTTAAAAGTTATCAACATATTATCATCTCTAATTGTGTCATTCATTTATGTTTAACTGTACCTAAAGCTCTTCCACAAATCTATAAATTGACGAATTGTTTGTTACACGTCTCATCATTATTATTTTTTGTTGTTTTGAATCACATCATTCGTTTATCGTTTCTTGTATTAGCAATAAAGTATACACATCATCAATCACATATCGACAATTGTACATACTTACAAACACTCATTGTAATTGCATTGTAATTGCGTTTGGTTTTTTGTTCTCAACTCATTCGAATATATACGGAGCATTCGTTTCATTGTTGCTCCGTCAACATTCTTCTCATTCGATCATAAACGGAGCATTTGAATTTAATTGTTCCGTCAACATTTTTGGTGACCCCGACGTGATCTTGTCGTACACATTGCATTGTCGTTTGCATAATCTAAGTAAAGATGAGTGAAACCGAAGAACAGCAATCGATATTAAAGCGAAAGTGTCAAGTGTTTAAAACTCGATTGGAATCCATGGTAAATGAATTAAATTCAAGTGCTGGTCAATCCATGGATGAAGCTGATTTCACTGTTCGCTTGCAACAACTAAATAAACTCCAAACTAATTTCGAAAAGCTTCATACTCTTCTTGAAGAAGAAGATTCTCGAGAGATCGAAAGTACAGCACCTATAGAGTTTGAAGAAATGTATATTTCGACAAAATCCCTATTGACTCGTAAGATAATGGCTTTTAAAAGGGCTAACGAAACTGATAGTCATTCTACAAATAGAAATTCTACTCTAAATGAAACTCATTCGTCGTTTGTTATGGCATCCATGAAACCGCGCCTTCCTGTTCTACAAATTCCAAAATTCTCAGGAGAGTATTCAGAATGGCCAGATTTTTATTCCATGTTTCGGACAGTGGTTGGAGATGATCCTGATTTGACAAAAATTGAAAAATTTCAACATCTACGTTCGTGCCTTCTTGGACCAGCCTTGGATACCATTCGTTCATTGGAAATTACTGAGACAAATTATGACAAAGCGGTAGAGTTATTAATAAAACGATTTGATAATAAGCGTTTGAATTTTCAGGCTCACATTCGTGACATTTTTGGACTGAATAGCGTGGAAGCAGGATCAGTGGCAAAACTTCGGCAGCTTAGTGATGCCGTCAATTCTCATTTGCGGGCGTTGCTGACCATGGGTACGAAAGAGCAAATAGCTGATTGCATCCTGATACACCTGGTATGTCGGAAACTTGATTCTGCTACTCAAGGCAAGTGGGAAGAAAGTACTCCAATAAACGAAATACCGAAATGGGACAAAATGGCTGAATTCCTGCAAAAAAGATGTCAGATGTTGGAAAGTGTGGAAAATGCTTTGGTAACGAAAACACCAAGCAAACAGGTGGGAAATAAACAATCTTTTAATACTAACCATCGCAAAAGAACCTTCGTAGTTACTAATGATAATCCACAATCGTGTTGCAATTGTCAGTCTGAAAATCATTCAATATACAATTGCCCCACATTTCTTACACAAACTCCTAATCAAAGGTATCAAATGGCCAAGAAACATAACTTGTGTTTGAATTGCTTGAGAAAAGGGCATAGCTTAAAGGCTTGTAAATCGGGTAGTTGTCGGCACTGCTCGCAGAAACACAATACCCTTCTTCATATGGAAACATTTAAAATAAATTCAATTCGATCCGACGACACTCCATACACTTCTCGTGATTCTTCAGCAACGATCTCGTATCCAATTAGAGAGACAGCCACGTCTGCTTCGAGTAACAATTCGCATTCAGTACTAATAGCATCTTCAATTGAGACACATAATAGATCAAACAACTTCCAAAATTCGTTATTAGCAACGGCCATAATATTTATTAGGAATGAAACAGGCATCTATTTTCCCTGTAGAGCAATATTGGATTCCGCATCGCAGGCCAACTTTATAACTTCAAGCTGTTTAAACAAATTGCGGATAAAGTCACAATCTTCGACAACGTTAGTTGCAGGCATAGGTCAATCAGATTTCTCTTCAAATAAAGTTGCTCGTATTTGCATTACGTCACATTTCGATAAATCTTCTGCGTGGATTTGGGCGGCAGTGGTACCAACCATAGTGGACAAACAACCATCTATAAAAATAAACATTTCGTCATGGCATATTCCTCCCAACATACAACTAGCTGATCCAAAATTTAATGAATCGAATCGTATTGACTTGCTGATAGGTAGTGAACTATTTTTTGAGTCGCTTTGTGATGGCAGAATTTCCTTGGGTCCAAAACTTCCAGTCCTTCTAAAGTCAAAGTTTGGATGGATTGTCGGTGGTGGTTGTAATGAATTCTTAAATAAGCGTGTCTGTTATCTCGGAATAAAAGATTTAACCGACTGTATCAAAGAAACCAAACTTGATGAATTATTACGTTCTTTTTGGGAAATTGAAAACAATCTTGATGTAGTACAAAAAGTATCCAAAGAAGACATAGAATGTGAAAAACATTTTGTTGAAAATTACACTCGTCTACCGTCAGGAGAATATTCGGTTCGTTTACCCTTTAAAACAAATACTACTTCTCTTGGAGAGTCATATCAAGAAGCACTTCGAAGATTCAAAAATTTGGAAAAGAGGCTGCAACAAAATCATAATTTAAAAATGGAGTATTCGTCTTTTATTAAGGAATATTGTGACTTGAATCACATGTCGCCAATATCTTCTATTCCGAGTGATGTTACTACATACTTTCTGCCCCATCACTGTGTACTCAAGGCAGATAGTACGAGTACAAAATTACGAGTTGTTTTTGATGGATCATCTCGATCAAGCTACGGTTTGTCCTTGAATGAAATTTTAATGTGTGGACCAAACATTCAGCCTAATCTGTTTGATATACTTATTCGATTCCGATCATTTTTAATTGCCCTCACCGGAGATATTTGCAAAATGTATCGCTGTGTTAAAATGTCATTCCCAGACAACTACCTCCAATGTATTTTATGGAGAGATGATCCGAACAAACCGATACAGATGTATAAGCTTGACACCGTTACTTATGGAACCAAATCAGCCTCGTTTCTCGCAATCAGATCTATGCAACAGCTAGCAACTGATGAGCGTATCAATTTCCCACTTGGTTCTCAAATTGTCTATCGTGACTTCTATGTTGATGACCTAATATCTGGAGGCAACAGTATAGAAGAAGTAAATGAAATTCGAACGCAAACTAGAAAACTGTTGGAAAAAGGTAATTTTATGATTAGAAAATGGTGCTCTAACGACCCTCGAATACTAGAGGACATTTCTGAAAATAATAGAGAAAAATTGTTAAGCTTTCATGATGGAAGCAATGTATCAAAAACACTGGGTTTAGCTTGGAGCCCAGAACACGACTCGTTTTTATTCTCTTACACTCCCTTTGATCACAGGGACATTACGAAGAGAACTGTTATGTCAGCAATTGCTAGAATTTATGACCCACTTGGTCTTATCTGTCCGGTAGTTGTAAAGGCCAAAATTTTTCTGCAATTGCTGTGGAAAGAAAAAATAGACTGGGACGAAAGTCTATCAAATGAATTAAAGGCCAAATGGACTCAAATCAACAATGAATTACAACATATAAACAAGTGCACATTCCCAAGACGAGTCTTGACTCCAAAATCTAATGTAGAAGTCCACGCATTCTGCGATGCAAGTCTAATGGCTTATGGAGCATGTATTTATATACGTAGCGAACGTAATGGAAACGTGGAAACTAATTTACTTTGTTCCAAGTCTAAGGTATCCCCAACCAAGGTGATGACTATACCCAAACTAGAGCTTGCTGCAGCATTATTGTTAGCTGAATTAATTCATTCAATTGCTAAATCAAATATATTCGTTGGCGATTATTATTGCTGGTCAGATTCCAGTGTTGTTTTATCTTGGATAAAGGAAGATTCTTCTGCGTTTCACGTTTTCGTTTCAAACCGCATTTCCCGAATACAAACATTAACATCCACAATGAATTGGATGTACATTCCAACAGAGCAAAATCCTGCAGACATCCTATCACGAGGAGCGTCACCCTTAGATATATGCAAATCCAAATTGTGGTTGCTCGGACCAAATTTCTTAAAGCAAAGGAAGTCTCTTTGGCCCACATTGCCAGATCGTTTTGTCGAGTTACCAGAAAGGCGTAAACGTACTGTCCTTACAACAACAAACGTATCAGATAATTTGTCAGAATGTAAATTTCTGAACTCATTTGATAAAATATGTCGTGTATATGGATATATCTACAAGTTTGGATCAAAGGTAGTCAATGAACGTAGAGGTCCGCTCACTTTAAAAGACGTTCAGATGGGAACATTCCTTCTTCTTCGATTGGTTCAAAGAATTTCTTTCAAGAATGAGTACACGCGTCTTCTTAAAGGTGAAGCAATTGAAAACACAAGCCCTCTTATTTCGCTAGACCCATTGTTGGACGAACACGGGGTTCTACGAGTAGGTGGTCGATTACAAAACTCTAGTCTACATTATAATGCGAAGCACCCAATAATTTTACCCAAGCAACATCCTTTGTCGATTTCTCTTATCAACTATTTCCATCAGAAATACATGCATTGTGGCCCATCATCATTACTTGCCAACATAAGACTTCAATATTGGCCAATAGGTGGAAGAAAAGAAGTTAGCCGCATCATAAATAAATGTATTCGCTGTTATCGTGTAAAGCCACATGTCACACAACATGTAATGGGAAGTCTGCCTATGGAAAGAGTAAATGAAAGCCGAGCATTCTTAATTGCTGGTGTAGATTACTGTGGACCATTATTTTATCCTTCCGAAATCCGATCAAGACCTCCAATCAAATGCTATATAAGTCTCTTTATATGCTTCGTCACCAAGGCAGTACATATGGAATTGGTGAAAGATCTAACTACGCATGCCTTTCTGGCAGCATTAAAACGATTTATCAGCACTCGTGGAAAGCCTAATGTTATTTGGTCGGATAATGCTACGAACTTTGTTGGTGCCAAAAATGAGCTTCAAGACCTTAAAAGACTGTTTTTGAGCCAGGAGCATAATACTGCCGTGCAACAAGATTGTTTGCGGAATGACATCAACTGGAAATTTATACCGCCCCGTTCTCCGCACTTTGGAGGATTGTGGGAGGCATCAATAAAAATAGCGAAAACTCATATTATGAAAACAATAGGACTCACAGTATTGGACTTTGATGGACTTAGAACACTAATTTGTCAGATTTCTTCCATAATGAATTCACGCCCTCTTTGTCCAATTTCAGAAAATCCACACGATTTGGAAGTACTTACACCTGCACATTTCTTGGTTGGTTCATCCCTAGTATCTATGATAGAACCAGATATATCAACACTTAATATTGACCATCTCAGTCGCTGGCAAAAAATATGTTACTTGCAGCAGCACTTCTGGAAGAAGTGGAGCGTGGAATATTTGACACTCCTACAACAACGAAGTAAATGGCGCTCTTCAAATCCAAATCTTCGTGTCAACGATATGGTATTGTTAAAAGATGAAAATCTACCAGCGATCCCCGGCGCCGATGGAGTTGTCCGAGTAGCAGCTGTTAGAACTTGCAACGGTGTCACAAGAAGAGCAGTATCGAAACTTTGTTCATTACCATCAAATGAGATTGAAAGGATACACCTTCCAATGGGGGGAGAATGTTCGGAGAACAAATAAATATTTAATTATTTTTAGTACAATTTTGTTGTTAAATGTGCATTATATTTTTCCAAGTGTATTGGTTGCTATAATTGTTAAAAGTTATCAACATATTATCATCTCTAATTGTGTCATTCATTTATGTTTAACTGTACCTAAAGCTCTTCCACAAATCTATAAATTGACGAATTGTTTGTTACACGTCTCATCATTATTATTTTTTGTTGTTTTGAATCACATCATTCGTTTATCGTTTCTTGTATTAGCAATAAAGTATACACATCATCAATCACATATCGACAATTGTACATACTTACAAACACTCATTGTAATTGCATTGTAATTGCGTTTGGTTTTTTGTTCTCAACTCATTCGAATATATACGGAGCATTCGTTTCATTGTTGCTCCGTCAACATTCTTCTCATTCGATCATAAACGGAGCATTTGAATTTAATTGTTCCGTCAACATTAGCCATGTCCGTCTGTCGATGTATTCTTGTGATCAAAGTGCAGATCGCAAATATGAAGCGCTATTTATTAAAATTGGTACAGATACATTTCATAGGCTAGAAACGATCGCTATTAAAAATGGGTCCATGTTTGGTATAGCCTCCATATATAGGTCCCCCCTGATGTTAGGCCTTGACGACCAAGAAAACACATTTTTTAATTGATTTGACTAAAATTTAAGAATTTTTATTGTTATTGGATCCAATTGTCCCTTGTAACAATGGGGCATATCAGTCCATATTTTGGTATGTCGTATGTCGCCAAGAAGTCTAATCGGATGGTATTTTTATATGGGAGCTATATTAAACAATAGACCAATATGCCGCTTTTCTAAAAAGGGACCGTCCTTCGTCCAAAATATGACCTTTTTAAAATTTTCGTAAAGATCGGATAATATCGGATAGACAGACGGACGTGGTGTCGGGTATAAATATTTGACGTTCTTAAACCGAAAAAATAAGAATAGTATATTTTAAAAGGCATACAAACTTTTCGGGTTGAAGAAAGTAGAAAAAATTCCAAAAAGGGATTTCTGAAATGTATTTAAATAATAGTGAAATGTATGAAGAGTCCATCTCAGTACAAACAAGTTATAAAATAATTCTAAAAATGCCGTCACTTCTGTGAAAAAATTTAAACTCAATAATTTTGTTGAGTGTACAAAACCGTCAGGAAACCAATCACGCAAAAAAAATATCCGAACGAAAATAAACAAAACGCCCAATGCAAGAGCGGCTTCAGCAAGTAAGCTGCCATACACTCTCTCATAAACTCATATCAGCGTACACTCAAACAAAACGTCTCCCCATCCACGGCAGAATACACGGTTGAACGTTGTCATGGGCACATACCCTCAATTATACAGATGTTCCGTCGCAACTTTGTTTACATTTCGTGAGTTACGAACGAATAGAAATTAATTTTCAAACGCGAAAAAAATAGTTTTCCGCAGTTTTTTTTAACTTTTGTTACACTTAGCGATCGAAGTTAATTATCTAAATGTGATAATTACAAATCAAAGTTAATTATCTAAATGTGATAATTACAAAAAAATATCGAAAATCGGTCTTAAAATAAGCAAAAATCACTCGCTGAAATCAAATATCTATCGTTCGTCACTGATAGACTGCTCGCTATAACTTTATTTTCTTTGCTCAATAACAAGCTCGCAAGTGCTCATACTCCAATTTAGCCACTGCATGCGGTGGCGCAGAACACAACATCCGCTTTGTAGCCGGGAGACCTAGGTTCAAATCCCACTCAGGCAAAACTCAAACAATTTTTTTTGGCCAAAAAAGTTTTTTAAATTATTTTTCATGCTTTAAAAAATTAATTATTTTTTTTTTTTTGATAAAATACATTTGGTCCAAAAAGTTTATTAAATTAATTTTCAAGCCCAGCTAAATCCACAAAAATAAGTCATTTCTAGTAATCTAATTTTAGAAGAATTTATAAACTTTTCTTTAAATGATTTACGATTTGTGATTTTTTTTAAATGATTTGCGTATATACTTTGTAGTTGGTATTCAGTTAAATCATTTCAAGAAAAGTTTATAAATTCAAATTGGGTTCTCTAAAGTAGATTACAAGCAATAACTTTTTTTGTCATTATTTAATTAGTCGTTATTTATTTACCAAAAGTAAAGCTGGTACCAGGTATCATTACCTGGTAATGCCTGTGGTAACGACATGTCCTTACCAAGATTATGATGGGTTATATTTATGTACATGATTATTATGAGATTTGCTTATGAATCGCGAGGTAGGCCAGTGGTTATGATGCTAAACTAAGACATCTTGAGGTCACGAGTTTAATCCCACCTTCGGGAAAATTGCGCTTTTCGGCATATGACGACAGCAATCGATAATACTCTCCTCCCAATTTTACGATCTTTCCAATGTTACGATCATGCCAATTTTACGCTGTTCTAGTTTCTCACCACATTCCACCACTGATAATGGTGAACAAGCAATAACAACTCGTAAATACCCCTGCAGCCAAAATTACTAGTATGTATATAGAAATACACTAGTTGCTTTTTACTTCAAACTAGTAATATATCTGTCCTTTTTTCATATAACGAACTATCGATTTTAACATTGGCTTGTCATAGGCGCCCAACTAGTTCATTTGTTTACAATTCAGTACTAGTTAATGTCTAGTTTAGTTATTACTATATTTGAGAATAAGAGAGTATAAGAGAATGGACGTGGGCGACACATGTCGCTCTTCCGACACATGCCACTCTTCCACCACCAAGCAAATACTTGTCGGAAAGCAGCTCTAACAATCGTTGTTGCTTATTTCTCTGACGAACGTGTCGATCTGCAACCACTAAGTAAGTACCAATAAAGTACTGTAAAGCAGATCAGATAATCGTTTTTGCTGGCAGATATGCGAATGGGTTTGCAACGGTTACATTGCAACTAGTTTATGACTGGTTCAATACGCAACTAGATATGATTTTAGCTGCAGGGTATCCACTACCATACAAACTCACTCATAAAATTATTACCTACTTCAACGTAATTGCAATCGTGGGGGTAAGTGGTTATTTTTCAGCTTCTTTATGCTTGAGTGGAAAGCCCTTTTTTCCATTGACATGTACGTGTAAAAAAAATTCGAAGGGAGGCCAAATTATAAGCAGTTACTAGTTTTTAATTATGCTTACCCGTCAGGTTATTTGGTAATGGGAAATTTTGCTGTGTGCTTTAAGAAATTTATTAATTTCTTTTGATAACAATACACAAGAATAAGAAGAGAAGATCAAACAAATCATAAGAAATACTCAATAAGAAGCTCGCAAGTGATCATACTCCACTGCAAAAAGTCGAGACAAGGCTGTATACTCGGCTGTATCTCGGAGTCGGATTTTAATATGATTCGACTCTTACTACGACGGTAAAAAACATACATTTTTAAAATAATGTTTCTACTAAGAAATTGAATATAAAATATCGCTTTGTTAAAAAATTAAGAGTAGGTATTAAATAGCAGTAATTAAACAAATCGTTGCTGATCAGTCATAGTGAACGGACGCGTTTAGCACAGAGCGGATAGTTAAAATCTATTATGCAGTACCTATTACGCAATCGCAAAAAAAATCTGTACAAAGTCTGGAAGACCTACATCGTAGTATCTATTACGGGCTAATACAGACAACAAAAATAATAAATTCGTTGACGGGGATGCCTTCGCGTACCGATGGAGCGGGTTCCCCAATCGTCCTACTGTCGATCCCTTGGTCTTGGCCAAAGCCGACCACACCAAACATGGTGAAAATTTCTCCCCAGTACTCACAACAGGTGGTACGGTGAGGGGAAAACGTCAAGTCCGACAGTCAAAACGGAAGCACAATGAGCACCGGATAGCGCTCAGAGTTTTGACGAAGTTGAAGGCTGTTGAGGTTTCGGCTCTTACCGAAAAACAAAAAGAGTCACTTACCTGGGCTAAAAGCGTCATAGATACTTCTAAGGCCAATCAGCCGGCTGAAAGAGCCACAAATTCTGCTTTATTAACGGCTAATAAAGTCAAAAGAATCAGATCACCTAATGAACCCCTTCCTTCGAAAAAGGCAAGAACAACAGGACACTCACCAAACCCTTCAATGAGGTGGCGAAGGAGAGTCTAGTGATGGCTGTTATAGACAGAAGTAGTGAGGACGGATCCATCCTCAAGGACAAATGGAGCCATGTGCAATCCGCCATTATGGCTCATTACCTCGATGTCCGAAGAGAAATGCCGGGCAAACCAACAGTCAGAAACGATGCACGATGGTATCAGGGGATAGTAAGCTCTTATATTTCGCTGATCCCAGATCAGTTGATCTGTATAAGGCTGCTCTAGGTCGAGCGGGTGAGGTGTGGCCGCGTGCCCAGTTGGATGTTGTGGAAAAAAACAACATTCCTAGTCACCCGAGAGCCATCACCTGGGTTACAGAAGAGCCCTCCAGGCCGGATGACATATTAGAGATAATAAAAGACTCCAATCCTGGTCTGCCGACCCATAATTGGAGAATTAGCAAAGTGGGTGAGGTGGATGGTAAAAAGCGACAGGTCAATTTGATCCTTAACGCTGAATCCACCTCCCATATACAAAGTGGAAGTGCAACCCTGCAATATGGTTTCGAGACTATAGTCTTGAAGGTATACAAGCATGATATAGCTCCCACTGCGGAAGGCGAGTCGTCGAGCGTGGTTGATACAAGGCTTTCTGGAAGTGCGGGGGTCCACACGGCCATTATTTCTGGTGACTCTAACTCTAACAGAAGATCTGTAATGTCATTCTCTGAGGATGAAAACACTACTTCGGATACTGAGGGACTGAGGGAAGTCTCCGGACCCTTTGACGCATCTGGCGGGGACATGTACCCCGATGATACGGACGAAGAGTTCGATAACACCCTTGTCGGGGTGGATGTCAATCTGTCGATTACCAATGATGGTAAGAATTCTAGCAGCCTCAGTGGCTCTATTGCTGCGCCTGTTCACAGGTGCAGTAGATATCGTCCTGATACAGGAGCCCTACGTAGTGGGAGGAAGGGTGTGCGGTATTAGGACACCCAACTTCAAACTGCTTGTGGCCAACTGTGAAGGCACTCCAAGAACCTGCATTTTGGCCAGAAAAGATCTAAGGATTTTTCTCCTGACTAATTTAAGTGGTATGACCAAACAGCTGCTAGTCTGGAGATTGGTTATCGTCCTGATCCAGGAGCCCTATGTAGTAGGGCTCCTGGATCAGGACGATAAAGCTGAATGGCTTCGTCAATAAACAAAATATGCGTTATTGGTCAGACAGCAATCCACACGTACTCCATGAGTCATCATTGCATCCCGAAAAAATTACGGTTTGGTGCGGTTTATGGGCCGGCGGCGTCATTGGGCCGTACTTTTTCCGTGATGATCAAGACCGGCACGTTACTGTGAATGGGAATCGCTACCATTCAATGATAATCGAATATTTCTGGCCCCAATTGGATGATATGGACTTGGAGGACATGTGGTTCCAACAGGACGACGCCACAAGCCACACAGCGAATGCCACAATCAATTTATTGGAAACCAAGTTTGGAGAGCGTGTTATTTCACGAAATGGTCCAGTCGATTGGCCGCCTCGGTCGTGCGATTTGACGCCGTTAGACTATTTCCTGTGGGGCTACGTCATGTCTATGGTCTATGCCAACAAGCCAGCGACGATTGATGAACTTCGTACGAATGTCGAACGTGAAATTGCAGCAGTATCGGCCGATTTATGCTTGAAAACCGTCGAAAATTGAAGGCCAACATCGCCCTATATTCCTGCAGGAAGGCTGTAGGGTCGCGGTGGGGCCTCTCTCCCAAAATTGTCCATTGGATATATATAGCAGTGGTTCGTCCAATACTGTTATACGGTATTGCGGTATGGTAGACGGCAACTGACAAACTAACCATCACAAACATGCTATCAAGGGTTCAGAGAACTGCCTAACTGTGCATAAGCGGAGCGTTAAGGACTACAGCGACTGAGGCGGAAATAGAAACCATATCCACTTTTATACGGATGGTTCGAAGCTTGATGAAAAGGTTGGCTTTGGAGTACACTGTGAAGAACTTAATTTGGATATAGCTCACAGATTACTGGCGTTGTCATTTACTCGGACAGTCAGGCTGCCATCAATTCTCTGGAGGCCACATCCCTAAATTCACAAACAGCCCTCGACTGCCGCAGATCTCTTAACGAGATGGCTGAACAGTTTAATATACACCTCATATGGGTGCCTGGACATAGGGATATCCCGAGGAACTGCAAAGCCGATAAACTTGCTAGGAAAGGGACGAATTTACAAATTCTCGAAGAATTTGCCTAACAGATCTTTCCAGTACCAATATTTGTGCTATCGATACATTTGTATATCAAACATGTTTGTTTCGATGAAGGGCATTTTACCCGTGGTACCACTAGGGACCTAAACTGGTCTATGTGAGCTGAAGGAAAAAACGGCTGCCACCCTAACCTAAACCGTCGCTGTAGTCCTTAACGCTCCGCTTATGCACAGGCAGGCAGTTCTCTGAATCCTGGATAGCAGGTTTGTGTTGGTTAGTTTGTCAGTTGCAGTCCACCATACCACAATGCCGTATAACAGTATGGGACGAACCACTGATATATATATCCAATGGACAATTTTAGGAGAGAGGCCCCACGAGGATGTTTTCGAATTTGCCACTCACTGCGATTGCCAGGTCGTCCGCATATAGCACGACCTTGCAGACACAACATTCTAGATCTAGCAGGATTTTATTCACCGCTAGGTTCCAAATTAATGGAGACAGTACTCCTCCTTGTGGGGTCCCTCTGTTTACAAGCCTTGTTAGAGTTGTAGACCCAAGACATGCAGTTATGCGTCTTCTGTTGAGTAGTCTTTGAATTAGTCTAATCAAGCTAGAGTTCACCTTAAGATGTGAGAATGCCTCGATTACCGCATCTGGGTATATGTTGTTAAAAGCCCCTTCTATGTCAAGAAACGCCACCATGGTGAATTCTTTGAAATGTAGGGACGATTCGATAGTACACACAAGTTCGTGCAGGGCTGATTCTGTAGACTTTCCCTTATTGTAAGCATGTTGGTTCCCCGACAGGAGTTTTGTATCCAGGTTTTGCCAATATCTTCCCCGCTTTGGGTATAAATACCACTTTTGTATCTCTCCATCGATTCGGGATGTATGAAAGCCTAATACAGCCTACATAAATTTTCTACAGCCAGGGGATAATGTACTTTAACATTTTCTGCTGAAGTGATGTCGTCTGGTCCAGGTGACTTGAAGGGCTCAAAGCTGTTTATAGCCCAGCTTATTCTAGATCTCTCAGTCAACAAGCTAGCGACGCTCGCAGTCCACTCGCACACTTGTTGGTCCTGTTGATCCTCGGGCTCTGTTGATGAGTTCCCCGGGAAATGTGTGTCGAGTAGTAAGTACACTTAGCGATTGCTCGCTGTTTTTTGTCCAGTTGTTTGCCTCATCCTGCAAATACCACACTGTACAAGGAGAAGTGTATAGTACCTTCCTCAGCCTTGCGCCGTCGGAGACCTTTTCTACTTCGCCACAGAAGGAATACCAAGAGCGTCTTTGCGCCTTCCTAAGCTCCTTCTTAGAAATCTTGAGTTGCCCTTTATATGCATCCCAATCATTAAAGGCTCCAGTAGATTTCTCCTTGTTGAATAGCTTGTTGCAGGTCTTTTTCCTTGCCGTGAGCAAGGAAAAAGATGTGGTGATATGCTTGACCAGATTATCCAGACCGGCTTTGTCATTCGGCTCATAAAAAAGTTTAGAGTTGAGGACCTTTTTAAAATTCTTCTCATACAGGTGCCACTTTGTCTTCCTCACATTTCTGTGGACAGCAGGTTTAGGCGCTTTTTCGGCGAGTTTGAACTCTATATAATGGTGATCTGAGAATGAGTGGTCGTCCAGTACATTCCACCTAATAATTTTGTCTGACACCCGGTCAGTAGCAAACGTTACGTCTAGTACTTCTTGTCTGTCTTTAATTGTAAAGGTCGGTTTATTGCCAATGTTACAAATAGTTAGGTTGGTAGTTGCTGATCATTCGCTGTGACTCGTTGCTGATACTCAATAGCAAAAATCTGTACAAAGTCCGTAAGGCCTACATCGTAGTACCTATTACGGTCTAATACAGACAAAATAAAAATAAATTCTCTTGACGATGCCTTCGTGTTCCGATGGAGCGCGGTTCCCCAATCGTCCGACTGTCCGTCCGTTGGTCTTGGCCAAAGCCGACCACACCAAAAATGGTGAAAATCTCCCCCAAGTACTCACAACAGGTGGTGCGGTGAGGGGTAAACGTCATGTCCGACCGTCAAAACGGAAGCACAATGAGCATCGTGTAGCGCTCAGAGTTTTGACGAAGTTGGAGGCTGTTGAGGTTTCGGCTCTTACCGAAAAACAAAAAGAGTCACTTACCTGGGCTAAAGGCGTCATAGATGCTTCTAAGGCCAATGAGTCGGCTGAAAGAGCCACAAATTCAGCTGTGTTAACGGCTAATAAAGTAAAACGAATCAGATCTCCTGATGAACCCCTGCCTTCGAAAAAGGCAAGAGGCCCTAATGAAACCATCAATAGGACACTCACCAAGCCCTTCAATGAAGTGGCGAAGGAGAGTCTAGTGATGGCTGTTATAGACAGAAGTAGTGAGGATGGATCCATCCTCAAGGACAAATGGAGTCATGTACAATCAGCCATTATGGCTCACTACCTCGATGTCCGTAGAGAAATGCCGGGCAAACCACCAATCTGCAACGATGCAGGATGGCATCAGGGGAGAGTAAAGCTCTTATATTTCGGTGATGCCAGATCAGTAGACCTGTATAAGGCTGCTCTGAGTCGAGCGGGTGAGGTGTGGCCGGGTGCCCAGTTGGATGTTGTCGAAAAAAACAACATCCCTAGTCACCCTAGAGCCATCACCTGGGTTACAGAAGAACCCTCCAACCCGGCTGACATCTTAGAAATAATAAAAGATTCCAATCCTGGTCTGCCGGCCCATAATTGGAGAATCAGCAAGGTGGGTGAGGCGGATGGTAAAAAGCGGCAGGTCAATCTTATCCTAAACGCTGAATCCACCTCCCATATACAAGGTGCGAGTGCAACCCTACAATATGGCTTCGAGACTATAGTCTTGAAGATATACAAGCAGGATATAGCTCCCACTGCAGAAGGTGAGTCGTCCACCGTGGCACTTCCTGGAAGTGCGGAGGTACCCACGCCTATTATTTCTGGTGACTCCAACTCTAACAGAAGATCTGTAACGTCCTTCTCTGAGGACAAAAGCTCTACTTCGGACACAGAGGGGCTGAGGGGAGTCTCCGGACTCTTTGACGCATCTGGCGGGGACATGCTTCTCGACGATACGGACGAAGAGTTCGATAACACCCTTGTCGGGGTGGATGTTAATCTGTCAATTACCAATGATGGTAAGAATTCTACAGATTAACCTCCATCACGCTAAAGCAGCCTCAGCGGCTCTATTGCTGCGCCTGTCCACAGGCGCAGTAGACATCGTCCTGATACAGGAGCCCTACGTAGTGGGAGGAAGGGAGTGCGGTATTAGGACACCCAACTTTAAACTGCTTGTGGCCAACTATGAAGGCACTCCAAGAACCTGCATTTTGGCCAGGAAAGATCTAAGTATCTTTCTCCTGACTAACTTAAGTAGTAAAGACCAAACAGCTGCTAGCCTGGAGATCGGTAATCGCATATATTGGGTGGTCTCCAGCTACTTGCCTTATGAATCTGTAGTACCGACTGCTCTATTCAGGGAAGTAGTGGAAGAAGCAACGTCTGACGAGATCGAGCTGATTATTGGCGCAGACACGAACGCTCATCATACTATCTGGGGTAGTACGGATATAAACAATAGGGGTGATTCGCTTCTTGACTTTATTCTAACTACCAACCTTAGTATTTGTAACATAGGTAATAAACCGACCTTTACAATTAAAGACAGACAGGAGGTACTCGACGTAACGTTTGCTACTGACCGGCTGTCAGACAAAATTATTGGGTGGAATGCACTGGACGACCACTCATTCTCAGATCACCATTATATTGAGTTCAAACTCGCGGAAAAATCGCCTAAACCTGCCGTCCACAGAAATGTAAGGAAGACAAAGTGGCACCTGTATGAGAAGAATTTCAAGAAAGTCCTCAACTCTAAACTTCTGTACGAACCGAATGACAAAGCCGGTCTGGATAATCTGGTCGATCATATCACCACATCATTCAATAGTTCCCTTGAAGAAGCCTGTCCGAAAACAAGGTACAAGGGTAAAACTAAACCCCAATGGTGGACTTCTGAGCTAACGGCTATGAAAAAGACCTGCAACAAGCTATTCAATAAGGCTAAATCTACTGGGGTCGCTAATGATTGGGATGCCTATAAAGAGCAACTCAAGATCTATAAGAAGGAGCTTAGAAAGGCGCAAAGGCGCTCTTGGTATACCTTCTGTGGTGATGTGGAAAAGGTCTCCGACGCCGCTAGGCTGAGGAAGATATTATCTGCTTCACCCTGTACAGTGGGATATTTACAGGATGAGGCAAATAACTGGACCAAAAACAGCGAGCAGTCGCTCAATGTACTGCTCGACACACATTTCCCGGGCAACTCTGTAACAGAACCCGAGGATCAGCAGGACCAACAAGAGTGCGAGTGGACTGCGAGCGTCGCTAGCTTCTTGACTGAGAGATCCAGAATAAGCTGGGCTATTAACAGCTTTGAGCCCTTCAAGTCACCTGGACCAGATGGCATCACTCCAGCGGAAATGCAGAAAATGTTAAAGTACATTATCCCCTGGCTGGAGAAAATTTATGTAGGCTGTATCAGGCTTTCATACGTCCCTAATTCGGTGGAGGGATACCAAAGTGGTATTCATACCTAAAGCGGGAAAGATATCACACACTAGGCCAAAAGACTTCAGACCAATTAGCCTATCCTCCTTCCTATTGAAAGGTCTGGAAAGACTTTTAGATCATTTCATTAGGGAAAACCTGGATACAAAACTCCTGTCGGGGAACCAACATGCCTACAATAAGGGCAAGTCTACAGAATCAGCCCTGCACGAACTTGTGAGCACTATCGAATCGTCCCTGCATTTTAAGGAATTCACAATGGTGGCATTTCTTGACATAGAAGGGGCTTTTAACAACATTCACTCAGATGCGGTAATTGCGGCACTCTCACATCTAAAAGTTAACAATAGTTTGATTAGACTAATTCAAAGTCTGCTCACCAGAAGACGCATAACAGCATGTCTAGGGTCCACAACTCTAACAAGGTATGTAAACAGAGGGACCCCGCAAGGAGGAGTACTGTCTCCACTAATTTGGAACCTAGCGGTGAATGAAATCCTGCTAGATCTAGAACGTTGTGGCTGCAAGGTCGTGGCATATGCGGACGACGTGGCAATCGCAGTGAGTGGCAAATTCGTAAACGTCCTCAGAGACATCCTACAGGTGGCTCTGAACAAGTTGGTTAGATGGGCCAGAAGCAGCGGTTTGGGCGTTAACCCCAACAAGACAGAATTGGTTCTCTTTACTAGGATGAATAATGTCCCACATGTGGACCCTCCACCTCGGATAAATGGAACAGATCTAGTCTTTTCTGAAAGTGCAAAATTTTTAGGAATAATTCTAGATAGGAAAATGTTATTTAGACTTAACGTATTGGAACGTGTAAGGAAGGCCAACGTCGCCTTATATTCCTGCAAAAGGGCTGTAGGGTCGCGGTGGGGACTCTCTCCTAAAATCGTCCACTGGATATATATAGCAGTAGTTCGTCCAATACTGTTATACGGTATTGTGGTATGGTGGACGGCAACTGACAAACTAACCATTACCAACCTACTAACAAAGGTTCAGAGAACTGCCTGCCTGAGCATAAGCGGAGCCTTAAGGACTACAGCGACCGAGTCTCTACAAGCCCTACTCCATATACTGCCGATTAATATTGTGGCGAGAGAAGTTGCAACCAAAGCGGCAATAAGATTAAACTGCCTATCAATGTGGAGGTACAAGAACTATGGTCACATGAGGATATCAAAGTGTAGTGCTATGGTAACAGACCGAGTGGACTATATACCAACTGTGTACACCTTCGAGAGAAATTACATCACTATGATTCCCGCCAGAGACGAATGGGTCGGCAGAATACCAGGTAATAGAAACCATCTCCACTTTTACACGGATGGTTCGAAGCTTGATGAAAAGGTTGGCTTCGGAGTACACTGTGAAGAACTTTGTCTGGATATAGCTCACAGACTACCAGATACCTGCAGTGTCTATCAAGCCGAAATAATGACAATATGGGAAGTCGCCAAGTGGCTGAGTCGCAACATAGTAACCAACACTGGCGTTGTCATTTACTCGGACAGCCAGGCTGCCATCAATTCTCTGGAGGCAACATCCCTAAATTCACAAACAGCCCTCGACTGCCGCAGATCTCTTAACGAGATGGCTGAGCAGTTTAATATACACCTCATATGGGTGCCTGGGCATAGGGATATCCCGGGGAACTGCAAAGCCGATGAACTTGCTAGGAAAGGGACGACATTACAAATTCTCGAAGAATTTGCATATATTGGTGCGCCACTATCCACGTGCAAGCTTTTGGCTTAGGCAAGAGGCAATCAGGCAGTCCAACGAAAGATGGACAGAAATCGGCACCTGCAGGGTAGCTAGACAAATCTGGCCAAGGTATGACCTGAGAAGGTCAAAATATCTTCTCGCACTAGAGAGGAAACGATTGTCTACGTTAGTACAGGTTCTGACGGGACACTGCTTGATCGGCGAACACGCCAAAAGATTGGGTATTGACTCCAATGACTTCTGCCGAAGCTGTGGAGATGAGGAAGAAGTGGAGAGCATTGAGCACTTGCTTTGCGACTGTCCCGCTTTGAGTAAACGACGACTGGACATACTGGGGTCGGCCTTTTTAGGCAGCCTAACAGATCTTTCTAGTACTGATATTCGTACTATCGATAAATTTATATATCAAACAGGTTGGTTTCGATGAGGGGCATTTCAGCCCGTGGTAAAACTAGGGACCTAAACTGGTCTATGTGAGCTTGTAAAAAAATACGGCTGCCACCCTAACCTAAACCTAACCTAGGTTGGTAGTGAGAATAAAGTCAAGAAGCGAATCACCCCTATTGTTTATATCCGTACTACCCCAGATAGTATGATGAGCGTTCGTGTCTGCGCCAATAATCAGCTCGAGCTCGTCAGACGTTGCTTCTTCTACTACTTCCCTGCAGAGAGCTGTCGGTATTGCAGCTTCATAAGGAAAGTAACTGGAGACCATCCAGTATATGCGATTACCAATCTCCAGACTGTTTGGTCTTTACCACTTAAATTAGTCAGGAGAAAAATACTTAGATCTTTTCTGGCCAAAATGAAGGTTCTTGGAGTGCCTTCACAGTTGGCCACAAGCAGTTTGAAGTTTGGTGTCTTGATACCGCACACCCGTCCTCCTACTACATAGGGCTCCTGGATCAGGACGCTGTCTACTGCACCTGTGGACAGGCGCAGCAATAGAGCCGCTGAGGCTGCTTTAGCGTAATGGAGGTTAATCCGTAGAAATCTTACCATCATTGGTAATCGACAGATTGACATCCACCCCGACAAGGGTGTTATCGAACTCTTCGTCCGTATCATCCGGGAGCATGTCCCCGCCAGATGCGTCAAAGAGTCCGGAGACTTCCCTCAGCCCCTCAGTATCAGAAGTAATGTTTTCATCCTCAAATAATGGCGTTACAGATCTCCTGTTAGAGTAAGAGTCACCAGAAATACTGGTCGTGTGAGCCTCCGCACTTCCAGAAAGCCTTGTATCAACAACGGTCGACGACTCGCCTTCCGCAGTGGGAGCTAAATGCTGCTTGTATACCTTCAAGACTATAGTATCGAAACCATATTGCGGGGTTGCACTTGCATTTTGTATATGGGAGGTGGATTCAGCGTTAAGGATCAAATTGACCTGTCGGTTTTTACCATCCGCCCCACCCACCTTGCTAATTCTTCAACTATGGGTCGGCAGACCAGGATTGGAATCTTTTATTATCTCTAATATGTCATCCGAGCTGGAGGGCTCTTCTGTAACCCAGGTGATGGCTCTAGGGTGACTATAGATGTTGTTTTTTCCACAACATCCAACTGGGCACCCGGCCACACCTCACCCACTCGACTCAGAGCAGCCTTATACAGATCTGGCATTACCGAAATATAAGAGCTTAACTCTCCCCTGATGCCATCCTGCATCGTTGCAGACTGGTGGTTTGCCCAGCATTTCTCTTCGGACATCGAGGTAATGAGCCATAATGGCGGATTGCACATGGCTCCATTTGTCCTTGAGGGACGATCCATCCTCACTACTTCTGTCTATAACAGCCATCACTAGACTCTCCTTCGCCACTTCATTGAAGGGCTTGGTGAGTGTCCTCTTGATGGTGACATTAGGGCCTCTTGCCTTTTTCGAAGGTAGGGGTTCATCAGGTGATCTGATTCTTTTGACACAGTTGAATTTGTGGCTCTTTCAGCCGGCTGATTGCCCTTAGAAGCATCTATGGCACCTTTAGCCCAGGTAAGTGACTCTCTTTGTTTTTCGGTAAGAGCCGAAACCTCAACAGCCTCCAACTTCGTCAAAACTCTGAGCGCTATCCGGTGCTTATTGTGCTTCCGTTATGACGGTCGGACACGACGTTTTCCCCTCGCCGTACCACCTGTTGTGAGTACTGGGGGGGGGGGGGAATTTTCACCATGTTTGGTGTGGTCGGTTTTGGCCAAAACCAACGGACGGACAGTAGGATGATTGGGGAACCCCGCTCCATCGGAACGCGAAGGCATCCCCGTCAACGAATTTATTAATTTTTTTGTCTGTATTAGCCCGTAATAGGTACTACGATGTAGGCCTTCCAGACTCTGTACAGATTTTTTTGCGATTGCGTAATAGGTACTACGTAATAGATTTTAACTATCCGCTCTGTGCTAAACACGTCCGTTCACTACAACTGATCAGAAACGAGCCACCTGTAGAATGTCTCCGAGGACGTTTTCGCATTTACCACTCACTGCGATTGCCACGTAGTCCGCATATGCCACGACCGTGCAGCCACAACGTTCTAGATCTAGCAGGATTTCATTCACCGCTAGGTTCCAAATTAGTGGAGACAGTACTCCTCCTTGTGGGGTCCCTCTGTTTACAAACCTTTTTAGAGTTGTGGACCCAAGACATGCTGTTATGCGTCTTCTGTTGAGCGGACTTTGAATTAGTCTAATCAAACTAGAGTTAACTTTTAGATGTGACAGTGCTGCAATTACTGCATCTGAGTGAATGTTGTTAAAAGCCCCTTCTATGTCAAGAAATGCCACCATGGTGAATTCCTTGAAATGCAGGGACGATTCGTTCTAGTTCGTTCTAGTTCGCAGGGCTGATTCTGTAGAATTCCCCTTATTGTAAGCATGTTGGTTCACCGACAGGAGTTTTGTATCCAGGTTTTCCCTAATGAAATAATCTAAAAGTCTTTCCAAACCTTTTAATAGGAAGGAGGATAGGCTAATTGGTCTGAAGTCTTTTGGCCTAGTGTGTGATATCTTCCCCGCTTTAGGTATGAATACCACTTTGGTATCCCTCCATCGATTCCGGATGTATGAAAGCCTGATACTTTATAGGCATCCCAAACATTAGCGACCCCAGTAGCCTTGTTGAATAACTTGTTGCAGGTCTTTTTCATAGCCGTTAGCTCAGGAGTCCACCATTGGGGTTTTGTTTTACCCTTGAACCTTGTTTTTGGACAGGCTTCTTCAAGGGAACTATTGAATGATGTGGTGATATGCTCTACCAGATTATCCAGACCGGCTTTGTCATTCTGTTCGTACAGAGGTTTGGAGTTGAGGAATTTCTTGAAATTCTTCTCATACAGGTGACACTTTGTCTTCCCCACATTTCGGTGGACGGCAAGTTCAGGCACTTTTTCAGCGAGTTTGAACTCAATATCTGAGAATAAGTGGTCGTCCAGAATGTACTGGATGTACCCAATAATTTTGTCTGACAGCCGGTCAGTAGCAAACGTTACGTCTAGTACTTCTTGTATGTGTGATGTAAAGTTCGTCTTATTACCTATGTTACAAATACTTAGGTTGGTAGTTAGAATAAAGTCAAGAAGCGAATCACCCCCAGATGTTTGGTCTTTACCACTTAAATTAGCCAGGAGAAAGATGCTTTGATCTTTCCCGGCCAAAATGCAGGTTCTTGGAGCGACTTCACAGTTGGCCACAAGCAGTTTAAAGTTGGGTGTCCTGATACCGCACACCCTTCCTGCGTAGGGCTCCTGTACCAGGACGATGTCTACTGCACCTGTGGACAGGCGCAGCAATAGAGCCGCTGAGGCTGCTTTAGCGTGATGGAGGTTAATCTGTAGAATTCTTACCATCATTGGTAATTGACAGATTAACATCCACCCCGACAAGGGTGTTATCGTCCGTATCATCGAGTAGCGTGTCCCCGCCAGATGCGTCAAAGAGTCCGGAGACTCCCCTCAGCCCCTCTGTGTCAGAAGTATAGCTTTCGTTCTCAGAGAAAGACGTTACAGATCTTCTGTTAGAGTTGGAGTCACCAGAAAAAGGGCACTTCCAGAAAGCCGTGTATCAACCACGGTGTACGACTCACCTTCCGCAGTGGGAGCTATATCCTGCTAGTATACCTTCAAGACTATAGTCTCGAAGCCATATTGTAGGATCGTACTTGCACGTTGTATATGGGAGGTGGATTCAGCGTTAAGGATCAAATTGACCTGCGGCTTTTTAACATCCGCCTCACCCACCTTGCTGATTCTCCAATTATGGGCCGGCAGAGCAGGATTGGAATCTTTTATTATTTATAATATGTCAGCCGGGTTGAAGGGCTCTTCTGTAACCCAGGTGATGGTTCTAGGGTGACTAGGGATGTAGTTTTTTCGACAACATCCAACTGGACACCCGGCCACACCTCACCCGCTCGACTCAGAGCAGCCTTATACAGGTCTACTGATCTGGCATCCCCTGATGCCAGGCTGCATCGTTGCAGATTGGTGGTTTGCCCAGCATTTCTCTTCGGATATCGAGGTAATGAGCCATAATTGCGGATTGCACATGGCTCCATTTGTCCTTGAGGATGGATCCATCCTCACTACTTCTGTCTATAACGGCCATCACTAGACTCTCCTTCGCCACTTCATTGAAGGGCTTGGTGAGTGTCCTGACTCTCACTCTTTTTGTTTTTCGGTAAGAGCCGAAACCTCAACAGCCTCCAACTTCATCAAAACTCTGAGCGCTATCCGGTGCTCATTGTGCTTCCGTTTTGACGGTCGGAAATGACGTTTTTCCCTCACCGTACCACCTGTTGTGAGTACTGGGGGGAAATTTTCACCATGTTTGTGGTCGGTTTTGGCCAAGCCCAACGGACGGACAGTAGGACGATTGGGGAACCCCGCTCCATCGAAATGCGAAGGCATCCCCCTCAACGAATTTATTAATTTTTTGTCTGTATTAGCCCGTAATAGGTACTACGATGTAGGCCTTCCAGACTTTGTACAGATTTTTTTGCAATTGCGTAATAGGTACTGTCTAATATGTTTTAACTATCCGTTCTGTGCTAAACACGTCCGTTCACTACGACTGATCAGCAACGACTCCACAGAGGGTTATAAGATTGTTTTATCTTTAAAAAATACTACAGGTAGACACACCTTAAAATATACCGTTCGATTTAGTGTAACTAGCTGCACGTCTGTCTGTCGATCTTAAGTTGTTCGTTAAGTACAGGTCGAAAATTCATTCCGATCCTGCTGAAATTCGGCAACAAGAACTCATTCACACCAGGGACGAAGCCTATTGAAATTGGCCAAAATGGGTTCAGATCGATATTGCCCACAGATATAAATTTTCCTTTAGATTTGGCCTTGTAGCGCTATGGAAGCTTAGTATGGTAGAGTTTATTTATCCAAGAATTCATATTGTCGAATTTTAACAAATTCTGTTTAGATTTAGATTTATAAGGTAATTAAATCATATTTTTATTTAATATATCGTCGGCTTAATGCTATTTTGTTCCATACGCCATTTTGTATGAACGGAGAAAAACGCAATTTATTGTTTGAGTAAAAACGGGACTCAAGAGTTACACACTTTTTGTACCACAGTGTTCCCCACATTGTTTATATGATTCTCATGCATTTCTATGCCATTACATTAAAAAATAAGCAATTTATAACAATTTGTGTACATGGCATTTTGGTCCATATCCACTTTTGTTTTAATATTTTTTCGTATTTGTACTACATGGACCACAAAGAGGATCGGTATTGGAGGAGAGTAATTTACATATTGTGATCGAAAGAGCGTAAAACAGTGAGTCAAAAATATAGGGCGATAGAAAATTGGAGACATAGAACAAAAATATCAAAATTATTTTCCGTAAATCAGAGTTAAAAAGATTTACCCTACGAATATCTCGAAAACTAGACGAGATAGGAAAAAAATTATTGCAGATTCTGAAAGAGGATGCTTGAAACTCATATTATCAACTCCTAACTCAAAAAACACAAAAATGGCGTATGGACCAAAATAACATTAAGCCGACGATATATGTACGGTATCGTTGGCTTCGCATGTCCTTGGCCTTTCCTTATTAGTTTTTTACTCGCTCAGGAATAGCGTATAGGCTTGCAAAAATTCTTATTATGCTAGCATCACATTCATCTTGCAATTATTTATCACATATATATCATCAGAGCTTGCCTAAAACTGTCGATAGTTTGGTTGACTTTATAGATATTTTGGACATACAAAAATATTTGGATTAAAACTTCTTATATTACACATAAATGGTATATCTTGCACAATCCACGTCGGAGTCGACCATAATTTTTCGACTCCGGACTCCGACTCCATAGCCCTGGCAAATGGAACAAAAAATTAAGTTAAATGCAACTAACTCGCATTAATTATATTACATATTATTAAATAGTACAATTCATATTTATTAAATAACTAGCTGGACCCGGTCCACTTCGTTGCCCCAGATTGAGATTTCCGATCCCGTCCATTGTTGAACCAATCACGAATCCTGCCACCAAATACATATACATAAAACAACACACTCTTGCTAATTACTCTTAATTTCAAAATCTGGCTTACATGGGCTGGGCCACGCCCATTAGGCTGTTCCGCCCATTTTGAACTAATCATGTAGACTGCCACCAGATACATATAAACAGAATTACAGTACTATCGCTACTAAATTGTGCAATATAGCTCAAATTTGGGTTATATGGGCGGGCCACGCCCGTTGGTCTGATCCCGCTAATTTTTAGACCAATCACGTAGGCTTCCCCACACACATACACAAAATTACAGCATTCTCGCAAACAGATTGTGGAAGATACCTCAATTTGAAAAGGTTGCTTATATAGGCGAGGCCACGCCCATTGATACATATGCACAAAACTACAGCAGTCTCGCTAACAAACTGTGCCCGATATCTTAATTTCCAGATTTAACTTATATGGGCGGGGCTACGCCCATTAGTCCCATCCCGCCCAATTACGCGGACTGCTACCAGATACATATTCGCAAATTTTCAGCACTCACTCTCACAAATTGTGTAAGATATCTTAATTTCAATATTTGGCTTACATGGGCGGGGACACGCCCTTTGGTCCGATCCCGGCTACGTAGAATACTACAGATACATATGTACAAAATTACAGCACTCTCGCTAACAAAACTTTCAAGATATCTCAATTTCAAAATTTAACTTATGTGGGCGTGGCCACTCCCATTGCTCCGATCCCGCCCATTTTTTTTCAGGTGGACTACCACCAGATACATATACACAGAATTACAACACTCTCTCTAACATATTGTGAAAAATATCTAAATTTTAAAATGTTGCTTATATGGGCGGTGCCACGCCCATTGGTCCGTTTCCGCCCATTTTCGGGCCAATCACGTAGATTGCCAACTGATACATATGTACAACATTTCAGCTACATATGCACAAAATTACAGCATTCTCGCTAAAAAATTTTGCAAGATATATCAATTTCAAAATTTTGCTTAAATGGGCGGTGCCACGCCCATTGGTCCGATTCCGCCTGTTTTTGGGCCAATCACGTAGACTGCATCCAGGTATATACATACAAAAATCCAGCTCTCTCGCTAACAAATTGTGCAAGATATCTCAAATTCAAAATTTGGCTTGTATGGGCTGGGCCAAGCCCATTGGACCGATTCCGCCCATTTTTAGAGCAATCACGTAGACAGATATATATATACAAAATTGCAGTTCTCTCGCTAACAAATTGTGCAAGATATCTGAAAATCCAAATTTGGCTTTCGACCAATCACGTAGATCGCTAATAGATATACATATATACACAAAATTGCAGCTCCCTCGCTAATAAATTGTGCCAGATATCTCAATTTGGCTTATATGGGTGGTGCCACGCCCATTGGTCTGATCCCGCCCATTTTTTGACCAATCACGTAGACTGCCACCAGATACATATACACAAAATTTCAGCACTCTCGCTAACAAATTGTGCAAGATATATCATTTTTAAAATTTGGCTTATATGGGCGGTGCCACGCCTATCGGTCCGATCCCGCCCATTTTTGGACCAATCACTTAGACTGCCGCCAGATACATATGTACAAAATTACAGTACTCACGCTAACAAATTCTGCAAGATATCTCAATTTTAAAATTTGTCTTATGTGGGCGGGGCCACGCCCACTTGATATATCGAAAATTCAAGTACCCTATTTTCACCACGCCCCACACATATACATTCTGTGAAAATTTCAAGAAGATCGGTCCAGCCGTTTAGACGTCTATACGGTACAAACAAACCAACAAACCAACAAACAAACAAACAAACAAACACACATTCTTCTTTATATATATAGATTATTTCATTGAATATTGTTTGAATATAAATTTTTTCCCACATTTTTCGAACATTTTCTAAAATTTTTGAACAAATTTAAGAAATCAAAAAAATTAAACTATGTCAAACGAAATTTTTTTTCAAATTATGTGGAGAATTATCGGGTTTATTAGTGGAAAAGTGCTCACATAAACACCGGAAGAAGAACTAACTGAAAGTTTAAATCAATATTGTTTTAATTGAATTTTTTTTCGATTCATAATTTTTAGATGTTTTAATCAAAAATATTTAAACAAATTTAAAATTTGCTGTGTTTCAATATTAAAAATTGCAATAACCCGGCTCGGGTTACCAAGAACAAACCAGTCAGTTCGAATAAAAACAATTTTGGCACGAGATATTTATTTTTTTTGGTGGGGTTGCGATCTTTAAAACATTGCTCGTGTAATTTTTAATCTCGTCTTAACGTGAAAATATTCAGTTGTAAATTCAATTAAAATTTTAATGTAATACACTGTGCCCTCAATTTGAACCAAATTTAATCGTGAAATTAATTAATATTGATTTAATGAAATAAAGTTAATTTTCTGATTTTCTTGGTGGTTTTGTGCATCTTTAAAAAATTGCTCGTGTAATTTTTAATCTCGTCTCAATGTGAAAATATTCAGTTGGAAATTCAATTAAAATTTTAATTTGATACAATTTGCATCAAATTTAATCATGAAATTAATTAATATTGATTTAATGAATTTAATTTCTCAAATTCTGCGTTGATATAAAGTTTGAATTCGGCAAATATCGGGTTAGTTAACTGCGCGCTCAGTCTTAAAGCAAAATTTATGAAAAATCTGAAATTGAATAGCAAATTTATTGAATCTAATTAAATTTATTTCAAAACAATATTTAAAAATTCAAGATTGATATCAAATTGAATTCACTTCCTTCTCAATCTCCAACCAAGTTAGCTGCAAATTCTATTACGAATTGACTTTAATCAGTTGTTTATAAATTTTTGGATCCAAACTGATTTTAAATTCGAAGAGTATTGAAATTCACCTATTTTGTTGGAAATTTCAAAAACATAATTTATATTTAAGTTCAAAAACTTTTGCATTTAATCAATCCTTTCTGAAATTAAATTGAAATTACGTTACTTTGCTTCAATAACCGATTTAAAAATAATAATATAAATATAAATTTAATCGGGTATTAGATTAAAAAATCTTATCTGATCTGATATTTGCTCATCAATGAACCTTTCGACTTCTATAAATATCGAACTGAATCAGCTGGTTCTGAAATTTTAAAATTGAATATTATCTGAATTGAACTGCCTATTTATCAATTTGTCAATAAAATTGAATATTATCTAAATTGAACTGCCTGTTTATCAATTTGTCAATAAAATTGAATATTGTCTAAATTCAGCTGCATGTTCATCAATTTGCCAATAACATTTAATAAATCTAAATTGATCTGCCTGTTTCTCAATTTGTCAATAAAGTTGAAATAAATTACATTGAAAATATAATCTAAACTAAACTCTGCCTCAAAAGTATTATTAATGAAAATAGAATGGAATTATGTTATATTTCAACAATATTGAAAACTAAAAAATTAATTTTATCGTCTGGGTTGAAATTCACTTTAAACTCAATTAAACTTTACTCACATTGCTTCATACCTTTCAATTGAAATTTATTTTAATTTCACCCGCCAATTTTGCGTCTCAATAAATCACTTTTAATAGAAATGATTTCAACGCATCTTCAAATTTCAGGTAATCAATTTTAAAAAATTGATTCACTTTGAGATTTATGCATCAAATTTTCCATATAAATATTCAACTTTGAATAGAAAATTACTTTTGGTGTTTTTATCGAAAATTTAAGCAAAACTTATTCTTTAAAAGCCATGTTTGAGACAAATCTCCTCATGGGCTAATTATACCCTACACCACACTGTGGTACAGGGTATTATAACTTTGTGCATTTGTTTGTAACACCCAAAAGGAGAAGAAATAGACCATCGTTTATTATAGACCATCGTTTATTATACCGATCGACTTAGAATCACTTTCTGAGTCGATTTAGCTATGTCCGTCTGTCCGTCTGTCTGTCTGTCCGTCTGTCTGTCTGTCCGTCTGTCTGTCTGTCCGTCCGTCTGTCTGTCTGTGCATGTATTCATGTAATCAATGTACAGGTCGCAATTATGGTCCGATCTCGACGAAACTTTACACATATCTTTTTTTTGGCCCAAGGACGATCCCTATTGAATTTGGTTAAAATCGGTTCAGATTTAGATATAGCCCCCATATATATGTTAGCCCCGATTTGACATGTAAGCGCTGTAAAAACTTTATTTTATATCCCATCAGTATGAAATTCGGCAGGAAAAGGTTTCTTATTACATGAATGAACTCTGTTAAATTTGGAAGAAATCGGTTCAGATTTAGATATAGCCCCCATATATACATTAACTCCGATTTGACATATAAGCGCTGTAAAAATGTTATTTTATATTCGATCAGTGCGAAATTCGGCAAAGAGGGGTTTCTTATTACATGAAGGAATACTGCTAAATTCGGAGAAAATCGGTTCAGATTCAGATATAGCCCCCATATATATGTTACCCCCGATTTGACATGTAAGTGCTGTAAAAACTGTATTTTATATCCGATCAGTGCAAAATTTGGCAGAAAGAGGTTTCTTATTATATGAATGAACACTGTTAAATTTGGAAGAAATCGGTTCAGATTTAGATATAGCCCCCATATATACGTTACCCCCGATTTGACATGTAGGCGCTGTAGAGACTGTATTTTATATCCGATCAGTATGACATTCGGCAGAAAGAGGTTTCTTATTATATGAATGAACACTGTTAAATTTGGAAGAAATCGGTTCAGATTTAGATATAGCCCCCATATATACGTTACCCCCGATTTGACATGTAGGCGCTGTAGAGACTGTATTTTATATGCGATCAGTACGAAATTCGACAGAAGGAGGTCTTTTTACATGAATGAGTATTCAGGGAAGATCGGTTCAGATTTATATTGATTGTTCCTCCTGATTTGGTATCAAACCGCTATAGAAGTTGTATTTTACTTCCGATCATTAAAAATTTCCAGAAAGATGTTTCTCAATTTAGGAACGAATATTGCTTAATTTAGCGATTATCGTTTCAGAATTAGATAATATGTTTCTACCCATTTACCAATTATTCCAAATTATTATGGCAATGACCCTTATCGCATTGTTAGGGAGGTGTAGGGTATTATATAGTCGGCCCCGCCCGACTTTCTGCCTTTCCTTACTGGTTTTTCTTCGATACTTAACATTTAATTTCGAACACAATTGCTGTGCAAACGGAATTTATATCTTATTTATATTAAATAAATTTCATCTCTTTCTTACACGCTACCAATACGAATTGGAGCTATCATTCGTTACATATAACCACTTTTTTACACAGCTGGAGTGTTTTGTCCTAATAGGGGGACAGATTAAAATGTTACTCTTAAAAAAGTAAGAAGTGGGCACACGTGTTGAAATTTGGTTTCAAAAGAACCAGATGTAGAGGAACTCAAGTCTCAAACAAACGAATTTCAAATATTTTCCGTAAAATTAATTTTCATCCTTCATGATGGGCGTAGATCCTCCTTCGGAAGCCTCCAAGGCATCCACCAGCAAATCAAGCACCGTGGGTGGCAAAGCGGCCGCAGGTGACAAATCTTCCAGTAGCACTATACATACACATCTCGACAGAAAATTACAGCTTCTTGTTCGAATGCGACCACTTGGTCATGTTTTGTACACAATTCGAGCAATGTGACATTTCTGACCAACTAATACAGTTTTGGAAATAAAATTGGAAGATTTAGAAAGTCGTTAGTCAGAACTATAGGCCACATATGAAACGTTAATGCTTTCCCCAAAAACCACAAATACAAAAGATTTTCGAGAAAACGGTAAAATTACAGCCGGTTCAGCTAAATGTACCAAAACGCAGACGTGCGATAGCTACCCAAGCAATAATTTTCTTCTTCTTATTCTCACCCAAGCGATCATGTTTTTAATTTGGTTCATTGTCACTTATCGTTTGGGTAAGAAAGCTCTTTTCTTCATCGTCTTCCTGTCAAAGACCAATATTACCTTCATGTTGTTATTGACATTTCTTAAAGCTTTTTCCACACGAAAATATCAGAACGGGGGCAACCCTATCTAACAGCTGTAAAAGTTGCAACAGCTGTTTCTAGACGATGAGAAATAATTAAAAAACCGAAAACAAACACAATTGTTTGTTTGATAGATCATTTATGTATATATAGGGGCTATATCTAAATCGGAAACCTTCTGCACCCATTTTAGTAAGTCCTTGAGTTAAAAAGGAAGTTCTTGCTAAATTTCCTAGTGATCTGAGCATAATTGTAACAAGGATACATTTATAAACAGACGGACGGACAAAACCAAACCTATTCAGAAAGATATTCTAGGTCGATAGGTATAATAAACAATTGTTTGGGTCACCTTATTTAAGGTATTACGAAAAAATGCAAAAAGCAACAGTGTGGTTGTAAGATTTCAAAACATTTTATACAAACTAATAAAAAGACATTTTTTGAAATTTTGGTGGATACTTCAGCAAAAGATACATGTGTAATTTGTTTGGTTCATTTATCCATTTTTTATTCATTTATCCAACAATTTTCACTTTATCATTCAAAAGGGCGGTAAACATAACCGACACGAATGAATTTTTCTGATCGTCTAATTTGACATTTCATTTTGTTCGTTGTGGTCTTATAAGAACCAAAATGTTGGCGATAATTGAAAGCTTCTTTGTTTACAATCAAAACAAAGTGTGCAAAAACCAAAAATTTCATTCGCTTGCCAATAGACGTGCGAAGTGACACAAAATAAGTTACAAAAACAGGCCCTTAATTTCTACGCAAGCTCAGAATCGTATCACACCGCGAGGTCGCAAATTCGCGATATTTTAAGACTGTCTAGTGGCAATGGATGTCAAAGTTCAAGACACAGTCTTATTCCCTCTTACCGCAATGTCAACCCATTCAAAACTCGTCTCTTGACAATTCCGCCTGTATCAAGGTACCCCCATGCGACACAGAAATTTTTAAATGAGAATATGAAGAAATGTTCCTGTCGGTTTACGTTAAAAAACTGTATCATCTAAGATATAAGACGAGAGGTGGAGCAGGAGTCATAGTAAAACGCTACATTTGTGAGAAAATTTTGACCTCGCATGGAATGCGCTTAAAACACGCTCTGAAAATAAGCGAGTATTAGTAGACAATCAATTGAAATACTTTTTAATATTCCCGTGGCTGAAGTGGAAAGTAGCGAATCCATTAAAAAAATTCAATCTACAGTTATTGATTGTCTATGTACACTGAAGACTCTTGAGGTGAAAACAAGTGCCTGGGACCCCATATTCATATACCTAATTTCAACGAAACTTCCGGACGTGTCTCTATCTCTTTGGGAGCAATCACTGAAGTCGCATCGCCATTTCGTCGGCTTAATGCTATTTTGGTCCATACGCCATTTTTGTGTTTTTTGAGTTAGGAGTTGATACTATAGGTTCCAAGCATGCTTTTTCAGAATCTGCAATCATTTTTTTCCTATCTCGCCTAGTTTTCGAGATATTGGTAGGGTAAATTTGTTTTACTCTGAATAACGGGCAATAATTTCGATATTTTTGTTCTATGTATCAATTTTTCTATCGCCCTATATTTTTCACTCAGTATTTTAAGTTCTTTCGATCACAATATGTAAATTAGTGTCCTTCCATATCGACCCTTTTTGTGGTCCATGTAATACAAATACGAAAAAATATTAAAACAAAAGTGGATATGGACCAAAATGCCAAGTACAAAAGTTGTTATAACTTGCTTATTTTTGGATGTAATGGCATAGAAATGCATGACAATCATACAAACACTGTTGGGAACCCTATGAAATAAAAAGTGTGTAACTCTTCAGTCCCGTTTTTACTCAAACAATAAATTGCGTGTTTCTCCGTTCATACAAAATGGCGTATGGAACAAAATAGCATTAAGCCGACGATTTGCCTACTTGGAGCCAATTAGACGAATTTCTGATAAATAGAATCAACGAAAGATCAAAATTCGTCTTCATCTCAAAATAATTACCAGTTTCAAAATACTCGCCCCTTTCAAAACAATCGCCCGTCGCAAAATATTCGCTAGTCTCAGAATTCTATGCAATCACAAAATAGTCGCAAAATTCAGACGTAATATATCACACTACAGTGATATAGGCGGTATTAAGAAAAATATATGTGGCGAAACCTCAGCATACAACACTATATTTGGCTGGTGAGAACCGAAATTATAAACTCTTTTTCCACCAATGTGGTAGAATCGGAGAATTCGTTCAAATTCGGAATTGCAAGTAAAATACTATCAATTAAAAACAGTAACTTTAGGAATCAACTGCGCTCCTATTCTGGCCATACGCACAATGCTTTAACTAGCGTCAGATTCCGAAAACCAAAAATACTTATTTCATCGAAGAAACCATAAAAGCTCAGAATGACCCCATAGCGGTGCTCAAATTGCAGGATTCCCTCTTATGAAAATGACTGCAAATGACCCGAAACTTCTCGCTAATGTACCGTCCGAAGATCTTTACGATTCAGAATTTCTTCGTTTACATGAATCCAGTTCAACAATAAACGATTGGTATTAAGTGGAACGCTTTGACTGACACTTTCACCTACTCTCTTAGACCCATACAAAACTATCAGAATACAACAAAACGGCAGATTCTATCAATGGTGGCACAATTGTTTGATCCATCTGGGTGGATCACACCTGTTGTTATAAGATCAAAAAGTTTAATGCAACAACTTTGCCTAGAAGGGCTAGGATGGGATGAGAACCTCAGTCCTGATTCTCAACAAAAGTGACACACTAGTTTCAGATCTGGAACACATAAGATCAATTTCAATACATAGATGGGTTCAATACTGTCCCACGGATAGTATCGAAATCCATGGTTTTTCCGATGCATCACAGGCAGCATACTGCGCATGTATCTATTTGCGATGTAAGAACGCAGTAGTCGTCTCGAAAAGCAAGATTGCTTCTCTTAAATCAGTATGTTTACCACGGTTATAACTCAATGGAGCACATCTATAGCGTGATCCATTTCGAGGTTCCCTACATTTTTAAAGAAAAAAAAACACAGAAAATTCGAATTAAATGGGGAATGTTTATTATCATTTGAAAGAACATTCTTTGGCATTTATTTTTGGAAGATTATGTTTATCAAATGTTGGCCGCGGCTACGTCTCAGTTGGGTCCGTTGAGTCCAATTTTCGATGACTCGTTCGAGCATTTCGACTGGTAAATGGCGAATTACACGCGTAAACGTTGTTCAGGCGTAAGTCTTTCCATGATGAAATGCCAAACAATACTTAACAAAAATGACAGCATGACACGACTCACAAGTGATCTGTCAAAAAAGGCTATTGAAAAAAGTATCTCTACTTGGATCACCCGTTATAACATTACACTAATTAATCTGTCAATTTGTTGTCAAAACGTTGTTCAGGATGAAGCCTTTCTATGATGAAATGCCAAACAATACTTAACAAAAAAACATGACAGCATGACACGACTCACACGTGATCTGTCAAAAAAGGCTATTGAAAAAAGTATCTCTACTTGTATCACCCTATACTTCCACTTTGGTTAACAATATTAAAACAATTTTCAAATAATCGATATAACATTTTGGGCAGATTCCTAAACTGTCCTCGGTTGGCTGTCAAAATACATGATCTCATACCTAATGGTATTTGTCTCTTGTCCTGATAATCCAGCGACCTCGTAACGCGCGGCTGTAGGCCACAATATCTCATAAACAATGCTTTATGGTTTAACGGTCCAAGCTGGCTGACCAAACCTTCCACAAATGGCCAAAAAGATCCCCTTTAGTTCCGCAAGATATTGGAAAACGATCAAAAGAACATACCATGCACGACGATATTGATAATTCAGACGTCTTAACCAACTTTTCCTCATATGCACGAGCATTCCGAATAATCTCGTATGTCTTCCGTTTTCACAACCAAGCTAGAGGTATAATAAAATTGTCCTCTATGTCACTCTCTCAATCTGAATTAAAATTTACGAAAAATCGTCTGATTTCGCAAGCGCAAAAATGATATTATGAGGATGAGTACGCGGCTTTAAGCAATTCTAAAGTTATTTCCGAAAAAAGATTATTGAAGAACTTAAATCCATTCCTGCATTCAAATCGTGTACTGCGTATCAATGGACGATTGGCAGGTGCGCCTTTGTCGTACAACGAACGCTACCTGGTTATGCTGCCTGGATATTCCCGTTTCTGTCTCTTGTACATTGGGTATTTACACAAGTTCCTAGCCAACGGTGAATGCACACAAATGTGCAGAATGGTACAAACTGAATTCTACATCACCCATCTCAAAACCAGGATTAAAAGTGTTATACGAAAATGCAAAACCTGCATAGTTTACAAACAAAAACCGTGTGCTCAAATAATTGCGCTATTACCTTCAGAAAGGTGCACTATCACGCCGGCATTTCACGTGACAGGTACTGATTTTGCCCGCCCTTTGAATGAAATAGTTCTATGTTGCGAAAATCCCCTCTCAAAAAAGGAAATGTTTGACTATTTATATGTTTCGCCACAAAGGCTATACATTTAGAACGCTCGCCAGAGCTATCTTCATCTGCTTTTGAGGCGGCACTTGCCTGTTTCGTTGGAAGGCGAGGACTACCATACGGGTAGTTTCTGATAATGGAAGAAACTTCCTTGGTGCAAGTAGAAGACTTCATAAAGAATATAATCATTTTATTAATACTGCCTCTACAGATATTTCCAATAAATATTCGGCTGGTGGGTTAGAATGGCACTTCACACCTCCACACGCGCCTCACATGCAGGCTGTGCAACCAAAGTCATTCCTTGCGCTACTGCCCGGAGTTCGTGATGATGAGAATGTCCAGCCGACGGTCGGTCATCCGGCCAGATCTCAAGACTGACCAGAGCTACCCCAGCCATCTCGCCGTCCTTAGCAAACAACACAACAACCGAGGTAGTCAACGGTTGCACAAGTGCAACTTGCTGAGCAAAATTCCTTTTGCTCGGCAACTTAATTCTGGCGGCCAAGCGGCACGGCATTTTCTGAAATCTGACTGGTTTTTTTTATTTTACTTTCTTTTTATACCCTCCACCATAGGATGGGGGTATATTCATTTTGTCACTCCGTTTGTAACACCTCTAAATATTGACCTGAGACCCCATAAAGTATATATATTCTTAATCGTCGTAAAATTCTAAGACGATTTAGCCATGTCCGTCCGTCCGTCTGTTGTAATCACGCTACAATCTATAATGCTCGAGATAGGTGGCTGAAATTTGGTATAGATACTTCTTCTAGCTGCAGGTAAGTTGGGATTCAAAATGTGCGATATCGTTCCATATTTAGATATAGCTCCCATATAGATAGCGTCTAACTTGTTGTGATTCCTACTGTTCTCATCTACTATATTTTTTTGTGTGTTTTCGGTGTTATTTTCTTTAGGTTTTAGTTTTTTTGTGAGGTCACATGCTATTCATGGTGGAGGGTATATAAGATTCGGCATGGCCGAACTTAACGCATTTACTTGTTTATATTCATTTGTCTGTTGTTTGAATTACACATTACGCAAAACAGCAGAAGCAAACGAAAATTTAGTTATTCCCATTAGTTACTTATCAGTACATTCTTGTATATACTTTCGAGTACATTCATATATCAAATGTTCTCGAAAACCTTTCAACTACTTACTGAAATGAGTAAGTTCAGCTCTACATTTGTAGTAACCAAACAGTTCACTTCAATGTAGTGTGTGATGTCATGACACTGCAGCGATCGGACCGATAATGTTGGCTTCAGTTCAGTATTCGTTTTAGTTGCGATTCACACATTATGTACAATATTCGTTTCTCCTACGCTCTATGGTACGCTGTGAAACGAATATATGCATGTATGGCTTTAGTTAATTTCGATAGTATCAAAGATAATACTATTTTGAAATGTTTTCTGTATACTGAGACATCTTATATTTGTTGAAAATGGCATCGGAACAAGCTGCGTCCTTGCTAACAGATCGCCCAATGGCTCCAGTTACCATCCACCTTTCAGTCTGTGATGTCGGTAAGAAGACAATAAATAATTGACAGGATTGCTTGATTATCAGCGCATGTTCACATCCTTTTCACAAGGACTGCATTGGGTCACATTTGTCGACATCGGCAGAGTGTCCCATATGCAACCATGCGTTTGAACCAAGTCAACTCCGAACTTTAGTCAGAGAGGAAAAGGAATAGGAGCTATGGTTAGCCACTACAATAATCGTAGTGCCAGCCGAAATCTGTTTCAGGACCAACAAAATCCTTTACTCAACAACAGACTAAAAATCGAAACACAAGTGCGTTGAATAAAATGTCATTTCGGCCGTGGCAAATGACCCTAATATTAACACGATTAGTGGTAATGCGGCTGCCATCAATTATACGGAAAATAATCGAATGGTTGAACTCAGCATAACCGGAGATCTTCAAAACCTTCAATTTACACATACTTCCCCGGCAATATGCATAAAAATAACGATTTGAATCATGTTAGTACACATAATTAGTAGTTAAATAATACCAATAATGCTAGGAACTCCAATCATGGTTGCATTCAAAATACCCTGCATAATGACCCCAATAATGTTCAAAATACCAGCAATGGAAAACAAATTCAGCTGTGTTAACGGCTAATAAAATCAAAATAATCAGATCACCAGATGAAGCCCTGCCTTCGATGAAGGCAAAAGGACTAATGTCACCATTAACAAGACACTCACTAAGCTCTTCAACGAAGTGGCGAAGGAGAGTCTAGTGATGGATGTTATAGACAGAAGTAGTGAGGATGGATCCATCCTCAAGGACAAATTGAGCCATGTGCAATCAGCCATTATGGCTTATTATCTCAATGTCCGTATAGAAACGCCGGAAACCACCAATCTGCAACGATGTAGGATGGCTCCAGGGGAGAGTAAAGCTTTTATATTTTTGTGATGCCAGATCAGTAGACCTGTATAAGGATGCTCGGAGTCGAGCAGGCGAGGTGTTGCTGGGTGTCCAGTTGGATGTTGTCGAAAAAACAACATTCCCAGCCACCCTAGAGCCATCAGCTGGCTTACAAAAGAGCCCTCCAACTCGGCTGATATATTAGATATTCTAAAAGACGCTGAATCCACTTCCTATATACAGTGTGCAAGTATAACCCTGCAATATGGTTTCGAGACTATAGTCATGAAGGTATAAAAGCAGGATATTGCTTCCACTGCGGAAGGCGAGTCTTCCACCGTGTTTGATACACAACGCGCAACATAGTTACAATCACTGGGTTCGTAATTTACTTAGCCGGGCTGCTTAAATCTCTGGAGACTACATCTCTAAATTCACATACAGCCCTTGACTGCCGTAGATCTTTCATCGAGATGGGTGAACAGTTTACCATATACATACTTCATGTAAGTACCTGGGCATAGGGATATCCCGGAAACTGCAAAGTCGACGAACTTGCTGGGAATGTGACGACATTACAAACTCTCGAAGAATATACATATGTTAGTGCATTGAGTAAACGATGTCTGGGTCGGATATACTGGGGTCGGCCAGATCATACCAGCACCTATGTTCGCAAGTTTATCAAACAGGTTGGTTCCGATCAGGGGCAACTAGAGCTGTGGTATCACTAGGGACATCTATAAGAGCTGGAAACTCCGTCGAATGTCTAACCTAACCTAACTTAAATTTTCTATCCTAATTAAAGATATCCTTAATGAAATGTTCAAACCTCCAGGCTAACGAACTCCTCGTTTCATAAAATCTCTTACAACACAAGTAGTTATGTGTATGAAAGAACGAAATTTCAATAAATAAATTCCGTAATAAAAATAGGTATGTGTAGTTTTTTTTATTATGATTTTTTTTACTAAATTTATGAGAAATGGTCATAGGGAAAAACCAAAAATCGATCATATTACAATTATCGCGAAATGAAAAAATAAAGAGTTTATTTGCTCTCCTGAAAAATTAGGAAAAAATACATAACTACTTTTGCCACGACGGCGACGATATGTTGCAACCCTTCGGTAATTTTCAAGCATCAAATTCTTATTCCAATGCCTTTACATTCAATGCAAATAATATGCATGCAGATAAGATTACGCTTTTAATAAATAACTAGAAACTTAAATTTGAGGGGTCCTCTACTGGATTTAATATAGACAAAATCCTATATAAATATGTAAGAATTTAAACACGCTGCTAACTGGCAAAGCCCGCGAGTGGTACAGGCGGTAGCATAAACAGGTATCCAATGTAGTCTGAGAAGACTTTTGTTTGGGTATACGAAGCCAGTATAAAGAAATGAAATCGTCTTTCGATCTCAGAGAGGAGATCAGAAACCGAAAGCAATAACCTGGCGAATCATATGATAATTTCTTTGACTCCTTATCAATTATTGAGCACAGACATCCTAGACCTTTGACTGAGGAAAATTTATTGAGATAATAGCTAGGAATCTGCGCCCAGAAATCCCGCAAGATCTTTTATACGTTCCGATCAGATCACTCTCTCATCAGGAAGCTCGTTCAAATACGAGAAAACTTACTAAGTGATGAGTATGTTCGAAAAACGATGATTCCAAGCAATCAGAATTCAAATTTTAATCCTCGTCGTCAAGTGGTAGAATATACTATAATCGAATCTGAACCAGAATGTCTAGTCGATGCTTATCATAAAAGCGACTTAAACATGAAATGTTGGCAAGATTGCCTTGACACTAGGAATGTGTTTTACTGTGGATGTGGCACTTAAAACGTGAACAAACCGCAGTGTAAAAATGTGCTTCACGAAATTCCAACAATTATGGGCCCTTCCAAGTTTGAATGATCAAGAATAATTGAGGAGGTACTTTTCAAAACATGACTATTCCACTTTTGACAGAACTTATTTTTTTATTTTTTTTTTTGTTTGGTAGCATTGAATTCAAAACTCAGCGAAAAAAAAATTGGGCGAAATCTGTATAACTTATCTTGACGTCTTTACTAATGCACCAAAATTTTCTCAAATTGTGCAAAAAAGTTTTGAAAAGTACATCCTCAATTATTACCCGCGTTTAACAATAACCCAGATTCAGGGGTAGTCAAAAGACCAATACACACGCTGGCCCCACTTGTCGAAGACAACAGCGAAGACACGTCCTTTGTGGCTAACCCACGCAAAGAAATTTCATCAAATGATCTGGGACCGAGTATGGCAAAACGACGCAAACACCCAAGTACCTCGCTCTTGCTAACAGCAGTGATCTCATTCTTACTTCTGCCACCCGTTCTAAGCAACTCCATAAAGATTCAGAAATTTGGTTGCGATCCAAGTATCTATTTTGAAGAAATTGGTACAACGAAAATTGTAACGGCAGAATGGAAAATTGTAGGTTATTATGAATTAGGACCGTTCTGGGTTACGCATGTTTCAGCAGTTATGCGAAACCTCGTCCCGGGGAAAATTGTGTGAATCGTTGGCAACCAACCTTAACATGATTCATGGGCAATTGATGGAAGAAAAAGAAGTAATCCTAATTCCTCGAAAGAAAATAGCTGCCTTCAACATCGTAGGAAGCGCAGCCCATGTGTTATATGGCATCCTTGATTCTGACTACGCAGAAGGCATGATAAAAACCATCAACAACATAAAGAGTGATAGAAACCACATCGCTGAGTTGCTCCGTAATCAGGCGCCTATAATTGACTCCACAATAAACATAATCAAGCAGGACGAAGCTACTAGCAATTTCCATATGAGAGAAATTCAGAAGACAGTCGTACAGTTATCGAACAAAATCGAAGGAGATCATCAAGAAATCGATAGAACACAAGCATTAGTACTTCTATCCACTCAGCTCACTCATGGCCAGTAAATTGCAACAAAGTGAGTCTAACATTGCTGAAGTATTAACAGATACTCATCATGGAGCCCACCTTCCAACCTCTCGTACACTACCAATCACAGAGGAGACAAAATCATATTCGAAATCACAATGCCATTGGGTGATGAACAACACTTTGACTTATTCAAGCTGATTCCAGTTCCCTCACCAAGATATGGACACTTATTCACCATATCTGCGGACACCCACTTCCTGGCAATAAACTTTCACAGAGATGAATATATTCCCGATGATATGAAAACATGTTTCAGAGGCAAGGGTGATAACTTTATATGCAGAAATATGCAATCAAAGCTCGGCTCCCCACGTATTTCATGCGAGATTCACATTTTTAACAATAAATCCACAACAGACTATAAACTGTGTGGATTCAAATAACCCAACTGAATCAATGTATTTTTGTAATTACCAACAGCACCGAAGTATCAGCGGTTTCGGCTCGGAAACCACAAAACTGACCATAAGGGGTTCTGATATCCTTCAACTAGAACCAAATTGCGTCCTTAAGGACCGTGCGATCACCATACAAGGTAACTACAGCACCTCTAGCATTCTGCACGAATCATATGGCCGATTCAGAACCATTGAGTCTCTCAGCAACTCAACCGAGGTAGCAAAAATCGTCATTAATCAAAACAAGCAGTTCAAAAGACACGTCGAAAAACTAAAGATTTTACAAAAAATAACTAGAGTCTGCAAATATAGCTATCATAACAATAACCCTGGAATCAAATAGCATACATCACCACCCAGTAAGCTACTCCACGTTAGTAATTGCCATAGGACTGGCTATAATCTCTTTCTTCCGCAAGACACAATCAAGGCAAACATAGCACAAACAACACGGGGGAGAATGTTAACATTATAGAGTAATAAGTAGTATGTATGTATGTAATAATATATACTCGTAATACTTTGCACTTATGTACGTATACCGCATGTATTGTCATCAGTTTTCATAATTATAACTACACTGGAGCCCCAAATGCGTCGCTAATAGGGACCGTGAAAATGCGACTCAAATCGAATCAACTTTTTTCTTTATAAATACAGATTTTTACTGATTACGTCAAAATTGAAATATGTGGTACACAAAATATTGTTCATACGCTTTTTTCTATTTATTTCAACAACTGTTAATTATTATAAAGAAAAACCAGTAAGGAAAGGCAGAAAGTCGGGCGGGACCGACTATATAATACCCTACACCTCCCTAACAATGCGATAAGGGTCATTGCCATAATAATTTGGAATAAGTGGTAAATGGGTAGAAACATATTATCTAATTCTGAAACGGTAATCGCTAAATTAAGCAATATTCGTTCCTAAATTGAGAAACATCTTTCTGGAAAATTTTAATGATCGGAAGTAAAATACAACTTCTATAGCGGTTTGATACCAAATCAGGAGGAACATATATATGGAGCTTTAATATAAATCTGAACCGATCTTCCCTGAATACTCATTAACCTCCTTCTGTCGAATTTCGTACTGATCGGGTATAAAATACAGTCTCTACTGCGCTTACATGTCAAATCGGGGGTAACATATATATGGGAGCTAAATCTAAATCTGAACCGATTTTTTCCGAATTTGGCAGTATTCCTTCATGTAATAAGAAACCTCTTTCTGCAGAATTTCGAACTGATCGGATATAAAATACAGTTTTTACAGCGCTTACATGTCAAATCGGGGGTAACATATATATGGGGGATATATCTAAATCTGAACCGATTTTCTCCGAATTTAGCAGTATTCCTTCATGTAATAAGAAACCTCTCTTTGCCGAATTTCGCTCTGATCGTATATAAAATAACGTTTTTACAGCGCTTACATGTCAAATCGGGGGTAACGTATATATGGGGGCTATATCTAAATCTGAACCGATTTCTTCCAAATTTAATAGTGTTCATTCATATAATAAGAAACCTCTTTCTGCCGAATTTCATACTGATCGGATATAAAATAAAGTTTTTACAGCGCTTACATGTCAAGTCGGGGCTAACATATATATGGGGGCTATATCGAAACATGAACCGATTTTAACCAAATTCAATAGGGGTCGTCCTTGGGCCAAAAAAAAGATATGTGTAAAGCTTCGTCGAGATCGGACCATAATTGCGACCTGTACTTTGATTACAAGAATACATGCACAGACGGACAGACAGACGGACAGACAGACAGACGGACATAGCTAAATCAACTCAGAAAGTGATTCTAAGTCGATCGGTATAATAAACGATGGGTCTATTTCTTCTCCTTTTGGGTGTTACAAACAAATGCACAAAGTTATAATACCCTGTACCACAGTGTGGTGTAGGGTATAAAAACATAACAAAAACCAGTAAGGAAAGGCAGAAAGTCGGGCGGGGCCGACTATATAATACCCTACACCTCCCTAACAATGCGATAAGGGTCATTGCCATAATAATTTGGAATAATTGGTAAATGGGTAGAAACATATTATCTGATTCTGAAACGATAATCGCTAAATTAAGCAATATTCGTTCCTAAATTGAGAAACATCTTTCTGGAAATTTTTAATGATCGGAAGTAAAATACAACTTCTATAGCGGTTTGATACCAAATCAGGAGGAACAATCAATATAAATCTGAACCGATCTTCCCTGAATACTCATTCATGTAAAAAGACCTCCTTCTGTCGAATTTCGTACTGATCGCATATAAAATACAGTCTCTACAGCGCCTACATGTCAAATCGGGGGTAACGTATGTATGGGGGCTATATCTAAATCTGAACCGATTTCTTCCAAATTTAACAGTGTTCATTCATATAATAAGAAACCTCTTTCTGCCGAATGTCATACTGATCGGATATAAAATAACATTTTTACAGCGCTTACAAGTCAAATCGGGGGTAACGTATATATGAGGGCTATATCTAAATCTGAACCGATTTTCTCCGAATTTAGCAGTATTCCTTCATGTAATAAGAAACCTCTTTCTGCCAAATTTTGCACTGATCGGATATAAAATACAGTTTTTACAGCACTTACATGTCAAATCGGGGGTAACATATATATGGGGGCTATATCTGAATCTGAACCGATTTTCTCCGAATTTAGCAGTATTCCTTCATGTAATAAGAAACCCCTCTTTGCCGAATTTCGCACTGATCGAATATAAAATAACATTTTTACAGCGCTTATATGTCAAATCGGGGTTAATGTATATATGGGGGCTATATCGAAATATGAACCGATTTTAACCAAATTCAATGGGGATCGTCCTTGGGCCAAAAAAAAGATATGTGTAAAGTTTCGTCGAGATCGGACCATAATTGCGACCTGTACATTGATTACAAGAATACATGCACAGACAGACAGACGGACAGACAGACAGACGCACAGACAGACAGACGGACAGACAGACAGACGGACAGACGGACATAGCTAAATCGACTCAGAAAGTGATTCTAAGTCGATCGGTATAATAAACGATGGGTCTATTTCTTCTCCTTTTGGGTGTTACAAACAAATGCACAAAGTTATAATACCCTGTACCACAGTGTGGTGTAGGGTATAATTAATTTAATACATTTATATTCACATAGACAAATGCATGCATTAATCTCATTTGAGATTAAGTTGAGCTATCTTCATCTGATAAATCTACAAACAATTGTTTATTAGAACGTCAGTGTACAGGCAGATATTATTTTTTTTATTTTCATTGATCTTGAAGCAGAATAGGTTTATATTTAAAATCTCCCTCTGTGTTTCCTCCTAAAAGGAGTGTGAGTCGATACATTAGGTTTAGGTTAGGGTGGCATCCGTATTCTTTTTTTAAAGCTCACATAGACCAGTTTAGGTCCATAGTGTTACCACGGGCTGAAATGCCCCTCATCGAAACCAACCTGTTTGATATACAAATATATCAATAGTACGAATATCGGTACTGGAAAGATCTGTTAGGCTGCCTAGAAAGGCTGACCCCAGTATGTCCAGTCGTCGTTTACTCAGAGCGGGGCAGTCGCATAGCATGTACTCAATGCTTTCCACTTCTTCGTCATCTCCACAGCTTCTGCAGAAGTCATTTGAGTCAATACCCAATCTGTTGGCGTGTTCACCAATCAAGCAGTGTCCCTGCAGAACTGATAATAACGTAGACAATCTTTGCTTCTCTAGTGCGAGGAGATATTTTGATCTTCTCAGGTCATACCTTGGCCATATTTGTCTAGCTACCCTGCAGGTGCCGATTTCTGTTCATCTTTCGTTGGACTGCCTGATTGCCGCTTGCCAAAGCCAAAACTTGCACGTGGATAGTGGCGCACCAATATATGCAAATTCTTCGAGAATTTGTAATAACGAACCCTTTCCTAGCAAGTTCATCGGCTTTGCAGTTCCCCGGGATATCCCTATGCCCAGGCACCCATATGAGGTGTATATTAAACTGCTCAGCCATCTCGTTAAGAGATCTGCGGCAGTCGAGTAATGTTGCCCCTATAGAATTGATGGCAGCCTGGCTGTCCGAGTAAATGACACCCCAGTGTTGGTTACTATGTGGCGACTCAGCCACTTGGCTACTTCCCATATTGCCATTATTTCGGCTTGATAGACACTGCAGGTATCTGGTAGTCTGTGAGCTATATCCAAACTAAGCTCTTCACAGTGTACTCCGAAGCCAACCTTTTCATCAAGCTTCGAACCATACGTGTAAAAGCGGAGATAGTTTATATTACCTGGTATTCTGCCAACCCATTCATCTCTGGCGGGAATCATAGTTATGTAATTTCTCTCGAAGGTGTACACAGTTGGTATATATTCCACTCGGTCGGTTACCATAGCATTACACTTTGATATCCTCATGTGACCATAGTTCTTGTACCTCCACATTGATAGGCAGTTTAATATTATTGCCGCTTTGGTTGCAACTTCTCTCGCCACAATATTAATCGACAGTATATGGAGTAGGGCTTGTAGAGACTTGGTCGCTGCAGTCCTTAAGGCTCCGCTTATGCTCAGGAAGGCTGTTCTCTGAAACTTTGTAAGTAGGTTGGTGATGGTTAGTTTGTCAGTTGCCGTCCGCCATACCACAGTATTGGATGAACTACTGCCATATATATCCAGTGGACAATTTTAAGAGAGAGGCCCCACCTACAGCCTTTTTGCAGGAATATAAGGCGACGTTGGATTTCCTTACACGTTCCAATACGTTAAGTCTAAATAACAGTTTTCTATCTAGAATTTTTCCTAAAAATTTTGAACTTTCAGATCTGTTCCATTTATCCGAGGTGGAGGGTCCACATGGGGGACAGTACTCATCCTAGTAAAGAGAACCAATTCTGTCTTGTTTGTGTTTACGCCCAAACCGCTGCTTCTGGCCCACGCTTAACAGCATGTCTTGGGTCCACAACTCCAACAAGGTTTGTAAACATGAGACCACAAGGAGGAACCTAGCGGTGAATGAAATCCTGCTAGATCTAGAACGTTGTGGCTGCAAGGTCGTGGCATATGCGGACGACCTGGCAATTGCAGTGAGTGGCAAATTCGAAAACATCCTCCGAGATATTCTACAGGTGGCTCTGATCAAGTTGGCTAGATGGGCCAGAAGCAGCGGTTTGGGTGTTAACCCAAACAAGACAGAATTGGTTCTCTTTACTAGGATGAATAATGTCCCTCATGTGGACCCTCCTCCTCGTATAAATGGAACAGATCTAGTCTTTTCTGAAAGTGCAAAATTTCTCCTAAAATTGTCCATTGGATATACATATATAGCAGTTGTTCGTCCAATACTATTATACGGTATTGTCGTATGGTGGACGGCAACTGACAAACTAACCATCACAAACCTGCTATCACTGGTTCAGAGAACTGCCTGCCTGTGCATAAGCGGAGCGTTAAGAACTACAGCGACTGAGTCTCTACAAGCCCTTCTCCATATACTGCCGATTAATGTTGTGGCGAGAGAAGTTGCAACCAAAGCGGCACTAAGATTAAACTGCCTATAAATGTGGAGGTACAACAACTAAGGTCACATGAGGATATCAAAGTATAGTGCTATGGTAACCGACCGAGTGGACTATATATCAACGGTGCTGACCTTTGAGAAGAACTACATCACTATGATACCAGCCAGGGATGAATGGGATGGCAGAATACCCGGAAATAGAAACCATCTCCAATTCTATACGGATGGTTCGAAGCTTGATGAAAAGGTTGGCTTCGGATTACACTGTGAAGAACTTAATTTGGATATAGCTCACAGACTACCAGATACCTGCAGTGTCTATCAAGCCGAAATAATGGCAATATGGGAAGTCGCCAAGTAGCTGAGTCGGAACATAGTAACCAACACTGGCGTTGTCATTTACTCGGACAGCCAGGCTGCCATCAATTCTCTGGAGGCCACATCCCTAAATTCACAAATAGCCCTCGACTGCCACAGATGTCTTAACGAGATGGCTGAGCAGTTTAAAATACACCTCATATGGGTGCCTGGGCATAGGGATATCCCGGGGAACTGCAAAGCCGATGAACTTGCTAGGAAAGGGACGACTTTACAAATTCTCGACGAATTAGCATATATTGGTGCGCCACTATACACGTGCAAGCTTCGGATAAGGCAAGAGGCAATCAGGCAGTCCAACGACAGATGGACACAAATCGGCACCTGTAGGGTAGCTAGACAAATCTGGCCAATGTATGACCTGAGAAGGTCAAAATATCTCCTCGCACTGGATAGGAAAAGATACTCTACGGTAGTCTCAGTTCTGACGGGACACTGCCTGATCCGTGAACACGCCAGAAGATTGGGTATTGACTCCAATGACTTCTTCAGAAGCTGTGGAGATGAGGAAGAAGTGGAGAGCATTGAGCACTTGCTATGCGACTGTCACGCTTTGAGTAAACGATGACTGGACCTACTGGGGTGGGCCTTTCTAGGCAGCCTAACAGATCTTTCCTGTACCAATATTCGTGCTTTCGATACATTTGTATATCAAACAGGTTGGTTTCGATGAAGGGCATTTTAGCCCGTGGTACCACTAGGGACCTAACTGGTCTATGTGAGCTGAAGAAATACAAAAAAAAACTTCTTCTTATACATCTTGAGTTGCTCTTTATAGGCATCCCAAACATTAGCGACCCCCGTAGATTTAGCCTTGTTGATTAGCTTGTTGCAGTTTTTTTTCATAGCCGTTAGCTCAGGAGTCCACCATTAGGGTTTAGTTGTATCATTGTACCTTGTTTTTGGACAGGCTTCTTCAAGGGAACTATTGAATGATGTGGTGATATGCTCGACCAGATTATTCAGACCGGCTTTGTCATTCGGTTCGTAAAAAAGTTTGGACTTGAGGACTTTCTTAAAATTATTCTCATACAGGTGCCACTTTGTCATTCTAAAATTTCTGTGGACGGCATGTTCAGGCGCTTTTTCAGCGAGTTTTTACTCAATATAATGGTGATCTGAGAATGAGTGGTCGTCCAGTACATTCCACCCAATAATTTTGTCTGACAGCCGGTCAGTAGCAAACGTTACGTCTAGTACTTCTTGTCTGTCTTTAATTGTAAAGGTCGGTTTATTATCTATGTTACAAATACTTAGGTTGGTACATAGTTTGAATAAAGTCTAGAAGCGAATCACCTCTATTGTTTATATCCGTACTACCCCAGATAGTATGATGAGCGTTCGTGTCTGCGCCAATAATCAGCTCGACCTCGTCAGACATTGCTTCTTCTACTACTTCCCTGAATAGAGCAGTCGGTACTACAACTTCATAAGGCAGTTAACTGGAGACCACCCAATATATGCGATTACCGATCTCCAGACTAGCAGATGTTTGGTCTTTACCACTTAAATAAGCCAGGAGAAAGATACTTAGATATTTTGTCCAAAATGCAGGTTCTTGGAGTGCCTTCACAGTTGGCCACAAGCAGTTTAAAGTTTGGTGCCCTGATATCGCACAACCTTCCTCCTACTGCGTAGGGCTCCTTTATCAGGACGATGTCTACTGCACCTGTGGACAGGCGCAGCAATAGAGCCGCAGAGGCTGCTTTAGCGTGATGGAGGCTAATCTGTAGAATTCTTACCATCATTGGTAATTGACAGATTAACATCCACGCCGACAAGGGTGTTATCGAACTCTTCGTCCGTATCATCGAGATCTTCTGTTAGAGTTGGAGTCACCAGAAATAATGGGTGTGGGTACCTCCGCACTTCCAGAATGCCGTGAATCAACCACGGTGGACGACTGACCTTCCGCAGTGGGAGCTATATCCTGCTTGTATAAGACTATAGTCTCGAAGCCATATTGTAGGGTTGCACTTGCACGTTGTATATGGGAGGTGGATTCAGCGTTAGGGATCAAATTGACCTGCGGCTTTTTACCATTCGACTCACCCATCTTGCTGATTCTCCCATTATGGGCCGGCAGACCAGGATTGGAATCTTTTATTATTTCTAATATGTCAGCCTGGTTGGAAAGCTCTTCTGTAACCCAGGTGATGCTTCTAGGGTGACTAGGGATGTTATTTTTTCGACAACATTCAACTGGGCACCCGGCCACACCTCACCCGCTCGACTCAGAGCAGCCTTATACAGGTCTACTGATCTCGCATCACCGAAATATAAGAGCTTTACTCTCCCCTGATGCCATCCTGCATCGTTGCAGATTGGTAGTGTGCCCGGCATTTCTCTACGGACATCGAGGTAATGAGCCATAATGGCTGATTGCACATGGCTCCATTTGTCCTTGAGCCATCACAAGACTCTCCTTCGCCACTTCATTGAAGGACTTCGTGAGTGTCCTCTTGATGGTGACATTAGGGCCTCTTGACTTTTTCGAAGGCAGGGGTTCATCAGGTGATCTGATTGTTTTGACTTTATTAGCCGTTAATACAGCTGAATTTGTGGCACTTTCAGCCGGCTGATTGGCCTTAGAAGCATCTATGACGCCCTTATCCCAGGTAAGTGACTCTTTTTGTTTTTCGGTAAGAGTCGAAACCTCAACAGCCTCCAACTTCGTCAAAACCCTGAGCGCTATCCGGTGCTCATTGTGCTTCCGTTTTTGACGATCGGACATGACGATTTCCCCTCACCATACCACCTGTTGTGAGTACTGGGGCGAAATTTTCACCATTTTTGGTGTGGCGGCTTTGGCCAAGACCAACGGACGGACAGTAGGACGATTGGGGAACCCCGCTCCATCGAAACACGAATTTATTTATTTTTTTGTCTATATTAGCCCGTTATAGGTACTACGATGTAAGCCTTCCAGACTGTGTACAAATATTTATACCCTACACCACACTGTGGTACAGGGTATTATAACTTTGTGCATTTGTTTGTAACACCCAAAAGGAGAAGAAATAGACCCATCGTTTATTATACCGATCGACTTAGAATCACTTTCTGAGTCGATTTAGCTATGTCCGTCTGTCTGTCTGTCTGTCCGTCTGTCTGTCTGTCCGTCTGTCTGTCTGTCCGTCTGTCTGTCTGTGCATGTATTCTTGTAATCAATGTACAGGTCGCAATTATGGTCCGATCTCGACGAAACTTTACACATATCTTTTTTTTGGCCCAAGGACGATCCCTATTGAATTTGGTTAAAATCGGTTCAGATTTAGATATAGCCCCCATATATATGTTAGCCCCGATTTGACATGTAAGCGCTGTAAAAACTTTATTTTATATCCCATCAGTATGAAATTCGGCAGGAAAAGGTTTCTTATTACATGAATGAACTCTGTTAAATTTGGAAGAAATCGGTTCAGATTTAGATATAGCCCCCATATATACATTAACCCCGATTTGACATATAAGCGCTGTAAAAATGTTATTTTATATTCGATCAGTGCGAAATTCGGCAAAGAGGGGTTTCTTATTACATGAAGGAATACTGCTAAATTCGGAGAAAATCGGTTCAGATTCAGATATAGCCCCCATATATATGTTACCCCCGATTTGACATGTAAGTGCTGTAAAAACTGTATTTTATATCCGATCAGTGCAAAATTTGGCAGAAAGAGGTTTCTTATTACATGAAGGAATACTGCTAAATTCGGAGAAAATCGGTTCAGATTTAGATATAGCCCTCATATATACGTTACCCCCGATTTGACTTGTAAGCGCTGTAAAAATGTTATTTTATATCCGATCAGTATGACATTCGGCAGAAAGAGGTTTCTTATTATATGAATGAACACTGTTAAATTTGGAAGAAATCGGTTCAGATTTAGATATAGCCCCCATATATACGTTACCCCCGATTTGACATGTAGGCGCTGTAGAGACTGTATTTTATATGCGATCAGTACGAAATTCGACAGAAGGAGGTCTTTTTACATGAATGAGTATTCAGGGAAGATCGGTTCAGATTTATATTGATTGTTCCTCCTGATTTGGTATCAAACCGCTATAGAAGTTGTATTTTACTTCCGATCATTAAAAATTTCCAGAAAGATGTTTCTCAATTTAGGAACGAATATTGCTTAATTTAGCGATTATCGTTTCAGAATTAGATAATATGTTTCTACCCATTTACCAATTATTCCAAATTATTATGGCAATGACCCTTATCGCATTGTTAGGGAGGTGTAGGGTATTATATAGTCGGCCCCGCCCGACTTTCTGCCTTTCCTTACTGGTTTTTTTTTGGGATTGCGTAATTGTTACTGCATAATAGGTTTTAACTATCCGCTCTGTGATAAACACGTCCGTTCACTACGTCTGATCAGCAACGACCGAGTCGATACATACTTGGAGGCTTTAAATCCAGGACATGATTTCTCAGTTTTTTGCAAGATATGTAGTTGATGGTAACCTTTTCAAAAAAAAGACCCGTTGCATCAGCATTACCCAGCAAAAAAAGAGCATCCAAAGAAGCAATAAAAATCCCCAACTTATGATCCGGAAGTTGTTCTACTTTGGATTTTCACCAATGAATTTAACAAGGGGTTGTCGCGCCGGGGAAGAACTTCTTTGTCACCACTTTAGCACAACTCTTTTAAAGCTCTGTAAGATTTGCTTTTTTGGTGTTGTATTTATTTGATTAATGTATGTCGTTCTTATTAACATCTTTGGGTCCAGAGATTTCATATTTTAAAGGAATACAAATGTTTACATAGGGAAGGGAACGTATAAATAATATACTATTGGCCAAAGAGATCAACGATCATATATATGTATGTATGTTTAGGACATTTGAAGATGTCTGTAATCTGTATGGTGTAGATGGCTCTTGAAAAGTGTGACCCCATAGTGTAATTAACATTCTCACAAAAAAAGTTTTCCGTAGCCCCGGTTCAGAGAGTAGTAAAGTACCACAGTGTGGTACAGTATGTATGGTATGGTATATTTAATTACCATAATTTCTTTTAAAATTATTTAATTATAACCTACACCACACTGTGGTACAATTTATTATGATGTTATGCATTTGTTTCTAACACCAAAAATGAGAATAGATGTATAGAACCATCCGTTTATTATACCGATCGACTTAGAATCACTTTCTGAATCGATTTAGAATCGCCAGTTTGTGCATGCATTCTTGTAATCTATGTGCAGGTCACAAATATAGTCCGATCTCAAAGAAATTTTGTAAATATCTTTATTTTGGGACAAGACAATTCCTATTGAAATTTAAAGACAATCCGTATTTCTTTTGTCTACGACGAACGATCAAGAATTTCTCAACTACATATTTGAATATCAGTTTAGAACCAGATATCGTAATATATATGAATGTACCTTCGATTTAGCTTATACCCTCTATAGAAGATATAATTTCCTTTCGATGTTCATGAAATTTGGTAAAGAGTGTCTTATTTTAACATTTAATATCTGTGTGAACAATATCGGTTCAAATTTACATATAGCCCCACATACTCGCATTGATGTGTACCTTCCGATTTAGCATCTAAGCTACATAGAAGTCATATTTTAGTCAAATGTACTATATTTTGCAAAAAGAGAATAAACGGTCACTAGCAAGGTTGGAAAAATGTGTTTTCATGTTTTACATCAGAGCATTATTAAATTTGGCAGAGATTAGTTTTTAGAATCACAAACACTGCGAAATTTGATAAAAAATGGATACCCTTCAGATAAAGGCCAAATTTAAATACAGACCCATATAGAATTTTGCATCTAAAATAGGTGTCAAACACGATTTACAAAAATTAAAACAGCAACAAGAGAACAACTACAACGGTTAAATAGATGAATACAGAACGTTCTGTCTAATACAATGTGAGTTACGCCGTTTGTTCTTTATCAAAAACGAGCACTTGATGTTACGTCTTTTTTTCTTGAATAAAATCGTGTTTTTTTGACGAAAAACGAATTTTCATTTTTTGAGGGTTACGCTCTTGGGCATTTCTGGTGACGCTATATTAACATTTTTGGAAAGTATAAAGTGTTGTTAATAAATTCAGTTGTTATCGCAATCCAATGTACTACAATTCCAAAATTTAACATATTTCGAAGATATTATATCATATTTTAATCGGCTATGAAAAAGTCGACTTGTAGGTCCGACTTATCGACCTAGTCGACTGAAACGAAATTTAATTGATGAAAAAGTCGACTAGCTTCCAGAACCATTCACTAATTCTGATATAGCCGCCATATAAATATATATTTCTTCCCTTTAGCACTATAGACGCAGTATTTTACATATATATCATAGCCCTCATACATATGTTCCTTCCGATCTGGACTTTTATCATTTCACAAGATTCATTTTACATCCAATCGTTTTAAAATTATGCATTCTGGGGTTAATAATTTATATTCCGAAATTACATTTTGGTTAGTTATTTAGAAGAACTTCATTAAATGCCGAAAAAATGTTCATACTTATGAATTGGAAGTACTTATAATGTTATTCTTTTGGAAGTACTTCTTTTATTTTTTGCTGGGTAAAAATATGCTTAGAATAATAGCCTCCTTATTCAATTAAGTCTTTCAGTTTAATCTTAAATTGTTCTGATGGTAATGTATCTGCACTAGCTGATTCTCATTTTAATGCCGCATTATGCAGATTAGGTCGATTTCTTATGCAGTTAAACCAACCGATGATAGGTTCAAACTAAGTTATTTCAACACTGTCTCTGTTGAACATTCGGTTAACTGTTGTTGTTACTATAACTATATTACTATAAATACACATATACAATGTAGTTCGAATCCAATACAATTCTTACTAGACCAAATATAGACAACTCGGCTTCTGAAAAGGAAATTTCGAGACTTGTTTATCCGCGATTGCCTTTTCATAAGCGTTGGGAGTTGTATCTCCAAAGGAGAAACTCAAAAAAACGAAAATGTCCACAAATTTCACAAAATCTATTTTTTTTACCATTATTTCAAACCCAAGCGATATGAGATATTACACCATATTATAGGTTTAGGTTAGGGTGGCAGCCGTATTTTTTTTACAAGCTCACATAGACCAGTTTAGGTCCCTAGTGGTACCACGGGCTAAAATGCTCGTTATCGAAACCAACCTGTTTGATATACAAATTTATCGATAATACGAATATTGGTACCGGAAAGATCTGTTAGACTGCCTAGAGAGGCCGACCCCAGTTTGTCCAGTTGTCGTTTACTCAAAGCGGGACAGTCACATAGAAAGTGCTCAATGCTCTCCACTTCTTCCTCATCTCCACAGCTTCTGCAGAAGTCATTGGAGTCAATACCCAATCTTCTGGTGTGTTCGCCGAATAGGCAGTGTCCCTGCAGAACTGATAATAACGTAGACAATCTTTTCCTTTATAGTGCGAGGAGATATTTTGGTACCTTCTCAGGTCATACCTTGGCCAGATTGGGATTCATAAGCGTTGGGAGTTGTATCTCCAAAGGAGAAACTCAAAAAAACGAAAATGTCCACAAATTTCACAAGATTAGGAAAATGTGTTCCAAAATCTATTTTTTTAAAATTATTTCAAACCCAAGCGATATGAGATATTACACCATATTATAGGTTTAGGTTAGGGTGGCAGCCGTATTTTTTGTACAAGCTCACATAGACCAGTTTAGGTCCCTAGTGGTACCACGGGCTAAAATGCCCCTTCTCGAAACCAACCTGTTTGATATACAAATTTATCGATAGTACGAATATTGGTACCGGAAAGATCTGTTAGAATGCCTAGAGGGGCCGACCCCAGTTTGTCCAGTCGTCGTTTACTCAAAGCGGGACAATCACATAGCAAGTGCTCAATGCTCTCCACTTCTTCCACATCTCCACAGGTTCTGCAGAAGTCATTGGAGTCAATATCCAATCTTCTGGCGTGTTCGCCGAATAGGCAGTGTCCCTTCAGAACTGATAATAACGTAGACAATATTTTCCTTTATAGTGCGAGGAGATATTTTGGTACCTTCTCAGGTCATACCTTGGCCAGATTTGTCTAGCTATCCTATCCAGATTTGTCTAGCTGTCCATCTTTCGTTGGACTGCCTGATTGCCTCTTGCCTAAGCCAAAGCTAGCACGTGGATAGTGGCGCATCAATATATGCAAACTCTTCGATAATTTGTAAAGTCGTCCCTTTCCTAGCAAGTTCATCGGCTTTGCAGTTCCCCGGGATATCCCTATGTGCAGGCACCCATACACGCAAAGAAAAAATTCGTTTCTGCGAAACGAAAAATTAGACAACTACAATTCTCGTTTACAACGACTGAAATTTCTTTTGGTCAGAATACGTTTCTGTCACAATAAACGAAATTTCAGTTCCGGCAAACGAGAATTGTAGTTGTCTAATATTTTGTTTCGCAGAAACGAATTTTTTCTTTGCGTGTATGAGGTGTATATTAAAATGCTCAGCCCTCTCGTTAAGAGACCTGCGGCAGTCGAAGGCTGTTTCTGAATTTAGGGATGTGGCCTCCAGAGAATTGATGGCAGCCTGGCTGTCCGAGTAAATGACAACGACAGTGTTAGTTACTCTGTTCCGTCTCAGCCACGTGGCGACTTCCTATACTGTCATTATTTTGGTTTGATAGACACTGCATGTATCTGGTAGTTTGTAAGCTATATCCAAACTAAGTTCTTCATAGTGTACTCCGAAGCCAACCTTTTCATCAAGCTTCGAACCACCCGTATAGAAGTGGAGATGGTTTCTATTTCCTGGTATTCTGCTAACCCATTCATCCCTGGCTGGTATCATAGTGATGTAGTTCCTCTCAAAGGTGCACACCGTTGATATATAGTCCACTCGGTCGGTTACCATAGCACTACACTTTAATATACTCATGTGACCGTAGTTATTATACCACATTGATAGGCAGTTTAATCATAGTGTCGCTCTGGTTGCAACTTCTATTATGTCTTGTTTAAGTTAACACCCAAACCGCTGCTTCTGACCCATCTAGCCAACTTGTTAGTCGTTGCTGACCAGTCGTAGTGAACGGACGTGTTCAACACAGAGCGAATAGTTAAAATCTATTTCGCAGTACCTATTACGCAATCGCAAAAAAAATCTGTACAAAGTCTGGAAGGCCTACATTGTAGTACCTATTACGGGCTAATACAGACAAAAAAATAAATAAATTCGTTGAGGGGATGCCTTCGTGTTCCGATGGAGCGGGGTTCGCCAATCGTCCTACTGTCCGTCCGTTGGTCTTGGCGAAAGCCGCCACACCAAAAATGGTGAAAATTTCCCCCCAGTACTCACAACAGGTGGCACGGTGAGGGGAAAACGTCATGTCCGACCGTCAAAACGGAAGCACAATGAGCACCGGATAGCGCTCAGAGTTTTGGCGAACTTGGAGGCTGTTGAGGTTGCGGCTCTTACCGAAAAACAAAAGTCACTTACCTGAGCTAAAAGCGTCATAGATGCTTCTAAGGCCAATGAGCGGGCTGAAAAATCCACAAATTCAGCTGTGTTAACGGCTAAGAAAGTCAAAAGAATCAGACCACCTGATGAACCCCTGCCTTCGAAAAAGGCAAAAGGCCCTAATGCCACCATCAACAGGACACTCACCAAGCCCTTCAATGAAGTGGCGAAGGAGAGTCTAGTGATGGCCGTTATAGACAGAAGTAGTGAGGATGGATCCATCCTCAAGGACAAATGGAGCTAAGTGCAATCAGTCATTATGGCTCACTACCTCGATGTCCATAGAGAAATGCCGGGCAAACCACCAATCTGCAACGATGCAGGATGGCATCAGTGGAGAGTAAAGCTCTTATATTTCGGTGATGCCAGATCAGTAGACCTGTATAAGGCTGCTCTGTGTCGAGCGGGTGAGGTGTGGTCGGGTGGCCAGTTGGATGTTGTCGAAAAAACAACATCCCTAGTCACCCTAGAGCCATCACCTGGGTTACAGAAGAGCCCTCTAACCCGGCTGACATATTAGAAATAATAAAAGATTCCAATCCTGGTCTGCCCGCCCATAATTGGAGAATCAGCAAGGTGGGTGAGGCGGATGGTAAAAAGCGGCAGGTCAATTTGACCCTTAACGCTGAATCCACCTCCCATATACAACGTGCAAGTGCAACACTACAATATGGCTTCGAGACTATAGTCTTGAAGGTATACAAGCAGGATACAGCACCCACTGCGGAAGGTGAGTCGTCCACCGTGGTTGATACACGACTTTCTGGAAGTGCGGAGGTGCCCACGCCCATTATTTCTGGTGACCCCAACTCTAACAGAAGATCTGTAACGTCCTTCTCTGAGAACGAAAGCTCTACTTCTGACACAGAGGGGCTGAGGGGAGTCTCCGGACTCTTTGACGCATCTGCCGGGGACACGCTTCTCGATGATACGGACGAAGAGTTCGATAACACCATTGTCGGGGTGGATGTTAATATGTCAATTACCAATGATGGTAAGAATTCTACAGATTAACCTCCATCACGCTAAAGCTATTGCTGCGCCTGTCCGCAAGTGCAGTAGACATCGTCCTGATACAGGAGCCCTACGCAGTGGGAGGAAGTGTGTGCGGTATCAGGACTCCCAACTTTAAACTGCTTGTGGCCAACTGTGAAGGCACTCCAAGAACCTGCATTTTGGCCAGGAAAGATCTAAGTATCTCTCTCCTTGCTAATTTAAGTGGTAAAGACCAAACATCTGCTAATCTGGAGATCGGTAATCGCATATATTGGGTGGTCTCCAGTTACTTGCCTTATGAAGCTGTAGTACTTACTGCTCTATTCAGGGAAGTACTAGAAGAAGCAACGTCTGACGAGGTCGAGCTGATTATTGGCGCAGACACGAACGCTCATCATACAATCTGGGTAGTACGGATATAAACAATAGGGGTGATATAAACAATTCGTTTCTTGACTTTATTCTAACTACCAACCTAACATAGTTAATAAACCGACCTTTACAATCAAAGACAGACAAGAAGTACTAGATGTAACGTTTGCTACTGACCGGCTGTCAAGCTGTGGAATGTACTGGACGACCACTCATTCTCAGATCACCATTATATTGAGTTCAAACTCGGAAGAATTTTAAGAAAGTCCTCAACTCCAAACTTCCGTAGGAACCGAATAACAAAGCCGGTCTGGATAATCTGGTCGAGCATATCACCACATCATTCAACAGTTCCCTTGAAGAAGCCTGTCCAAAAACAAGGTACAAGGGTAAAACTAAACCCCAATGGTGGACTTCTGAGCTAACGGCTATGAAAAAGACCTGCAACAAGCTATTCAACAAGGCTAAATCTACTGGAGTCGCTAATTTTTGGGATGCCTATAAAGAGCAACTCAAGATCTATAAGAAGGAGCTTAGAAAGGCGCAAAGACGCTCTTGGTATACCTTCTGTGACGAAGTGGAAAAGGTCTGGACACACATTTCCCGGGGAACTCACCATCAGAATCCGAAGATCAACAAGACCAACAAGAATGCGAGTGGACTGCGAGCGTTGCTAGCTTGTTGACTGAGAGATCCAGAATTAGCTGGGCTATTAACAGCTTTGAGCCCTTCAAGTCACCTGGACGAGATGGCATCACTCCAGCAGAAATGCAGAAAATGTTGAAGTACATTATCCCCTGGCTGGAGAAAATTTATGTAGCCTGTATCTGGCTTTCATACATCCCGAATCGATGGAGGGATACCAAAGTGGTATTCATACCTAAAGCGGGGATGATATCACACACTAGGCCAAAAGACTTCAGACCAATTAGCCTATCCAATAAGGGGAAGTCTACAGAATCAGCCCTGCACGAACTTGTGAGCACTATCGAATCGTCCCTGCATTTCAAGGAATTCACCATGGTGGCATTTCATGACATAGAAGGGGCGTTTAACAACATTCACTCAGATGCAGTAATAGCGGGACTGTCCCATCTAAAAGTTAACTCTAGTTTGATTAGACTAATTCAAAGTCTGCTCAACAGATGACGCATAACAGCATGTCTTGGGTCCACAACTCTAACAAGGTTTGTAAACAGAGGGACCCCACAATGAGGAGTACGGTCTCCACTGTTTTGGAACCTAGCGGTGAATGAAATCCTGCTTGATCTAGAACGTTGTGGCTGCAAGGTCGTGGTATATGCGGACGACGTGGCAATTGCAGTGAGTGGCAAATTTGAAAACGTCCTCCGAGACATTCTACAGGTGGCTCTGAACAAATTGGCTAGATGGGCCAGAAGCAGTGGTTTGGGCGTAAAACCAAACAAGACAGAATTAGTTCTCTTTACTAGGATGATTAATGTCCCACGGAGTACACTGTGCAGAGCTTAGTCTGGATATAGCTCACAGACTACCAGATACCTGCAGTGTCTATCAAGCCGAAATAATGGCAATGTGGAAAGTAGCCAAGTGGCTGAGTCGCAACATAGTAACCAACACTGGCGTTGTCATTTACTCGGACAGCCAGACTGCCATCAATTCTCTGGAGGCAACATCCCTAAATTCACAAACAGCCCTCGACTGCCGCAGATCTCTTAACGAGATGGCTGAGCAGTTTAATATTCACCTCATATGGGTGCCTGGGCATAGGGATATCCCGGGGAACTGCAAAGCCGATGAACTTGCTAGGAAAGGAACGACATTTCAAATTCTCGAAGAATTTGCATATATTGGTGCGCCACTATCCACGTGCAAGCTTTGGCTTAGGCAATAGGCAATAAGGCAGTCCAACGATAGATGGACAGAAATCGGCACCTGCAGGGTAGCTAGACAAATCTGGCCAAGGTATGACCTGAGAAGGTCAAAATATCTCCTCGCACTAGAGAGGCGTATCAGTTCTTACGGGACACTGCTTGATCGGCGAACACAACAAAAGATTGGGTATTGACTCTAATGACTTCTGCATAAGCTCTGGAGATGAGGAAGAAGTGGAGAGCATTGAGCACTTGCTATGCGACTACCCCGCTCTGAGTAAACGACGACTGGACATACTGGGGTCGGCCTTTCTAGGCCGACCCCAGTATGTCAAACAGGTTGTTTTCGATGAGGGGCATTTCAGCCCGTGGTAGCACTAGGGACCTAAACTGGTCTATGTGAGCTTGTAAAAAAAATACGGCTGCCACCCTAACCTAAACCTAAATTTGTTCAGGTGATGCCGTCTGGTCCAGGTGACTTCAAGGGCTCAAAGCTGTTTATAGCCCAGCTTATTCTGGATCTCTCAGTCAACAAGCTGGCGACGCTCGCACTATTGTTGGTCCTGTTGATCCTCGGGCTCGAGCAAAACATTTAGCGATTGCTCGCTGCTTATCGTCCAGTTGATTGCCTCATCCTGCAAATACCCTACTGTACAAGGTCTGCGCCAATAATCAGCTCGCCCTCGTCAGACGTTCCTTCCTCTACTACTTCCCTGAAAAGAGCAGTCGGTACTACAGCTTCAACATATGCGATTGTCGATCTCCAGACTAGCAAATGTTTGTTTTTGACACTTAAATTAGCCAGGCACTTAAATTCCTGGCCAAAATGCACGTTCTTGGAGTGCCTGCACAGTTGGCCACAAGCAGTTTAAAGTTGGCAATAGAGCCGCTGAGGCTGCTTTAGCGTGATGGAGGTTAATCTGTAGAATTCTTGCCATCATTGGTAATCGACAGATTGACATCCACCCCGACAAGGGTGTTATCAAACTCTTCGTCCGTATCATCGAGGAGCATGTCCCCGCCAGATGCGTCAGGAGTCCGGAGACTCCCATCAGTCCCTCAGTGTCCCAAGTAGTGCTTTCATACTCAGAGAAGGTCGTTACAGATCTTCTGTTAGAGTTGGAGTCACAAGAAATAATGGTCGTGTGTACCTCCACACTTCCAGAAAGCCTTGTATCAACCACGGTCGACGACTCGCCTTCCGCTATAGTCTCGAAACCATATTGAAGGGTTGCACTTGCACGTTGTATATGGGAGGTGGATTCAGCATTAAGGATCAAATTGACTTGTCGCTTTTTACCATCCACCTCACCCACCTTGCTAATTCTCCAATTATGAGTCGGCAGACAAGGATTGGAATTATCTCTAATGTGTCAGCCGAGTTGGAGGGCTCTTCTGTAACCCAGGTGATGGCTCTAGGGTGACTAGGGATGTTGTTTTTTTTCCAACGGTGCTCATTGTGCTTCCGTTTTGACGATCGGACATGACGTTTTCCCCTCACCGTACCACTTGTTGTGAGTACTGGGGGAAATTTTTCACCATTTTTGGTGTTGTCGGTTTTGGCCAAGACCAACGGACGGACAGTCGGACGATTGGGGAACCCCGCTCAAGTGAATTTATTTATTTTTTTTTGTCTGTTTTAACGCATAATAGGTACTACAATGTAGGCCTTCCAGACCTTGTACATATTTGGTTTTTGCGATTGCGTAATAGGTTTCAACTATCCGCGCTCTGATTAACACGTCCGTTCACTACGACTGATCAGCAACGACTCTGATTAATTCAAGCATACCTTATTCAGATATATGATTGGAAATCATTAATAAAAACTGCTGATGGTAACAGACAGAAGGTCTGGGGATGGATTAAGTCTGAACAAAACTCTTTATAATTCCTGCAATACCCCAAAGGTTATACTTGGTATAGATTTTTGGAAGGTCTTTAATCTTTTAGAAAATATCTTAGGGTCTACCGATGTTTTAGCTATGAATATGAGACATACCTTATTCAGATAAATCCTCCATAGATGTTCCTATAAAACAGGATAATGATGATAAAGAAGAGGACAGAATTTTTAGCATTCTCAGTTGAAGAAAAAAGACATGTTTTGAGACAGAGCCGATCTTATTAAACATACTATTGATATCGGGAATGCCATCCCCATGAAACAACGTTTTTACTCAGTTTGACCAACGGTCGAAAAATTTATATTTCTTGATATAGACCTGATGTTAACGCTGGGTGTTGTCGAGCCATCCACTTCAGCTTGGAGTTCATCCATGAGGATGGTGGTAAAGCCAAATAAGGCTACGATTTGCCTGGATGCTCAAAAACATAACTCGGTAACGAAAAAGGATGCTTATCCTCTGCCCAATATTGAAGGTATATTCTCTAGGCTCCCAAAGGCCAATACAACTACAAAACCGGATTTAATAGATGCGTTCTGGCAATGTTCAGTTTTCACTCTATACGTGTGCGGACGTGTTTAGAAGTCGCTCCCGAAGATTAATAAAACTTATTTATTTTGTGATATTTTCAACACATAATAATTATCTTGCGGTTTGGACGCTCATATTAAAAATATTTTGTGAAGTGCCTTTATAAATAACTAATAAGACAAAAAAATTAATGAAATAAAGTCAAAAGCCCTTTGTTGTCAGAAAGAAAAAGAATTAATAAAAATAGCTTCATTGACTCACTTCGTAGAGAGGCGCATGAGCATCAACAGGAGAAATGTATATATCGATTCCTACATTCTAAACCATGCTAAGTCAACTTAGCATGTATTAGGGAGATTGCATTTTTAATTTCTAAATATTCCTAATGACGAGGTACTTTTCAGAACATGACTATTCCAGTTTTTGTGTTTTTGCACAATTTGAGAAAATACTATGGCCCTATGTATTTAACCCGAAATTTTGGTGCATTATTAAAGACGTCAAGATTGGTCATACAAATTTCGCCTAATTTTATTTTCGCTGAGTTTTGAATTCAATGCTACCAAACAAAAAATATAAGTTCTGTCAAAGTGGAATAGTCAAGTTTTGAAAATTACCTCCTCAAATAATATTCATTAAAAATTTGGTGTTTATCTGTCAAAGCAATCAAAAGTTATTCACAAAACAGTACAGGTCAAGCGATTTTCATTATAAAGGAATTCCTTACAAATTTAAAAAATTCATCATAATTTGATCGCCTCTCCTGAAAAACTACCTTTCTCCATTTAGAATGGAGATATCGATATGTCAGAGACTGCCGCGGAAAGTAATACTACAACCGCACCCAAAACCGATGACAGTGCGCATCTAACCGCAAGATCTCTTTTAATCCCACTCTTGTTCGCCTCAAAGGACAAATAAAACGACACCTCTGTTAGCTGAATACGAAACAAACCAAAAGCAATTAACTAATCTTGAAGATCCTCAAAGTATGCTTCAATCGGCAACATCGACCTCGATTAATCGTGGTATTACTGGTGTGAACAACAGTAGCACAATTCAAACGGGACTAGACCCAGCAAAATTTCTCATTACCAGATAATTCGACGAGTAAGCAAAGTAATTAATTAGCCACTTTTCTCATTATTTTAACATGGGGATGTCATTGGAGGAAAGTACTTCACAAAAGCCTTCAATTAAGTAGCATAAATGAATAATGCATTACCAATAATTTATAAAGAAAGTAGTAGATATGTAGAAATGACCATTTAAAGTGATTTTTTGCATATTATCTCGCATATTTCTTGAATCAAACAATTTCCCTATGAAACCAAATCTATAAAATACCACAACCTATGTTCAAGGTGAATCTGACCTTCGATTATTCAAGAATCAAGAACAAAGAAAGAAGGCGCAAAACACCCAATACACGATTTGAGATATATGTGTAAGAGAAGAATAACATTTGAAGAGCTCCATAAGCGAAAGGACCCACCCCACTGTACAATTTGTCAAGAATTCGGTCACACAAAGGCCTACTGTAAGTTGCCCTGTATTCGTCAGGTGTGGCGATGTGCATAAATTTGCGGATTGCCCTCACCCAAAAACTGACTCAAGCTTCAAGAAATGAAGAAATGAAATGAACAAAACCATAAGGAAAATTATAAAGGTTGTAGTGTATATAGGGTAATTCCAAAGGAAACCGACCGACTACGACAATTCATGGATTTAGATTTCAATGAAATTATACGCGTATACTAGAAGACCATGCAGACTCATTACCCTTTAGCGATTGTCCAAATTAATAACGGTTTAGATTTTATCGGGTACCCAATTTTGTCACCTACAACATATTTATACCCTCACTTTAGTGTGACGAGGGTATATATCATTTGCTACGGAAAAAAGTGTAACACGTCGAAGGAGTGACCTAAGACCCCAAGTATGTTCGGAGGAAATCCGTTTTGGGTCATTTTAAGTCGAATGTGCAATGTCCGTCGTCTGTCTGTCTGTCTTTCTGGCTGTCCGCTGGCTGGTGCGCACGATAACTCTCGAAAGGAGTAACCAATTGACTTCAAATTTGGTATGTGGTAATATTTTTTTCTATCTCCGGCTAAGTTCGAAGATGGACCATATTGGTCCACTCCTTCTAGTACCTCCAGAAGGAGTGGGTTAAAATGTTGTGAAATATTGATTCTTTAATAACTGCTATACTACTTATTAGTTATTAGCTTATTAGTCGCTATCAACTCGAGAAAAATGGGCGAAGTCGCCACGTCCCTTTTGGTACCTCCCACACAAAGGTACCTTTTTGCACCAAAAGTTAACAGCTTATAACATTAAACCCAGTGTATAAAAATACTTGAAATTTTGTACAGTGTAATGTTTTTATAGTGTCTATAGCCCTGTGAAAAATGGGCGTTATTGCCACGCCCCTTTTTGTACCTCCCACACAAAATGTCCAAATCATACCACAATTTAATGTCTCATAACGTTTATGGGCAAATATCAAAATTTTTTAACACAGGGGTAATGTATGTTGTTTTACCCTTTTCTCGCTTTGTGTACAGATTTCGGTGCATAAGTTGATGAAATTAGATAAGCCACAAACATACAAGTTTTTTCCCAAAAAAGTTTGTTATTATCTAAAAAACTTTAGAAGTTATAAGCACATACATTTCAAAATTGTGAAAAAAGTCCTAGAAATTTTCATATTTGTATCCATTCTTTTATAAGTTGTGGCCAAACTATTTGTTCTGAAGTTACTGGTCAGTTACAAAAAACACGAGGGACACATGGAGGAAGAATTTTTTGTGAGCACTGTTCATGTGAGATCTTTCCGCAAAAAAATATAGCTCATAACTTTTTGAAATGCAATTTGAAGTGTTTTTTGACCGCGGTCAGCGCGGCCCGCGATGTAATGAAATAACACTAAAGAAGCGGTTATAGCGGCTTGAAATACCTATAAATCTATATAGGTGTCGTTGATGTGCTCTTAATGGAACCACCGCTATAGCTTCCCAAACCTTTGTTAAACTTGCGTGAATTTTTTTTGATAGTGTATTTCGCGGAGCACGTCGACAGTTATGTACAGGTTGAGCTGAATTAATTATCCCAGATGGCTTTTGACCTGGTGAATCCAAAAATCAGAGGGCCGTAACAAAATAATGAATCGCTGAAATTTTATTCACTTTTTTCAATTTTTGCAAAAATTGCAAATTTTGTCCATGGCATTTTTAATAGCATAAACGTCTGAAATTCATTTCTATGTTCTTCGGGCGTACTGCTGTGGTGCACTTAACAATCATGGATACTTATTTGAAGATTGAAGTCTTGTACGCGAAGAACGTGACACTTTTGTCTCAGCAATGATCGTCAAGGCACATCCAGTGCGGGATACAGATATGGCGGAAGTGTATATGAAATAAAAGGATTTTTATTCATATACATTCCGAAATCGGAGGGCCGTCATTTTATTTTGATGATTGTGCAAACTATGCACATTGCAAAAATTATATTTCCACAAAAATAATTTTTGTATGAAAATTTTACCTGGTCGATTTTTGGATTTTTTGGATTCGCTATATTTACCCGTATAATGAAGCTACGGTGAATATTTTGTCATAGGCTGATAGAAATGCTAATGTTCTGTGATTGTAATTTTAGTTTTCCGAATTCCGCTGAAAATTGCATTTTATACAATTTTTTTTTAATTTCAATTTGGAACCGCCATAACTTTCGCGGCCTTTGATGAAATTTATTCACAACAACGGTTTTGGCATGTTTATATTTTTATCTTCGTCTGTTGTAAAAGCCGTTGATGTGCTTGCCAAAAAAATCTTGAAAAAAACTTTACTTCGAAATTAAAAAATTTTGATATTTGCCCTTATACCAGTGCACATAAATGCTTATAAGTCGGCACAGTGCAATGAATTTTAAGTATCTAATGTTCAGCGAAAAAAAGGTGTATTTGGTAAACCCCTTCTGATACCTCCCACACAAATTGACAGAATAATTCGAGTAATATTCAATATTACATTAATCACAAAGTGAGGGTATACCTTAGTCGGTTTACCCGATTGAAACTTTCTTAATTGTTTTTTATAAATTTAGCCGTTTTGAAGTCTACATAACTTTTGAAAGAAATATCAGATTTGAATGATATAAGTACCATTTGAAAGAATTTAACATCCTCTCTAAGAATTATAAATTTAGTAAAGGACGAAATGACCTTAATCCTTGATTATCCTGAAAAACATATCTTAACTTTTTTTCGTTTTATTTTTAACAATTTCCCACATTTTTACCAAAGATGTCCATGGGTTAAAACATATGAACTAATTAGTGTCCCTCCGTCTGTTAGTCAGACGATAACTCTGAGAAGGAGTGACCGAATGAATTAAAATTTCGTACATTATAATATTTTATTCAAACCCAGTTTATGTTTGATTTACAACTATATCGGCCTACTCTTTGTGGTATCTCTCGTGTCTTCTAGTATACGCGTGTAAAATTTCATTGAAATCAAAAGAGGCAAATATTTTTGGGTCGTTTTATTTTGGAATTATTCTATACCCCTATCAGAAATGCCAATAAAGTACCGAGATTGTCCTGTCCAAACAAACTCTCGAAAGCTTTATTGAAAAATTAATTCAAACTATGGTTTCGTTCATGGCGAATATGCAAAACATGATGCAGGAAATGATGAGAAATCAAAGTGTATTAATTCAAACTGAAAAATAGCCCCACTGACAATTTGTTATTGGAACGCGAGCAGCCTGAGCCAACACAAGAATGAAGTGGAACTTTTTCTTCAAAATCAAGAAATTGATGTCCTACTAGTCTCTGAGGCAGGGCTGTGGAGTCGAGCCAAAACCACTCGACTCCGACTCCCGGAGTCGAATTTTAAAATCATTCGACTCCGACTCCGGCATTTAAATAACATAAAATTCTGAAATTATATTTCTACTAAGACGTGAGTTCATGTCCTGACAAATACGATATCGCTGTGTTAAAAAGATACAAAAAAGTAGGTATTTAATACCAGTAATTAAATACAATTTTATTATTTATTTATCGACGCTTGAACTGCAAGTTGCAACTAATATGACAATTCTTTCAAGATGGAGTCATTATAAAATTTTCATCAATCACTGCATATGTTTTAATATACTGCAATTTTTGGAAATTATGTTCGCTTCAGTCAATCTGTTTATTCGTTAGTTGTTATACCCTACACAACACTGTGGTACAGGAGGTTATAAATTTGTTTTTTGACAGATATGTAAAAACTCGATAGTTTGGTTAACTTTATAGAAATGTTTGGCATACTTAAATATTTGGTTAAAATCTTCGAATATTTTATCCTTCTTTTTAACAAAATTGTTTTCCCAAAATTGTTTGAGTGCAAAAGTTCTATCACATAATTGGTACATTTTGCACAATACATCTCAGAGTCGGAGTCGACAATAATTTTTCGACTCCGGACTCCGACCACGACTCCGGGCAAATTTCCCAGACACCGACTCCACAGTTCTGCTCTGACGTAGACTTTACTATAAGGAATAGCTTTAGAATCAATGGTCATTGTACATATGACACCAAACATCCAATCGTAAGGGCCTGTGGTGGCACAGCAAGTATTATACGTAAAACGATTAAATAATGTCCTATGCCCGAATATAAGACGAACCACTTACAAGCTACTACAATTAACATCACGTGTCTGTCCGTCCATCATTAGATCTTTCATCAGATCATTCTCCAACAAACCTAATTCTGTTTGAATTCAGACAAGAAAATGAATTTGCAACTATTTTTAATGCAAAAAATACATTAGCACTCACTTATGTAACGTTGCTCCTCGGTCCTTCGCTGACGGACAGCTTGATACTGGTGATCATCGACAGGGGAGAGGAAGGCGGCAACATCGCCAAGAGCAAGTGGATGTTCTTGAGGAGCTGTCCGGCTCCCGATTGTGTCGACGTAGGCTGATATCAAGGCCGCATAATACTAATACGATTTAGAAATATGAGCTCTGTTGAGTTCTATCGCTGCACACTGAAGAAAATTGGAGAAATCTGGCCGGGTGCGGCGCCGGATGTTATTAACAAGGAGGACATCCCGTCTCGGCCCAGGGCACTTGAATGGATTCCGTCTATACCAGTCGATGTGAATCCGTGACTAAGATGCTGAAGGCTTGCAATCCGGACTTCCAACTGGCAATTGGAAGGTCGGTCGATTAGATGAGGCGGAGGCACGCAGTATTTATACTGAATGTCGAGTCTCTACCCCAATTCGTCAAGTCCGAAGGCATGGTTTCATACGGATTCAGCAAAATCCAACTTAAGGTGTACAAGAGCGATGAGGGAGGAAATTCGAAAAATACTCATCCAGATAACACTGGTGTAATGAAGAGCCTCCCTCTTTACAAGTATCAGAACAGCATCTGGCGGGAACTTTACCCCCGTTTCACCCTTTACCGATGTGCTTGAAAGTGCCGAGAAGGTCGTCATCATGGGATCGGAAGAATCCGGCGAGGATGAGCTTCTAGAGGACACAGACCACCAGGCCGATATAACGGTGTTAGCGAAACCTGAAACCTCCTGATGCAAGATGAGGCTGACCTGGACCTGACCCAGGAATCATGGTTGAATGTAGATATAGTTTCTGTTGATATGGAAGACGTAGAGCCTGTATACTTGCCAAGAACAACCTTAATTTATATCTTCTTCCTTCTTTTAGTAGTGAAGACATAGTATCAGCCAGCCTCGAGTTAGAAAACTCTCATGTTTGGTAGACCTCCGTTTATATGGCACATAACGCTGTGACGCCACCTTGTGCATTGAAATCACTGGTAAGAGCGGCAAACGAGATTTGTCAGCAGGGGAACGCCCCAAACTCCTACTTGTATCCCTCTAAGAAATACTCCGACAAAAACTCCTATGTGTTTTAGCCACAGCGTGTCCCAAGGGATAGAAGGCTGGCTTAGATTCACGCTAACAATGCACTATAGGTCAAATCTGCACTTTTTTGGCCAAAATTCAAATTTAACATATGGTGTTTTGTTGTTACTATACGGTAAGAAACATGTCAAAACATAGAGAAGTGAATTTTGTTTCAGTCAAAAATAATTTACTGTTACACAATATGCTGTCAAAGTAGCAAGTTTGTATTTTTTGTTCACACTGTTTGCGCCACGTGATTTAAGATTAATAATTTAAGTGGATTTTTTAACTTTCGTCGAAAAATATATATGTATATGAATCATGGAAGACTGTGTTCCAAGTAAGTATTTACGTTTAATGTTGGAAATTCTAAAAATTGTTAGCATATTATAATGTAATACTCATTATTTTAATGTAATCTAAGAATTCTTGAAGTTACAATAAATATTTAAGGTTATGTAAGCTTTTAAAGTGTTGTTCAAGTTTGTTCAACACAAACAGAACATAATCATATGCATTAAGATGTTATGCATATTGTAGAACATACTGTAACCTGCGATTTTTTGCGTTTTTTGAATTATGTACCTTTTTGTAGATCAACTCCGTGTCAAAATAAACGAGCTCTTGGAAATATGGATTACTAAAAAAACAAACGAAGAAAAGCTACAAACAGTTTATGATTACTTGTTAAAAATTTTTTTTCCTGGAAAAATTTCCGACGAAGACAATATATATTTAGGAGAAATGGTAAGAAATTTTTGCAACAGATTGGCAGCTGAGTGGAAGAAAAGTTATAGAAAATTACATGTATTTCGCACTCGTAGTTCAATTAGGCTAAATGACCACATGGTTTTAAGAAATCCTGATATAGCTACGAAAACTTCAGAAGTTGGACTCCCGTGTATGAGCTTTTCGGAAAATCTGAACGCGGAAAGAGAAGAGATGCTTCAGCGCTTTCAAGAGAAAAGCAAAATGAAACCAATTTATAGGTGCGTGCTGCTGCAACTTCTGCTCGAAAACAATGACAAAATGATTTAGCAACAATTCTTAAAGAATCCATTAAAAGCCCAACAAAATCGACAAAAATAAGAAAGGTTTGCTTCCAAGGAAAAGAAACGCCCAAACGCCAATCTCCGGATGAGGCACTGGCTTTTTTGTTTGAATATAATTTTACAAAAAATCAATATTGTGGAATACGTAACGAAAGCCGTCAAAGAAATTGTGATACACGCTGAAAAAAAATCGCTTCTGTAGAATATTGTCCCAAACATATTCCGTTTGAAACATATATATGTTTAGGGTCACTCTAAACATGTAATATTTGGTACACACAAAAATTTTGTTTTTGGGAAGATGTTGTTCTAAACAAATATTTGTTTACATCCCAATCTGATTGCTATTTGTGAAACAAATATTTATTTGCATTTAAGTATTCATAAAATACATAAATTGTGTTAAATTTTTCAGTACATAATTCACAGTTAAATTTTTAATGTTCGTATAAATAAATAATTTAAATCGTATAATCTTGGATCAATATAAAGTACTTAGAGGATTGACAACTAATGATAGTTTGGAATACTCAGAAATTTTAAATGATTGATTTAAAACAGAAGTTAATGCTGCATATGGTAACATAACTGGGAGGTACAATTTGAAAACAAGGAAACATTGAAACTGAAATTCGAAAAAGTCAGCAAAAGTTTTGGAAATCTTTTTTAAATAAAATGTATTTGGAAAAATTCCTAAATAATAATTTTATTTGTATTTAAACACATATTTTATTTGAGAAATTTAGTTTGCAAATATAATTTGTTGTAATACTTTAATATATGCGTTCCAAATATATTTTATTGATTTTCAAATAAAATTTATTTATTAAGAAATAAATAATATTTAAAAATATGTTTTCCAAATATATTTTCTTTCGATTCAAACATATAAAAAAGGCGATTTTGCCCCGTGTATATATCCACATTACAATGAAGTATCCGACGCAAGATCAAAATGCCGACCTAGCGGTATAGAAGTAAATGAGAGATTTGTAAGAGTTCGATTAAACGCACTTCTCTTACATACTGCATCGAGAATTATTGAAATGCAGAGACACATTATTACAAATTATATGGAAGAAGAAAACACCAACAGCACTCTTGGCTACATATATTGCTCCCCTGAGACTTATTCTTTCATCAGGCATCACAATTTGGACTAATCCCACCCCACAATCGGTAAGATTTTGTAGACCGTTAAAAATAGAATACGTGAAGGAAACAAAAGAAATTATTATGAATGAAGACATGGACTTAAAAAACAAATTCAAGATTTGGAAAAGGCGTGTATAACAATTGGAGCAGAAAAGGCAATAAATGTAACTTTCACGTTAATGGTGTTTTCTTTTCTAAAAAAAGATGTTGCCCTGTCAGAGAGCAGCATTTGAATAATGTCGCCTACACCCTCTTGTACTGCTGCATTTTTTATGGTCAGAATCGATAACAAAGATGCAAAAAACTAGCCTTTTAACTCACTAAAAGTAAACTAAAAACAAAGAATACTCCACGGCGCCGCATAAATAAAGCATCTGACCAAACTTCATTATAAAAAAGCACGCACGGACACACGCGGTTATTTAGGCTATTCGCTCGACGCCGAAAAAACATATGTTTTATAGGGCAGCGTCCACCCCTTCGATTAAATACAGGGCTACAATTTTGCATTTTTGCCCCGTGCAAGTGCGACATTTTTCACAAAAGAAAACGAAACCCTTTCACAGTGCAGCATTTATTTTACAATCGAAGACAAAAAGGCATTTTTGGGGCGAAAGGCATACAAAATGTAGCATTTTTTGCCACAAAAGAAAACACCATAAGACTGACTATTATGGACAGAAAATTTTTAAACATTTTGACTGGTACCAAGTCGACCCAAGCATGTCCTATTTGTGGTGCTACATCCAAAGATTTTCTAATTGTTTCAAATTATCAGAGTAAATTTCGTCCATGAAATTCGAGCCTAAAATATGGAATAAGTCCTTTACATTGCAAGATACGATTTTTTACATTTATTTTAAATACAGGCTACAAATGCCAAGCACAACATTTGAAAGATAAGAAGATTTTGTACAAAAAAGCCATTTTAGAAAGGAAGAAACAAATTCAGAAACAATTTTGGAATAAAATGGGTCTTAATGTTGACATGCCAAAAATTGGAGGATGTGGAAACACTAATGATGGTAACACAGCACGTCGAGCCTTTCTTGATCATGATACATTTTCCAAAATCACTGGGGTGGACAAAAACGTAATATTTCGTCTAAAGAGTATACTCATTTTTATCATGTCAATTGCCTATAAAGTTAGAAAAGTTTGAAACATTTTGTTTTCAAACGGCAGATTTAATTAGAGCGACATATCCATCAATGTCCATGACCGCAACAGTACATAAAGTCCTTGTACATGCAAAACAGATAATGGAAAACACTTTACTACCAGTCGGTTTTTTGGAGAGGATGTGGCAGAATCTTGACACAAAATATACAAATCTGATAGAATACACCACGCACGCAAAAATAGTCGTATTAATAATATATGCGATATTTTTAACAGATCCATGGACACATCTGATCCCCTCGTTTCCTCTTTCTATATTACTAGACGATTGCAACAGCGGAAACGACAACCATTTCCCCCGGAAGTTATAGAAATGTTAAATTGTGATGTTCCAAATGGTGAGATATGCTTCGATATTCCAGATGGGAATTAAATTGAGAACGAAGAAAGGGTATTAAGCCCCGCATACGAAAATATTTTAAACAACTTAACCTTGGACAATGAATTAGATTTATTTTAAATTATCATATATGGATGTTAAAAGAATTGTTAGCTACATAAATGTAAATTACCTCTTATTTTATTCCATACAGCTATAAATTCAAAGTAAAACTACTAAAATTCAATTTGAAACATTATTGGGTTCTGCAAGGGTTAATCGCCCTGAAAGGGTTAATTTTTTTGGTTTATTTGTTACCATTATTCTCACTTTAAATTTTTGTTAACATTAAACAAGATTCTGTTTTTAATTGTTAACTTTATTCATTTTGGCCAGAAAAAGAGCCGTTTTGACCTATAGTGCAATGGCTAAAAAGATTTTGTTCAGCATCATCTCCTCTATTCGACTATGAGAAGATCAAAATCAGATCTGCTTCTTTTCGCGAATTATAGCGAAAACAGTATTTATACTTTTAATACTTGGGTTCTGCAAGGGTTAATCGCCCTGAAAGGGTTAATTTTTTTTATGTTTATTTGTTACCATTATTCTCACTTAAAATTTTTGTTAACATTAAACAAGATTCTGTTTTTAATTGTTAACTTTATTCATTTTGGCCAGAAAAAGAGCCGTTTTGACCTATAGTGCAATGGCTAAAAAGATTTTGTTCAGCATCATCTCCTCTATTCGACTATGAGAAGATCAAAATCAGATCTGCTTCTTTTCGCGAATTATAGCGAAAACAGTATTTATACTTTTAAAAAAACTTAATTTCTTTGATTTGCAAAGAAAATCGCGGAAATTTAGAAACAGATCTGATTCTGATCTCTTCATAGTTGAGTAGAGGGAACGATTCTGAAGAAAACGTCATCAGCCGTTTTTGCCGTCAATCTATCCAACTTTCGATTATTTGTAGCACGCTGTGAACGTTCGAATATTAAAACTCCTATGTGTATTTTTTTGTTTTATTAATATTTAAAATGCTCCAAACACAATGACCTATTTGAAAACCATTTATCATGTCGTGGTTTTTTCACATACACGTTTTATGTTATAATATATAGGTGGTAAATAATTAAAATATAAATACAAAAATCTAAGATATTAAATGTATCTCGACTTGACGAAATACCACGATTTTTCTTCTCTCCTGAAGACTTCGTCGGCGCACCGACGATCTGTTTCCTTGGGAGGTATTGAAATTCCCTTCTCTGAAAGCGCAAAATACTTATGGGTCAGAATATTTAATATCGACCAATGCAGTTAATTTTTGGCTAAAATGTTTATAAACAGTTAAAAATAGGTAAAATAAGATATCGATATAATTTTTTTTATATTTTATTTTTAAAATAATTGTATGGGTATTTTAATTTTAGAAAAAAATAGTTTTTGGCTTCACGAATTTTAAATTTACGTTGTTTTAAAGAGGACACAACGCGCAATCTTTCGTAAAGAAAATTTGTCCAAAAAATTAGAAAAAAAATTTACGAAATTTCCTTGAAAAAACTTTCTAAAAAGAATTGCAACACATCGATTTTTTTATTTCCAAATTTACACAGAATGTACGCCAGACTCTCACAAATCCAAAACAGTAATTGGATTTTTGGAGATTCAATATTTATAAAAGTAATGGACGACATACTAAGACTGGTCTGGCACATGTATGAATCCTTTTGCAACCAGTGTTTTTTTAACCATGGACTATAAACAAAGAGATTCAATATAAGAAGAAATGTGAATTTCACCTCATGTGCAAAGATGAGTTCATGAAAAATTTAATTTATAAATCGTGTATTTTGTATGTTTTTCTTGTACTTCATGCATTTCAATAAACACACGAAATAAAATTCTTATGCATTAGTAGAAACAAAGAAAACGCAGAAAAAAAACAATATTTTTAATCAATTTAAGTTTCCTTTTATGTCCACCCCTTCGATAGAAAAACTCACCTCTGCACATGCATTTTTTCTGTGGTTACTCTTTATATATTGAATCTCTTTGCTATAAATATGATCGCTCAGATATGGTATGTATATTAAAGTTGTCATATCTGGTCAAAATATGTATGAGTCGGCATTTTTAAAAACAACCCAAGGTTTTTGGGAAAAATATGAAACGTTTCAAAACAGGGAAAGTTGTAAACCTATAAATGTTTTTTATACAAATTACTCACATTTCTCAATGGTAATGTGCTTCGAATGTAACAAAATAAATAAAACTCAATGTTTTGCAATAACTTGGAGCTTTGTAACCTTTTGAAAATAAAAGAAAAATATTATATAAATAGAAAATATAACAAATAGCAAAGCATTAATAATGTTCTACATTTAAGTATTTATAGATTAAATTTGTCTAATTTCAATAGTTTGTGTTTATAATAATCTGTGTAGGAAAAATCGTTGCTCATTGTGTGCCTTTAATCATTTTAGCCTTCCTAAAGCGGTTTTGTAACCTCAGCTCCTCCGTTTTGTGTTCTGTTTTTGAGCAATATTGAAAATATATATTATTACATGATTGTTAGGCCCATTCATACAATTTAAAAGGCGTCGTTGAAAGCTAGCGCGAGATGCCATCCTCTTTACAGCCCCACCAACTCCGTCACATGGACCTTTTCCATGAGAGATCGCGAAAAAGTTTTATTCGGCTTCAATACCAAAGTCAGCATTGTAGTTGAATAAATTTAAAAAATTTAATTTGTTTTTATATTGTGCAGCACATCCATCTGAGAAGAAAATCGTCCTTTTAACTACGTCGCTACGTCGCTATATCGATACCTCCATTCAAAAACATGCAAAGTCGACTTAGCATCGTTTTATGGAGATAGCATTTTTAACTTCTAAATATTCCAAATTATATTCAGTCCAAAATTGGTGTTTATCCGTCAACCCAATCAAAAGTAATTCACAAAACAGTACAGGTCATTCGATTTGCATTACAAAGGAATTCCACACAAATTTAAAAATATCATCAAACTTTGATCGCCTCTCCTGAAAAACTACCTTTTTGCACTTAGCATAGTTTAGATTGGAGGTATCGAGGAGGTTCTCTTCTTGGATATTACAACGAAGCAGTAGTGTCGATGTTAGAATAATTTTTGTGATATATAACATAAGGTTGAAGTCTTGCCTGGCTATTTGACCAGTGATAAGACTGTACAGTATCCTGAATTTTGAATGCGTAATTTTCAGAAAAATTTAAGGTTATTAAAACATCTACTTCTTCTAAATTGCTCTTTAGGAAACTCAAGTGATGTGACTGTGATTTAGCAATAAAACTGTGTTTTATATATATCGGCAGTTCCTTTTCTAGATTATTTAGAAAATCAGCAACATTCTCGATTTTTTGGTTGAGTTCGCACCTGAAAAAAATATGTTATTTATGAAATAAAACGTATTTAATACATACGTTTCTTAAGAATCTTACCTGTCTGTGCAAGTCCATTGCATCAAATCAATTTCTTTTATATTTGAATTTGCTGAAAGTTTTAGTAAATCATTTGATATTGGTGAAAATCCTGGGCAATTTTCAAAAATTAGCATATTGCAATATTCGCTGGGATTCGAACACTTTATTTGACTTGCCATCTCTCTAGATGACTAATTTACGGCAGTTCCTTGAAGGGCGTTGTTTAACGCTTAAAGTTTCAACTTTAGATTCTGGTGTATTTTTCAGACAAAAAACATTATGGCTGCCGCTATATCCAACGGCTACGCAATGGAGTGGTCTTAAATTTGTAAATTTAGACAAGCTTATGTCCGTATACGAATATGTGGCACAAAATTTTGCGTGTAATATTTTTTGCATGGTTTCTTTCATCCGTCTACTAAAACCGATATACAGTCTTTCTTGTCAGGCATTATTGGCTATCTTTGAAAGAGCCGTCTTGATTTCTGCTGCAAGTGTGTAGTCGTCATTTTGATAAATGCGTAATAGTGACTGACTTTCAATAACAAATTCATCTGAAAAACATGTTATTTTATTATAATTTTTGCCATTAAAAATGGGAAGTGTGCTACTTACCTCCTTTATCAGATGAATCACTTTCAGAAGACATTGATATAATGATAATGATAAAGAAAAGTTTTCAAAAATTAAAAAATAAATATTACGAAATTTTTTTAAAAAAAAAAATCTAAAAAAAATGCTCCCCTTACGATTTTTACTTCCAAATTTACACAGAATATGCGCCAGACTCTCACAAATCCAAAACAGTAAGGATTTTTGGAGACTCAATATTTATAAAAGTAATGGACGAAATACTAAGACTGGTCTGGCACATGTATGAATCTTTTGCAACCAGTGTATTTTTTTAAACATGATATGGTATGTATATTAAAGTTGTCATATCTGGTCAAAATATGTATGAGTCGGCATTTTAAAAAACGACCCAAGATTTATAAAACGAATCAAAATCGGGAAATTTTTAAACCTTTAAATGTTTTTTATACAAATTATGTAACACAATAAATAAAATTAAATGTTCTTGCATTAACTTGGAGCTTTGTAACATTTTGAAAATAAAGGAAAACAGAAAAGCAAAATATTATATAAATAGAAAATATAACAATTAACATTCACATAATTTTTTTATTCGCTTAATTTTGAACATTCGCTTTTGCATTCGCTTTCGCAAACGTTTATTTCAGTATTCGCTTCCTCAATCAAGAAAATAGACAGTATAAATGTTTAAACAAAAATATATTTTCTACGCCAGTTTTAAACTACACCGTTGGGAATTGTCCCCAGGGAACAATTATTTAACGGAGCTGGACTTATTTATGATTCTCTACAAACATGGAAGATTGAATAGTGAAAAAAACAATGAAGCTACTTTTTGTTAATTATAACGTGGCTATATAAACTTTAAAGACTAAAGTTTTCGAAAGTTTTATTCTAACCCAAATGCGTTAGAATCGACCCATTTAACCATGTTCGTCCGTCCGTCTGTAATATACTCGTATAACATACCTTGCTTGACCAATCGGCGTTTATCACGGTTTAAGTAATTCTAAAACACATATGACACCAAAGTGACACCATTCGCTCTTAAGGCTTTGGAGATCATACGTTACAAACAAACGTACGAATCATTTTATATTTAATAAATCAACTGCAATACATATCGTCGGCTTAATGCTAATATGTTCCATACGCCATTTTGTATGATCGGAGAAAAACGCAATTTATTGTTTGAGTAAAAATGGGACTGAAGAGTTGGATAACTTTTATTCCATGGGGTTCCCAACAGTGTTTGTATGATTCTCATGCATTTCTATGTCATTACATTCAAAAATAAGAAAGTTATAAAAATTTTTGTACATGACATTTTTGTCCATATACACTTTTGTTTTAATATTTTTTCGTATTTGTATTACATGGATCACAAAGAGAGTTGGTATGGACGGAGAGTGAAAGAGCGTTAAATAAATTATTTCCCGTAAATCAGAGTTAAATCGATTTACCCTACCAATATCTCGAAAACTAGACTAGATATGGAAAACATTATTGCGAATTCTGAAAGAGCATGCTTAAAACTTATATTATCAACTCCTAACTCAAAAAACACAAAAATGGCGTATTGACCAAAATACCATTACGCCGATATATTGAATTTAAAGACAATATGTAGGAATGAATCTACATAAATTGTTCCCTTCCATAAATCAGTTTTTTATATTCGCTTCTACTCGCAAAAAAAAAACAAAAAATATTATTCGCTATCGCATTCGCTTTCGCAAAAATGCAGTATTTAATATTCGCTATCGCATTCGCAAGAAACATTCGCTAAAGCCACTTTCGTTACATCCCTGCAGGATTCGTTGCTGATCAGTCGTAGTGAACGGACGTGTTTATCACAGAGCGTTAAAATCTATTACGCCGTATCTATTACGCAATCGCAAAAAAAAAATCTGTACAAAGACTGGAAGGCCTACATCGTAGTTACTATTACGGGCTAATACATACAGACAAAAAAAATTGTTGACGGGGATGCCATCGCGTTCCGATGGAACGGGGTTCCCCAATCGTCCTACTGTCCGTCCGTTGGTCTTGGCCAAAGCCGACCGCACCAAACATGGTGAAAATTTCCCCCCAGTACTCACAACAGGTGGTACCGTGAGGGGAAAACGTCATGTCCGACCGTCAAAACGAAAGCATAACGAGCACCGGATAGTGCTCAGAGTTTTGACGAAGTTGGAGGCTGTTGAGGTTTCGGCTCTTACCGAAAAACAAAAGAGTCAGTACCTGGGCTAAAGGCGTCATAGATGCTTCTAAGGCCAATCAGCCGCTTCTAAGGCCAAAGAGCCACAAATCAGCTGTGTTAACGGCTAATAAAGTCAAAAGAATCAGATCACCTGATGAACCCCTGCCTTCGAAAAAGGCAAGAGGTCCTAATGTCACCATCAACAGGACACTCACCAAGCCCTTCAATGAAGTGGCGAAGGAGAGTCTAGTGATGGCCGTTATAGACAGAAGTAGTGAGGATGGATCCATCCTCAAGGACAAATGGAGCCATGTGCAATCAGCCATTATGGCTCATTACCTCGATGTCCGTAGAGAAATGCCGGGCACACCACCAATCTGCAACGATGCAGGATGGCATCAGGGAAGAGTAAAGCTCTTATATTTCGGTGATGCCAGATCAGTAGACCTGTATAAGGCTGATCTGAGTCGAGCGGGTGAGGTGTGGCGGAGTGCCCAGTTGGATGTTGTCGAAAAAACAACATCCCTAGTCACCCTAGAGCCATCACCTGGGTTACAGAAGAGCCCTCCAACCCGGTAGACATATTAGAAATAATAAAAGATTCCAATTCAATCCAATGGGTCTGCCCGCCCATAATTGGAGAATCAGCAAGGTGGGTGAGGCTAATGGTAAAAAGCGGCAGGTCAATTTGATCCTTAACGCTGAATCCACCTCCCATATACAACGTGCACGTGCAACCCTACAGTATGGCTTCGAGACTATAGTCAAGCAGGATATAGTTCCCACTGCGGAAGGTGAGTCGTCCACCGTGGTTGATACACAGCGTTCTGGAAGTGCGGGGGTATCCACGCCCATTATTTCTGGTGACCCCAACTCTAACAGAAGATCTGTAACGTCCTACTCTGAGGACGAAAGCTCCACTTCTGACACAGAGGGGCTGAGGGGAGTCTCCGGACTCTTTGACGCATCTGGCGGGGACACGCTTCTCGATGATACGGACGAAGAGTTCGATAATACCCTTGTCGGGGTGGATGTTAATCTGTCAATTACCAATGATGGTAAGAATTTTACAGATTAACCTTCATCACGCTAAAGCAGCCTCAGCGGCTCTATTGCTGCGCCTGTCCACAGGTGCAGTAGACATCGTCCTGATACAGGAGCCCTACGCAGTGGGAGGAAGGGTGTGCGGTATCAGGACACCCAACTTTAAACTGCTTGTGGCCAACTGTGAAGGCACTCCAAGAACCTGAATTTTAGCCAGGAAAGATCTAAGTATCTTTCTCCTGGCTAATTTAAGTGGTAAAGACCAAACAGCTGCTAGCCAGGAGATATATTGGGTGGTCTCCAGTTACTTGCCTTATGAGGCTGTAGTACCGACTGCTCTATTCAAGGAAGTAGTAGAAGAAGCAACGTCTGACGAGGTCGAGCTGATGGTTGGCGCAGACACGAACGCTCATCATACTATCTGGGGTAGTACGGATATAAACAATAGGGGTGATTCGCTTCTTGTCTTTATTCTAACTACCAACCTAAGTATTTGTAACATAGGTAATAAACCGACCTTTACAATTAAAGACAGACAAGAAGTACTAGACGTAACGTTTGCTACTGACCGACTGTCAGACAAAATTATTGGGTGGAATGTACTGGACGACCACTCATTCTCAGATCACCATTATATTGAGTTCAAACTCGCTGAAAAAGCGCCTGAACCTGCCGTTCACAGAAATGTGAGAAAGACAAAGTGGCACCTGTATGAAAACAATTTCAAGAAAGTCCTCAACTCCAAACTTCTGTACGAACCAAATGACAAAGCCGGTCTGGATAATCTGGTCGAGCATATCACCACATCATTCAATAGTTCCCTTGAAGAAGCCTGTCCAAAAACAAGGTACAAGGGTAAAACTAAACCCCAATGGTGGACTTCTGAGCTAACGGCTATGAAAAAGACCTGCAACAAGCTATTCAACAAGGCTAAATCTACGGGGGTCGCTAATGTTTGGGATGCCTATAAAGAGCAACTCAAGATCTATAAGAAGGAGCTTGGAAAGGCGCAAAGGCGTTCTTGGTATACCTTCTGTGGCGAAGTGGAAAAGGTCTCCGACGCCGCAAGGCTGAGGAAAATACTATCAGCTTCACCTTGTACAGTGGGTTACTTGCAGGATGAGGCAAATAATTGGACCAAAAACAGCGAGCAGTCACTCAATGTACTGCTCGACACACATTTCCCGGGGAGCTCACTAACAGAACCAGAGGATCAGCAGGACCAACAAGAGAGCGAGTGCGCTGCGAGCGTCGCCAGCTTGTTGACTGAGAGATCCAGAATAAGCTAGGCTATTAATAGCTTTGAGATCTTCAAGTCACCTGGACCAGACGGCATCACTCCAGCAGAAATGCAGAAAATGTTGAAGTACATTATCCCCTGGCTGGAGAAAATGTATGTAGCCTGTATCAGGCTTTCATACATCCCGAATCGATGGAGGGATACCAAAGTGGTATTCATACCTAAAGCGGGAAGATATTACACACTAGGCCAAAAGACTTCAGACCAATTAGCTCCTTCCTATTGAAATTAATTTAGATTATTTCATTAGGGAAAACCTGGATACAAAACTCCTGTCGGTGAACCAACATGCCTACAATAAGGGGAAGTCTACAGAATCAGCCCTGCACGAACTTGTGAGCACTATCGAATCGTCCCTGCATTTCAAGGAATTCACCATGGTGGCATTTCTTGATAGAAGGGACTTTTAACAACATTCACTCAGATGCAGTAATTGCGGCAATGTCACATCTAAAAGTTAACTCTAGTTTGATTAGACTAATTCAAAGTCTGCTCAACAGAAGACGCATAACAGCAAGTCTTGGGTCCACAACTCTAACATGGTATGTAAACAGAGGGACCCCACAAGGAGGAGTATTGTCTACACTAATTTGGAACCTAGCGGTGAATGAAATCTTGCTAGATCTAGAACATTGTGGCTGCAAGGTCGTGGCATATGGGGACGACGTTGCAATCGCAGTGAGTGGCAAATTCGAAAACGTCCTCCGAGACATTCTACAGGTGGCTCTGAACAAATTGGCTAGATGGGCCAGAAGCAGCGGTTTGGGTGTAAACCCAAACAAGACAGAATTGGTTCTCTTTACTAGAATGAATAAAGTCCCACATGTGGACCCTCCACCTCGGATAAACGGAACAGATCTAGTCTTTTCTGAAAGTGCAAAATTTAAGAATAAACTGCCTATCAATGTGGAGGTATAAAAACTACGGTCACATGAGGATATCAAAGTGTAGTGCGATGGTAACCGACCGAGTGGACTATATACAAACTGTGTACACATTCGAGAAAATTACATCACTATGGTACCAGCCAGGGATGAATGGGATGGCAGAATACCCGGAAATAGAAACCATCTCCACTTCTATACGGATGGTGCGAAGCTTGATGAAAAGATTGGCTTCGGAGTACACTGTGAAGAAATTAATTTGGATATAGCTCACAGACTACCAGATACCTGCAGTGTCTATAAAGCCGAAATAATGGCAATATGGGAAGTCGCCAAGATCTCTTAACGAGATGGCTGAGCAGTTTAATATACACCTCATATGGGTGCCTTGGCATAGGGATATCCCGGGGAACTGCAAAGCCGATGAACTTGCAAGGAAAGGGACGACTTTACAAATTCTCGAAGACATATATTGGTGCGCCACTATCCACGTGCAAGCTTTGGATAAGGCAAGAGGCAATCAGGCAGTCCAACGACAGATGGACACAAATCGGCACCTGTAGGGTAGCTAGACAAATCTGGCCAAGGTATGACCTGAGAAGGTCAAAATATCTCCTCGCACTGGAAAGGAAAAGATTGTCTACGTTAGTATCAGTTCTGACGGGACACTGCCTGATCGGCGAACACGCCAGAAGATTGGGTATTAACTCCAATGACTTCTGCAGAAGCTGTGGAGATGAGGAAGAAGTGGAGAGCATTGAGCACTTGCTATGCGACTGTCCCGCTTTGAGTAAACGACGACTGGACCTACTGGGGTCGGCCTTTCTAGGCAGCCTAACAGATCTTTCCAGTACCAATATTCGTGCTATCGATATATTTGTATATCAAACAGGTTGGTTTCGATGAAGGGCATTCTAGCCCGTGGTACCACTAGGGACTAAACTGGTCTATGTGAGCTGAAGAAATAAAAAAGAAAACTGCTGCCACCCTAACATAAACCTAAGCCTAAACCTACATCCCTGCACGTGCAAAAACAGAAAAAAAGGCAAAAACTTACAGACCAGTCTTAGTATTTCGTCCATAACTTTTACAAATATTGAGTTCCAAAAATCCAATTAGTGTTTTGGATTTGTGAGAGTCTGGCGCATATTCTGTGTAAATTTAAAAAAATCGAAGGGGAACAATTTTTAATAAAAATTTTTTTTTAAAAAAAAATTTCAAACAATTTTCTTTATGAAAAATAGCGCCTTGTGTCCTCTTTAAAACAACGTAAACTCGATCGGTTCGGAGGTTCGAGAGCAATTACAAATTTCGCGAAACCAAAAACTATTTTTTTCCTTTTTCAAAAATTAAAATGCCTATAAATTATTTAAAAAAATTTTTGAAAAAAAGTTAGCGAGATCTTTTTTTACCTATTTATAACTGTTAATAAACATTTTAGTCAAAAATTAACTAGATAGGTCGATATTAAATATTCTGACTCTTAGGTATTTTACTAGACGAAGTTGTAGTTCAACCCCAACATTTTGTAGAGACCAATTAAGCCTCTATAGTTTATTGGTTGTATACGGCAGTAGTCAGACCGATAATACTGTACGGCATTTTCGTCTGGAAATCCACGTTCTGTGCGATATTAAACAAGGTTCACCGAATGACTGCTTATGTATCACTGCGGCTTTGGAGTCTTTTCTGAGGAACTTCAGCTATGACTTGCAAAAAGACTGTCTGATCACTGTAGTGTTTACCAGGCAGAAATCTTAGCTATTAAAGAGGTAGCGAAATGGCTGAATATTAATGTGCTGACCAAAATCGGTATAAATATTTTCTCTGATAGTCAGGCTGCTATCAAGTCCCTGAAAACTATATTCCTGAATTAAAAAACTGCCCTCGACTGTCGCAGATCTCTTAACGAGATGGCTGAACAGTTTAATATGAGTGCCAAGGCACAGGGATATATCAGGGAACTGCAAGGCTGATGTACTTGCAAGACTAGGAACTACCTTACACGTTCCCACCAAAGCATTTTCCGCTATCTTCACCGGTACTGAAGATACCTAAAACTCCTATGTGTATCCCTTTATAGAAATTCTCCGACCAAAACTCCTATGTGTTTTAGGCAGAGCGTGGCCCAAGGGATAGAAGGCTGGCTTAGATTCGCGCCAAATATGGCTAATGAGGTTTTGTTCAGAATCATCCCATCTATTTGACTATGAATAGATCAGATCTGCTTCCTTTCGCGATATCGCGAAAACGGTATTTTAATCCAAAAAACTTAATTGCTTTGATTTGTTAAGAAAATCGCGGAAATGTAGAACAGATCTGATTTTGATCTCTTCGTAGTTGAGTAGAGGGAATGATTCTGAAGAAAACCTCATTAGCCGTCAATCTATCTAACATTCGATTACTAGGGGCACGCTGTGGACGTTCTAATATTAAAACTACTATGTGTAATTTTTTTGTTTTAGTGATATTTAAAATGCTTCAAACAAAATGCCCTATGTGTAGAATTTCTTTAAAACAATGTCATGGCTTTTTCAAATACACGATTCTTGTTATGATCTATTGGTGACAAATAATTAAATGATAAATACAACGACGAAATGCCACGATTTTTTGTCTCTCCTGAAAACTAGTAAAAAACACATAAGAGTTTTCGTCGGCGCACCGACGACCTGTTTCCTTAGGAAATACTGAAATTCCCATTTTAGGAAATTCTACTTGGTGTATTTTCTGAGGAACTTCAGCTATCACCTGCAAAAAGACTGCCTGATCACTATAGTGTTTACCACGCCGAAATCTTAGCTGTTAAAGAAGTAGCGGAATGGCTTAAAATTAATGTGCTGACCATAGTCGGTATAAATATTTTCTCTGATGGTCAGGCTGCTATCAAGACCCTGGAAACTATATTCCTAATTTCAAAAACTGCCCTCGACTGTCGCAGATCTCTTAACGAGATGGCGGAACAGCTCAATATTCACCTGATATGGACGTCTGTCATGACAGGTCACTGTCCTATTGGACGGCACGCAGAGAGATTAAAGTTGTTGTATAATGACTTTTGCAGAAGCTGTGGAGACGAAGAAGAGCAGGAATCAATAGAACACTTTCTGTGTCTGTGCCCCACTCTCTTTCTAGAAGGCGGCATACAACCTTGGGCTCTTATTTCCTTGAGGAGTTAGCTAACATGGCTGATGTTGGAATCCGCCAACTTTTGAGCTTTTTAAAGCGATAACTTATGTTTTCCCTAACGTCCCTGTGGTAACACCATGGACTGGATGGTCTTAGTGAGTCTGTTTTACACGCTGCCACTTCAAACATAACCTAACCTTACCCATAATTTCAGGAAAGCCACAAAAAATATGAGAGGACCGATTGCTCACAAATCACCACTTCGCCTGGAAAGTGGCTGCTGGGTAAAGTATACAGAAGAGGAAGTTAATGCATTTACAACTTATCTAGAAACAGTATTCACACCTAATGCTAATTCGCATAGTGTCATCATGTATAGAACAGGAACTGCAATCAACGATATGTACTATGGAAATCCTACCGCAATAATCGAAAAAGTTTTGAACCGCCTACGACTCAGGCTTTAAAACATTGAAGAATCTATAAATGATCTAAAATTTTAAAAGAACCCACATACTCAGCCGTCAGTACAATATTATTTATCTTTAACAGCATTTTGTGGCTCAGCTATTTCCCTAGATCACGGAAACGATCTGAAATAGTAACGATTCCTAAACCTTGCAAAGACCCTACTCAAATAAAATCGTATCGACCGATAATCTTTTTATCAATGCTGTCAAATATATTTGAGTATAACTTTCTGCAAAAGATAACACCGCAAATATCGTCAAACTGCGTGATTCCCGTTCACTAATTTTGATTTCGAGAGACCATTGAACAGGTACGCCTATGAAAATACACAGTACTGCTCAGCACTCTTCATAGATATCTCCCAAGCCAAATATAAGTACTTCTGCATCATTCGTTTAGTCAAGTTGGCTCAATTAATAATGTAATGGCCATACGAATTTTTTGCTCAAGGTGGACTTTTTCTATATTTTAACACTCGGTATACCGTATGGAATATCTCTTTTGTGTCTGCAGCAAAGTTGTAGATATTGAATAGGAGAAAAAAATAGGGACCAAACCTACACGAAAGAAGTGCATCCAGTGCCTAAAAATTGGCAAAAATTCCGTTTTTAACAACTTTTTTGCTCAATAACTGGATTACAAATCCACAAATATGCTGTTTTTTTGTTGTTTACTTTTTTATAGCAATACCTAAAGGTTTATGTCTAAAATTTCGTAAATTGTAGCATATGATGACAGAAATAATTAATTAAAAGTATGTCAAATCCTAAACTATCCGGAAAATTTGACTGTTTTGTTTTAGAGCTTTATCTCAAAAATTACCTCCTTGTAAATAAAAAGGTGCTTTATTTTAAAGCCTATACTCTACGGAAAATGTGACTGTTTTGTTTTAGAGCTGTATATCACAAATTACCTTACTTTTTAATTAAAAAATTTACTTCTTTAATGAAAAACGTTGTATACCACAGAAACCGCAAATGTGCTACACATTTGTGACTTTAACACTATTCTGCCATTCAAAAAACTGCACACTTCAGAAGATAGCTTTAATAGATATGTAGTATATGATGATCATTTACGGCAAAATAGTACAATTTATCTTACAAATTTATATGTGGATTCCATTACGAAGTTCATTCTACGAATATATTTGGTACAAATTTTCTTTATATTATTCAATAATATATAAATAGATTTTTCAGACTAAAATAATCAGAAAATTTTTAACAACAGTTTAGATGATGGAATTGTTAAAAGTGAACAAGAAATTTTAGTTGAAAATAGCACAGAAATATTAAATCTATATATGGGCAAAATCTATATACGCACAAAATATACATTGATAACTGTTTGCAAATATTAAATTTTCATAATTTTTTCTCGCCATTTAAATTGTGTTCCGCGGATGGGATTCTATATCTTTGAACTACAAAAACAAAGCTTATTCTGTTTACCATATCAATCCGAATTTTCGCAATGGAATGACAACCAGCGAATCCTAGCGAACTGATATAGGACCAGATCTCGAAGGATCATGATGTTCTAAATCCGAATTTAAAATCAAAAATGCTATATATATTCTCGTTTTCTAAATAATATGTGATAAGACATCTCCCTGTGCTCTGTGTAAAATTTATATTTACAACCTTTTTAAAGCATATTTCGTGTACAAATTTTAAGTGAAATTAAAATTTGAGTATGTGGTTTTCAACTTCATGTATTTAGTTAATTTTTGGTAAATTATTTAGAGTAAAAAAAGTTATAAGCTATTTCCAAAAATATAAATTTTTCTAAGTCCACCTATTTTGCCTATGTATAGATAGACATATAGTTAATTGTATAAGTAAAGTTAGATTAAGTTCTAAAATTTGTTTCTCCTAATTTGGTGGATTGTTTACAGTAACCCAGTCAAAATTTAGGTTGCCCTTTTGCCTTTTTCGATCTATTGCCCTTTTTGCTCAACAACATATAGGGCAGAAATACTCAGTTTATTGATTTTTATGTGTTGTTGTATTCTTGATTTGTTTTACTTAATTAGCTACAACTATTTAACGTATTCATCGATTTTCTTCGGAATAGTCTCTTTTTATTCACCACCGATCAGACTCTACCACAAAACAATAAAAATATATAAGGCTACTTAATTTTGGATCTTCCAACGCTGTCCTGAAATAATTTGGATAAATGGTTCTCGAGTTATGATAAAATATGTGTTTCTGTATATTGTTAGATGTTTATCATTATTTTGATAGATATGTAAACAAGTCCAATTCTACTTATACATAGACCAAATTTGAGCAAATTACCCTGAAAGAATAGACCTAATTTGAGCAAATTACCCATATATTAAAATTTTGTCACTAAAATTTATAATGAAATAGTTTTTTTACTTAATACATTGTAAAGTATTAAAATAAATTAAAAAAAATAAGTGGGAGGCTTGTCTGAATTAATACCAAATTCCCGAGTGTGTGCCGTGTCAATTTATTAAAACATTATTACAATTAATATATTATTTAAATTAATACAAATAATATAATATTTAAATACAGAAACGTTAAAATTAGTTAAAGATGTGTCCAAAATTTTTGTTCGGAGTATCTTAACGTACAATTTAAGTTAAACATTAATTTTCGGAAGTCAATTTTTTACCCAAAACACACTATGTTTTTGTCTTTAAATAATTCTTATTGAAAATTTTGCCTAAGTATTTTTTAATGTTAATGACTATAAATATATGCATATGCAATAAAAATTACAACCATCGATTTGAAAAAAAACGAAATGGAGTCCATATGTGAAAACCCCAAAACCCCAAAACAAAATAGATAAAAAAAATATTATCCCATATCACATTTGAAGTCAATCCGTTACTCCTTTCGAGAGTTATCGTGCTCCCGCCAGACAGACGGACGACTCGAATGACTTAAAATGTCTCAAAACGGATTTCCGCCGAACATACTTGGGGTCTTAGGTCACTCCTTCGATATGTTACACTTTTTGTCCGTAGCAAATGTTATATACCCTCGTCACACTAAAGTAAGGGTATTCGAATGTAGAACATGGAAACACAGGTGCATAAACGCTGAATTGCTCTTCTTTTTCCTTAATAATACATACTCCGTTCACAGTCCCTTAAAGGGAGAAAAGGGAAGTGGACTTTTGAATTGATGTGTGTTTTTCCGTTGGCTACCTGTAATAATTGTGTTTTCTACAGATATTCTGCCCACATTTATGAGTCCTAATTTTTTGGAAAGTTTGGAAAAATTTGAATTTTGCGTGAACAAAGTCATAAATGATAAAGTACGAGTGAGGAAAATATTGAAAAATACGTAGTATTTTATGAGTCCTAATTTTTTGGAAAGTTCGGAAAAATTTGAATTTTGCGTGAAAAAGTCATCTATATATATAAAGAAGAATGTGTGTTTGTTTGTTGGTTTGTTTGTACCGTATAGACGTCTAAACGGCTGGACCGATCTTCTTGAAATTTTCACAGAATGTATATGTGTGGGGCGTGGTGAAAATAGGGTACTTGAATTTTCGATATATCAAGTGGGTGTGGCCCCGCCCACATAAGACAAATTTTAAAATTGAGATATCTTGCAGAATTTGTTAGCGTGAGTGCTGTAATTTTGTACATATGTAACTGGCGGCAGTCTACGTGATTGGTCCAAAAATGGGAGGGATCGGACCGATAGGCGTGGCACCGCCCATATAAGCCAAATTTTAAAAATGATATATCTTGCACAATTTGTTAGCGAGAGTGCTGAAATTTTGTGTATGTGAATCTGGTGGCAGTCTACGTGATTGGTAAAAAAATGGGCGGGATCAGACCAATGGGCGTGGCACCCCCCATATAAGCCAAATCTTCAAAATTATATATATTGCACAATTTGTTAGCGAGAGTGCTGGAATTTTGTGTATATGTATCTGGTGGCAGTCTACGTAATTGGCCCGAAAATGGGCGGAATCGGGCCAATGGGCGTGGCACCGCCCATATAAGCAACATTTTAAATTTTAGATATTTTTTACAATATGTTAGAGAGAGTGTTGTAATTCTGTGTATATGTATCTGGTGGTAGTCCACCTGATTGGTTTAAAAATAGGCGGGATCGGACCAATGGGAGTGGCCACGCCCACATAAGTTAAATTTTGAAATTGAGATATCTTGAAAGTTTTGTTAGCGAGAGTGCTGTAATTTTGTACATATGTATCTGTAGTATTCTACGTAGCCGGGATCGGACCAAAGGGCGTGTCCCCGCCCATGTAAGCCAAATATTGAAATTAAGATATCTTACACAATTTGTTAAAGAGAGTGCTGAAAATTTGCGAATATGTATCTGGTAGCAGTCCGCGTAATTGGGCGGGATGGGACTAATGGGCGTAGCCCCGCCCATATAAGTTAAATCTGGAAATTAAGATATCTTGCACAGTTTGTTAGCGAGAGTGCTGTAGTTTTGTACATATGTATCAATGGGCGTGGCCTCGCCTATATAAGCAACCTTTTCAAATTGAGGTATCTTTCACAATCTGTTTGCGAGAATGTTGTAATTTTGTGTATGTTTGTGGGGGAAGCCTACGTGATTGGTCTAAAAATTAGCCCATATAACCCAAATTTGAGCTATCTTGCACAATTTAGTAGCGATAGTACTGTAATTCTGTTTATATATATCTGGTGGCAGTCTACATGATTAGTTCAAAATGGGCGGAACAGACTAATGGGCGTGGCCCCGCCCATGTAAGCCAGATTTTGAAATTAAGAGTAATTAGCAAGAGTGTGTTGTTTTATGTATATGTATTTGGTGGCAGGATTCGTGATTGGTTCAACAATGGACGGGATCGGAAATCTCAATCTGGGCCAACGAAGTGGACCGGGTCCAGCTAGTAAATGATAAAGTACGAGTGAGTAAAATATTGAAAAATACGTAGTATTTATAGGACAGACAGCACACTGAACAAAACATGCCCTTGAATATAAAGTCTAACTCGGATGATGATGCAGACTCAGAACATGAATATGAACAACATACGAAGAAAACAAGATCATCAGAACCACAAGCGTCAACTTCAAAGAGGATGGGTCAATATCCAAAATAAAATAAAAAATTTGAAAATGGTCTAAATTTTGTTTCCATGCATAGATAACATATAAAAATCTCATATTTGCTGTGTAAGCATAGCTGTAATATGAATGTGACTTTTAATTTTCATGCAAAATATAAAGAAAAAGACAGCATATTTGTGAATTTTTAATCCAGTTATTGAGCAAAAAAGGTGAAAAATGGGGTGAAATTGTAAAAGTGGGCATTTTTGCGATTTTTAAGGCACTGGATGCACCTTTTTGGGGTATGTTTGTTCCGTTGTTTTCTCCTATTTAATATCTACAACTTAGCTTCAGACACAAAATAGATATTCCGTACGGTATGCCGAAATATAACCGTGTTACAATATAGAAAAAGTGCAAAAATCCACCTTGAGCAAAACAAATCGTATGGCCATTAAATTATTAATTGAGCCAACTTGACTAAACGAATTATGTATAAGTTCTTATTTTTGGGTTTACTTTAACGTCCAATTCTCAGAATAAAGTCCCAAATCAATGAGCTGAAAAATACTGTACTGTTTTAATGTCTGATTCGAAAAGATGCGTTCTGCGCAAGCACTATGAGGCAATGTAAAAAAATATATGGAAAATTTGAAACAAGGGTTCATATGAATTGTTTATTGAAGCGAATAATGTCCGTCAAATTTTTGATTTACCTTGACAGATGTCGTTCGCCGACGTCGGTTGTTAAGTAGAAGTCTGAAACACAATACACAACACCATAGAAATACGCGATTTCATATATTTTATTGTGCTTTCGTTAATTTCTTTGTGTTGTGCATCAAAATTAAACCAAATAAAGCTGAAATCAAATCAGCTGCAATAGCTTATCAGTTCCAGGTCAACTCTACTCTTTGAATACGAAGTCTTGTTATACAAAACAATTATAAAACCAATATGGACATTCGGGATTCAAGTCTGGGGAACAGTATATCCAACAAATATCAAGAAGTTAAAAAGAAGACAATCTACCATTTTGCGAAAAATCGTTATCGTCCCTTGGTATATTAGGAACGTAAATATTCATAAAGACCTTTACTTAACAACAGTAACTGCAGAAATATGATATCATTCTCGAATTTAAGCAGTTTACGGTTGCATCCAAACACTGTCGCCAGAGAACTTTTAAATTTCGAAGGACATACACGCCTCAGAAGAAGAAACACCTTAGACGGGATATAGAAATAGCTTGTGAACAATTTTCCATCAACTTCCATGTTCATAATTTGAATACCATATTTTTATCAAAGGACATAATGTTAACACTTTGAATAAAATTTGGTATATAAATATAAGATGCAATCTTGTAGGGTTCTTTGCACTGGTAATACCCCTTAGAATAAATTAGGTTAAGATTTTATTACTTATTGTTATTTTCATTTATAAATGACTAGCTGGACCCGGTCCACTTCGTTGGCCCAGATTGAGATTTCCGATCCCGTCCATTGTTGATTCAATCACGAATCCTGCCACCAAATACATATACATAAAACAACACACCCTTGCTAATTACTCTTAATTTCAAAATCTGGCTTACATGGGCGGGGCCACGCCCATTAGTCTGTTCCGCCCATTTTGAACTAATCATGTAGACTGCCATCAGATACATATAAACAGAATTACAGTACTATCGCTACTAAATTGTGCAAGATAGCTCAAATTTGGGTTATATGGGCGGGCCACGCCCTTTGGTCTGATCCCGCTAATTTTTAGACCAATCACGTAGGCTTCCCCCACAAACATACACAAAATTACAGCATTCTCGCAAACAGATTGTGGAAGATACCTCAATTTGAAAAGGTTGCTTATATAGGCGAGGCCACGCCCATTGATACATATGCACAAAACTACAGCACTCTCGCTAACAAACTGTGCAAGATATCTTAATTTCCAGATTTAACTTATATGGGTGGGGCTACGCCCATTAGTCCCATCCCGCCCAATTACGCGGACTGCTACCAGATACATATTCGCAAATTTTCAGCACTCTCTTTAACAAATTGTGTAAGATATCTTAATTTCAATATTTGGCTTACATGGGCGGGGACACGCCCTTTGGTCCGATCCCGGCTACGTAGAATACTACAGATACATATGTACAAAATTACAGCACTCTCGCTAACAAAACTTTCAAGATATCTCAATTTCAAAATTTAACTTTTGTGGGCGTGGCCACTCTCATTGGTCCGATCCCGCCCATTTTTAAACCAATCAGGTGGACTACCACCAGATACATATACAAAGAATTACAACACTCTCTCTAACATATTGTGAAAAATATTTAAATTTTAAAATGTTGCTTATATGGGCGGTTCCACACCCATTGGTCCGTTTCCGCCCATTTGCGGGCCAATCACGTAGACTGCCACCAGATACATATGTACAACATTACAGCACTCTAGCTAACAAATTGTGCAAGATATATCAATTTACAAATTTGGCTTATACGGGCGGTGCCATGCCCATTGGTCCGTTCCCGCCCATTTTTGGACCAATCAGGTAGACTACCACCAGCTACATATGCACAAAATTACAGCATTCTCCCTAAAAAATTTTGCAAGATATATCAATTTCAAAATTTTGCTTAAATGGGCGGTGTCACGCCCATTGGTCCGATTCCGCCTGTTTTTGGGCCAATCACGAAGACTGCATCCAGGTATATACATACAAAAATCCAGCTCTCTCGCTAACAAATTGTGCAAGATATCCCAAATTCAAAATTCCGCCCATTTTTAGACCAATCACGTAGATCGGTAATAGATATATATACACAAAATTGCAGCTCCCTCGCTAATAAATTGTGCAAGATATATAATTTTTAAGATTTGGCTTATATGGGGGTGCCACGCCCATTGGTCTGATCCCGCCCATTTTTTGACCAATCACGTAGACTGCCACCAGATTCATATACACAAAATTGCAGCACTCTCGCTAACAAATTGTGCAAGATATATCATTTTTAAATTTTGGCTTATATGGGTGGTGCCACGCCCATTGGCCCGATTCCGCCCATTTTTAGACCAATCACGTAGATCGCTAATAGATATATATACACAAAATTGCAGCTCCCTCGCTAATAACTTGTGCAAGATATATAATTTTTAAGATTTGGCTTATATGGGGAAGATATATCATTTTTAAATTTTGGCTTATATGGGTGGTGCCACGCCCATTGGCCCGATTCCGCCCATTTTTTGACCAATCACGTAGACAGCCACCAGATACATATACACAAAATTCCAGCACTCTCGCTAACAAATTGTGCAAGATATATAATTTTTAAGATTTGGCTTATATGGGGGGTGCCACGCCCATTGGTCTGATCCCGCCCATTTTTTGACCAATCACGTAGACTGCCACCAGATTCATATACACAAAATTGCAGCACTCTCGCTAACAAATTGTGCCAGATATATCATTTTTAAAATTTGGCTTATATGGGCGGTGCCACGCCTATCGCTCCGATCCCGCCCATTTTTGGACCAATCACGTAGACTGCCGCCAGACACATATGTACAAAATTACAGCACTCACGCTAACAAATTCTGCAAGATATCTCAATTTTAAAATTTGTCTTATGTGGGCGGGGCCACGCCCACTTGATATATCGAAAATTCAAGTACCCTATTTTCACCACGCCCCACACATATATACAAACAAACCAACAAAGAAACAAACAAACACACATTCTTCTTTATATATAAAGATTCAGTAAATAAATATGAATATAAAACAAATCAATGGACGAGCTAATCCCGCCAGAACTGCGTTATTCGGTCTTTGGTTATCTTGATGTCTTAATAATCATCTCAGAAGATTTTAAAATCCACTTGATCCGTATTTCGGCCCAATTTAGAAAAGCCAATTTGACCCTTAACGTGTCAAAAAGTAAGTTCTATGTTACCAAGGCATTGGCGCTGTCTTTGTCCAGCATGACGATGAAGGCCAATCGCCTTAATGAGCAAAAAGTTAAATTAGTCGCAGCGTAACTATAGTGTTGCTGAGTGCGAATGCCATGCTGCTCTTGAAGCCTGTTACAGCTTATGCGTCAGCCATATCTCAGCCGAAGGTTGGCTCGATGTGTATTTAATTTACAACCCTAAAAATTTACCATCAGTCACAGAAAGAGCAAAGATCACGTTCTTCCTGATGAACTTTTCAGGATTCCGACCGATGAGATCTCTGGCGCAGAAATAGCAGACCCAGGTATAGACTTCAACTCTTATCGTTTCGAAGATTCATATTATCAAGAATTAAACGACATTATTCTTAAACGTCATAACAAATATCAGGATTTGAAAGTAGTGGACAAATTTGTGTACTATTAGACAGACCACTATTCAGGCGATGAGTACAAACAACAACAGTGTTGGAAACTCTTGGTACAAAAAAAGTTAAGAAACGTAACTATTTCTAAAGCTCATGACGTACCTGAAGCTGAAGTTTCTTTTGAACTTATCACTTACTCACTTCAAGAGTGACATAGGTTAGGTTAGGTTGAAGAGAGGAGACGTTTGAACGTCTCATGTCCATGGACATACATCTAAGCCAGTGGTTCGGCTTGTTGTGCGCTCCTTATTTATGATCTTTTTATACCTCACGAGTTGCAGAAAATCGGCACAAGACACGAATTTTCTCAGTATCTCCAGTCATATTCTCTGAGATGAGTCAAGTCTGGTAATATGTCGAACCCGAAATGTTGGGATCTTTCATATTAGAAAACCGGGCAGTGACACAGAAATGTTCCATCGTTTCGATGTTTTCCCTGCATGCCCTGCATTCGTCGTTTCCTGCTAGTCCTATGCGATGAAGATGTGCTTGTAAGCTTGAGTATCCCATTAGAACACTTATCATCTTACTAATATCGATCATGTTTAGTTTCAGAAGACTTATTGTTTTCTTTTCATTTGGGTCACCCCACAGTATCTTTGCAGTTGCTCCTACTGTTGCGCTATTCCACACAGTTTTGTGAGCCATCACTGCCCATTGCTTTAACTAATTTTTCGTGGCTTCGAAAGGTTTCCAATTTTCCAAGTTTATTACTCGAAGTTCTCTGCCCTTTGAAGCCAAGCTGTTTGCCCTTTCATTTCCAAGAGTGACATAACTCAAAATTGAAAATTGCCAAGATGTGTAACTTTAAGTCCGTATAAAAAGATAAGTAATATGAAATAAGATGTTAAAAACGATTGAATAATCCGAAATATGGTTGTTTACTTGTAGATCGAATTTCGCTGAGATTAATTTATGGACATTTGCAAAATTCGCATTTTTGTGAGGCAATCTCAAATATTTTAAAATTTGAGTTATGCAAATCTTGAAGTGAGTGAGCGATATGCAAACATGGCTAAGACGTTGGGATGGCTAAGATGTTAGAACTACTGAGATCCGTTGCTTCATTTATCCTCCGCAGTTTGGCTTTGATATGGTGACCCATGCTACATCGTATGAGCTGTTGAGAAGTTTTAATCTACTAAATGAGTCTACACCAAAATTATCCCACGATAACAACCTCAAACTTATATGCAATGATCTGAGGAAATATATGAAAGATGCCTAAGACAAAAATCAAAATTCGTATAACCTTAGAACAAGATCCCAAAATTGCAATCTATGTCAAATAGTATATAGTCGGAACTTTGCTCAAAGCAATTTTGAGAAAGGTTTTGACGCGAAGCTTTTTCCCCTATTTATCAAGGCACAAGTCAAATAGAAATTAGGGTAATACTATTATGTGCTGGGAGATATGGACGGAAAACTTACGGGTATACGAGTATACCACGGAAAAGATATTCGAACGTAAATGCACTTGTTCCATCTAATTACTTGTCGAAAGTCTCCATAAATTATCCGGTTTGTAGTGTGCGTCTCAAATTTCATTCATGCGCTCATTGAACTGAATCAATGTCATTCCCCTCTGGATATCCAATTCTCAAAACTCCACCTACCATTCCAAATTGTGGAGGGAAAACCGATAACATTTCAAATCAGTGATGCCAGAAGATTTTTTTAAAAGAACCTACGCGACGTTGTATCTGCATGTGACACTGGTGAGTAAAAATATTTTATGATGAGTAAAAATATTAAAATTAACTCCGCAGGTGGTCTCCAGGCGGGCACTGGTAATCCAACCAATTCATCATCTGTCGATGATAATTTGGCAGGGGCAGAATATCTGCAGGCCCCAAACTCATCTGACCCAACAACAAACAAAAATGCACAAAAAACAACATCAACCACTCAAAACGCTACAGATACACAAAAGAGACTAACGAGACAAGACAGCATTGAACTCTACCTCAGCGACGATACAAATGACGGACTTTCTGCACTTGGCAAAATCCAGCTAGCTGAAACCGATGAAGATGACATCACGACGATGGAATCGGATAGATCTGGGCTAGCAGCTAAGTCAGACAAGGAAGACATGGGTACCGTCGCGGGGGGAAAGTCGACCAAGACGGACGAGCAGAGAATGGAGGATGGATACAAGCGCTCGCAGCGTTACCTGAGGAGCATGCAGTCGAAAGACCCCGAATCCCTCTCAGTACGCGACAAGAGCTTAATCCGGAAGCATAAATCCCACGTCCGGAAGTACGAGTCTCTCGTAAATACTACGGTCGTGGAAGTATGCCCTCCACCTGCGACAAAAGACAATACCGACACAAATACTAAGCTACAGACTAACGCACTCACTACAGCACACAAAGGTACACACGCGACAATTTTTTTAAAAAGGCCATTAATCCTCCAGCGCCGTTAGCTAAGGATGATGGCAAAAATAGTTCCCCAGGCCCTTCCAAAAGCAAGAAAGCTAGCCACAAAAGAGTTGTCCAACCTGCCGCGGCAGGCACCTCTGGCCGTACTGATGACAAGATCGCTATCAAAAGACAACGTTCAAACGACTCCAGGCTCCAGAAGGCAAACGGGTTAAAAAATCTGCCAGCCTGACATCGGCGCCTGAGCTTCAAGTAGCGATTCTCGACCGGAGTAATCCAGAAGGCAGAATCTCTACGGAAAGATGGATGTTGGTGGAAGAAGGCATTCTGCAGAAGATGAATGAAGCCCTTGCTACGGACGAGGATGATGCGTTCACCGAGATCGACGGGGCCAAATGGCATAAGGGCGTGAAGATTGTTGGATGCGGCAATCCTAGAGCTCTCGAGTTACGGCATGCGTCAACAATCTGAGCGGAGTCTGGCCATATATGCATATCAGCATTGTGCCAATCGACGAAATCCCCAGCTGGACCACTATAAAAGTATGGGTCCCACCTCCAATCCTGGAGGATAAGATTATTGTGGACCTCGTCAAAAGGCAGAATAAGAGCCTACAAGCTGGTGATTGGAAGATAGTCCGAGGTCGAGCGAGAGGCAAGGGAGATGGAAAGGACATCTGGATCAAGATAGGTCCGGAGTCCCTAAATCTCCTGAGGCTCTCGAACGGAACCATTAAGTTCGGAGAAAACCAACTGCGGACGTCCGTCCCCGACGTGGAAGAAGAGTGCAGCAACCCCGGGCGGCATGAAAGTAGTGCAGCTAAACCTACACCACTCTGAAGCAGCGTCGGACGAGCTGTTGAGAGTAATGGGGAAAGAAAGGATATACGTGGCCTTATACAGGAACCTTGGTTGGCGAGCAACAAAGTCCGCGGTCTCAGGTCACGTAATCTCACGCTCATTTCCCCGAAGACTGAAGGTAAGATTCGTAGCTGTATCGTAGCCTGTAGAAACATAACTCTGACAATGATCTCCCGCTACAGCAACGAAGACCTTACAGTGGTAGCAATGGAACGCCAGGGTAAAACAATACTGGCTCTCGCATCCATGTACCTGCCTTATGAATCCACCGATCCCCCCTCAGATAAGGTACGTTCTCTGGTAAGTTGGTGTAAGAGTAAAGGGCACGACCTAATCATCGGAGGAGATGCAAACGCGCACCATACCATATGGGGCAGCACAGACATAAACAAACGAGATAAGTCACTACTTGAATACTTATTATCCACTGATCTAGCTATCTGCAATAAGGGCAATAGGCCGATATTCTTTAATCAAATCAGGGAACAGGTTATAGATTTAACTTTAATCTAATAGCGATTCAATAAGAATATCCAGGTGGAGAGTGTCAAATGAATGCTCCTTCTCGGATTACCTTATGATATACTTCAACATAGAGGAAACCCTATCGTAACCCCAGGAAGGCCAACTGGGTTAAGTTCAGACAACTTATGCAATCGTATCCACCACCAAATACGGAGATACATGACTTGCAGGGTCTGGAATGTGCAGTTGACCGCATGACGAGCAACCTTGTCGAGTCCTGTCCAGAACGCTCACCACCCCGGAAAACCAACCAAACATGGTGGACTCCGGAACTGAAGCAACTCAGGAAGGAAAGTACAATGCTATTCAACAAAGCCAAAAAAGAGAAAACACTGGAATGCTGCGAAGAATATAAAACAGCCACCAGAACCTTTAAAAGAGAGTCCAGAAAGGCAAAAAGGAGTCCTGGACGAATTTCTATGAGAACTGGAAGACATTAGCGAAGCCTCTAGACTCCGCAGAGTCCTGTCCAAACACCCCAGCACACCAGACTTCCTCGTGGGACCAGACGGACTGCTGACGGAGAACAACCAAGAGACTCTAGAACTTCTGATGGACACCCATTTTCCGGGTTGTAGCGAAGTTTCAGATGCAGTGAAAGTGTACGCGGACACCCCCACGGCCAACATGGAGGAACTTATCAGAACTGTTATAGATGACGAAAAAATTTGCTGGGCGGTGAGATCCTTCAAGCCTTTCAAATCGGCAGGCCCGGATGGCATCATTCCAGCTCTTTTACAAGAATCCTTGGAACTTATTCTACCATGGCTACGCGCAATTTTTTTGCAAGTTAGCAATGGTCACATATACCCAAGGCATGGAGAGAAGTCAAAGTGGTCTTTATCCCCAAGGTGGGAAAAATAAACCACAGTACGACAAAAGACTATAGACCAATCAGTCTATCATCGTTTCTGTTGAAACCATGGAAAGACTAGTTGATCTAAACGTGAGGGGACTGACACCAAACAACTTCAGTACGGCACAACACGCCTACCTGAAAAGTAAATCTGCGGAAACGGCCTTACATGAAGTGGTAGGATTTATCGAGGACTCCCTTCATTACAAAGACTACACCATGGCGGCGTTCCTCGATGTGGAGGGCGCTTTTAATAATGTTAAAATAGCATCAATACTTAACGCACTTGACAGCATGGGCTCACACCCAGGCATAATCAAGTGGACAGGAAACATGCTCAAAAGCAGAATTATAAACTCAACCATGGGCAATGGTTCGGCAAGAAAGCAAGTTACGAGAGGTACTCCAGATACATATACAAAGAATTACAACACTCTCTCTAACATATTGTGAAAAATATCTAAATTTTAAAATGTTGCTTATATGGGCGGTGCCACGCCCATTGGTCCGTTTCCGCCCATTTGCGGGCCAATCACGTAGACTGCCACCAGATACATATGTACAACATTACAGCACTCTAGCTAACAAATTGTGCAAGTTATATCAATTTACAAATTTGGCTTATACGGGCGGTGCCATGCCCATTGGTCCGTTCCCGCCCATTTTTGGACCAATCAGGTAGACTACCACCAGCTACATATGCACAAAATTACAGCATTCTCGCTAAAAAATTTTGCAAGATATATCAATTTCAAAATTTTGCTTAAATTGGCGGTGTCACGTCCATTGGTCCGATTCCGCCTGTTTTTGGGCCAATCACGTAGACTGCATCCAGGTATATACATACAAAAATCCAGCTCTCTCGCTAACAAATTGTGCAAGATATCTCAAATTCAAAATTTGGCTTGTATGGGCGGGGCCAAGCCCATTGGACCGATTCCGCCCATTTTTAGACCAATCACGTAGACAGATATATATATACAAAATTGCAGTTCTCTCGCTAACAAATTGTGCATGATATCTGAAATTCAAAATTTGGCTTGTATGGGCGGGGCAACGCCCATTGGTCCGCTCCCGCCCATTTTTCGACCAATCACGTAGATCGCTAATAGATATATATACACAAAATTGCAGCTCCCTCGCTAATAAATTGTGCAAGATATATAATTTTTAAGATTTGGCTTATATGGGGGTGCCACGCCCATTGGTCTGATCCCGCCCATTTTTTGACCAATCACGTAGACTGCCACCAGATTCATATACACAAAATTGCAGCAATCTCGCTAACAAATTGTGCAAGATATATCATTTTTAAATTTTGGCTTACATGGGTGGTGCCACGCCCATTGGCCCGATTCCGCCCATTTTTTGACCAATCACGTAGACTGCCACCAGATACATATACACAAAATTACAGAACTCTCGCTAACAAATTGTGCAAGATATATAATTTTTAAGATTTGGTTTATATGGGGGGTGCCACGCCCATTGGTCTGATCCCGCCCATTCTTTGACCAATCACGTAGACTGCCACCAGATTCATATACACAAAATTGCAGCACTCTCGCTAACAAATTGTGCAAGATATATCATTTTTAAAACTTGGCTTATATGGGCGGTGCCACGCCTATCGCTCCGATCCCGCCCATTTTTGGACCAATCACGTAGACTGCCGCCAGATACATATGTACAAAATTACAGCACTCACGCTAACAAATTCTGCAAGATATCTCAATTTTAAAATTTGTCTTATGTGGGCGGGGCCACGCCCACTTGATATATCGAAAATTCAAGTACCCTATTTTCACCACGCCCCACATATATACATTCTGTGAAAATTTCAAGAAGATCGGTCCAGCCGTTTAGACGTCTATACGGTACAAACAAACCAACAAACAAACACACATTCTTCTTTATATATAAAGATTCAGTAAATAAATATGAATATAAAACAAATCAATGGACGAGCTAATCCCGCCAGAACTGCGTTATTCGGTCTTTGGTTATCTTGATGTCTTAATAATCATCTTAGAAGATTTTAAAATCCACTTGATCCGTATTTCGGCCCAATTTAGAAAAGCCAATTTGACCCTTAACGTGTCAAAAAGTAAGTTCTATGTTACCAAGGCATTGGCGCTGTCTTTGTCCAGCATGACGATGAAGGCCAATCGCCTTAATGAGCAAAAAGTTAAATTAGTCGCAGCGTAACTATAGTGTTGCTGAGTGCGAATGCCATGCTGCTCTTGAAGCCTGTTACAGCTTATGCGTCAGCCATATCTCAGCCGAAGGTTGGCTCGATGTGTATTTAATTTACAACCCTAAAAATTTACCATCAGTCACAGAAAGAGCAAAGATCACGTTCTTCCTGATGAACTTTTCAGGATTCCGACCGATGAGATCTCTGGCGCAGAAATAGCAGACCCAGGTATAGACTTCAACTCTTATCGTTTCGAAGATTCATATTATCAAGAATTAAACGACATTATTCTTAAACGTCATAACAAATATCAGGATTTGAAAGTAGTGGACAAATTTGTGTACTATTAGACAGACCACTATTCAGGCGATGAGTACAAACAACAACAGTGTTGGAAACTCTTGGTACAAAAAAAGTTAAGAAACGTAACTATTTCTAAAGCTCATGACGTACCTGAAGCTGAAGTTTCTTTTGAACTTATCACTTACTCACTTCAAGAGTGACATAGGTTAGGTTAGGTTGAAGAGAGGAGACGTTTGAACGTCTCATGTCCATGGACATACATCTAAGCCAGTGGTTCGGCTTGTTGTGCGCTCCTTATTTATGATCTTTTTATACCTCACGAGTTGCAGAAAATCGGCACAAGACACGAATTTTCTCAGTATCTCCAGTCATATTCTCTGAGATGAGTCAAGTCTGGTAATATGTCGAACCCGAAATGTTGGGATCTTTCATATTAGAAAACCGGGCAGTGACACAGAAATGTTCCATCGTTTCGATGTTTTCCCTGCATGCCCTGCATTCGTCGTTTCCTGCTAGTCCTATGCGATGAAGATGTGCTTGTAAGCTTGAGTATCCCATTAGAACACTTATCATCTTACTAATATCGATCATGTTTAGTTTCAGAAGACTTATTGTTTTCTTTTCATTTGGGTCACCCCACAGTATCTTTGCAGTTGCTCCTACTGTTGCGCTATTCCACACAGTTTTGTGAGCCATCACTGCCCATTGCTTTAACTAATTTTTCGTGGCTTCGAAAGGTTTCCAATTTTCCAAGTTTATTACTCGAAGTTCTCTGCCCTTTGAAGCCAAGCTGTTTGCCCTTTCATTTCCAAGAGTGACATAACTCAAAATTGAAAATTGCCAAGATGTGTAACTTTAAGTCCGTATAAAAAGATAAGTAATATGAAATAAGATGTTAAAAACGATTGAATAATCCGAAATATGGTTGTTTACTTGTAGATCGAATTTCGCTGAGATTAATTTATGGACATTTGCAAAATTCGCATTTTTGTGAGGCAATCTCAAATATTTTAAAATTTGAGTTATGCAAATCTTGAAGTGAGTGAGCGATATGCAAACATGGCTAAGACGTTGGGATGGCTAAGATGTTAGAACTACTGAGATCCGTTGCTTCATTTATCCTCCGCAGTTTGGCTTTGATATGGTGACCCATGCTACATCGTATGAGCTGTTGAGAAGTTTTAATCTACTAAATGAGTCTACACCAAAATTATCCCACGATAACAACCTCAAACTTATATGCAATGATCTGAGGAAATATATGAAAGATGCCTAAGACAAAAATCAAAATTCGTATAACCTTAGAACAAGATCCCAAAATTGCAATCTATGTCAAATAGTATATAGTCGGAACTTTGCTCAAAGCAATTTTGAGAAAGGTTTTGACGCGAAGCTTTTTCCCCTATTTATCAAGGCACAAGTCAAATAGAAATTAGGGTAATACTATTATGTGCTGGGAGATATGGACGGAAAACTTACGGGTATACGAGTATACCACGGAAAAGATATTCGAACGTAAATGCACTTGTTCCATCTAATTACTTGTCGAAAGTCTCCATAAATTATCCGGTTTGTAGTGTGCGTCTCAAATTTCATTCATGCGCTCATTGAACTGAATCAATGTCATTCCCCTCTGGATATCCAATTCTCAAAACTCCACCTACCATTCCAAATTGTGGAGGGAAAACCGATAACAGTGATGCCAGAAGATTTTTTTAAAAGAACCTACGCGACGTTGTATCTGCATGTGACACTGGTGAGTAAAAATATTTTATGATGAGTAAATGAGCAGGTGGTCTCCAGGCGGGAACTGGTAATCCACCCAATTCATCATCTGTCGATGATAATTTGGCAGGGGCAGAATATCTGCAGGCCCCAAACTCATCTGACCCAACAACAAACAAAAATGCACAAAAAGCCGTATTTTTTATACAAGCTCACATAGACCAGTTTAGGTCCCTAGTGTTACCACGGGCTAAAATGCCCCTCATCGAAACCAACCTGTTTGATATACAAATTTGTCGATATTACGAATATCGGTACTGGAAAGATCTGTTAGGCTGCCTAGAACAGCCGACCCCAGTATGTCCAGTCGTCGTTTACTCAGAGCGGGACAGTCGCATAGCAAGTGCTCAATGCTCTCCACTTCTTCCTCATCTCCACAGCTTCTGCAGAAGTCATTAGAGTCAATACCCAATCTTTTGGCGTGTTCGCCGATCAGGCAGTGTCCCGTCAAAACTGATACTAACGTAGACAATCTTTGCCTCTCTAGTGCGAGGAGATATTTTGATCTTCTCAGGTCATACCTTGGCCAGATTTGTCTAGCTACCCTGCAGGTGCCGATTTCTGTCCATCTTTCATTGGACTGCTTGATTGCCTCTTGCCTAAGCCAAAGCTTGCACGTGGATAGTGGCGCACCAATATATGCAAATTCTTCGAGACTTTGTAATGTCGTCCCTTTCCTAGCAAGTTCATCGGCTTTGCAGTTCCCCGGGATATCCCTATGCCCAGACACCCATATGAGGTGTATGTTAAACTGCTCAGCCATCTCGTTAAGAGATCTGCGGCAGTCGAGGGCTGTTTGTGAATTTAGGGATGTTGCCTCCAGAGAATTGATGGCAGCCTGGCTGTCCGAGTAAATGACAACGCCAGTGTTGGTTACTATGTTGCGACTCAACCACTTGGCTACTTCCCATATTGCCATTATTTCGGCTTGATAGACACTGCAGGTATCTGGTAGTCTGTGAGCTATATCCAATCTAAGCTCTGCACAGTGTACTCCGAAGCCAACCTTTTCATCAAGCTTCGAACCATCCGTGTAAAAGTGGAGATGGTTTCTATTACCTGGTTTTCTTCCAACCCATTCATCTCTCGCGGGAATCATAGTGATGTAATTTCTCTCGAAGGTGTACACCGTTGTTATATAGTCCACTCGGTCGGTTACCATAGCACTACACTTTGATATTCTCATGTGACCGTAGTTTCTATACCTCCACATTGATAGGCAGTTTAATCTTATTGCCGCTTTGGTTGCAACTTCTCTCGCCACAATATTAATCGGCAGTATATGGAGTAGGGCTTGTAGAGACTCGGTCGCTGTAGTCCTTAAGGCTCCGCTTATGCTCAGGCAGGCAGTTCTCTGAACCTTTGTTAGTAGGTTGGTGATGGTTAGTTTGTCAGTTGCCGTCCACCATACCACAATGCCGTATAGCAGTATAGGACGAACTACTGCTATATATATCCAGTGGACGATTTTAGGAGAGAGGCACCACCGCGACCCTACAGCCTTTTTGCAGGAATATAAGGCGACGTTAGCCTTCCTTACACGTTCCAATACATTAAGTCTAAATAACAGTTTTCTATCTAGAATTATTCCTAAAAATTTTGCACTTTCAGAAAAGACTAGATCTGTTCCATTTATCCGAGGTGGAGGGTACACATGTGGGACTTTATTCATCCTAGTAAAGAGAACCAATTCTGTCTTGTTTGGGTTTATGCCCAAACCGCTGCTTCTGGCCCATCTAGCCAATTTGTTCAGAGCCACCTGTAGAATGTCTCGGAGGACGTTTTCGAATTTGCCACTCACTGCGATTGCAACGTCGTCCGCATATGCCACGACCTTGCAGCCACAACGTTCTAGATCTAGCAGAATTTCATTCACCGCTAGGTTCCAAATTAGTGGAGACAGTACTCCTCCTTGTGGGGTCCCTCTGTTTACAAACCTTGTTAGAGTTGTGGACCCAAGACATGCTGTTATGCGTCTTCTGTTGAGCAGACTTTGAATTAGTCTAATCAAACTAAAGTTAACATTAAGATGTGACAGTGCCGCAATTACTGCATCTGAGTGAATGTTGTTAAAAGCCCCTTCTATGTCAAGAAATGCCGCCATGGTGAATTCCTTGAAATGCAGGGACGATTCGATAGTGCTCACAAGATCGTGCAGGGCTGATTCTGTAGACTTCCCCTTATTGTAAGCATGTTGGTTCACCGACAGAAGTTTGGTATCCAGGTTTTCCCTAATGAAATAATCTAAAAGTCTTTCCAGACCTTTCAATAGGAAGGAGGATAGGCTAATTGGTCTGAAGTCTTTTGGCCTAGTGTGTGATATCTTCCCCGCTTTTGGTATGAATACCACTTTGGTATCCCTCCATCGATTCGGGATGTATGAAAGCCTGATACAGCCTACATAAATTTTCTCCAGCCAGGGGATAATGTATTTCAACATTTTCTGCATTTCTGCTGGAGTGATGCCGTCTGGTCCAGTTGACTTGAAGGGCTCAAAGCTATTAATAGCCCAGCTTATTCTGGATCTCTCAGTCAACAAGCTAGCGACGCTCGCAGTCCACTCGCACTCTTGTTGGTCCTGCTGATCCTCTGGTTCTGTTAGAGAGTTCCCCGTGAAATGTGTGTCGAGCAGTACATTGGGCGACTGCTCGCTGTTTTTGGTCCAATTATTTGCCTCATCCTGCAAGTAACCCACTGTACAGGGTGAAGCTGATAATATTTTCCTCAGCCTTGCGGCGTCGGAGACCTTTTCCACTTCGCCACAGAAGGTATACCAAGAGCGTCTTTGCGCCTTTCTAAGCTCCTTCTTATAGATCTTGAGTTGCTCTTTATAGACATCCCAAACATTAGCGACCCCAGTAGATTTAGCCTTGTTGAATAGCTTGTTGCAGGTCTTTTTCATAGCCGTTAGCTCAAAAGTCCACCATTGGGGTTTAGTTTTACCCTTGTACCTTGTTTTTGGACAGGCTTCTTCAAGGGAACTATTGAATGATGTGGTGATATGCTCGACCAGATGATCCAGACCGGCTTTGTCATTCGGTTCGTACAGAAGTTTGGAGTTGAGGACTCTCTTGAAATTCTTATCATACAGGTGCCACTTTGTCTTTCTCACATTTCTGTGGACGGCAGGTTCAGGCGCTTTTTCAGCGAGTTTGAACTCAATATAATGGTGATCTGAGAATGAGTGGTCGTCCAGTACATTCCACCCAATAATTTTGTCTGACAGCCGGTCAGTAGCAAACGTTACGTCGAGTACTTCTTGTCTGTCTTTAATTGTAAAGGTCGGTTTATTACCTATGTTACAAATACTTAGGTTGGTAGTTAGAATAAAGTCAAGAAGCGAATCACCCCTATTGTTTATATCCGTACTACCCCAGATAGTATGATGAGCGTTCGTGTCTGCGCCAACAATCAGCTCGACCTCGTCAGATGTTGCTTCTTCTACTACTTCCCTGAATAGAGCAGTCGGTACTACAGCTTCATAAGGCAAGTAACTGGAGACCACCCAATATATGCGATTACCGATCTCCAGACTAGCAGATGTTTGGTCTTTACCACTTAAATTAGCCAGGAGAAAGATACTTAGATCTTTCCTGGCCAAAATGCAGGTTCTGGGATTGCCTACACAGTTGGCCACAAGCAGTTTAAAGTTGGGTGTCCTGATACCGCACACCCTTCCTCCCACTGCGTAGGGCTCCTGTATCAGGACGATGTCTACTGCACCTGTGGACAGGCGCAGCAATAGAGCCGCTGAGGCTGCTTTAGCGTGATGGAGGTTAATCTGTAAAATTCTTACCATCATTGGTAATTGACAGATTAACTTCCAACCCTACAAGGGTGTTATCGAACTCTTCGTCCGTATCATCGAGAAGCGTGTCCCCGCCAGATGCGTCAAAGAGTCCGGAGACTCCCCTCAGCCCCTCTGTGTCTGAAGTAGAGCTTTCGTCCTCAGAGTAGGACGTTACAGATGTTCTGTTAGAGTTGGAGTCACCCGAAATAATGGGCGTGGATACCTCCGCACTTCCAGATAGCTGTGTTTCAACCGCGGTGGACGACTCACCTTCCGCAGTGGGAACTATATCCTGCTTGTATACCTTCAAGACTATAGTCTCGAAGCCATACTGTAGGGTTGCACTTGCACGTTGTATATGGGAGGTGGATTCAGCGTTAAGGATCAAATTGACCTGCCGCTCTTTACAATCCGCCTCACCCACCTTGCTGATTCTCCAATTATGGGCGGGCAGACCAGGATTGGAATCTTTTATTATTTCTAATATGTCAGCCGGGTTGGAGGGCTCTTCTGTAACCCAGGTGATGGCTCTAGGGTGACTAGGGATGTTGTCTTTTTCGACAATATCCAACTGGGCACCCGGCCACACCTCACCCGCTCGACTCAGAGCAGCCTTATACAGGTCTACTGATCTGGCTTCACCGAAATGTAAGAGCTTTACTCTCCCCTGATGCCATCCTGCATCGTTGCAGATTGGTGGTGTGCCCGGCATCTCTCTACGGACATCGAGGTAATGAGCCATAATGGCTGATTGCACATGGCTCCATTTGTCCTTGAGGATGGATCCATCCTCACTACTTCTGTCTATAACGGCCATCACTAGACTCTCCTTCGCCACTTCATTGAAGGGCTTGGTGAGTGTCCTGTTGATAGTGACATTTGGGCCTCTTGCCTTTTTCGAGGGCAGGGGTTCATCAGGTGATCTGATTCTTTTGACTTTATTAGCCGTTAACACAGCTGAATTTGTGGCTCTTTCAGCCGGCTGATTGGCCTTAGAACCATCTAAGACGCCTTTAGCCCAGGTAAGTGACTCTTTTTGTTTTTCGGTAAGAGCAGAAACCTCAAAAGCCTCCAACTTCGTCAGAACTCTGAGCGCTATCCGGTGCTCATTGTGTTTCCGTTTTGACGGTCGGACATGACGTTTTCCCCTAACCGTACCACCTGTTGTGAGTACTGGGGGGAAATTTTCACCATGTTTGGTGTGGTCGGCTTTGGCCAAGACCAACGGACGGACAGTAGGACGATTGGGGAACCCCGCTCCATCGGCACGCGAAGGCATCCCCGCCAATGAATTTTTTTTCCGTATTAGCCCGTAATAGGTACTACGATGTAGGCCTTCCAGACTTTGTACAGATTTTGTTTTATTTTTTGCGATTGCGTAATAGGTACTGCGTAATAGATTTTAACTATCCGCTCTGTGCTAAACACGTCCGTTCACTACGACTGATCAGCAAATGAATGCTCCTTCTCGGATCACCTTATGATACACTTCAACATAGAGCATGAAACTACTAAGGGGAAACCCTATCGTAACCACAGGAAGGCCAACTGGGTTAAGTTCAGACAACTTATGCAATCGTATCCACCACCAAATACGGAGATACATGACTTGCAGGGTCTGGAATGTGCAGTTGACCGCATGACGAGCAACCTTGTCGAGTCCTGTCCAGAATGCTCACCACCCCGGAAAACCAACCAAACATGGTGGACTCCGGAACTGAAGCAACTCAGGAAGGAAAGTACAATGCTATTCAACAAAGCCAAAAAAGAGAAAACACCGGAATGCTGCGAAGAATATAAATCAGCCACCAGAACCTTTAAAAGAGAGTCCAGAAAGGCAAGAAGGAGTCCTGGACGAATTTCTATGAAGAACTGGAAGACATTAGCGAAGCCTCTAGACTCCGCAGAGTCCTGTCCAAAGACCCCAGCACACCAGACTTCCTCGTGGGACCAGACGGACTGCTGACGGAGAACAACCAAGAGACTCTAGAACTTCTGATGGACACCCATTTTCCGGGTTGTAGCGAATTTTCAGATGCAGTGGAAGTGTACGCGGACACCCCCACGGCCAACATGGAGGAACTTATCAGAACTGTTATAGATGACGAAAAAATTTGCTGGGCGGTGAGATCCTTCAAGCCTTTCAAATCGGCAGGCCCGGATGGCATCATTCCAGCTTGGAACTTATTCTAACAGGTGGCGCAAAAGTAACCTTTCGATGTTTTTTGGCTGTAATTTAAAAAAAAAAATGCAAAACTTTGATTCTTCTTGTGGATTATTTTTATTTGGTCTTTTAATTTTTTTTACATCAAGTCGAGAATATGATGTCATGTAAATGGCCGCCGCCACAGTTGATTGTCATTTGAGCCCTTTTTATGGCATTTTCCATCACTTTGGCCAAAACTTCCGGCGATATGTCCTCACATTCTTGACGGATATTGTCTTTAAGAGCTGCAAGAGTCTGAGGCTTGTTGACATAAACCCGCGACTTCAAAAAGCCCCACAAAAAGAAGTCTGGAGCGGTCAAATCAGGCGACCTTGCTGGCCAGGGCAAATCGCCAAAACGGGAGATTAGGCGCCCGGGAAATGCATCCTTCAGCATATCGGTTGTGGCACGTGCAGTGTGTGCCGTTGCACCGTCCTGTTGGAACCACATGTTTTCCAATCCCAATTAATCAAGTTGCTGCAAAAAGAACTCGTTGGTCATTGCTCTGTAGCGCTCACCATTCACAGTAACCGTTTGGCCCGCGACGTCTTCGAAGAAAAAAGGTCCGATGACTCCTCCAGCGAAACAGCACACAGAACGGCTACTCCGGGGTCTGCGACGCCTGGCAGCATCTCGTGTTGTGCCAGTCTCTTCGAGACGAGCGGCTAAACGTCGCAGTGTTTCACCAGTAGGCGTTGGACGGCCAGGAAATCTGCGACGAAATTCACGTTGTGCCAAAGTCTCCGACCGATTATTGGTCAAATAAATAGTCAGCAATATTCCGCGTTCTGGAGCAGTGTAGCGTAACATTGTTTATTAACGTGTATTTCGCATGTGTTTACTACACAAATGTCAAAACAGAACTGGCATTAGGGGCCAATCGCAAAATTTATAGCATTTTCTGATAGGAGGATTACTTTTGCGCCACCTGTTACCATGGCTACGCGCAATTTTTTTGCAAGTTAGCAATGGTCACATATACCCAAGGCATGGAGAGAAGTCAAAGTGGTCTTTATCCCCAAGGTGGGAAAAATAAACCACAGTACGACAAAGGACTATAGACCAATCAGTCTATCATCGTTTCTGTTGAAACCATGGAAAGACTAGTTGATCTAAACGTGAGGGGACTGACACCAAACAACTTCAGTACGGCACAACACGCCTACCTGAAAGGTAAATCTGTGGAAACGGCCTGAAGTGGTAGGATTTATCGAGGACTCCCTTCATTACAAAGACTACACCATGGCGGCGTTCCTCGATGTGGGGGGCGCTTTTAATAATGTTAAAATAGCATCAATACTTAACGCACTTGACAGCATGGGCTCACACCCAGGCATAATCAAGTGGACAGGTAACATGCTCAAAAGCAGAATCATAAACTCAACCATGGGCAATGGTTCGGCAAGAAAGCGAGTTACGAGAGGTACTCCGCAAGGTGGAGTGGTCTCACCGATGTTATGGAATCTAGTGATAAACGAAATCCTAATGGATCTCGGCAACACAGGAATTAAAATCATAGCGTATGCAGACGACGTCGTGATTTTGATTAGAGGCAAATTTATGCATACGGTCAGCGGGATCATGGAAAGATCACTAAAACGATTATCACGTTGGGCAGAAAAAAATGGTCCTCTTTACTAGAAGAAATAAAATTCTGAACTATCAGCTCGCTACAGTAAAGGGAAAGGTACTTGAACTATCGAAAGAAGCTAAGTACTTAGACATTACTCTAGACTCCAAGCTGTCCTGGAAAAGGAATTTGGTGGAAAGGGGAAAGAAAGCGTTATGCGCCTTCTATGCCTGCAAGAAAATGTTTGGACGCAAATGGGGTTTGCAACCGAAAATGATACACTGGATGTATACATCGATCATAAGACCGATACTCACTTACGGATCAGTTGTGTGGTGGAAATCGGTAATGAAGAAATCACATCTCTCGCACCTAGCCAAAGTGCAAAGGCTGATTTGCGTCGGGATAACTGGCGCCCTCTGATCTGCTCCACAAATGGCACTAGAGGCGATCCTGAACCTTCAACCAATCGATATATACATAAAGTGTACCGCAGCGAAAGTGACCCTTCGGCTAAGGGAATCAGTCAATACCACACACGGACATGGCTCAATCTTGGAAAGCATGGGCATAACAGACAAAATCAATAGGCCAACGGACTACTTGGCACCAAGAACAATTCGACGTAAACATTTTAATGTAACGATTCCTAGCCGTGACGATTGGGCATCAAATAGCGTCATAGAAGACGATCACGGGATCAGGAGTATATTCCGATATCCTTAATCTCAAATCTCCACCAGACTCCCAGATGAATGCACGGTCTTCCAGGCAGAGATCTATGCCATTAACATTGCCGCGAAACAGATTTTGGAACGGGATATTTCTCCGAAAAAATTCAAGATCTACGTCGACAGTATGGCAGCTCTCAAGGCCTTGGGCTCTAGAACTATCAAATCACGCTGCACGATGGACTGCTTTCTTGCCTTAACCCATATTTAGGCGAACGAAATCACGCTCTGCTGGGTGCCAGGACATAGCAACATACAGGGCAACGAATTAGCAGACGAATGTGCCAGGATAGGATCCGGTGCGCGAAATGAAACCGTGACTAAGGACGTTCAAATTCCGTTCGTGGAACTTAAAAACCAAATCGACGAACGGGCAGCAGCCCCAACTAGATCGAGGTGGGATATCGTACAAAACTGCAGGACTGCAAGAAACCTTTGGCCATCCATTGATGTGACCCGTACCAAAGAATTGCTGTCCTTCAGGAAGAACACACTTAGCATCCTCACAGGAGTCATCACAGGGCACTGCGTGATAGGCAATATGGCTGCACGCATGAATCTTCCTTACGAAGACTTCTGTAGAAGCTGCTTGTATGAATAAGAGGAGGAGTCGGTACAGCACTTGCTATGCTCATGCAAAGGACTACAAGAGTACCGTTTGGCTTATTTAGGGCACAGCAGACGACCTAGCAGATGCTCCTCTCAAACCCCTTCTCAAATTCATCAGAAAATCTCTCTGGTTTAGTAAAGCCTCAAAGACAAATGAAAACACGAGTCACTAGATCTTCTCTTCCTCTTCCTAAACCTTCTCTCCTTCTCCCTAAACCTTCTCTCCCTCTTCCTAAAACTTCTCTCCCTCTTCCTAGTCTGCCAACCTCCAAATATTTCTTCTATTCTGCTCACGGGAAACACAATGGACCGAATTGTCGGCCCCGAGTGAACTCGTCAGTTGTATTCTGACGGGCGTCCCTTTCAACCTAACCTGTCCCGACAATTTTATTTGCGGAAATTCCTCAGATTTTCTTTTGAACTTGCCTCTGGCATTCAAACGAGGCAACTTCGTTTCGCCAATTCCTGTATACAAATAATCTGCAGGAAAGTTCGAATGAAAATCACAAAATGGAATGCCAGTACGAACAAATCGGGACGCTTGTCAGTAATGTACGCTGAATAGTAATGTAGATTGTGTTATAAAAATAGTGATGTAGTGTATTTTAAAAAAAAAAAAAAACAAAATTAAGCAAGATTCTCAAAATAAATACAAACATTAAAAATAAAAAAATGCCTCGATATGAAAATACTATCCCTTTTCCCTGCAGCCATTTTAACGTTGAAACCCCTACATGTAGGGTAATTTCCCTATTTCTGTCATCACGGTTTCAAATTAAATTCCAAGAATATTACTACTGCAGAAATCCAATCTTTAATTAATAATCTTCTATTCGGACATAAAACATATTTCAGATTGTTTACATAGGTTTCATTGTCTGCCACCATGGCATTTGTTGCCATCCATGTACAATGTATATACTTATTTATACTTTGCTGGATCAGTTCATAGAGCTGATTGTCATTCCTTTATGTACTTTGTTTTTATTACTCATGTACACCTCAGCAGTTCATGTGAGGCGGGTGTCTTGACTAGTATATGATATACAGTACATTCCACATGTAAAACCACATTTATTTAATTTAATCTATTCCAAACAATGTTTTTAATAATATATTTGAAATCTACGATATTTATTTGGTAATATAAAATTCATTTATTATATATACCAAAATATTTTCCCTATTCAACTCTGCAGTATGGTATGTTAGTAACGCAACAACACCTTACTCCGAAACATTTTCTATGCTTTTGACATCATATTTTGTACCAATTTTCTACTTCCATTTTACAAAACTCTCCTTAAACATCGACCAACTTAAGACTTCCTTTTTGGTTGGAACCTTTGAAGAGTTAGAACCATATTTCATTCTGATTAAAATCGAAAATCCAACAAAATCAGTAAAATCTATAGTGATATCCACTTAATTTCAAATTTAATAATAATTGGAAAATATAATTTAATAATTTGGAAAAAAGCCTAAACACCTACAATAGATAATTATTATGGAGGTAAAAAGTGAAATTTTTAGAACCAGGAGTCCTACCTTTTCTATTCGGCAAATATTTTTACGGCAACAAATACGTTTGTGAGAGGTTTCGGGCACTTCTGGCCCACTGAGACATCAACTACAAGAGGCTGTGCCGTAACATCCTCTGGAATCACTTCAAGCCAATTTGAGATCACGATACCCACAGGGTAGCCGTTATGAACGCGAGTTACAACTTATACCAATTATCCCAAATAAAAGAAATTGGTTTTTCTTGGAGGAAACTGTTCTTTATTCTTTAAAGTCACAAACAAGACTGATTTTGTTAATAATTATCTTTTTTATCGTTGCTACAATAATTGGAACATAATAAAATACAAATTGCAAGTCGTTTAAATAAAAACTGCAACATAATCAAAAGTTGAATGAACTCTAAATAATTCCAAGAAATAGTACTTTCGTTAAAACTGCAAAATAATCATAAGTGGAATGAACTCAAATAATGCTTTCGTTTATTCTGGTTAATAACGGAAATGTTGTGCAATATTGTTGGAATATGATAAATAAGTAAGTGTGCTGCATTAATATAGTTATGTGTGTTTGTATGTACGTATGTATATTAAGATGGGTACAGACAGCTGTTGTTCAATATTGTCGGAATATGAAAAGAAAGTAGGTATGTTTGTATTTATATATATTTATGTGTGTTTGTATGTATGTATATTTGGATGGTACATTAATATGTTGGTAATTAATTATATACTTATGAATATATGTATGTTTATATAACTCCACCCCCTCTAGACTGAGGCGATGACCAAAGCGGCGCACAGTGGAATATTTTCACACAAGAGGCGGCAAAAATTAGAAGGAATTGAGCTAGAGCTTTGAAATTTGGTACATATCACTCATTTCGCCTAATTAGCTAAAAACCAATTTTTTGTTTAAATCCGCCCATAACCACGGCTACTTCCCACATAACCTAAAATTAAAAATCTTAGAATTTTTCTCAATTTAGCTTTTATATTATTACAAATCGCTTGTGGATATTGTATTTGAGTCCTCAATTATATAAAAATTACAAGTGCCACGCCCAACGCCCATATATCAATTTTAATTTTATACGATGATGGCAATTTTTTTATAAAACGCTTTGTATCTTTTGTTTGGTGTAAATTAGTACGTAGTACAAAGCAAATAACTAAAGCGTAATACATTAGCTCAACATTTGCAAAAAAATCACGATGAAATAGTTTACAGTTTTTTGTTAATTAATCAATCATTCCAACTATCCAGAAAAAATCATCATTGATTTAACAATGTGTTCTTTAATAATACGTCATTTTTAAAGCATACTTTTAGGAATATGTGGAAAGAACACACAAACAATGAGGCATGTATATATAGTAGACTAGCTGGAAATCTGAATCTGAATTTAAAAATTTGGCTTATACTCGCATAGGCGGGGCAACGTCCACTGGTCTGATCCCGCCTATTTTTGGTCGAATCACGTAGACTGTCATCAGATACATATACCCAAAACTGCAGCTCTCACTTAAACAAATTGTGCATGATATCTCAATTTCAAAATTTGGTTTATATGGGCGGGGCCAGGCCCATTGATCCGATTCCGCCCATTTTTGGAAAATTCGCATAATCTGCCACTAAATGCATACACACAAAATTTCAGCACTCTAGCTAAAAAATTTTCTCAATACCTAAATTTGACCCATATGGGCGGGTCCAGGCCCACTTAATATATCGAAAATTCAAGTACCCTATTTTCAACACCCCCTACACATGTACATTCTGTGAAAATTTCAAGATGATCGGTCAAGCCGTTTAGACGTCTATACGGAACAAACAAACCCACAAACACTCTCTTTTATATATATAAAAAATAACATGACATCATGACACGACTCACACGTGATCTGTCAAAAAAGGCTATTGAAAAAAGTATCTCTACTTGGATTACCCTAAATATGCTACATTTCAGAAAGTTAGACGGCAAAATATAGCATCCGCAGTTCAAAAAATGCAATGGTATGAAACATATATCGATACCTCAATTCTAAACAATGCTAATTGCAGAAAGGTTGTTCTTCAGGAGAGGCGATCAAAGTTTGATGAATTTGTGTGGAAATCTTTTATAATGCAAATCGAATGACTTGTACTGTTTCGTGAAAAACTTTTGATTGGGCTGACGGATAAACATCAAATTTTGACTGAATATAATTTGGAATATTTAGAAATTAAAAATGTAATCGCCATAAAAACATCCTAAGTCGACTTAGCATGTTTTAGAATGGAGGTATCGATATGTATATGGCAGCCATATATAAATCTGAAAAAATGTTCACCATTTTCAATAGGGTTCGTCCTTGAGTCAACAAAAATGAAGTAAACATATATTATATTGGAGCTATGTCTAAGTTTGATCCGATTTTTACACTTTTCAGCACAGTTCTTCCAAATATTATATCACACATAAATATATGCTACATTTCAGAATCGATATAGATATGTATATGGCAGCCATATATAAATCTGTAAAATTTTCACCATTGGGTTCGTCCTTGAGTCAACATAAATGTGTGCCAAATTCCCTACGATCGTTCAATAATGATGGCCTCTACATATATTACAATAATACGTGAACATACAGATGGACGGTCTTAGCTAAATCGACGGTAATAAATGTAATAAACAATAGGTTTATCTCATTTCCTTATGTTACAAACAAATCGACAAAGTTATAATACAAAAACAAATACGAAATTCATCAGTATTGAATTTATGTATATTCGGTTTATTTTAAACTAGAATTTGGGACATTTTAATATTAACAATATGATACAATATACACTATGGTATCATGTTACACATGCGATATATAAATCTACTATTTAATAACGCCTATGTTTTTTGGGTAAAGCATTTTAACCTATAAGTAACAATGGTGTTTATATATTTATTTGGAGGGCAATCCACTATGTATGTCTTAACTCAGTGAGTATTTATCTAACAAAATTTATTTGTATGTATATTAATTATTTATTCTATGATTAAATTTCTCATTTCCTCCGGAACATCAAAGTTTTTGGTTTTCGTCGTCTGTCTAATTGTATTTATAAGTGGATCGGATGATACAAGCAATAGACCCATCACATCTTTATTAGTTGCAATTCTGCTACATTTTCTAGCGTGACTGAATCGGTATTTCCTATAATCTTTATTTCGAGCCTCCTGAGCTTCTTCGGAGAGCATTCCTATGGGCAAAACGGCCGCGGCAACGATTTTGCTTCCATGAATCAATATCTTATGGACACTTACTGGCATATAGTACCATGGATAAAGATTAACGAAGATATCAGCTGTTTCAGAGCAATACGTTCCGAAATTAATAGCATTTATAGATAGATTACTATTAATTGTTTTTAGTATAATACTAAATCGTCGTATGAGTTCTTCGTCAACGCCAACTATATCGGCTGTTACAGCTGGATCTTCAAAAAATCTGCGTGATGTGTTGCCGTCATTTGTGGTACCCATTCCTTGTTTGACAACATCGACATTTATGCCTAGAAACAATCATTCAATTATAATTTGCTTTAGTTAACCGGGGGAAATCATGTAGGTGGTCTCTTTTAAATTTTTTTACCTAATATTAGTTTTAATTTGGCTTGTATCTCCTTTTTGGTTTCCTCCTTTTGATTCTGGGTGTTTTTATTTGTCCTCCATGTTGCAAAACTTTTATTATATGCTATATGCAATATACATTCCATAAATTTAATTCGTGCATGCAAAGGAGACATGCCTAGTTTCAGAGCATCTTCAGATTCTGGTTTTGCTCTTATAAGATTCAGCTGATTCATCTGACTTGGTTTTGCTTTGCATATCATGCATACAGCCATGGATGTGGTATCTGTCACGATGCTTGCAACTTTACCATCGATCATAGTAAAAAGAAGAGAATGCTTTATCCGAACTGATTTATTATGTACATGGGATATAGTTTCAGAAAGGTTCTTCATTTCAGTTTCAACCCTATTCACTACTTGCTTCACGACCTCTGGTGTTTCCTTAACGAACTGAAATTTAATAGGTCTACAAAATCTTGTAGATGATGGTCTTGGATTCTTCCAGCAAACTACAGACTCGTCATCATCCTTCACCAACATTAATGGTACCAGCGATGTAAGGAACATGCTTGAATCACTCATAGTTTCATCCGTAAACCTTTGTTTATAGTTGCTATGTCCGGACGATCCATCACATCCCCATTTACATACAAGTTTCATATTGGTTGGCATATCATTTACCTCTTCCTTTGATTTTGCTAGCAGAATTTTCTCCGCAGTATGGTCTAATAAATCCTGGAGATGAACTTGACTAAAGGTTTCTTCTACCGTTACATTTTTAGGGATACATTGTTTTTTGCATGCCACCACTTGATAATACGCTGGAAAAATATCACATCCCACTTCCTTCGCAGCATTTCTAAGTACTTCATATTGATATTTTGAGAGCGATGCATCGAGCATAAGACTTAGTGCTTTTTCTGGGGAAAACCTTTTAAATGGCAAATTTTCTTGCGCTTGTTGTGCTGCAGATTTAAGAAGGCCGTTATCTACCATCGCTCGTAAATTAGATAATTTTGCTCTTTTTGCACGAGTTCCCGCCTCCTCACAAGTTTTTATAGGGCGGCCGACTTTTCTAGACGTTGAACAACCTGGTATATTGTCATCGGAGACATACTTAGATATTTCATAAACAGTGCTCAGCCACCCTTCATTATACTTAACGAAATGCGTTCTTGTACGAGAAGCTTTGTTCCATCGAGTTTTTAACATTGGACAAAATGTCTGAAGTATGTAAACTCGAATTGTTTCTAATTCACTCGCTGATAAATTGTCACACTGTGTTGCAATAACTGACAAACACGAAGTTATGTCGAATTTGTAATCAATCAAAATATCTGCCAATTCACTATAAGATATTCGAAAAGTTTCCATTATGATACAAATGTAATTAACACAATTGAAATTTCATTTATTTTTGACTATATAAAATTTTCTTTGACCAAATGACACATAATTTGACATATACCGCAGATAATAAAGCTACTGCAATCATAATTCCTTTCTAATTTTACAAGTACCAACAAATACGACAACATTTTTATACCCCCACTTTAGTGTGACGAGGGTATATATCATTTACTACGGACAAAAAGTGTAACACATCGAAGGAGTGACCTAAGACCCCAAGTATGTTGGGCTGAAATTCGTTTTGGGTTTTTTTAAGTCGAATGAGCAATGTCCGTCCGTCTGTCTGACTGGAGCTCACGATAACTCTCGAAAGGAGTACCGGATTGAGTTCAAATTTGGTAAGGGATAATATATTTTTCTATCTCAGGCTACGTTCGAAGATGGGTCGTATTTGTCCACTTCTTCCAGTACCTCCCCCACAAAGGGTTAAAATGTTGTGAACTATTGATTATTTAATTACTGCTATACTATTTACTCGAATCTTCTGAAATTCCACACATAGTATTAGTATATTAGTCGTTATAAACTAGAGAAAAGTGGGCGAAGTTGCCACGCGCCTTTAGGTACCTCCCACACAAATGCACAATTTTGCACCAAAAGTGAACAGCTTATAATATTAATACCAGTGTATAAAAATATTTGAAACTTTGTGCTGTGTAATGATTTTATAGTGCCAATAGCCACCACGCCCCTTTTTGTACCTCCCATACAAAATGGCCAAACCATACCACAATTTAATATAATATCTCATCTGATTAATATTTGATAATTCGGCACAGTGCAATGAATTTATAGTATCTACTGTTCAGCGAAAATAAGTGTATTTCTTAAACCCCTTCTGGTACCTCCCACACAAATTGACAGAATAATCAGTGTAATATTCAATATTACATTACTTACCTTGGTCTGTTTACCCGACTGAAACTTTTTTTGTTATATTTGCAGTCAATTTATCATTTGCCCCTTAAGGTATGCTTTGGTAATGTTGTTCAATACGTAGCAAGATGGACTAAAAATAACTAATTTTGGGTTGTTTTTTGCAGAGTAGGTTTTACCATTTCGTTAAATAAATCAACATAGGCAGGTATAGGCAGAATTTTCTTTTTGCAATGGTTAACTAAGTCCCTAGTTTATCAATTTTTGTTAATGACAAGACACCGGTCGGCCTCGGAAGTATAGTTTTATCCTGGAGAAAATGAAACTCCCTGATAAACTTTGGAACCATTGTACCATTTATGAATTTCAAATGCTTGTACCGCGATATTTCGCCAAGATATCAGCAAAACCTTTAAAGATTTTATTAATTGGAATGTTCTTTACAGATTGGTGTCAAACATTTTGAGATTAAGCCTCATGAAAATTGGGAGTTTTTGCCGCTCATAACACACTGTGCGGCGCACAGTGGCTTCAGATATAGGTAAAGTGGGGATTAATTCAGGGAAGCCCATTATTATTGTTGAACCGTGTTCAACCCTTATATTTAATTTTAAGATAACCTGAATTGTGAACTGAACTACTAAATATAGTTATTGATTTATACGTTAAAGTAACGGTCACTGTGACCATCAATATTTGAATTCCTTTTTAGATTTAGTCTAGTCTGTACATATGGCAACTCTTTATCCAATGATTGTTTCTTATGAAAAGCTTTCACTCATTGGATAAAGAGTTTCCATCTTATTTTCTGATTCCAGTTACTGTGTTGCTGAATTTCCCTAAAACCCTGAACTGCGTCTCCGCCGTTTTTTCGTTGGGCAGCACAAAACTACTTGTGCAGCAGCAACGAAAGCGGTAAGACCTGATCTCTCGAATAAAACTGAACTGAATTCTCACTGAAACTGAAACTCTTTGCATTCTTATTTTCTCTGTATTTCCATGTATTTATAAAACGGCCAAAATCATTGCAATTTTGGGAGTTTTATTGAAAGCAAATTACAGTCCACTTGCAGAAGAAGCCCGAAATTGTACATGGTCCTATCGAACCGTCAAGGAACCTGAAGATTTATACCTGATTATATGATCACTGGATCACGTCCATTAAAAAGTGTTCATCATCTTTATCATTATTCATCATTATGGAACAAAGGTATGTTCATTTTATTAAATTGTGAACGGTTAGGGATTAGCGTTCGGAAGAATTAGTGTTTATATGGCAACCCATCTTGGAGTGTTTGAACTTTAAATATATCTGATATCTATATTGGGATATGTACAAACCCTTCAAAATCGAACATTTAATAAAGCACAACTGATAGTGAGTTTTTTGGTTTCCAAATAAGAGCCATCGACAACAAATTACTTAAGAGTTCCCTTTGTCCACTTTCATGACCACGGAACTTCGTAGCGCTCTTTTTCTCAGCTCTTATTTTATCTGATTTTAACCGCAAGCTCTCACGACGTCATCTCTAGCAACTGCATCCCGCTCTGGTTTTTTGAAGAGTAAAGCTTTTCACGAAAGCAGAACAACTCTTCATCTTTTTGTGTGGAACGTTTCACGAACGCGCACACTGCTGCAGTGACTAGACAACTAGAAATATACTTAGCTCCCGAGCTGTCTCTGTCTCAGAAGCTACCTCTGTCTCTCTAACTTTTTGTCACAGAAAATCGAATTTCTCTTTAGGGGAAGACTCTTTCCAGAGTGAGTTCAAGACGCTAAAATAAATTGTGTGTTACACAATAAAACGACTGAAGTAACAATACATTTTGTTTTCATGAACACACAATGTACAAGCTCATATTTATCATAACCTGCGTTAAAGTCTAAATACATGACTATTACTACAACAACTCAAAACTGCAACGCTTTTAAAAGAAAAAAAACACAAAAAAAGCTTCTATTTCTCTTTGGTTGAGTGAATCTACGAGACTCTTCGCATTAAAATCTCTTTGAAGCAGAGACAACGCTAAAACTACTCAAGCAATACACACAAGCTTGACTCTTTTTTTTCGCGACGTTGTACTCGCGCTACGCATATACAATAGGCATCTTAGGCTCGGGCGAATCTGAATAGGCTGAGTCGACTAACACACAGACACATGATTCTCTGAGCTGCAAAGCAACAAACTCACATCATCCACTCTCTTGTCTCTGTTATTTGTGCGCGACAGCAGCCGGCTTTTTCCTCGGTCGGGTGCGCATACATTTTTTTCCGCTTAACGTGTCATTCGAAACTGAACGTCAACCCGTCAACATAGAACAACGTTTCGCGACCGACAAAGAGTTTGTACATTTAAAAAGTAGAACCATTGTTTGCTTTGGGGAAGGTTGCGTGAACGAGGAGGGTCCAGAGGAGTGCGAAAGGAACAGAGAAGTGGTGGAGGAAAAATTAATGCCTGGTGAAACCGAATCTATAATAATATCGATAAGTTTTCGATCCCATCGCAAATGTGAAATATCAGTGAAGACGGTTTGTTCGATGGCATGCAAATTCTGACCAAAAAAGGGAAAAAATCATCAGCCGAATGTACGTGTGTGTACGAATAACGGATTGCAAACACAGATAAGGCGCAAATATTTTTTTCTTTTGGATGCACAAGAAAACGAAGAAAGTACATTACTGGATTATATTCGCATAGCCATCTCTCTGTCTTTATCAAGCTCACTCTCTTCGTTCTCCCTTCTTTCCACAAAATCAAACCTATTCTCCCCACAAAACAGACAATTTGTGGATGACGACGAATAAGAAGAAGCATTTTGTTCGGTCCGTCATTCTCTGCAGTTCTGTGGAGGAATCAAAACAAAGCAACAAATAAAATTAGGTGGGTAGCAGAGCGAAATAAAAATCTGTTTGAAACTTCGATTGATGTCGTTAAAAATTTTTTGGTGATAGCTTCAACCCAATCGGTGTTTCCACAACCAAGGAAATTAGAAATTTAATGGGAGAAAACTCAACCGATGTAACAAAAGAAAAATTGTTACGCTACCTTCAGTAGGCCACCGTCTGACAATACGAGAAGAAGGGCAGAGCCAGACAGCGGCCAGAAAGACCGATATTTGATGCAAGTGACCACGAAAAATAGACAGAAAATCCATCTAATCCGGAGAAACAACACAAAAGCGAGCCACAAATAAAGATTGAAGGAAGATAGTGTCCAATTAGTCGTTCCGTAACCACGTCAGTCAAACAGCAGTGGCAACAGCGACGTCTGCGTCAGTAACTGACGGAAAAAGAGGAACGAGTGGTGAATAGGAGGTGATCTAAATCCAGCGAGGAATACAGCAAGGTAGTTGTGGTGTCAACTATGTGTTTGTAGTTAAATTTAATAGAAATTTGCGACATTCTTTTGAAACATCATTCTCGACAAACTAGGCGTACATTTTCACCGTAAATATTTTCAAACGAAAGCGAGATTACGATCGGGGAGAAACTGATGACCAAAAACTAATGCTTTCGTCTCGTTGATAGCGCTTACCTCTTGTAAAATTAATGTACAGCGTTAATATATATTGATTACATGAAAATATTAAACAAATTTAAAAATATTTTACCATACAGAAAACCAAATTTTAAGGTGAAGTTAAATAATCAATAAATACTAAATCATGCCTTTGCGGTGGATATGCCAAGGGTAATAACTACATGCTAAGTAATTAATTTAAATTAATATTTGAAATTTGAAAATGACTAGACAATAATTTGTAGTTTGAGGAAGACCTGAATGATACATGAATTAAAAATAGGTCTAACAGAAGAGGTATACCACTGATTAACTACCTAAACATTTCTGGGAGAAATAAATACACTACAAACAAAATACTCTGTATACTTATTGATAACTGATTGACTTCATTGATCTTGCTAAAAGAAATTAAAAAATTTTGTTGCTGATAAACGGCGCTGCCCGAAATACAGATCTTATCGTTTTCCTGATACGATTGCACTGAATAAATACATTAAGAACACAGAGGTTAAAATATTACATATTTTTTTTACAAACCAACAAACTTTACTCTGGATGCGTATGCTAATCTATTGCAACAAAACATATTTGGGAAAATGTTAGCTCCACTAAAATCTGTATGCATACAGACTGTTGTTTAGGAATTGTTCTAAGAATATTTTATGTACAATTGGTTCAATTAAATATTAGAAAAATATATATATATCTGGTCTAACAAACAGAACACAGCACAGTAAGGAAAAATTTAAATTACTGAAGTTTGGCTGGCAACGCACTACATCGAACATTGTCAGAATACCGATAAATCTTTTCGAAAATAATAGTGCCAGATGAACATATTCGGAAGGAAACGAGCAATTACTTAGAACATCATATTCCCAAATATATAGTATCTGGTGGTGCCAAGTATACTTTATTTTCGAGTGTACCCTATATATATATGTGCACGCAGGATAGATGTGGGACAATAAATTTCAGAAGCGAATTTTCTACAGCGTTGTTAATCATCCTACAAAAAATTAAAGTTTTTTGTTGTGTGATTGCTGTCTGTGTGTGCGTCCGATTGTGGGGTAACGGATAAGAAGCACAATACGAGAATGCAAGAATTGCTGCGCATACGGTTTATTACAATTTATTTTATTGCAATATTATATTGCTGTCTACTCTGCATCAATCGCTGTGACGGCAAGAAAGAACAGATATGAACAAAACAAAACCGAAAGAAATATACGTACAAATGAAATAAAGGAAAAAAATAGTTCTATAAGAACGAAATTGAAGTAAAATAGGAACTTCTGGTAGTTTTGTCGAGGAAGATATCTTTCAGCGTCCATAAAGGAAATTTCGTCACTACCATATCAGGTATATTTAACCAAAATTTCGTTGCAAATAAAGAATATTTGGAGATATATTTTAGTTTGTTCGCTCCCAGATCCAGTTCTTTGTTGAACCTTTTTATCAATACTGAAAGCAGGAGCACAACGAATAACACATTGTTATTTAAAAAGTTCGATTTAAGTGTGAGGCTGGGTGGTGTCTTGTAACATCGATTTTCAAGGCTTTAATCACATCAGAGATAACCTTTCACAAGGACTAATGTGAAGATCAACACATTAGTGTACTATAACCAGACCTATTTTTGTGTGACATGTTTGATTGCACAGAGCAAGTCAAAGCTGGACAAATTTAAACTGAAATTTGAAAACCTTTGACTTCAATTTATTCTAAATCAAGAACATCTAGACTGCACATACCTATACTTAATAAATTAATATCCAAATAATAATAATCAAAAGAATAACAACGTATCACTGGGCAAGTTCCATCTTCTTTTAATTTTGAGCCGACTATTACTGTCCAATAATATTTTTTCTACACCAATCATACCATTCTTGAAGAAAATTGTACTGAGGACAGCCTGACACTTTTTAGCTACCGCATTTAAAAATCATTTGGGAATAAACATATCTTTGCGTACGAGGGTCGTTTGCAAAGGCGAGAGAAACTCTCTGTTTGCACTATTTTGAGTAAGCACAACAGTTTGGTTCATCTTCTGGCTGGGTACCAAAGCCTTCATCTAAAAGTAACAGACATAATACGACTGTGTATGTGAAAGATTCTTTCTCTTATCATCATTCTTCATTCTGATTATAAGTTCTGCTTAAGAAGACCAATTTGAGGTCACTTTAAATAGAAATTCAAGTTCGACAGAAAGCATTGCTTCCTTTCCTTAACACTTCTCAAATTCTCTTGTGCATTGGTTTCAGCTTCGTTCAGAGTTATCTCGCAATATTGTGTAGTGGTTACAATATCGGAATAGAGAATAGCTCGAAAACGATCTGCAATTCCCTCCCGTAAAATCTGCATCGCATATATTTTACGAAATCTTAATTTTTCTTGTACAACGAAGCCCAAAATATTACTCTGTGAACCTGACTTTTCGTGAGAATATCTGGAAGTCCAGTCACATAAGTCTTTGTTTTTTGTTTTTTTTTTGTCCGCTGCTTTCACGTCGTGACAAATCAAAATGAGTTCGAAAAAATTCGTATTTTTTTCAAATCAAGTTGATCTGTTCTGCTCTAACTTCAATGAGATTCCACTCGAAGAGCATACTGCATCGAGCTTGCAGGTTGATCTCGACGATTTGGAAAGGCGTTGGCGTCAATTGGTCAATATTTACGATTCTGAGATGACTTCAGATGACGTGGCGAGTACTGAGGACTCACGCAAGTCAATTCATACCATCTTTTCGGAATCCTGCAAGTCTTACAAGAATTGCAAGGCCGCAATTCTAGACTTGGTACACATTGAGAAAGGAAAGTCTGATAGGTCCACCCCAAAGGAAAAACCAGATTCCAGGATTGGTGATGAAGGGTTTTCGTTGAAGGTTCCGCCTTGCGATACTGAGCTATTCAGTGGCGGTTATGATAAATGGCCAAGTTTTCGAGACATGTTCTCTGCCATTTATGCCAAACATCCCAAATTGTCTCCTGCTCAGAAACTGTTCCACCTGAGAGCGAAAACCCGAGGGGAAGCTAGTCAAATTGTTAAACAATTTGCTCTGACTGATGATAACTTTGAGCTAGCCTGGGAATCTCTACGACAACGTTATGAAAATAAACGTATTCTCATAAACCATCAATTGAGAAGAATTTTCGAAATTGAAAGTGTACATTCTGAGAGAGGGAAATCTTTGAGAAACTTGCAACATACCATTAACAATTGTCTGTCTGTCCTGAGAACGTACAACATAGCCGTCATTGCCTGGGATCCATTCTTGGTATATTGGGTTTCTTCAAAGTTGCCAGAAGAGACATTAACTGCCTGGGAGAATTCACTAGATGATCACAAACAGTTGCCGACCTGGGATCAACTTGACGATTTTATATCGAAAAGCCTGAACATGTTGGAATCCATATCTGATATGAGAAAACCAGCAACCTCTGCACCCCCTCAGAAGTCACAAAATTACCACACTAAATCTGACGCCAACTTCCGACCATGCAAAGTCTGCCGTCAGAACCATGCATTACGGAATTGCCATAAATTCAGAACCTGGCCACTGACTGAACAACGGAAATTCATCTCTGCTAACAAAGTTTGTGAAAACTGTTTGTCCTACGGACACAGTACACAGAATTGTCAAAGTGAGAGATTATGTCAAAAATGTCAACAGCCTCATCATACGATTTTACATCCTGAATCTGGTCACGCTGGACGTCAGGATGTAACTTCGGGGTCAAGCGGCCCAGGCTCTTCGCAGAATCGGCGGGAATTGCAATCCCATGCAGCATCATTTCATATTGATACGCAATATGATGAACAGCCGACCACGTCAGCTTCCGCTAATGCTGCTAGACCTAACGTCCAAAACTACTTTTCTGATTCCGGAGAAGGGACGGTCCTGCCGACTGCCTTGGTTGACATTGAACACCGCGGAATCACATTCACCATTAGAGTTTTCGTTGATCAGGGTTCCCAAGAGTCATTCGTATCGAGTAGGATAATAAATCAATTTTCGATTTCAACGACAAAATCCTTCACGAGGATTTCGGGTCTTGGTGGTACTGTTCTGGAAAACGCCACAAGAACCTGTCAGCTCACTCTGAAATCTAGAAAATCTGATTTCAAACTTAATATGAACGCAATCGTAATCTCAAGCCTTAACCACTTGATGAAAAAACTATAAAGAATAGCACCGAACTAGCTTCGGAATATTCAAATGTGCTGTCCGAGTACTTGAAACTAGATCACATGGAACCCACTACCCAGACTGAACTCGTTGAAGATTCTTCCTTTATCTCGTTTTATTTGCCTCATCATGCTGTGATCAAACCAGAGAGCAAATCCACAAAAGTTCGCGTAGTCTTCAATGCATCTAAAAACACTAGCAGTGGATTCTCGTTAAACGACGTGCTGTATACTGGCTCTACATTACAAAATGACCTGATGAATGTAATTCTGCGATGGCGTTTCTTCAAGTACGTCTTTAACATAGACATACAGAAGATGTATCGCCAAATCTGGGTACATGAAGAAGATCGGCAGTTTCAGAGAATCCTTTTTAGGATGGCTCCTAACCGTGAGGTTGACGTTTTTTGCCTGAAAACGGTAACTTTTGGGGTGAATTGTGCACCATATCTTGCGATAAGAACCTTATTGCAGTTAAGTGAGGACGGAAAGACGACTCACCCAAACGCGGCAGGCATTCTGGAGAATCAAATTTACGTTGATGATGTATTATCTGGTGGACATTCTGTTAATGCAGCGAGATCACATTTGCTAGAACTGATTGATTTGCTAAACTCTGCTGGTTTTCCTCTGAAGAAACTTACTGCGAACCACACTCAAATACTTCAACACATGCCCCCGGAGGATCTTCTCGATGAAGATTTTCTGAAACTGGAAGATGCCAGTGAGACCAAGACACTAGGTATTCGTTGGAATGCGATGAATGATGAATTTTTCTATAAAGTGGCAAATATTTCTGTACCATCCACACCGATAACGAAACGAAAAATTCTGTCAATAGTGGCAAAGATATTCGACCCAGCGGGCTGGCTAGCCCCAATTATCGTAGTGGCGAAGGTTTTGATGCAACAACTGTGGATAGATGGTACTGACTGGGACGAAGAAATCAAGCCGCACTCTCTCGAAAAATGGAATTTGTTTGTTTCTAATTTTCACGAAATTGAAAACATCAAAATTCCACGATGGGTACAGTACACGGCTTATACTCATGTTCAAATTCACGGTTTTTGCGACGCATCGGAGAAGGCTTATTGTGCTTGTCTGTACATTCGGTCAAGTTCTTCCGAAAATGTAACTTCCTCACACTTGCTGGTATCCAAAAGCAAAGTGGCTCCGTTGAAGACGGTAAGTCTACCTAGATTGGACTTGTGTGGGGCCGCGTTGTTATCCCGTCTACTGAAATCGATTCGTCAAAACCTGAATTTGGTTTTTCCCGAAATGTTTTTATGGTCTGACTCCACCATCACCTTGTCATGGCTCAGTAAACCGCCGTTTTACTGGAAAACGTTCGTAGCCAATAAAGTATCTGAAATATTGGATAATGTAGGCAACGTGAACTGGAAACACGTCCCAACTGCAGAAAACCCGGCGGATATAGGAACACGAGGATGTACAGCATCAGAACTGGACTCGAGTGACCTCTGGTGGCATGGACCGAATTGGCTTGTAAAATCTCCTGAATTTTGGCCCAAGCAATCGATCATCAAGGATCCTTCAATTGAGAAAAAGGTTACCACTTTTCAGACTCAGCTTCAACTGGAAGACGTTCTAACCGATTCTCGTCATTCGATCGTGCGTTGAGAGTCTTATGCTACATGTTTCGTTTCATTAAGAAAAGTCAGAAACTCCCATGCGGTGACATGCAAAAGAACTTTATTACTGCTCAAGAAATCTTATTTGTTAAACAACGTCTACTAAAAATAGCCCAATCTTCCCATTACCACGCTGAATACCAGGCTCTTGAAGCAAACCAGGCAATAAGTTCGAAAAGCAGACTTTTAACACTTAATCCATTTCTCGACGAGAATAAATTACTTCGTGTAAACGGCCGTCTGGCTAATTCTGATATGAGCTACAAGGAACGACATCCCATAATTCTACCTGAAAACTCACGATTCTGTAAACTCTTCATCGAATATACCCATAAAATGTTGTTACATGCCGAACATCAAAGTATGCTTCGCGCTATTCGACAAGAATTTTATGTGATTCGCTTAAAAAACGCTGTCCGCAACTGTGTAAGAAATTGCAAAACCTGTGCAATTTACAAGCACCGAGTCAGGAATCAGATAATGGCAGCTCTCCCCCCGGAAAGATGCAATTTTTCGCTACCATTTACCCACACAGGGATTGATTTCGCCGGACCATTTGATCTGAAATCCTCTCGGCTGCGAAATGCGAAGCTACTGAAAGGCTATGCTGCTGTATTTGTTTGTCTTTCCACCCGAGCCATCCACTTAGAAGTTTGCTCCGAATTATCGACTGAAGCATTTCTGGCTACATTCGATAGATTCGTTGGTCGACGGGGTCTTCCAAACAAAGTATTCTCAGACAATGGGACAAACTTTGTAGGAGCCAGTCGATCCCTGATTACTGAATACAAAAACTTCTTAAAACTAGCTGAGAAATCTCTGGTCGAAAAGCACAATTTGCATGGATTCACTTGGCATTTCATTCCACCGAATGCTCCACACATGGGTGGCATATGGGAAGCTGGGGTTAAAAGCATGAAGACTCATCTGAAGAAGGTCGCGGGCAACCTTAAATTTACATATGAAGAATTTTCCACCTTGTTGGTCCGGATAGAAAGTGTGCTTAACTCTCGACCTCTTTCTCCCATGAGCGAGGATCCCACAGAATTAAACCCGTTAACTCCAGGACATCTGTTGAAAGGAGCGGCTTTAGTCAGCATACCTGAAGAATTCTCGGACAATCTGTCGCTGATTAATAAATGGCAACGACTGAAGATAATCCAATTTCATTTCGCCAAACGATGGAAATCTGAATATATCTGTGACCTCCAACGAAGATATAAATGGAAATCTGCGCAACAAAATCTGAAGGAAAACGATTTTGTTATTGTACGGGAGGACAATTTGCCACCAACTGAATGGCGACTAGGTCGGGTTATTAAAGTTTTCTCTGGTACTGATTCTCGAGTTCGTGTTGCTGAAATCCGAACTCAGAACGGTACAATAATTAGGCCTCTCGTTAAGCTCTGCATTCTTCCAAACGCATAATCGCTTTTCCATACTTATCGTTCACATATTTAATAAAACTTACTTTCTAGCAACTCTCCTAGCCTCCCTAAGTGTCGCGTATGCCATGCAAGGCACTTCTTGAGCAACTGTACCAAATTCAAAAACATGTCGGTCCAAGAACGCCGGGAAGCTGCCAAAGAAAAGGGGTACTGCTTCAACTGCTTGTGCGCTTCCCACAATAGAAATTGGTGCCCATCCCGGAAGACCTGCATGGTTTGCAACAACAACCATCATACCTACCTTCACACTGACGGTCATAAGCGCAAGGCTCCCATGAAGCCACCCACGGTTAAGAAGGAAACTTCGCCAGAGCCAAGTCCGACCTGTTGCCCACATCATCACCGTCACCACTCTCCTCCCAGCACGTCCGCAGCCGCAGAACGGAAACGTTTCGATCGGTTCGCTCCAAGCAGTGACGGAAATACGCGCCAACACTCGAGACGTCGAGGATCCACTGCATCCAGCTCTACGGCGGCATCTAGCCGCACGCCATCTTCCGTGAGCGAGCGCCTGAGCATCCGCCCACGGACGCATATTTTCATGCCTACTGCTTTGGCGCGGGTCCTAACCTCCACGGGACCTGAGAAGACGCGGCTCCTCTTTAATTCGGGTGTGACACATACAGTGATCCTGCAGAGTTTAGTAGAAAGACTGGAGCTCCAGACTACGAATAAGGATGGCAAGGAATTTTGCACCGTGAATCTCCAGTCTTACCATGACTTGGCGGCAAAAATACAGATCACAGGGATGGTGAAAACGCAGCTGAACTCCACCTTACCGGCGATCACCACGGAGAAAAAGCTCGAATCCGTTTATAGTCACCTCGACGACCTGGCCGATTCACATTTTTTCCAGCCTGCCGACATTGAGGTCATGTTGGGCAATGATCAAATATGCCGTGTTCTGCGAGCCGGCCTCATACAAACCTCTTCGACCATGCCGATCGCCCAGAGCACTCTCTTTGGATGGGTCACCTCCGGGGCTTGCCACTATTAACGTTGCAATACTGCAAGGGCGGCGGCATGTTGAACCGTGTTCAACCCTTATATTTAATTTTAAGATAACCTGAATTGTGAACTGAACTACTAAATATAGTTATTGATTTATACGTTAAAGTAACGGTCACTGTGACCATCAATATTTGAATTCCTTTTTAGATTTAGTCTAGTCTGTACATATGGCAACTCTTTATCCAATGATTGTTTCTTATGAAAAGCTTTCACTCATTGGATAAAGAGTTTCCATCTTATTTTCTGATTCCAGTTACTGTGTTGCTGAATTTCCCTAAAACCCTGAACTGCGTCTCCGCCGTTTTTTCGTTGGGCAGCACAAAACTACTTGTGCAGCAGCAACGAAAGCGGTAAGACCTGATCTCTCGAATAAAACTGAACTGAATTCTCACTGAAACTGAAACTCTTTGCATTCTTATTTTCTCTGTATTTCCATGTATTTATAAAACGGCCAAAATCATTGCAATTTTGGGAGTTTTATTGAAAGCAAATTACAGTCCACTTGCAGAAGAAGCCCGAAATTGTACAATTATTGATATTTATATTTCTTTGGAATAACTATACATTATTTAGTAAAGAAAATGGTTTTTGAAAAAAAATTGATAGAAGATATTTTTTTTATTTAAAAAATAAGAGAAAAATAATATGTACATATATGCATTTGAACCTATTTAGGTATTATTTTGATAAAAGTCAACATCATCATCATTATCATCATCATCATCATCATCATCATCATCATCATCATCATCATCATCATCACCACCATCATCATCATTATCATCTTCTTCTTTTTCATCATTATCATCATCATTGTCGCCTTCTTCGGGTAGAATTAATAATTCCAATGCCAACTGTGGTATTTTGTGTGAATTTTTTTTCTATTAGTTTTACTCATGCTGGTAATGAATGGATCTGATGTAAGCAGAAATCTATTAAATATGTCTTCATTAGTTTTTTCCCGGCTGGATTTACGAGCAAAGTATTCCCTATAGTTTTTAAAATCTTTGTTTCTAGCCTCTTGTGCTTCCTCTGAAAGCTCACCAATCGGCAAAAGGGCATTAGATATTATTTCCGGTCCATGAATAAAAAATTTATGAAGGGTAGTTGACATTTTATTCCATGGATATTTTTCAACAAAATGACTGGTAGTATTGTGAGCAAAGTCTCTAAACTTTTCACTATTTACCTCGTGGCCACATGACACGACAATAAGTATTATGTGCATTCTGTTAATTAACTCTAGATCAAGTTTTGTTATTTCTGTGGAAACTTCTGCATTCTTAAAAACCTTCTCGCGGTATTGCCATCATTTGTGTTGCCAAAGCCTGGTTTTGGTTGGTCAATGATCAATCCAGTTCTTTATCTGAAATCTTTTTGAATTCTCGTTTTTGTGTCTTTAACAACTTGTTTGTCATTATCTGATCTAGCTTGCCACTTTTAAAGTGGTAATTTATATGCCACATGGAGAAGACACTCAAAAAACCTAATCCAGCCATGGAGAATAGATAATCCGAACTGATACGTATCTTTGTTTACACTTCTGGTAATCATTAGATCAGTACAGTTAAAATCTTTGCTCGTAGCACCACAAACGTAACATTTTTGTGTGGATGTTGTTTCGGTAATAGCATTACACACTTTGCCATCAATCATCACTAACATTAGTTTGTGATTTATTTTCATTGATTTATCACCGACTAATACAACGGATTCCTTGAGAGCTTTTATTTCATCCTCTACTCTTTCTTTTTCAAGTTTTGAAGTACTTACTGTTTCTTTCAAAAATTAAATTTTTATGGGTCTGCAAAATGTAGTAGAAGAAGGTCGAGGATTTTGCCAAATGGTTTTATTCATACAGACAATTTTTAATGGCATTAAAGATGTAATAAATACAGCGTCAGAGCCGTGAAATACTTGTTTATAAGAGCTATGACCGGAACTTCCATCAAAGCCCCACATAGAGTACAAAGTCATTTGTGATAGTTCCTCGGCGTTAAACGAATCCAGCACAGAATTCTGTACCAAAGCTAGACGCTCAGTGGTATGATCTAAGAGTCCTTGTAGACTGACTTGCGCGGATGTTTCAGAAAAGTTCATATGTTCTTGTTCTGGATAACATTTTTTCTTAGCTTCTTGGACTTTTTTATATGACGGAAATTTATCAGGCACGGCCTTTCTAATGACATTATATTGGTGTCGAGTTAGCTTCGCTTCAACTAAAACCGAAAGAGCTTCCTCAGCACTTAATTGTTGTGTTGGTACCTGTTTGAAACTTTTTCTATATTTTGTCGCTCTTGTTGGAGATGATATTAATTCCTTAAGTATTTTTGACGCATCAGTTTTCCAGAAGCTCTCAAGCTCATTTGTGTGGCATAAGCCAAAACGGGCAAAGGAATATTCTCTCTTAACTCCTTACATTTCTTAGCTTTTGTGTTTTCTTTACACTCCTCAAATGAGATATCTTTGCGTCCTCGTTTTATTAATGGTGTTGGTGGTGGAACAAACGAGGTAGAAGCATCAAGCCAATTCTTATTATTGTTTAAAAAAAATTGTTCTTTCCTGTGACATTTTTCCCACCGAAGCTTATATTCTGAGCAGAAATAATTAAATCTTTTCATAAAATCGACCATATGTGAAGGGTTGACACGTTTGATTACTTCCCATCTCAGAAGCTTAAATTTATCTTTTAGGAATTGAGCTTCTTTATTTTTCATAAAATTATGTAGTTCACGACGAGAAATAAAAATTGTTTTCGGAGTTGTTCCTAAAAAAGTAAGATTTATTGTTTAAAATTTGCAAAATTTTATTCGTTTTCCCTTGTACCAAATAACGAATATGTATTTTACAATTACACAACACTTCAAATAAAAAACATCACAGTAAACAAAACGGACAAAATCAATACAAAATACAAATTAATATGACAATACCGAATTTTAAATACCCTCCCTTTATGCTACAAAATACCTTAATATATTGGATATCAACAGCTTACACCAAACAATTATATAGATGGAAAGCATACTCATATGTTCACATTTATGTAAGGTACAATAATCAATAACAATATAAAGAGATGGAACCGTGACGCGATTTATACAGTGTTCGTGATTAACATAATATTTTATCTTGAAATTCATATACATATCATGACAAATTTTGTGCGTTGTTACGTATTTAAATGATGTAATGAGGCGATTAAAATAAAATTTAAATATTGTGTTGGTGAAAATGAAAACTCGATATTTAGTTTAAATTCCATTTAACTATTGTTGGTAATATTGGCCCTAAGTGTTTCGGTGATAATTCCGTGCACTTTAAACTACTGACGCCATTATAGCATGGACATACGTGAAAATTTTTATTCGTTGTAATTAAAACAGAACTTTTTTTTCGTAAGTGAGCGTGAGTCAAAACTAACTCACGCACCCATCTCTAATAGAAACCAAACTCATTAACAACAATAACTTTAATACCGAAAATAAAGACAAAAGAGAGTAAGAAACAAACAAGTTGAATTTTTGTTTGTTTTTTTTCAGCATATGTTTTTAGCAACTGGAGTTCATTCACAATAACTTAAATAAGTAAAAAAACGCAGTAAACTCGCAAGATTTTTTTTGTGGATATATAAGCTGATATATCATATTATAAGAGCATTTAATAAAATTTGCTTGATCTCGCCCAGAAACTTGTTAAAACTCAATGTATATATCGAATGTAACAATAAAAATATTTGCAAAACATTTATCTAAACAAAATATATTTAATTATATACCCAAATACCTGAAGTATATGGTTCCATTGTAATATTTTTACTTTTAGAAGACTTAATAAAAATTATAAGTAGTCGAAATATCTCAATTTTCTATTTTAGCCACTTCACGCAAAATTTGTAAAAATTGTTTAACTTTGACCGCTCACTGCCAATAAAGTAAGTTACTCAGAGCAGTAATTTTAGCAATTAGTGATGTAGAATTTTATTCACTTTCACCCAATACCAAATATGTCTGTGCAAGATAAACTTCAGCTTTTGAATTAATCCTCACTTTTGGTACATTTGAACCCTCTGTGCGGCGGTATGGTATGAGACTCAGGGATAGGCTTAGTAATTTCTTGAATTTTTATGGTGACATTTTCTTTTTGCAAACACCGTATGGAGCTTAGCACAATAATCGCAAACAGAATAAATCCAATTGTTGACACTCCAATAACATTAGACGTACTATTTAACTTTTTCTGCTCACCATCTACCATTATTTTGTCGGAGAAATCATTAAGTAGAATGAGTCCAGGAGTTATTACTTCAATTTCAGGTATGTGATAGGCGGTGGTTATATCGCAAGAAGAGTCTAAGCTATTAAGCATTTTTGAAATGCATGATGAGTTACTTATATATAATAACAATTTTTTTTTTCATATATATTAATAGAGTATCCAATCCTAGTTTTGTTTCTAATTCCATAATATTCGTCTTTATGTCTGATTATTTCATTAAATTGAATGTTCACAATTTTGTTAGCCGTTTTTACAGGTTTAATTAATATAGTTTCGTAAATTGTTTTTGTTGTTATTGGAATTTTGATTATGTACAACAGGTTTAAATCGTTATATAGTACAGATATTTCCGATAATTCTAAGACTTCTTCGATTGTGTGGAATGGTATGTTATCAGTTTTTATTCTTTCCAGAGCTACTTTTATTTCTTTCTTGTTTAATAGCATGGAGTTTAATATATTGAATTTAGCGTATTGTAATGCGTATTTTATATTAACAATTTCTTCCTTTATTAATCTTATTTTAGTCTGTAGGTTAAGCATAACCTCTATACCGACATCATTGTCTTTTTTAATGTGGTTACTTAGAGTGTTTGTTATTTCTATTAACTTATTGATTTGAGTGTTTCAGTTGCTATTGATGATAGTTTGTCTATTGTTGTTAGTGTTCAGGGAATTCATATTCTGGGTTAAAATTTCTAAATCTTCTCGATCAGGAGTACCGGCTATATATTTCCAAATTTTACCCAAAGCATCTATCGATCTTGTTTTCCTCGTACGTTGAACAATTGGTTTAATAGATTCAATAAGATCTGTGATCTGTTCCAATTCATGTCGTAAAAGAGGTATTAAAGTACTATTATGGGGTAAGATTTCTATTGTTTCTTCAATATCTGCCAAAAATATGTTATATTGAGTCATATCTATGAAGTGGATGATTCGGTGGGTACCATCTTTAATTTTGGCTGGCTTTCCATGTATTTGAATTATATAGGTTGAGGTGTAATCTATTATATCTATGTCCGCCCACGTTGAAAGGGATAGTACGAAAATCAAAAATGCGTGTCTGAAATGTGTATGTAAAAATTTGTTAATTTTTTTCTTTGCCGTTTTATTTTAGATTTATGAATTTTCTTGTCGCCTGTGGTAATCACGATCACTTTCTTATTAGTTTTAACCTTGTGTTTACTGAATCGTGGTGTAAGTTTGTTTCGCCTACACTCTGTCCTATAGATCTCAGTGCCTTCTTCTATCGTTTCCGCGTTTTCCCTGTTTCTGTTTAATTTTGTAATTCTTTCTTCGGTGTCTTTTTCTAATTTATTCCTTATTACATCGTATAATTCTGTTTGGAATGACTTGAGTTTCTCAAGGTAATCGTGTTCTGACGTGTATTCAATGTTCCTATCAAATTTTTGAGTGCGTCTATAAAACAATTCAAAGGGAGTTAATTTAGTAGCCGAGTGTATGGAATTATTATATGTCGTTAAAATTTCCAAGAGAATATCCTGGTGATTAGCCTCAACATTTGCCTTTTTATATTTTTGCTGTACTATTCTATATATTTCTGTCATAGTGGAGTGGAGCCTCTCCACTGGGGCGTTACTAGAGCTATGTTGAAAAGATGTTATGTGCAGTTCAATGGAATATTGTCTGCAAAAGTCCTGAAAAATATTCGCCGTAAACTCAGTACCTTGATCACATACTATCTTCCTTGGTATACCGTGTATACTCAAATAATTCCTCATACTTCTTAAAACGTTAATACTATGCCTCGAAGGTAATGTGTATGCTGCTGCATACTTTGAAAATTTGTCTATTATCGTCAAGTAAACGTCTGCATGAATGCAAAAAAAGCCACCCATGAGACGCTCACTAAAAGTAACGGCACATATTCATTCAATTCTCTTGCTTGAATTGCTTAGAGTGTGAAATCATCGACCTAGTTCAACTTGTAGAATTCACACAAACCACGATTCGCACTCGTTACAACTCGGTATTCATTGAATATGCTATCTTCGGTATGAATGAGACAAGTGCGTGTGCGAAGTGTTTAGGGCGCAGTCGAATTATACAATATTATTCGAGTTACTCGAGTTAATCAGAGAAATGTTATGAAGAAAAAACATTATTTTTACTTTTTCAAACTTTTTTATTATTTCTTTGCAATAAAAACAAAAAAGCATATAACATAAAACAAAACCAAATAAATATTCAATTCATAAATAAGTTAAATAAATATTTAAAAAACGAAAGAAAAACAGTTTAAATCTTTCCTACCAAAACAGGGTTGGAACCAATAAGGCAACGTTTTTCAGAAAGAAGGTGTCTTGCACTTGAAAATATTCTTTCGGATGAGGCGCTACTTGAAGGAGTTGCCAATATTTTACAGCTTAACTTATAAAGTAGCGGATATTTTAATTTATTGAATTCCCACCACTGAAGAACATCAAAATTGTTGTGCATAATTTCATTCACATTTTCGTACAACATCAATTCGTTTTGTACTCTGTCAGTGGAATTTGATGAATTCAAAGGCTGGAGAGTTGGATTCACCTATAAAACATTCCATCATGTTTTTACAGTGCTCCTTTATATCGGCTTTTTCAACATTAGTAAACTGCGAAAGTTTGTTAGTTGGTGGAAACAAGAACAGTACAACTTTGTGAAAAATGCTTATGTTATTCATGACCACATCGTTTAACAACATCCCAAGGCTTTGTTTCAAAGCTCTTATGCACTCTAAATCGTCATTGTTTATTTCGCATATTCGTTTTAAATAGTAAATATGAACTATTGTCAAATGTATAGTTGGATATCTCTCTGCTTCAAGTTCTTTCGACGTTGCTTCGAAGTGTTTTAAAAGTTTTATAGTCGCGGACATAATGTTTAGGTTTATGCCACTAATTCTATACAGTTGCTGCTTTTCCTGCAAGATATTGCCAACATCAATCCAGTTGTTTTGTATAGATTGTAACAAATAATACATAGTATTCCATCTAGTTGGAGAAAAACTTTTAAGTGTTGTTGTTAATTGTGCATTGGCGCCGGATTTTTTAAAATACTTCACAAGCTTTGTGCACTTTACGCATAACTCTTTAATTTCAACGTTTTCATTAATGGATTTCTCGACTATGTTGTGCAATAAATGATTAATGCAAAATATATGGTCATTTGTTCTAAATGCAGCTTTCATATTGGAACCTCTGTCTGTAACGATTATTGCCCTATCAAGACTACAGTTGAACTCACTTAAGGTCGCGGTCACTTTACGAAGAATCCTTTCGTCTATGTTAAATTTGAAAAAAGGATTTTGTTTAAAAGCAATACTTTTTATGAGGAGTACGTGAATACCTACTGTTGCAAGGCTCCATATCCATTGATTTAAAAGCAAGCAATTTAGTGCTTATATTTCCATTTTTGATGAAATGGATAGTTAAGGATAAGTACGACATTTTAAGATAACTGCCAGTCCACAGATCCGAAGTAAGACCATACCCACTGGCACTGAGTTCTTCAAGTTCAGATTTAACGGAGTCGTAAGTGGTATTGTACACTTTGTCGATATTCCTAGATATAGTTGTGGGGTGTGGTAGAAGTTTATCTACATCCACATTTGGTCCGTACTTAGCTCCAAGCGATAAGATCAGTTCTGTAAATTTTTTTAAACCATCGTCTTCAATCATCTTATAAGATCGACAATTTTTTATCATCCACTCAGTAGTTGTACGAACTACTTCTTTCTTCGTGTCGTCGTCAACTTCTACCTTGGGTCTATTTTCTAAAGTGTCCTTAAAATTCTTAAAGCACTTATGCTTCACAAGATTAGAAGTGCTGTTAACATATTTGTAAACATTACTACATTACTACAGGGCCTTTATCAACTTTTCCAAAAATATCCCAAACCTTGCTTTTTCCACTTTGCAGTATTATTTGATATTCTCCTTTTATAATCTTTTCTTTAATTTCTGATGTTTTATAAGCTTCTAATGGCGACGAAGGTTCTGACAACACTGATTCATCTGATGTACCCTACATTGTATTATTTTTAATTAGGCACTAATCCATAAAATTTTAAAAAAATAAATCTTACCTCCATACTGGAAAAAATGTATTAGATAATGCATCGACCGACAGAATCCGTACGAACAACAATTAGTACTGAATACACCGATGCTGGAATGAATAGAGTGAATGCACAACCACTCATTGCTCTTGTAGTTTTGTTCTCTCTATTATTGAATATTGTGAGTTCGAGTTTGATCGTTTTATGAGACAAATGAATACAATCTTCGCTAAAACAAAGCACAACGAAGTACAACACAACTTCAGTGGCTGCATTCATTATTATTCAGTCAGTAGGCTTTTTGCACAATGAGTAACAAGAAACATTTATGAATGCGCATGTGTATTCATTGTACGAATGAATTCATGCAGATGTTTATTGTCAAGATATTCCGTTTATTAACGGTGTAGGTTAGGTTAGGTTAGGTTGAAGAGAGGATACGTTTAAACGTCTCATGTCCATGGACATACACTTAAGCCAGTGGTTCGGCCTGTTGTGCGCTCCTTATTTATGATCTTTTTATACCTCACGAGTTACAGAAAATCGGTACTAGACACGAATTTTCTCAGTATCTTCCAGTCATATTCTCTGAGATGAGTCAAGTCTGGTAATATGTCGGACCCGAAATGTTGGGATCTTGCATGTGTGAAAGCCGGGCAGTGACACAGAAAATGTTCCATCGTTTCGATGTTTTCTCTGCATGCCCTGCATTCGTCGTTTCCTGCTAGTCCTATGCGATGAAGATGTGCTTGTAAGCTTGAGTGTCCCGTTAGAACACTCATCATCTTACTAATATCGATCTTGTTTAGTTTCAGAAGACTTCTTGTTTTCTTTTCATTTGGGTCACCCCACAGTATCTTTGCAGTTGCTCCTACTGTTGCGCTAGTCCACACAGTTTTATGAACCATCACTGCCCAGTGATTCAACTCATTTTTCGTGGCTTCGAAAGGTTTCCAATTTTCCAAGTTTATTACTCGAAGTTCTCTGCCCTTTGAAGCCAAGTTGTTTACCCGTTCATTTCCAATCACTCCGTTGTGTCCTGGTACCCAGCAAATACGCAATTGACCATGGTCTGAGTAATCATTTATCGTTCTTTTACAGTCCAACACAGTTCTGGATTTGACCCTTTCCGATGTTATTGCTTTAATCGCCATTTGGCTATCTGTGAAGATGTTGGCATATTTAGGCTTTGTCGTGTTACTGAGCCAGTTCACACACTCCGTGATTGCTCGAACTTCTGCTTGAAATACCGTGTTATGGTCAGGGAGGCGGAAGTGAAGTTCGACTTCTGGTTCATCAACAAAAAGTCCCAGACCCGTCCTTCCTCCTCGCTTGGACCCATCCGTGTAGCAGCTGGTTCCCACTGGCACATGGGCCAAAGTTCCATTTTCCCAGGAGCGTCTGTCTGGCACAAACGTATTACAGGTAGCTGTAAGCCGCACTTCAGGAATGCGGTCCGAGATTTCTGGCGTTTGAATGTGACCAACTAGATATTCTAAAATCTTCTGATGGTACGACTTGTTTTCTCTATTTATCCATTCACCCATCACTTGTAGACGTCTTGCTGTGAGGGCTGCCTCATACTTTATACGGATGTCTATTGGTTGGATGTGCAGTATAGTCTCCAACGCTTTTGTTGGTGCAGTTCTAAATGCCCCGCTAGACAGCACATACGTTGAATTTTTTGCAAAGGTATTACGTTGCACTTCTTGTCCATTGATGTCCACCACACTACAGAGGCGTAGGTGATTATTGGTCTAATCACGCTCATGTAAAGCCAGTGAGTCATATTTGGACGTAGTCCCCATTTTAAACCTATAGCTCTTCAGCTCGACCAACATCTGTGTGCCTTTGTAACTCTTTCTTCAAGATGATCTTTCCAGTACAGTTTCTGATCCAAGATTACTCCCAAGTATTTTACCTTTTTAGTTATAGCAATTGTCTTATTCAGGAATCGAGGCGGGGTAAAACGTGGGATCTTCGTTTTCCTTGTAAATAGACATATTTCTGTTTTGTCTGGGTTAACATTTAATCCCCTTGTGCCCAGTTATATGCTATGTTAAGTGCCTCTTCAGCTCTTCTGCATAATAGGTTTGGATGAAAGCCCCTTAGAAGTATTACAACGTCGTCTGCATAACAGACTGGTTTAAGTCCTTCATTGGTGAGGGCTTTTAGGAGACTGTGTATCGTCGTAACCCATAGAAGAGGCGATAAAATGCCCCCCTGAGGTATACCACGATTTACCTTGTCTCTAATTTTTACGTCATATGACCCACAAATAATCTACCTATTCCTTAGCATATTGTTGATCCAGTTTTTCAGCGCCCGGTCAACCTGAATCTCGTTAAGTGTATCGGTCTGTACATTGTTAAATGTGCCCTCAATGTCAATGCAAACAGCAAGTGAATACATTTGTTTACTGAAGGACTCTTCTATGTGGTGCACTACCTCATGCAGAGCTGTTTCCACTGATCTTCCTTTGACATAGGCGTGTTTTTTTGAATTTTAGCCTGTCATCCGCTATTTTACCTTTGACCATGTCATCAATTATTCGCTCCATTGTTTTTAACAGGAAAGAAGTAAGGCTAATGGGTCGATAAGCCTTTGGGGTCGTGTAACTCGCCTTGCCAGGCTTTGGTATGAAGACCACCCTTGATTCCTGCCAGTTTTTTGGGGTATACGAATGGGTTAGGCATGCAGTGAACACTCCAGCCAGATGAGTTGATACCAGATCCACCTCATTCTGCAGAAGTGCTGGAAATATTCCATCCGGTCCCGCAGCCTTAAAGGGAGAGAAACTTTTTATCGCTTCTTTAACCATACAATCTGTTATATCCGTAATAGGTACTTGATGCAATACATTTTCATTCTGTAACTGTTCCTCTGTTGGTCCAGCATTACCAGTCGGAAAATGAGTTGTCATCAAGAGCCTTACGGTATCCTCTATAGTTTCCATCCTTTTACCCGTTTCATCCACCAGTGTCTCGGTTTGGACATGAGTTTTTGAGAGGAACTTTTTCATTTTAGACATGCTGTTAACGCTGTCTACCTGTTCACAGAAAAGCCTCCAGGAGTTACGTTTCGCCGATCTAACGATTTTATTGTACTCTTTGAGTCTTCTGTGGTAGTCGTCCCAATATACAGATTGTTTTTACGTCCACCTCTATTGTAAAGTCTGCGGACATCTTTGCCAATCGAGCGAATTTGTCCTGTCATCCAGGGTTTCTCAAAGGCAGATTTCCTTTCTCGAAGTGGGCAACTATCTTCGAATGATTTTACAAGAGCCTCGGTAATCTTCTTAACATTGATATCAATATCTTCTGCACATAGATAATCGCGTGTAGGCTGCCCCAATCGATTTCTAAGTAGATTTCCGAATTTAGTCCAGTCGGTCTTAGCCTTATTACGGAAACTTATGGGGTTTGGCGGTGGCCGTGCAATTTTAAACCTTATATAGAGCGCCCCAGTAGGCGAGTTGGTAGCGTACTCGCCTATGAGTTTGGGGGTCGTGGGTTCAATTCCCACCAGAGGCTCTGGTCTGTCGCTGCAAACATTTAGCCATATGGTCTTTGTTACCCGGCCTTTCCCTGGACCTTTAAATTAGAATATAAATTTACTTTGTATTGTAATTCATATAAATAAAAAAAAAAATAATAAAACAAATAAACCTTATATAACGGTGGTCTGAATAGGAGTGTTCATCCGAAACCCTCCACTCATGAATCTCATCAATAAGATTTTCTGAACATATCGTTATATCTATTACTTCTTCCCTAATTTTGTTAACAAAGGTTGCAGTGTTTCCTATGTTAAGAGTTATGAGGTCATTTGTATTCAAAAATTCGATAAGGGCGTGTCCCCTTTTATTGGTGTTAGTACTACCCCAAGCGATATGATGGGAGTTGGCGTCACATCCAGCTAATAACTCATTACTTGTGTGTTTGGATTCCCTCACCAGACGTTGCAATTCCGACGTAGGTGGCAATGTCGGCGCATCGAATGGCAGAAATATTGACGCCAGGTACATATTTCCATTACCTTGCCTCAGCACCGTTGCGTCCGATGTTGACAACTCTGGAGAGAAAATAAAACATAAGTTTTTATGGCACAGAATACAAGTCCTTGGACGAGTACCTGTGTTAGCGTAGAAAAGGTTATAGTTCACATGGTTTAATCCAGTAACCTTGTTGCTAGTTGTCCATGGTTCCTGGATCAAAGCAATATGAACCCTGCCTTTATTTATGATGTCCATCAGAGCGTTGGATGCTGTCTCGCTCCGGTGGAGGTTTATCTGGATGACCTAAATCATTGTCCTTCCAGTAAAAGTTTCTTTTGGGAGTCTATCCTATCTGGTGGCACCCCCTCATTATTTGGTAGTTGGTCATTCTCCTCCTTTCGTTCACTACCTATTACACCATCTTCCAGTCGACAATTTTGGGAGGCGGTGTTATTTTTTGTCGCTCCCTCATTGGTTTGAAACGTTTTGTGGCTCTTTTTATTTTGATCACCACTTTTGCTGGGAACTTCTTGCAAAAGTGGCGGTACTATTGGTGAACTGGTGGTGTTATTGACTACTTCCACATCAGTTTTTGGCAGTGTCTCACTTGTCTCCATCCGTTCAATACCAGTGTTTGCCTCTTCAGACAGTATATTTGGACTCGATTCATTTGTCCTGCCAATCGGGACCTTTCCAATTTTGAAAAAGACTGTCCAGATCAAGAAGTACGCCATCCCCTTCGCCGTGACAAGATTGTTCTTCGATTCTGGGTCTATGCCTAACACGAGGAGAGTACCCTCGGTATCATCCTTCCTATAGAAGACTTCCCACTTTCTCACGGAAAGTTTTGAATTCTGTTTGCCAATGATGTCGAGTATGTACTCTGATGAGAACTTACTGGGACATCCCTTAACATATAGGGTCGTTTTTATGAGTTCAGGAATGTCGCTGTTCCTTACCAATTTTAGCTTTGCGCCGTCCCAAGGTGAGGGGAAGCTATCCACAAGTTTTACGAGGACACCAGCGCAGCGTTGTGATGCCAGCCTTAGCATCAAAACACCCCTCTCAAACTTGCAACTCATTACTTCGATTGGTGGTTCATCCTTAGATTCGAGGACGTATCCCGCTACCCTGGTATAGACCAAATCTTCGAAGTTACTCTTTTGGTCTTCGGGGATTCTGCAGATGCACTACTGCTATCAATTATGGCGTAGCATAGATCGTCTCGAAAATGTTGTTTAGCTATATTAGAATAAGACGGTGGCTTCTTACCCTTCTTTATGGCCAATTGATTTTTCCGTGTCTGTAGAGTCTTTTTGGTTAAAGCCTCATCCTTAACGGATGATTTGGTTGACTTGAACTGCGTTATTGGGTCAACTTTACAGCCCACAATCGAAGGACCCAGACTAGAGACCTCCTTTTGTGTGGTTACGTTAGGCTTATCCGAATTACTGGAAGGCGAGCCCTTTTTCTTCTTAGTCACTTTCACAGCGCTATGTTCTTCGGGAGACCTGTTTCTTTAAGCGGCCTCCATGTTTGTATTGGAGGTAGAATTGTCAGGTTCATCCCGTAATAGGTTCTGTCGGTTCAACTTATTCAGTTTCCTTCTTTGTGCCCCTGACAGTCTCTTTGAGTTAGCAACAATAGTGATATTGTTTTCATTTGATGATTCAGAGTCAGAGTCCCCACTGGCTTTTAAAGGCTGGGGTTGCTTAAAGCCCCGGCTGGGTTCTGCTTCATCTGTGTTATCATTTGTTTTGCCTGCGGCTGGATGTGCTCTTGTTTCATTTTCGACTACGGGATCCAAGGCACCAAAGCTCGTAGAAGTTGCTTGCTCACGATTGTTCGATAACGACGACACATGACTCGTGAGTGAATCAACGCTTGTCGCCGGCACTGGGTTTTCCCTCCCCTGCGCCGTAATCTCCTTCGTCTTTTTTGCTTTAATCATAAATTGTTTGGGGGAGACACCCCCATAGCCAGTATTAGCCCGTAATAGGTACGTCAGTATAGGCCTTCCAGACTGAGCTCAGAAATTTCTGTCCAGAGACCGATGCATCCAATTCAACCTACGCTTTATAAACAACAACCCTCCTGGTTGCGTAGTAGGTAGGTGAATAGGTATTGCGTAATAGGCTAAAAACTATCCGCTCTGCGATAACACGTCCGTTCGCTACGACAGGCGGCGACTGATTAACGGTGTAAATATCTATATGAACTATATCGAGAGGTTTGGGGGGAATTTCTGGTTTCTCGAATTTAGTTTTGTGCGGTTTTCTGTCGTACTTTACCGTGTGACAAGTGTCACAATTATTTATTGTCTGCGTTATTTTGGCCTTCATAAACGGAAAAAAGTAACTTCGTTTCAAATAACAATAAGTTTCTTGGATGACCCTATGATTATTCGCAACATGGATGTCGTCGGATGTTTTGATCGCTGACAATTTGTTTGGAGGTACAACATTTTTGAATATTTCTATTAGAGCTGTTTCATTAAATTCTAGGCGTCTAATCGTACGCCTCTGTTTGTTCTTAAATATCGTTTCTACTTTAATGGGAGGACCTTCTGATGATACTATCAAAAGAATTTGAATTGTAAATTCGTTAAGTGGTCTTTGGAAATTTGGATGCCGTCATTTGCATCCTCTTCTGCTGAATGAATAGTCGATCCCGACGTGACTTTAATGGAATGTTCTTCCAAAACATTTATCTCTATCTCTTTTTCCTTTACAATATCATCTTTTGGTTCATCTTCTATTTTCACTCTACTTAATGCGTCAGCATTCGTATTAGATTTACCCTTCTTATATATGACTTCCTAATCAAATTCTTCCAATTTTAATCTCCACCGAATTAATTTCGAATTTGCTTCTTTTAAATTCATTACCCACGTAAGTGGTCTATGATCTGTGATAATTTTGAACTTCCGGCCGAAAAGGTTAGGTCTAAAGTATTTTGTAGTCCATACGATAGCGAGCAGTTCTTTCTCTATAGTAGAGTAGTTGACTTCCGAACTCGTTAAAGTTCTACTCGCGTAGCATATAGGTTTGTCCATGCCAATTGTGCCTAGAGAAAGAATTGCCCCAATTGCGAAATTACTCGCATCGGTTGTCAAATTGAATGGTTTACTAAAATCTGGGTATTGTAAAAGTGGATCATTTGTCAGTATGTCTTTACAGATTTCAAATGTCTGACGGTATCTCTCATTCAGTTCTACTTTTCTGTCTTTTTTCAGACATTCCGTTAAGGGTTTGGTCAATCCGGCGAAATTGTTAATGAATTTTCTGTAATAGCCCAATAGACCTAAGAAGGTTTTGATTTCCTTTGGGGTCTTCGGTATTGGAAACTTTTTTACCGCAGAAATTTTTTCAGGGTTGGGTCTTATTCCATCAGTCGATACAATATGACCTAAAATGCACAAGATTTGTGCAGAAATTCAGACTTGTTAAGTTGTACCTTTAAATTTGATTCTCTTAGTCTACGGAACACTTTTTTCAAATTAATCATATGTTCTTGCAAACCCAGCAAAAAAAGAGCATCCAAAGAAGCAATAAAAATCCCCAACTTATGATCCGGAAGTTGTTCTAATTTGGATTTTCACCATTGAATTTAACAAGGGGTGGTCGCGCCGGGGAAGTACTTCTTTGTCACCACTTTTGCACAACGCCTTTTAAAGCACTGTAAGATTTGCTTTTTTGGTGTTGTATTTATTTCATGCATGTATGTCGTTCTTATTAACATCTTTGGGTCCAGAGATCTCTTATTTTAAAGGAATACAAATGTTGACGTGGGAAGGGAACGTATAAATAATATACTATTGGCCAAAGAGATAAAGGATTATATATATGTAAGTATGTTTAGGACATTTGATGATGTTTGTAACCTGCATGTTGTAGCTGGCACTTAAAAAGTGTGACCGAATGACCCCATAGTACACTATGGGGTCATTCGTAACATTTTCGCAAATGATCATCATTCTTACTAATAAAAAAGTATTTTTATTTTACACTGTAATACATAGCACATTTGTGCGGCGCTGTATATTTTCCCGGTTCAGATAGTAGTAAAGTACCACAGTGTGGTACAGTAAGTATGGTATATTTAATTACCATAATTTCTTTTAAAATTATTTAATTATAACCTACACCTGTTGTACAATTTATTATAATGTTATGCATTTGTTTCTAACACCCAAGATGAGAAGAGATATATAGAACAATCGTTAATTATACCAATCGACTTAGAATCTCTTTCTGAACCGATTTCGCTATGTCAGTCTGTGCATGCATTCTTGTAATCAATGTGCAGGTCACAAATATAGTCCGATCTCAAAGAAATTTTGCACATATCTTTATTTTGGGACAAGACAATTCGTATTGAAATTGAAAGACAATCCGTATTTTGATATAGGTTCTGTTAACTTATTTTCTTTATTTTACGGCGAACGATCAAAAATCTCTCAACTATTTGAATATCAGTTTAGAACCAGATATCTTAATATATATGAATGGAATGTGCCTTCGATTTAGCTTATACCCTCTATAGAAGATATAATTTCCTTTCGATATCCATGAAATTTGGTAAAGAGTATCTTATTTTAACAGTTAATATCTGTGTGAACAATATCGGTTCAAATTTAGATATAGCCCCACATAGTCGCATGGATGTGTTTCTTCCGATTTGGCATCTAAGCGCCATAGAAACCATATTTTAGTCAAATGTACTATATTTTGCACAAAGGATTTTTTAATCCGAGAATAAACGGTCACTAGAATAAAATCAGCATACTTTGAAATGACTTTATGTTATTTTAATCGACTATGAAAAAGTCGACTTTTCCCGATTAATCGACCTAGTCGATTGAAACGAAGTTTGGTTGATGAAAAAGTCGAATTTCGACTAGCTTCCAGAACCATTCACTAATTCTGATATAGCCGCCATATAAATATATATTTCTTCCCTTTACAACTATAGAAGCAGTATTTTACATATATTTCATAGCCCTCATATATATGTTCCTTCCGATCTGGACTTTTATTACTTCAGAAGCTTTATTTTACATCCAATCGTTTTGAAATTATGCATTCTAGGGTTATTAATTTATATTCCGAAATTACATTTTGGTTAGTTATATAGAAGAACTTCATTAAATGCCGAAAAAATGTTAATACTTATGATTTGGAAGTGCTTATAATGTTATTCCTTTGGAAGTACTTCTTTTATTTTTTGCTGGGAAGATGTTCAATAGACTATGATATCATCCAGGTAGACCACGCAGACTGTACCTATTAGATCTTTCAAAACGTGATCCATGACACGTTGAAAGGTCGATGGCGCATTTTTTAATCCAAAAGGCATCCTAATGAATTCAAAATGTCCACCTTCAACAGAAAAGGCAGTATTTTTTACGTCTCTTGGGTGCATTTCAATCTGATGAAAGCCACTTGCGAGGTCTAGTGTGGTGAAATATAGCCTTTTCCCTAGCTTGTCAAGAATCTCCGTAATATTCGGAATGGGATAACGATCACAGATTGTTTTCTCGTTTAATTTCCGATAATCTACCACTAAACGCCATTTCTGAATATTACTAGCGTCCTTTTTCTTAGCAACCACCCAAACTGATGCACTCCAAGGAGAAAAGCTCCGTCTAATTATTCCTTGATCCAACATTTTGGTTATTTGTCTCCTAACCTCTTCATTGTGCACGTAGGGATATCTATATGATTTAACATACACTGGCAGGTCATCCGTCGTGTTGATCTGGTGTTTAATTTCGTTCGTGAAACTTAAATCCTGACCTTCTTGAAAGAATATATCGTCAAATAGAGCTTTTCTTTCTTCTGAATTTAAATGATCTGTACGTAATAGTGAAATGATATCCTTCGTAATTGGTGGTGCACTAGTCTCTATATTGAAATTATGCACTTCGACACACTGTTGGTTGCTAAATGGTTGGGTGTGAATTGGCTGTTCTATCAGTAGAGTTTTTGAGTGAAAGGACTCATTTGTTAGCTCTACTAGACTGTACCAATTTTCGGCGTTATATATTCCCTCTGGTATGTAAAGGAAGGGTTGTAGGTAGGTCTTCTGCACGAAAAAGTCACCGTTTTGTGTATCAACAGGGATTTTGACGATAACTTTTGAAGTTGCTGGAATCTCGATTTTGCCTGAGGTAAGGTTTGGTTTTGATGAAAGTGGTATAACCGAGTTGTTAGTTATAAGAATTCTATTTCCAATATCAATTTTCGCATTTAATTTCGAAAGAACATCCAAACCTAGGAGACCATCGAAGTAGTCATGGAATTTAAAAATGAAAAAATGTATGCTTCCTTCCTCTTGAAATTCTACAAACATGGGAAGGTTTATTTTCTTATTCAGCGTATGTTTATTCAACGCAGTTACTATTGTAATGGGTTTGCAGTCCTGATATAATTTAGGGTCTATAATCTTTGGGTCAATAAATGAAGATGATGCCCCTGTATCTATGAGAAATTTAAGAGGTTTACCTGTTGGTGAAGAAAGGTTAATATATGGTAAGGTGTTTCCGTGTACATTAAGGTTTAGGTATCCTGTGGGTTTGGCGAGGCTTCTAACTGAAAATTTTGTCCATCTTCAATGCAATTCAAGGTTTTATCCTCATAATCATAATACTGATCAAGGTTAGGCGCATAGTTCTGTCCGCCATCTTGTTCTGTTTGCTCCCAGTAATTCCCATCTGTATCGTTCGTGGGGTATTGATAATATCCTTCAGGATAATCATAAGCGTTTATATTATGAAGTTGTGGGTTTCCACGAAATACTTGATTGTGCCGTGACTGACCGCTTTGATTCGTCTGTCTACGCGAATTTCCTGAACTTGTGTCCATAGGTTCAGGAGGTGGGAGACTGTTTCTCGGAAAAGAATTGGAATTTGTAGGGATTGAATTTTTGTATTGAGGTCTTGGAAGAATGGGATTCTGAAATATGGGTCTTGGTGGAATGGGGTTCAGATAAAAAGGTCTCGGTTGATTGGGATTCTGGTATAAGGGTCTTGTCTGATAAAATTGAGGCATAATCTGAGGGATATTTGATGGAGTGTTTATACGAGGTCTCGGGGAATAATTTTGGTATGTGTTTTGTGGCTGAGAAACGTTCACCTTTCTATAGAATATATTCTGTTCTTGAATGCAACATGTAAAAGCTTCCGCTAATGATGTTGGTTTCATTGCCCTAATACTGGATCCTAATGGTTCTCGAAGTCCAGATAAAAACGTATTGAGGAACATTTCCTCGAACAAGCTTTTCTTTGCCTTAATAAAATTCGGGTCACTTTCGTGTATGTATAGATTATTATTAATGGTCGCTTGTATCTCAATCACGGAACCATAGAACTCTTCGACTGTTTGGCCGTTCTGCCTTAGATAATGGAGATCTCATATGAGTGAAGTTTCAGTTCTCTTATCAGAATAGTGAGTCACTAAATTTTCCTTTATTGTATTCCAGTCTAATGCGGTACCATACATGTGAAGCGCCTCATTTGCTGGACCTACAACTTTATTTCGAATTGCCCTAAGAATAATTTTAGCGAATGGCGTATTTCTGTAGTCATCTAGAATACTTAAAATTTCTTCTACGTTATTCAAAAAGTCATGCAATAACCATTCGGTTGCCATCGAATTGAGGCAGCTCTTTAACCGCATCTGGAATTCGAAGTGATTCGAAAATTTCCTTGGGTGGGTGTTGAGAAGGATTCAAGGTGCCTGGCATAATGAGCAGTATTTGCGGAATATTATGTCAACTTCAGGGATAGGTGTTAATTGTCTTACACAAGGCCTATGCCTAAACACTCTCCTCATCTATCTATCTATATATATAAAAATGAAACGGTCCATCTGTGTAATGGCATCACGTCAGAACGGCTGGAGCGATTTGGATGATTTTTTTTTTATTCGATTCTAAATTTTCACGAGATGGTTTATATAGAAAAAAAAATTAATTGGACAAAGGGGCGTGGTACCTCCCATACAAATCGCAGGTTAAAAATCCGATATTTCTGCTCCTATTATAGGTATAGTGCTGAAATTTTGTTTGTATGCATTTAATGGCAGATTATGTGAATTTTCCAAAAATGGGCGGAATCGGACCAATGGGCGTGGTCCCGCCCACATAAGCCAAATTTTGAAATTGAGATATTTTGCACAATTTGTTAGCGAGAGTGCTGGAATTTTGTGTATATGTAAACGGTGGCAGTCTACGTGATTGGTCCAAAAATGGGCGGGATCGGACCAATGGGCGTGGCCCCGCCCACATAGACAAAATTTTGATATCTTGCACAATTTGCTATCGGGAGTGCTGCAATGTTGTGTATATGTATCTGGTGGCATTCTACGTAATTGGTCAGAAAATGGGCGGGATCGGACCAATGGGCGTGGCCCCGCCCTTATAAGCCAAATTTTGAAATTGATATAACTTGCACAATTTTTTATCTAGAGTGCTGTCATGTTGTAGATATGTATCTGGTGACAGTCCACGTGATTGGTCCAAAAATTGGCGGGATCTGACCAATGGGCGGGCCACCGCCCATATAAGCCAAATTTTGAAATTGAATTATCTTGCTCATTTTGTTAGCGAGAGTGTTGAAATTTTGCGTATATGTATCTGGTAGCAGTCTACGTGATTGGCTTTCAAATGGGCGGAATAGGACCAGTGGGCGTGGCCCAGCCCATATTTTGATATATCTTGCAAGTATTATATAGGAAATACATGAACAAAAATGCTCGGTATGCGATAATTACAGCTGCTCACTCCAATACAATCGCAATATGATAATGTGATGCAATATCAATGAAACAAGAATTTGGAAATTTTATAAGTATACATTTCTATTTTCTGGACTTTCCACTGAATTCGGTATTTTTTCATTCAGTGAATTTATTACTAATACCAGTAAGGAAAGGCAGAAGTCGGGCGGGGCCGACTATATAATACCCTACACCTCCCTAACAATGCGATAAGGGTCATTGCGATAATAATTTGGAATAATTGGTAAATGTATTTTGAACCGATAATCGCAAAATTAAGCAATATTCGTTCCTAAATTGAGAAAAATCTTTCTGGAGAACTTTGTAATGATCGGAAGTAAAGTACAACTTCTATAGCGCTTTGTAACCAAATCTGGAGGAACATATATATGGAGGTTATATATAAATCTGAATCGATTTTCCTAGAATACTCATTCATGTAAAATAGAAACCTGTTTCTGTCGAATTTCGTACTGATCGGATATAAAACACAGTCTCTACAGCGCTTACATGTCAAATTGGGGGTAACATATATATATGGGGGCTATATCTAAATCTGAACTGATTTTCTCCGAATTTTGCGGCATTCCTTCATGTAATAAGAAACCTCTTTCTGCCGAATTTCTTACTGATCGGATATAAAATACAGTTTCTACAGCGCTTGAATTTCAAATCGGGGGTAACATATATATGGGGACTATATCTAAATCTGAACCGATTTTCTCCGAATTTGGCAGTATTCCTTCATGTAATAACAAACCTCTTTCTGCCGAATTTCGTACTGATCGGATATAAAATACAGTTTCTACAGCGCGAATTTTGACATGGGCAGCGAAGCGCACCGGGCTCAGCTAGTATATATATATATATATATATATATAAAAATGAAACGGTCCATCTGTGTAATGGCATCACGTCAGAACGGCTGGAGCGATTTGGATGATTTTTTTCTTCAGTTCTTCGTATTTGCCTGGAGAAGGTTTGTACGAAAGAAAATTTTGGGAGAACCCTCCGGAAAAGTCGGAAAATTAGGAAAATCGAAAATTGCTATTTCTTGCGAGATTCCTACTGTTCCTATCTACTGCGAGATTCCTACTGTTCCTATCTACTGCTCTCTTTTTGAATCCAATTTTTTTTATTAATTTTCTATTAAACAAAAAAGTTTTCTATTAAACATATCTACGAGTATGTGCTATTTTTCTTGCTGCAATTCATTCGAGTTTTGCGTATTGTTACACTGATTTCGCGTATCACATCGACAAACGGTACAAGCATTACGATCAATTAAAATTCAACGCGATATTTATCAGTTCGAAAATTTTTTCAGATAATAAGTTTGAGTATAAGGGGTAAGGTTATCTTATTGGATTGCGGGCACTGCAAAATCATAATTTCGGATGAATGCACGATGGCGCATAAACGAGCTCTGGAGGCAATTGACCGAACGATGAAGGATTTACGACGTGATTTGAGACAATTTGGTGAGTCTGATATTGCTCTCCGGAGATTTTCGTCAAACGCTTCCCGTCATCCCGAAATCTACTGCCGATGAAATTAATGCATGCCTGAAATAGTGGTCTTTGTGGCTGCATGTCAAGAAGTTATGTCGAGAAGTTGAAATTGACCACGAACATGAGAGTCGCGTTGCAGAACGACTCATCGGCTCTTGAATTCTCGAAACAACTGTTGGCGCTTGGCAATGGCCAAATTACTATTGATGTTTCCACTGCATTGATATTGTTCCCGGCAAATTTTTGAAGAAGTTGAAATTGACCACGAACATGAGAGTCGCGTTGCAGAACGACTCATCGGCTCTTGAATTCTCGAAACAACTGTTGGCGCTTGGCAATGGCCAAATTACTATTGATGTTTCCACTGCATTGATATTGTTCCCGGCAAATTTTTGCGAGTTCACATCGTCGAACGAGGAACTCATCACCAAAGTGTTTCCAAATCTCGATTAGATTAGTGAATGGGCAATATTAGCAGCGAAGAATAAGGACGTCGATAGCATGAATTTTATTATTCAAAGTAAAATCGAACTCGCTTGATGTGCCAGGAGCTCCGCCGCATAATTTACAGCTGAAGGTGGAATCGATCATAATCATGTTGCGGAATCTGAAACATCCGAAATTGTGCATAGTTCGCGGTTGTCCATTATGAAACTGATGGACAATGTGATTCAGGCGACGATCATCAAGGGAAAATTCAAAGGAGAGGAAGTCCTTATCCCACGAATTCCGATTATTCCAACTGATCTTTCATTCCAATTCAAGCGGATTCAGTTCCCTGTACGATTGGCTTTTGCGATGACAATCAATAAATCTCAAAACCAATCGTAGGAAGTCTGTGGAATTAATCTCGAATTTCCCTGTTTTTCGCACGGTCATCTGTACGTTGCCTGTCTTCGTTGTTTGTTGTTTATCATCTGATTCGATTTATCTCTACTGATTTCGATTCCTTTTAAACAAATCGCATTAAAATTTTAACTATCTGTGTTTTATTATCACTCTGGAGTTTATCTGAAGGCGTTAAATTGGGGCGAGGCGAAGTTCGCCGGGTCCGCTAGTTACTTAAATAATTTTTAAATTGAAATCACTATATTGTCACTCTTTCACTAATTATATTAACCAAAGACATATAAGTAAAAAGGTTTAAGGAGGGTCTCGTAAGAATCGCTGACCTTTAGACTAATATGAACTTGTGTTTTTAGAGTAGAAAATCACTGCATAAAATAATTTTTCTTTCCGAAAATTATATTATACGGCTATTTTTCCTCTTTCTTATTTTAAATTCTTACTTATAGAAAATTGTAAATCTTATTCTAAGCACTTATTTAACATTATTTTTTCACTATACTTAGCTTACATTAAAAGCTTCATACTGATGAAAATGCCTTAAATAGTCCTTAAATTTTAGTGTTTCGGCTGATTATACGCCAGCTCCTTTATGTTGATTGAACGGAAATGTTGTGCAATATTGTTGGAATATGATAAATAAGTAAGTGTGCTGCATTAATATAGTTATGTGTGTTTGTATGAATGTATGTACGTATGTATATTAAGATGGGTACAGACAGTTGTTGTTCAATATTGTCGGAATATGAAAAGTAAGTAGGTATGTTTCTATTTATATATATTTATGTGTGTTTGTTTGTATGTATATTTGGATGGTACATTAATATGTTGGTAATTAATTATATGCTTATGAATATATGTATGTTTATATAACTCGCGATTACCCAGTGATTCCAGATATTGTTTGTCATCGATCTAACCTATACATTGTCATACCTACAATGAACCTGTGAGTGAGGAGTGGGGGATCTTAATTTTAGCATCGGTTTGATTTCAGGTCTTGCATCCATATATTTTGAGGTCTTGCATCCATATATTGGTGAAGGCCTTCAGCATGTCCGGAGAGCAGTAAATTATATGTAAAAACATATAAACTTGTACGCTTTCTTGTACTGATACCTAATACGTTGTGACATTTTTTGTTTTGATTAATCGAACTACTCTTTTTCTGCTAAGTTGAGAGTACACTTTGTGTTCTACAGAAACTCATTGGAATCCACATTCCTCACAGTATCTCAAACTGTATTAAACAGCTATTTATTTTTTATTGCGATTTTTTTTCTTCTTGTTTGTTCTCATTATTTTTTCATTCATACAATTCAACGAATTGATATAACTAAAAAGGTTAATCAGAATCGCGTGACATGTTTTGAAAATAGGTTTCGCAGATACAGAGTGACAGCACTTTTTCTATATTTTTCAAAAAGTATTTGATTATTCATGAATATATATTTTGTCCCCTTCAAAGTAATTCCGCTCGGATATAATACACTTCTGCCAACGTTTTTTCCAATCCTCGAAGCACTTCAAATAATCATTTTTTGTGATCTTGTTCAGCTCCTCCTTCGATGCCGTCTTTATCTCCTCAATCGTGGCGTAGCGTCGTCCTTTCATGGGCCTTTTCAGTTTTGGGAACAAAAAATAGTCACAGGGGGCTAGGTCAGGGGAATACGGTGGCTGCGGCACCATTACTTTGTTGTTTTTGGCCAAATATACACGCACAAGCAACGATGTGTTTGCAGGGGCATTATCATGGTGCAAAAGCCAGTTTTTGTTCTTCCACAAATCCGGGCGTTTTTGGCTTCGCGCAATTTGCGCATAACTCTCAGGTAATATTCTTTATTGACCGTACTACACTGTGGCAAGAACTAATAATACACCACGCCCCTGCAATCAAAGAAAACTGTGAGCAAAACCTTTACGTTCGACCGAACTTGGCGCGCTTTTTTCGGTATTGGTTCATGCGGCAGCTTCCATTGGGATGATTGGGCTTTAGTTTCCACGTCGTAACCATAAACTCATGATTCGTCACCAGTTATGACCCTCTGGAACAAATCGTCACGGACCGAGTTCAACATCTCCTTAGCAATGTTAACGCGATGCTGTTTTTGGTCCAAATTGAGCAATTTTGGCACGAATTTAGCGGCGACCCGAATCATGTCCAAATCGATATGTTTAGATCCTCAGCAACTTCTCTAATGGTAATTCGTCGATTGGCCAATATTATTTTATTCACTTTATCAATGTTTTCGTCTGTTGTTGACGGGCGTCCGGCACGCTGTTCGTCCTTCGCATCTTCTCGGCCCTCTAAGAACATTTGTACCACCGATAAACGTTGCTTTGGTCCAAGGTAGCTTCACCATATGCCACAGTCAACATTCGGAATGCGTCACACAAAATTTGATGCAGATTCTTTGATCCATTTTCTGAAATAGATAAAAATCGAAGACAAGTTAAAACACATCCAAGCCCAACAGCTGTCAAAAATTAACTAAACATTCAAAATGGCCGACCTTGTCATCATAAGTAAGGGACAACATAACGCTACAAAAATATCAAAAATCAAATACACGTAGCCCGTGCAAATTAAAAATTTCCGATATTTTTGAACACACTGTGTTATTCGTTTGATTGACGATTGAAAAACTCAATTCTTTATTTTTCAAATGTCATTCATAGTTTCTGTATAAAAGTTTAACATAGGGATGTCATACACAAATATGTATATGTACATACAACATAGGGTTGTCAAACACCTATGTATGTATATACAACATCTCCCTCTTACGAATTAGTACATGAAAAAACAATAAATCTAAACAAATAATGTAATGAATATACATGAAATTGAATAATAAAATATTTAATGATAATTTAACTAAGTTCTTTTGCGAATCCATTTTGAATTTCTGCGTAACGTAGTACCATCTTCTAGTTCAATCCAGTATGATCTGGGAGTGTTGCTAATATTTACAATGACCGCTTTTGTCCAACCGCCTTTTCCTTGATACCATATATTTTCTCCCTTTGTAAAATTAGACTTGTATTTCGAATTTCTGTCATAGTATCTCTTACAATTGAGCTGCTTTATTTTCAAATTTGAGGAAATATTTGGCACTACCTTCGGAAGAAAATTTTCAGTTTTTGCTGGAATTAAAGTTCTTGTTTTTCTACTCATCAGTAGTTCCGCTGGCGAAACATTGACTTCTTTAAGAGGCGTGTTTCTGTATTCAAGTAATGCAGACCAAAGTTCTTCGTGACATTCAGAAGTTTTCTTGATAATGCTTTTTGCGATTCCAACTGCTTTTTCTGCAAATCCATTCGCCTGTGGATATCCTGGACTTGTAGTTGTCAATTTAGTTCCAATTGTATTGCAAAAACTACGAAATTCATATGAGTTAAACGGCATATTGTCCGACACAATTTCAACTGGTATTCCATGATTTGCAAAACACACCTTCAAATTTTGAATGCACTCTGCCGCTGTTTTTGATTTAAGAGGGATTATGTCCAAATACCTTGAATAATAATCTGACACGATATGTTTTTGAAGAATATTCGCATATATCCATGCCAATTTTATTAAATGGCAATGCAGGAATTTCGTGACAAATCAATGGTTCTTTGACATCAGAACAACGATTCCTTTGACAAGCTGAACATTTCGAAACAACGTTTTCTATGTCTACATTAATTCGAGGCCAAAATACTACAGTTCTTGCTCTTTTCTTAGTTTTTTCCATGCCAAGATGTGAATTATGCAATTGTGTCAAAATTTCATGCCTTAGTTTTACCGGAACAACAAGTCGATCGTTAAAAAATAGTACGCCGTCATTGATGAAAAGCTCGTTTCTTATTTTCCAATAATGTTTTAAGTCATCCGATAACCCAGCGCTATTTTTCGGCCATCCATTAATTAAAAACTTTTTCACTTCATATAGACAAGGGTCATTTTCAATAGCTTCGCGCAAGCTTCGAAGACGATCTTCTGTAACATTCACGCTATGTACAAATTCATTCAAGTCTTCTATTTCGGTTGTATGATCATCTTTGTCAAAATAGCGAGAGAGCAAATCTGCTACATATAAATACTTGCCAGGAACATGGATAAAATTCAAATCATATTTCAACAATGCTAATTTCATTCTCTGTAGTCTTGCAGACGGTATCTTACAAAAATCTTTCTTCATTATTTCTATAAGGGGCTTATGATCAGTTCTTATAGTTACAGAATGCCCATATACGTAATAGTGGAATTTTCGACATGCAAAGACTACAGCCAAAAACTCCTTTTCAATTTGCGCGTAATTTACTTCTGCTTCAGTTAGACTACGCGATGCAAATGAAACTGGTTTACCATTCTGCATTAAACAACAACCAATTCCAAATTTGGAAGCATCGGTTTCAATGGTAATTTCCTTAGTCTGATCAAAAATTTGTAACGTTGGAGCATTTGCAATTAATATTTTTATTCTTTCCAAACATTTGTCATGGGGTTGTTGCCATTTATACACCACATCACATTTTATCAAATCACGCAATGGCTTTGAAATATCTCCTAGTTGGGGAATATAATCTCGAATATAGTTTATCATTCCCAATAGTTTTTGTAAGTCCTTTTTAGATTTTGGTTTTTCAATTTGCATAATAGCCTTTATTCGCTCTGGGTCGCACCGGATTCCATCATGTGATATAATTTTTCCCAAGTATTTGACCTCAGTAACTTTATATTGCATTTTGCTTATGTTAAATTTTATATTTAACTTACGTGCGCGTTGTATGACTTGTTCTAAAATGTTATCATGTTCCTCCGGAGTATCGGCAGCTATAAGTATATCATCAATGAAAACTACTACATTTGGTATATCTTCAAAGTTCCGTTCACTGTATTTTTGGAAAACCTCAGGTCCGATCTTGATGCCGTATGGCATACGCTTAAACTTGTAACAACCAAAAGGAGTATTAAACGTACAAAGTTCGCTAGCCCTGGAACTTAATCCAATTTGCCAGAAACCTTCTTTGAGGTCAAGCACTGTGAAATATTTCTTGTTTGCTATGCGTGCTGCAATCGACTCAAAAGACGGAATGGTGTGATTTTCCGGCAAAATATCTGCATTTAAATCTTGAGGGTCGATACATAAACGAAGTTGTCCATTCTTTTTTTCAACAATTACTAAATTTGATGCTCTTTGCGTTGGCCCATCGACACGTTCAATTATATCTCTTTTAACCATGTTTTGTAGTTCATTTTTGACACGTTGCACTAGCGACAATGGAATTCTTCTAGCTGGTTTTACAACTGGTATGGAGTCGGGCTTTATTTTTATTTCTAAATCTTTGACAAAGCATCCCAAGCCTTCAAACACGTCCATGTTCTTTTTAACAAATTCTTCTTGTGACGTATGATGGACGTAGTTCACTTTCTTAATTAAATTTAATTTTTCACACGCTTCTAATCCCAGTAATGGTTCGTAAGGTGTATCCACAACGTAAAATTTGAGCAGTGTTACTTCATTTTTGCACATTACCACACATGTACAAATACCTTTAAAATTCAAATCTACCCCACTATAACTTTTAGGAGGAAGACCACTGTTTTCCAAAGACACATTCTTTATATATTTAAGATATCTTAAGGGAAGGACGTTCACATCTGCTCCGGTATCTAACTTAAAGTTAATCAAACAATTCTCAAGGCGAAGAACTTCGTACCATCTCTTCTTGGTACTATCGGAGTAAACATTGTGGAGAACAATATCCTCGATTTCTCGAACTAAGTCATTCTCTCTAATTTCACGAACCTTATGAGCATAGCAAGCAACACTAAAATGATTTAAGCGGCCACAATTATTGCATTTCTTTCCAAATGCAGGACATTTCCTATATTCGTGTGTGCCTTTACAAAATTTACAATTTGCTCTGCTTTCCGTTGCTTTTGGTTTCACTTCACTTTCTGCTAAAAATCCCTTATTGGACTTGGGTCGGTAGTCCGTTCGGAATTTTACAATATCAATTGTGCTATCATCTGTCAGCTGTCTTTGCATATCAGTGGCATGTTTGTCTGCTAATTCAGAAGCTCTTGCAATTTCTATTGCCTTACTAAGAGTTAAATCTGAGGTCTCCAAAAGCTTCCTCCTTAGTTTGTTACAGTTTGTTCCGATTACAATGTTATCTCGAATCATGCGATCAGCATCAGTGTAACCGCAACTTTTGACAAGTTTTCTTAAATCTAAAATATATGTTTCAAAAGGCTCACCATCTTGCTGTTTTCTGGAGTTGAATTTAAATGATTCATAAACTTCATTTTTCTTTGGTGTGCAATAAGATTGTATTGCTTCCACAACATCCTTGTATGATTTCCTTTGATCTTGTGTTAAATTTAATGTATTAAATATTTCAATGGCATCTGAACCACATGCGTTAAGAAAAATTCCAATTTTCTGCGTTTCTTTTCTAGCTTCCAATTCTATAGCTATTGCATATATATCAAAATTTTGCTTGAAAACACGCCAATTCTCAGAAATATTGCCTTCAAATTGCAATGGATCTGGCCTGCGAACATCAAACGAATTGTATTGGTATGTATTTCCGCTGTTAGCCATTTCGTATTCGTCGCTTCCTTCAGAATCTGCTAAATTTTCTGCTCTCAATGCTCCTCTTGTTTGAACCATTTAGACCGGCTGCGCCATGTGTTATTCGTTTGATTGACGATTGAAAAACTCAATTCTTTATTTTTCAAATGTCATTCATAGTTTCTGTATAAAAGTTTAACATAGGGATGTCATACACAAATATGTATATGTACATACAACATAGGGTTGTCAAACACCTATGTATGTATATACAACACACACCTCGTATACACTCGTCGTAGTGAGGGTATAAAAATACAGAACATGGAAACACAGGTGTATAAACGCTGAATTGTCCTTCATGTTCCTTAATGATACCTACTCCGTTCACAGCCCCTTAAAGGGAGAAAAGTGAAGTGGACATTTTATTGATTTGTGTTTTTCCGTTGGCTACCTGTAATACGAGGAATTGAGTTTTCTACAGAATTTCTACCCATATTTATGAGTCCTAATTTTTGGGAAAGTTTTGGAAAATTTTAATTTTGCGTGATGATGATGCAGACTCAGAATATGAATATGAACAACCTACGAAGAAAACAAGATCATCAGAACCACAAGCGTCAACTAGTTGAGCCAACTTGACTAAACGAATTATGCAGAAGTTCTTACTTTTGGGTTTACTTTAACGTCCAATATCTCAGAATTAAGTCCCAAATCAATGAGCTCAAAAATACTGTACTTTTTTAATGTCTGATTCGAAAAGGTGCGTTCTGCGCAAGCACTATGAGGCAATATAAAAATATATATGGAAAATTTATACAGATTTTGGTACAAGGGTTCATATGAATAGTTTATTAAAGCGAATAATGTCCGTCAAATGTTTGATTTAACTTCACAGATGTCGTTCACCGACCTCGGTTGTTAAGTAGAAGTCTGAAACACAATACACAACACCATAGAAATACGCGTTTTCATATATTGTGCTTTCGGTTATTTCTTTGTGTTGTGAATCGAAGTATTAATGAAAAAAAAAATGTTTTTTTCAAAAAGTGGAACATGTTTTGTACATAATGCACAAAATAGAAAAAAGTGGCAAATTTAGTATCAAAATAAAGAAGTGGCATAAAAGTATCAATGTCGTAAAAAAGTGGCAAAATTGATATTTTAGTGGCACAACGGTAACGCTGCCTGCTGTAAAAATCTTCAACTCTATGGTACACCAAAAAGATAACGTAAAGTATCTTGGAATCTTCTTGGACCGTCGTCTAACTTGACCCCACCATATAAACGCAAAATTAACCCAAATAAAGCTGAAATCAAATAAGCTGCAATAGCTTATCAGTTCCAGGTCAACTCTACTCTTTGAATACGAAGTTTTGTTATACAAACCAATTATAAAACCAATATGGACGTCCGGCATTCAAGTCTGGGGAACAGTATGTCCAAGAAATCTACCATTTTGCGAAAAATCGTTAACGTCCCTTGCTATATTAGGAACGTAAATATTCATAAAGACCTTTACTTAACAACAGTAACTGAAGAAATATGATATCATTCTCGAATTTAATTAGATTACGGTCTCATCTAAAAACTGTCGCCAGAAAACTTTTAAATTTCGAAGACCGGATATAGCAATAGCTTGAGAACAATTTTCCATCAACTTCCATGTTCATAATTTGAATACCATATTTTTATCAAAGAACTTAATGTTAACTCTTTGAATAAAATTTGGTATATAAATATAAGATGCAATCTTGTAGGGTTTTTTACACTGGTAATACCCCTTAGAATATATTAGGTTAAAATTTGATTATTTATTGTTATTTTCATTTAATGAATGATTCAGTAAATAAATATGAATATAAAACAAATTAATGGACGAGAATCTGAACCGACCAATTTCTTCCCAGGTATGAAATAGCCCTTATTGTCAAATTTCAGCAAGATCGGAATGAAAGTGCGACCTGTACTTAAGGAACAATTTTAAATAGACAGACAATCGGTGTACTTTAAAGTGGGTCTAACTCCAGTATTTTTAGGTGTTAATTATAATAAATAAGTGAAGCGGCGTTAAGGTCTGATAAGCCGAAATTTGCATTGCTGTCCTTCAGGAAGAACACACATAGCATCCTCACAGGAGTCATCACAGGGCACTGCGTGATAGGCAATATGGCTGCACGCATGAAGCTTCCTTACGAAGACTTCTGTAGAAGCTGCTTGTATGAAGAAGAGGAGGAGTCAGTACAGCACTTGCTATGCTCATGCAAAGGGCACAGCAGACGACCTAGCAGATGCTCCGCTCAAACCCCTTCTCAAATGCATCAGAAAATCTTTCTGGTTTAGTAAAGCCACAAAGACAAATGAAAACACGAGTCAATAGATCTTCTCTCCCTCTTCCTAAACCTTCTCTCCCTCTTCTTAAACCTTCTCTCCCTCTTCCTAAACCTTCTCTCCCTCTTCCTAGTCTGCCAACCTCCAACTATGTATTTCTTCTATTCTGCTCACGGGAAACACAACGGACCGAATTGTCGGCCCCGAGTGAACTCGTCAGTTGTATTCTGACGGGCGTCCCTTTCAACCTGACCTAATCTGTCCCCACAATTTTATTTGCGGAAATTCTTCAGACTTTCTTTTGAACTTGCCTCTGGCATTCAAACGAGGCAATTTCGTTTCGCCAATTCCTGTATACAAATAATCTGCAGGAAAGCTCGAACGAAAATCACAAAATGGAATGCCAGTACGAACAAATCGGGACGTTTGTCAGCAATGTACGCTGAAATAGTGATGTAGATTGTGTTATAAAAATATCGATGTAGGGTACTTTTTCAAAAACAAAAATTAAGCAAGATTCTCAAAATAAATATAAACATTAAAAATAAAAAAATGCCTGGATATGAAAAAAACTTTAATATAATCTTCTATTCGGACATAAAACATATTTCAGATTGTTTACATAGGTCTCATTGTCTGCCACCATGGCATTTGTTGCCATCCATGTACAATGTATATACTTATTTATACTTTGCTGGATCAGTTCATAGAGCTGATTGTCATACCTTTATGTACTTTGTTTTTATTACTTATATACACCTCAGCAGTACATGTGAGGCGGGTGTCTCGACTAGTATATGATATACAGTACATTCCACATGTAAAACCACATTTATTTAATTTAATCGATTCCAAACAATGTTTTTAGTAATATATTTGAAATCTACGATATTTATTTGGTAATATAAATTTCATTTATTATATATGCCAAAATATTTTCCCTATTCAACTCTGCAGTGTGGTATGTTGGTTGGCATTTTCTATGCTTTTGACATCATATTTTGTACCAATTTTCTACTTCCATTTTACAAAACTCTCCTTAAACATCGACCAACTTAAGGCTTCCTTTTTGTTTGGAACCTTTGAAGAGTTAGGACCATATTTCATTCTGATTAAAATCGAAAATCCAACAAAATCAGTGAAATCTATAGTGATATCCAGTTAATTTCAAATTTAATAATAATTGTAAAATATAATTTAATAATTTGGAAAAAAGCCTAAACACCTACACCGGATAATTATTATGGAGGTAAAAAGGGAAATTTTTAGAACTAGAAGTCCTACCTTTTCTATTCGGAAAATATTTTTACGACAACAAATACGTTTGTGAGAGGTTTCGGGCACATCTGGCCCACTGAGACATCAACTACAAGAGGCTGTGCCGTGACATCCTCTGGAATCACTTCAAGCCAATTTGAGATCACGCTACCCACAGGGTAGCCGTTATCAACGCGATTACCCAGTGATTCCAGATATTGTTTGTCATCGATCTAACCTATACATTGTCATACCTACAATGAACCTGTGAGTGAGGAGTGGAGGATCTTAATTTTAGCATCGGTTTGATTCCAGGTCTTGCATCCATATATTTCGAGGTCTTGGTGAAGGCCTTCAGCATGTCCGGAGAGCAGTAAATGATATGTAAAAACATATATACTTGTACGCTTTCTTGTACTGATACCTAATACGTTGTGACATTTTTTGTTTTGATTAATCGAACTACTCTTTTTCTGCTAAGTTGAGAGTACACTTTGTGTTCTACAGAAACTCATTGGAATCCACATTCCTCACAGTATCTCAGACTGTATTAAACAGCTATTTATTTTTTATTGCGATTTTTTCTTCTTCTTGTTTTTTCTCATTATTTTTTCATTCATACAAATCAACGAATTGATATAACTAAAAAGGTTAATCAGAATCGCGTGACATGTTTTGAAAATTGTTTTCTAAATTGTTGATTTTTTACGTTCACCTAAAATTTGAATTGTGCTAATATAAAAATGATTACATATTAACATATGGCGAAAAATACGTCGAAAGGTCCACTTTTTTAATTTTATTTCGATCGCGTCCGATCAAAAATATAGTTTCCTTATATGATAGGTTTCGCAGATACAGAGTGACAAATTTGATATTATGACCATTGTATTTCCTGAATACGTGGACCGATTTGAATGAACCGTGGCTTATATGACAGTTATTTAGAAACGCACAAAATGTACATTGATAATTGCTTGCAAATATTTAATTTTCATACTTTTTTCTCGAGAGAAGCACAGCACCATTGAACAGGTACGCCTACGAAAATACACAGTACTGCTCAGCACTCGTCTCCCAAGCCAAATATAAGAACTTCTGCATCATTCGTTTAGTAAAGTTGCCTCAATTAATAATTTAATGTCCATACGAATTTTTTGCTCAAGGTGGACTTTATATATATCTATTTTGTCCCCTTCAAAGTAATTCCCCTCGGATATAATACACTTCTGCCAACGTTTTTTCCAATCCTCGAAGCACTTCAAATAACCATTTTTGTGATCTTGTTCAGCTCCTCCTTCGATGCCGTCTTTATCTCCTCAATCGTGGCGTCGTCCTTTCAAGGGCCTTTTAAGTTTTGCGGAAAAAAATAGTCACAGGGGGCTAGGTCAGGGGAATACGGTGGCTGCGGCACCATTACTGTGTTGTTTTTGGCCAAAGATACACGCCCAAGCAACGATGTGTTTGCTGGGGCGTTATCATGGTGCAAAAGCCAGTTTTTGTTCTTCCACAAATCCGGGCGTTTTTGGCTTCGCGCTATTTGCGCATAACTCTCAGGTAATATTCTTTATTGAAAATTTCCGATATTTTTGAACACACCTCGTATACCCTCGTCCCACTATAGTAAGGGTATAAAAATGAAGAACATGGAAACACAGGTGTACAAACGCTGAATTGCTCTTCTTGTTCCTTGATGATACCTACTCCGTTCACAGCCCATTAAAGGGAGAAAAGTGAAGTGGACATTTTATTGATTTGTGTTTTTCCGTTGGCTACCTGTAATACGAGTAATTGATTTTTCTACAGAAATTCTACCCATATTTATGAGTCCTAATTTTTGGAAAGTTTTGAAAGAAAAATACGTAGTATTTATAGGACAGACAGACACACTGAACAAAACATGCCCTTGAATATTATACCTAACTCCGATGATGATGCAGACTCAGAACATGAATATGAACAACATACGAAGAAAGCAAGATCATCAGAACCACAAGCGTCAGCTAGTTGAGCCAACTTGACTAAACGAATTATGCAGAAGTTCTTACTTTTGGGTTTACTTTAATGTTGAGCACAAAAATACTGTACTGTTTTAATGTCTGATTTGAAAAGGTGCGTTCTGCGCAAGCACTATGAGGCAATGTAAAAATATATATGGAAATTTATACAGATTTTGGTACAAGGGTTCATATGAATAGTTTATTAAAGCGAATAGTGTCCGTCAAATTTTTGATTTACCTTCACAGATGTCGTTCACCGACCTCGGTTGTTAAGTAGAAGTCTGAAACACAATACACAACACCATAGAAATACGCGTTTTCATATATTGTGCTTTCGGTTATTTCTTTGTGTTGTGAATCGAAGTATAAATGAAATAAAAAATGTTTTTTTCAAAAAGTGGAACATGTTTTGTACATAATGCACAAAATAGAAAAAAGTGGCAAATTTAGTATCAAAATAAAGAAGTGGCATAAAAGTATCAATGTCGTAAAAAAGTGGCAAAATTGATATTTTAGTGGCACAACGGTAACGCTGCCTGCTGTAAAAATCTTCAACTCTATGGTACACCAAAAAGATAACGTAAAGTATGTAATACGAGTAATTGATTTTTCTACAGAAATTCTACCCATATTTATGAGTCCTAATTTTTGGAAAGTTTTGAAAGAAAAATACGTAGTATTTATAGGACAGACAGACACACTGAACAAAACATGCCCTTGAATATTATACCTAACTCCGATGATGATGCAGACTCAGAACATGAATATGAACAACATACGAAGAAAGCAAGATCATCAGAACCACAAGCGTCAGCTAGTTGAGCCAACTTGACTAAACGAATTATGCAGAAGTTCTTACTTTTGGGTTTACTTTAATGTTGAGCACAAAAATACTGTACTGTTTTAATGTCTGATTTGAAAAGGTGCGTTCTGCGCAAGCACTATGAGGCAATGTAAAAATATATATGGAAATTTATACAGATTTTGGTACAAGGGTTCATATGAATAGTTTATTAAAGCAAATAGTGTCCGTCAAATTTTTGATTTACCTTCACAGATGTCGTTCACCAACCTCGGTTGTTAAGTAGAAGTCTGAAACACAATACACAACACCATAGAAATACGCGTTTTCATATATTGTGCTTTCGGTTATTTCTTTGTGTTGTGAATCGAAGTATAAATGAAATAAAAAATGATTTTTTCAAAAAGTTGAACAAATTTAGTATCAAAATAAAGAAGTGGCATAAAAGTATCAATGTCGTAAAAAAGTGGCAAAATTGATATTTTAAGAGGTTTACCTGTTGGTGAAGAAAGGTAAATATATGGTAAGGTGTTTCCGTGTACATTAAGGTTTAGGTATCCTGTGGGTTCGGCGAGGCTTCTAACTGAAAATTTTGTCCATCTTCAATGCAATTCAAGGTTTTATCCTCATAATCATAATACTGATCAAGGTTAGGCGCATAGTTCTGTCCGCCATCTTGTTCTGTTTGCTCCCAGTAATTCCCATCTGTATCGTTCGTGGGGTATTGATAATATCCTTCAGGATAATCATAAGCGTTTATATTATGAAGTTGTGGGTTTCCACGAAATACTTGATTTTGCCGTGACTGACCGCTTTGATTCGTCTGTCTACGCGAATTTCCTGAACTTGTGTCCATAGGTTCAGGAGGTGGGAGACTGTTTCTCGGAAAAGAATTGGAATTTGTAGGGATTGAATTTTTGTATTGAGGTCTTGGAAGAATGGGATTCTGAAATATGGGTCTTGGTGGAATGGGGTTCAGATAAAAAGGTCTCGGTTGATTGGGATTCTGGTATAAGGGTCTTGTCTGATAAAATTGAGGCATAATCTGAGGGATATTTGATGGAGTGTTTATACGAGGTCTCGGGGAATAATTTTGGTATGTGTTTTGTGGCTGAGAAACGTTCACCTTTCTATAGAATATATTCTGTTCTTGAATGCAACATGTAAAAGCTTCCGCTAATGATGTTGGTTTCATTGCCCTAATACTGGATCCTAATGGTTCTCGAAGTCCAGATAAAAACGTATTGAGGCACATTTCCTCGAACAAGCTTTTCTTTGCCTTAATAAAATTCGGGTCACTTTCGTGTATGTATAGATTATTATTAATGGTCGCTTGTATCTCAATCACGGAACCATAGAACTCTTCGACTCTTTTGCCGTTCTGCCTTAGATAATGGAGATCTCATATGAGTGAAGTTTCAGTTCTCTTATCAGAATAGTGAGTCACTAAATTTTCCTTTATTGTATTCCAGTCTAATGCGGTACCATACATGTGAAGCGCCTCATTTGCTGGACCTACAACTTTATTTCGAATTGCCCTAAGAATAATTTTAGCGAATGGCTCCACAATTTTATTTGCGGAAATTCTTCAGACTTTCTTTTGAACTTGCCTCTGGCATTCAAACGAGGCAATTTCGTTTCGCCAATTCCTGTATACAAATAATCTGCAGGAAAGCTCGAACGAAAATCACAAAATGGAATGCCAGTACGAACAAATCGGGACGTTTGTCAGCAATGTACGCTGAAATAGTGATGTAGATTGTGTTATAAAAATATCGATGTAGGGTACTTTTTCAAAAACAAAAATTAAGCAAGATTCTCAAAATAAATATAAACATTAAAAATAAAAAAATGCCTGGATATGAAAAAAACTTTAATATAATCTTCTATTCGGACATAAAACATATTTCAGATTGTTTACATAGGTCTCATTGTCTGCCACCATGGCATTTGTTGCCATCCATGTACAATGTATATACTTATTTATACTTGCTGGATCAGTTCATAGAGCTGATTGTCATACCTTTATGTACTTTGTTTTTATTACTTATATACACCTCAGCAGTACATGTGAGGCGGGTGTCTCGACTAGTATATGATATACAGTACATTCCACATGTAAAACCACATTTATTTAATTTAATCGATTCCAAACAATGTTTTTAGTAATATATTTGAAATCTACGATATTTATTTGGTAATATAAATTTCATTTATTATATATGCCAAAATATTTTCCCTATTCAACTCTGCAGTGTGGTATGTTGGTTGGCATTTTCTATGCTTTTGACATCATATTTTGTACCAATTTTCTACTTCCATTTTACAAAACGCTCCTTAAACATCGACCAACTTAAGGCTTCCTTTTTGTTTGGAACCTTTGAAGAGTTAGGACCATATTTCATTCTGATTAAAATCGAAAATCCAACAAAATCAGTGAAATCTATAGTGATATCCAGTTAATTTCAAATTTAATAATAATTGGAAAATATAATTTAATAATTTGGAAAAAAGCCTAAACACCTACACCGGATAATTATTATGGAGGTAAAAAGGGAAATTTTTAGAACTAGAAGTCCTACCTTTTCTATTCGGAAAATATTTTTACGACAACAAATACGTTTGTGAGAGGTTTCGGGCACATCTGGCCCACTGAGACATCAACTACAAGAGGCTGTGCCGTAACATCCTCTGGAATCACTTTAAGCCAATTTGAGATCACGCTACCCACAGGGTAGCCGTTATCAACGCGATTACCCAGTGATTCCAGATATTGTTTGTCATCGATCTAACCTATACATTGTCATACCTACAATGAACCTGTGAGTGAGGAGTGGAGGATCTTAATTTTAGCATCGGTTTGATTCCAGGTCTTGCATCCATATATTTCGAGGTCTTGGTGAAGGCCTTCAGCATGTCCGGAGAGCAGTAAATGATATGTAAAAACATATATACTTGTACGCTTTCTTGTACTGATACCTAATACGTTGTGACATTTTTTGTTTTGATTAATCGAACTACTCTTTTTCTGCTAAGTTGAGAGTACACTTTGTGTTCTACAGAAACTCATTGGAATCCACATTCCTCACAGTATCTCAGACTGTATTAAACAGCTATTTATTTTTTATTGCGATTTTTTCTTCTTCTTGTTTTTTCTCATTATTTTTTCATTCATACAAATCAACGAATTGATATAACTAAAAAGGTTAATCAGAATCGCGTGACATGTTTTGAAAATTGTTTTCTAAATTGTTGATTTTTTACGTTCACCTAAAATTTGAATTGTGCTAATATAAAAATGATTACATAAGGTTTACCATATACATATGGCGAAAAATACGTCGAAAGGTCCACTTTTTTAATTTTATTTCGATCGCGTCCGATCAAAAATATAGTTTCCTTATATGATAGGTTTCGCAGATACAGAGTGACAAATTTGATATTATGACCATTGTATTTCCTGAATACGTGGACCGATTTGAATGAACCGTGGCTTATATGACAGTTATTTAGAAACGCACAAAATGTACATTGATAATTGCTTGCAAATATTTAATTTTCATACTTTTTTCTCGAGAGAAGCACAGCACCATTGAACAGGTACGCCTACGAAAATACACAGTACTGCTCAGCACTCGTCTCCCAAGCCAAATATAAGAACTTCTGCATCATTCGTTTAGTAAAGTTGCCTCAATTAATAATTTAATGTCCATACGAATTTTTTGCTCAAGGTGGACTTTATATATATCTATTTTGTCCCCTTCAAAGTAATTCCCCTCGGATATAATACACTTCTGCCAACGTTTTTTCCAATCCTCGAAGCACTTCAAATAACCATTTTTGTGATCTTGTTCAGCTCCTCCTTCGATGCCGTCTTTATCTCCTCAATCGTGGCGTCGTCCTTTCAAGGGCCTTTTAAGTTTTGCGGAAAAAAATAGTCACAGGGGGCTAGGTCAGGGGAATACGGTGGCTGCGGCACCATTACTGTGTTGTTTTTGGCCAAAGATACACGCCCAAGCAACGATGTGTTTGCTGGGGCGTTATCATGGTGCAAAAGCCAGTTTTTGTTCTTCCACAAATCCGGGCGTTTTTGGCTTCGCGCTATTTGCGCATAACTCTCAGGTAATATTCTTTATTGAAAATTTCCGATATTTTTGAACACACCTCGTATACCCTCGTCCCACTATAGTAAGGGTATAAAAATGAAGAACATGGAAACACAGGTGTACAAACGCTGAATTGCTCTTCTTGTTCCTTGATGATACCTACTCCGTTCACAGCCCATTAAAGGGAGAAAAGTGAAGTGGACATTTTATTGATTTGTGTTTTTCCGTTGGCTACCTGTAATACGAGTAATTGATTTTTCTACAGAAATTCTACCCATATTTATGAGTCCTAAATTTTGGAAAGTTTTGAAAGAAAAATACGTAGTATTTATAGGACAGACAGACACACTGAACAAAACATGCCCTTGAATATTATACCTAACTCCGATGATGATGCAGACTCAGAACATGAATATGAACAACATACGAAGAAAGCAAGATCATCAGAACCACAAGCGTCAGCTAGTTGAGCCAACTTGACTAAACGAATTATGCAGAAGTTCTTACTTTTGGGTTTACTTTAATGTTGAGCACAAAAATACTGTACTGTTTTAATGTCTGATTTGAAAAGGTGCGTTCTGCGCAAGCACTATGAGGCAATGTAAAAATATATATGGAAATTTATACAGATTTTGGTACAAGGGTTCATATGAATAGTTTATTAAAGCGAATAGTGTCCGTCAAATTTTTGATTTACCTTCACAGATGTCGTTCACCAACCTCGGTTGTTAAGTAGAAGTCTGAAACACAATACACAACACCATAGAAATACGCGTTTTCATATATTGTGCTTTCGGTTATTTCTTTGTGTTGTGAATCGAAGTATAAATGAAATAAAAAATGATTTTTTCAAAAAGTTGAACAAATTTAGTATCAAAATAAAGAAGTGGCATAAAAGTATCAATGTCGTAAAAAAGTGGCAAAATTGATATTTTAAGAGGTTTACCTGTTGGTGAAGAAAGGTTAATATATGGTAAGGTGTTTCCGTGTACATTAAGGTTTAGGTATCCTGTGGGTTCGGCGAGGCTTCTAACTGAAAATTTTGTCCATCTTCAATGCAATTCAAGGTTTTATCCTCATAATCATAATACTGATCAAGGTTAGGCGCATAGTTCTGTCCGCCATCTTGTTCTGTTTGCTCCCAGTAATTCCCATCTGTATCGTTCGTGGGGTATTGATAATATCCTTCAGGATAATCATAAGCGTTTATATTATGAAGTTGTGGGTTTCCACGAAATACTTGATTTTGCCGTGACTGACCGCTTTGATTCGTCTGTCTACGCGAATTTCCTGAACTTGTGTCCATAGGTTCAGGAGGTGGGAGACTGTTTCTCGGAAAAGAATTGGAATTTGTAGGGATTGAATTTTTGTATTGAGGTCTTGGAAGAATGGGATTCTGAAATATGGGTCTTGGTGGAATGGGGTTCAGATAAAAAGGTCTCGGTTGATTGGGATTCTGGTATAAGGGTCTTGTCTGATAAAATTGAGGCATAATCTGAGGGATATTTGATGGAGTGTTTATACGAGGTCTCGGGGAATAATTTTGGTATGTGTTTTGTGGCTGAGAAACGTTCACCTTTCTATAGAATATATTCTGTTCTTGAATGCAACATGTAAAAGCTTCCGCTAATGATGTTGGTTTCATTGCCCTAATACTGGATCCTAATGGTTCTCGAAGTCCAGATAAAAACGTATTGAGGCACATTTCCTCGAACAAGCTTTTCTTTGCCTTAATAAAATTCGGGTCACTTTCGTGTATGTATAGATTATTATTAATGGTCGCTTGTATCTCAATCACGGAACCATAGAACTCTTCGACTCTTTGGCCGTTCTGCCTTAGATAATGGAGATCTCATATGAGTGAAGTTTCAGTTCTCTTATCAGAATAGTGAGTCACTAAATTTTCCTTTATTGTATTCCAGTCTAATGCGGTACCATACATGTGAAGCGCCTCATTTGCTGGACCTACAACTTTATTTCGAATTGCCCTAAGAATAATTTTAGCGAATGGCGTATTTCTGTAGTCATCTAGAATACTTAAAATTTCTTCTACGTTATTCAAAAAGTCATGCAATAACCATTCGGTTGCCATCGAATTGAGGCAGATCTTTAACCGCATCTGGAATTCGAAGTGATTCGAAAATTTCCTTGGGTGGGTGTTGAGAAGGATTCAAGGTGCCTGGCATAATGAGCGGTATTTGCGGAATATTTTCTATGTCAACTTCAGGGATAGGTGTTAATTGTCTTACACAAGGCCTATGCCTAAACACTCTCCTCATTACTTAAATAATTTTTAAATTGAAATCACTATATTGTCACTCTTTCACTAATTATATTAACCAAAGACATATAAGTAAAAAGGTTTAAGGAGGGTCTCGTAAGAATCGCTGACCTTTAGACTAATATGAACTTGTGTTTTTAGAGTAGAAAATCACTGCATAAAATAATTTTTCTTTCCGAAAATTATATTATACGGCTATTTTTCCTCTTTCTTATTTTAAATTCTGACTTATAGAAAATTGTAAATCTTATTCTAAGCACTTATTTAACATTATTTTTTCACTATACTTAGCTTACATTAAAAGCTTCATACTGATGAAAATGCCTTAAATATTCCTTAAATTTTAGTGTTTCGGCTGATTATACGCCAGCTCCTTTATGTTGATTGAACGGAAATGTTGTGCAATATTGTTGGAATATGATAAATAAGTAAGTGTGCTGCATTAATATAGTTATGTGTGTTTGTATGAATGTATGTACGTATGTATATTAAGATGGGTACAGACAGTTGTTGTTCAATATTGTCGGAATATGAAAAGTAAGTAGGTATGTTTCTATTTATATATATTTATGTGTGTTTGTTTGTATGTATATTTGGATGGTACATTAATATGTTGGTAATTAATTATATGCTTATGAATATATGTATGTTTATATAACTCGCGATTACCCAGTGATTCCAGATATTGTTTGTCATCGATCTAACCTATACATTGTCATACCTACAATGAACCTGTGAGTGAGGAGTGGAGGATCCTAATTTTAGCATCGGTTTGATTTCAGGTCTTGCATCCATATATTTTGAGGTCTTGCAGCCATATATTGGTGAAGGCCTTCAGCATGTCCGGAGAGCAGTAAATTATATGTAAAAACATATATACTTGTACGCTTTCTTGTACTGATACCTAATACGTTGTGACATTTTTTGTTTTGATTAATCGAACTACTCTTTTTCTGCTAAGTTGAGAGTACACTTTGTGTTCTACAGAAACTCATTGGAATCCACATTCCTCACAGTATCTCAAACTGTATTAAACAGCTATTTATTTTTTATTGCGATTTTTTTTCTTCTTGTTTGTTCTCATTATTTTTTCATCCATACAATTCAACGAATTGATATAACTAAAAAGGTTAATCAGAATCGCGTGACATGTTTTGAAAATAGGTTTCGCAGATACAGAGTGACAGCACTTTTTCTATATTTTTCAAAAAGTATTTGATTATTCATGAATATCTATTTTGCCCCTTCAAAGTAATTCCGCTCGGATATAATACACTTCTGCCAACGTTTTTTCCAATCCTCGAAGCACTTCAAATAATCATTTTTTGTGATCTTGTTCAGCTCCTCCTTCGTGGCGTAGCGTCGTCCTTTCATGGGCCTTTTCAGTTTTGGGAACAAAAAATAGTCACAGGGGGCTAGGTCAGGGGAATACGGTGGCTGCGGCACCATTACTTTGTTGTTTTTGGCCAAATATACACGCACAAGCAACGATGTGTTTGCAGGGGCATTATCATGGTGCAAAAGCCAGTTTTTGTTCTTCCACAAATCCGGGCGTTTTTGGCTTCGCGCAATTTGCGCATAACTCACAGGTAATATTCTTTATTGACCGTACTACACTGTGGCAAGAACTAATAATACACCACGCCCCTGCAATCAAAGAAAACTGTGAGCAAAACCTTTGCGCGCTTTTTTCGGTCTTGGTTCATGCGGCAGCTTCCATTGGGATGATTGGGCTTTAGTTTCCACGTCGTAACCATAAACTCATGATTCGTCACCAGTTATGACCCTCTGGAACAAATCGTCACGGACCGAGTTCAACATCTCCTTAGCAATGTTAACGCGATGCTGTTTTTGGTCCAAATTGAGCAATTTTGGCACGAATTTAGCGGCGACCCGAATCATGTCCAAATCGATATGTTTAGATCCTCAGCAACTTCTCTAATGGTAATTCGTCGATTGGCCAATATTATTTTATTCACTTTATCAATGTTTTCGTCTGTTGTTGACGTGCTCGGGCGTCCGGCACGCTGTTCGTCCTTCGCATCTTCTCGGCCCTCTAAGAACATTTGTACCACCGATAAACGTTGCTTTGGTCCAAGGTAGCTTCACCATATGCCACAGTCAACATTCGGAATGCGTCACACAAAATTTGATGCAGATTCTTTGATCCATTTTCTGAAATAGATAAAAATCGAAGACAAGTTAAAACACATCCAAGCCCAACAGCTGTCAAAAATTAACTAAACATTCAAAATGGCCGACCTTGTCAGCATAAGTAAGGGACAACATAACGCTACAAAAATATCAAAAATCAAATACACGTAGCCCGTGCAAATTAAAAATTTCCGATATTTTTGAACACACCTCATATACACTCGTCGTAGTGAGGGTATAAAAATACAGAACATGGAAACACAGGTGTATAAACGCTGAATTGTCCTTCTTGTTCCTTAATGATACCTACTCCGTTCACAGCCCCTTAAAGGGAGAAAAGTGAAGTGGACATTTTATTGATTTGTGTTTTTCCGTTGGCTACCTGTAATACGAGGAATTGAGTTTTCTACAGAATTTCTACCCATATTTATGAGTCCTAATTTTTGGGAAAGTTTTGGAAAATTTTAATTTTGCGTGAACAAAGTCATAAATGATAATATGTTTCTGTCAGTAAAATATTGAAAAATACGTAGTATTTATAGGACAGACAGACACACTGAACAAAACATGCCCTTGAATATTATACCTAACTCCGATGATGATGCAGACTCAGAATATGAATATGAACAACCTACGAAGAAAACAAGATCATCAGAACCACAAGCGTCAACTAGTTGAGCCAACTTGACTAAACGAATTATGCAGAAGTTCTTACTTTTGGGTTTACTTTAACGTCCAATATCTCAGAATTAAGTCCCAAATCAATGAGCTCAAAAATACTGTACTTTTTTAATGTCTGATTCGAAAAGGTGCGTTCTGCGCAAGCACTATGAGGCAATATAAAAATATATATGGAAAATTTATACATATTTTGGTACAAGGGTTCATATGAATAGTTTATTAAAGCGAATAATGTCCGTCAAATGTTTGATTTAACTTCACAGATGTCGTTCACCGACCTCGGTTGTTAAGTAGAAGTCTGAAACACAATACACAACACCATAGAAATACGCGTTTTCATATATTGTGCTTTCGGTTATTTCTTTGTGTTGTGAATCGAAGTATTAATGAAAAAAAAATGTTTTTTTCAAAAAGTGGAACATGTTTTGTACATAATGCACAAAATAGAAAAAAGTGGCAAATTTAGTATCAAAATAAAGAAGTGGCATAAAAGTATCAATGTCGTAAAAAAGTGGCAAAATTGATATTTTAGTGGCACAACGGTAACGCTGCCTGCTGTAAAAATCTTCAACTCTATGGTACACCAAAAAGATAACGTAAAGTATCTTGGAATCTTCTTGGACCGTCGTCTAACTTGACCCCACCATATAAACGCAAAATTAACCCAAATAAAGCTGAAATCAAATAAGCTGCAATAGCTTATCAGTTCCAGGTCAACTCTACTCTTTGAATACGAAGTTTTGTTATACAAACCAATTATAAAACCAATATGGACGTCCGGCATTCAAGTCTGGGGAACAGTATGTCCAAGAAATCTACCATTTTGCGAAAAATCGTTAACGTCCCTTGCTATATTAGGAACGTAAATATTCATAAAGACCTTTACTTAACAACAGTAACTGAAGAAATATGATATCATTCTCGAATTTAATTGATTACGGTCTCATCTAAAAACTGTCGCCAGAAAACTTTTAAATTTCGAAGACCGGATATAGCAATAGCTTGAGAACAATTTTCCATCAACTTCCATGTTCATAATTTGAATACCATATTTTTATCAAAGAACTTAATGTTAACTCTTTGAATAAAATTTGGTATATAAATATAAGATGCAATCTTGTAGGGTTCTTTACACTGGTAATACCCCTTAGAATATATTAGGTTAAAATTTGATTATTTATTGTTATTTTCATTTAATGAATGATTCAGTAAATAAATATGAATATAAAACAAATTAATGGACGAGAATCTGAACCGACCAATTTCTTCCCAGGTATGAAATAGCCCTTATTGTCAAATTTCAGCAAGATCGGAATGAAAGTGCGACCTGTACTTAAGGAACAATTTTAAATAGACAGACAATCGGTGTACTTTAAAGTGGGTCTAACTCCAGTATTTTTAGGTGTTAATTATAATAAATAAGTGAAGCGGCGTTAAGGTCTGATAAGCCGAAATTTGCATTGCTGTCCTTCAGGAAGAACACACATAGCATCCTCACAGGAGTCATCACAGGGCACTGCGTGATAGGCAATATGGCTGCACGCATGAAGCTTCCTTACGAAGACTTCTGTAGAAGCTGCTTGTATGAAGAAGAGGAGGAGTCAGTACAGCACTTGCTATGCTCATGCAAAGGGCACAGCAGACGACCTAGCAGATGCTCCGCTCAAACCCCTTCTCAAATTCATCAGAAAATCTTTCTGGTTTAGTAAAGCCACAAAGACAAATGAAAACACGAGTCAATAGATCTTCTCTCCCTCTTCCTAAACCTTCTCTCCCTCTTCTTAAACCTTCTCTCCCTCTTCCTAAACCTTCTCTCCCTCTTCCTAGTCTGCCAACCTCCAACTATGTATTTCTTCTATTCTGCTCACGGGAAACACAACGGACCGAATTGTCGGCCCCGAGTGAACTCGTCAGTTGTATTCTGACGGGCGTCCCTTTCAACCTAACCTAATCTGTCCCCACAATTTTATTTGCGGAAATTCTTCAGACTTTCTTTTGAACTTGCCTCTGGCATTCAAACGAGGCAATTTCGTTTCGCCAATTCCTGTATACAAATAATCTGCAGGAAAGCTCGAACGAAAATCACAAAATGGAATGCCAGTACGAACAAATCGGGACGTTTGTCAGCAATGTACGCTGAAATAGTGATGTAGATTGTGTTATAAAAATATCGATGTAGGGTACTTTTTCAAAAACAAAAATTAAGCAAGATTCTCAAAATAAATATAAACATTAAAAATAAAAAAATGCCTGGATATGAAAAAAACTTTAATATAATCTTCTATTCGGACATAAAACATATTTCAGATTGTTTACATAGGTCTCATTGTCTGCCACCATGGCATTTGTTGCCATCCATGTACAATGTATATACTTATTTATACTTTGCTGGATCAGTTCATAGAGCTGATTGTCATACCTTTATGTACTTTGTTTTTATTACTTATATACACCTCAGCAGTACATGTGAGGCGGGTGTCTCGACTAGTATATGATATACAGTACATTCCACATGTAAAACCACATTTATTTAATTTAATCGATTCCAAACAATGTTTTTAGTAATATATTTGAAATCTACGATATTTATTTGGTAATATAAATTTCATTTAGTATGTTGGTTGGATGTTGGTTGGCATTTTCTATGCTTTTGACATCATATTTTGTACCAATTTTCTACTTCCATTTTACAAAACTCTCCTTAAACATCGACCAACATAAGGCTTCCTTTTTGTTTGGAACCTTTGAAGAGTTAGGACCATATTTCATTCTGATTAAAATCGAAAATCCAACAAAATCAGTGAAATCTATAGTGATATCCAGTTAATTTCAAATTTAATAATAATTGGAAAATATAATTTAATAATTTGGAAAAAAAGCCTAAACACCTACACCGGATAATTATTATGGAGGTAAAAAGGGAAATTTTTAGAACTAGAAGTCCTACCTTTTCTATTCGGAAAATATTTTTACGACAACAAATACGTTTGTGAGAGGTTTCGGGCACATCTGGCCCACTGAGACATCAACTACAAGAGGCTGTGCCGTAACATCCTCTGGAATCACTTCAAGCCAATTTGAGATCACGCTACCCACAGGGTAGCCGTTATCAACGCGATTACCCAGTGATTCCAGATATTGTTTGTCATCGATCTAACCTATACATTGTCATACCTACAATGAACCTGTGAGTGAGGAGTGGAGGATCTTAATTTTAGCATCGGTTTGATTCCAGGTCTTGCATCCATATATTTCGAGGTCTTGGTGAAGGCCTTCAGCATGTCCGGAGAGCAGTAAATGATATGTAAAAACATATATACTTGTACGCTTTCTTGTACTGATACCTAATACTTTGTGACATTTTTTGTTTTGATTAATCGAACTACTCTTTTTCTGCTAAGTTGAGAGTACACTTTGTGTTCTACAGAAACTCATTGGAATCCACATTCCTCACAGTATCTCAGACTGTATTAAACAGCTATTTATTTTTTATTGCGATTTTTTCTTCTTCTTGTTTTTTCTCATTATTTTTTCATTCATACAAATCAACGAATTGATATAACTAAAAAGGTTAATCAGAATCGCGTGACATGTTTTGAAAATTGTTTTCTAAATTGTTGATTTTTTACGTTCACCTAAAATTTGAATTGTGCTAATATAAAAATGATTACATAAGGTTTACCATATACATATGGCGAAAAATACGTCGAAAGGTCCACTTTTTTAATTTTATTTCGATCGCGTCCGATCAAAAATATAGTTTCCTTATATGATAGGTTTCGCAGATACAGAGTGACAAATGTGATATTATGACCATTGTATTTCCTGAATACGTGGACCGATTTGAATGAACCGTGGCTTATATGACAGTTATTTAGAAACGCACAAAATGTACATTGATAATTGCTTGCAAATATTTAATTTTCATACTTTTTTCTCGAGAGAAGCACAGCACCATTGAACAGGTACGCCTACGAAAATACACAGTACTGCTCAGCACTCGTCTCCCAAGCCAAATATAAGAACTTCTGCATCATTCGTTTAGTAAAGTTGCCTCAATTAATAATTTAATGTCCATACGAATTTTTTGCTCAAGGTGGACTTTATATATATCTATTTTGTCCCCTTCAAAGTAATTCCCCTCGGATATAATACACTTCTGCCAACGTTTTTTCCAATCCTCGAAGCACTTCAAATAACCATTTTTGTGATCTTGTTCAGCTCCTCCTTCGATGCCGTCTTTATCTCCTCAATCGTGGCGTCGTCCTTTCAAGGGCCTTTTAAGTTTTGCGGAAAAAAATAGTCACAGGGGGCTAGGTCAGGGGAATACGGTGGCTGCGGCACCATTACTGTGTTGTTTTTGGCCAAAGATACACGCCCAAGCAACGATGTGTTTGCTGGGGCGTTATCATGGTGCAAAAGCCAGTTTTTGTTCTTCCACAAATCCGGGCGTTTTTGGCTTCGCGCTATTTGCGCATAACTCTCAGGTAATATTCTTTATTGAAAATTTCCGATATTTTTGAACACACCTCGTATACCCTCGTCCCACTATAGTAAGGGTATAAAAATGAAGAACATGGAAACACAGGTGTACAAACGCTGAATTGCTCTTCTTGTTCCTTGATGATAACTACTCCGTTCACAGCCCATTAAAGGGAGAAAAGTGAAGTGGACATTTTATTGATTTGTGTTTTTCCGTTGGCTACCTGTAATACGAGTAATTGATTTTTCTACAGAAATTCTACCCATATTTATGAGTCCTAATTTTTGGAAAGTTTTGAAAGAAAAATACGTAGTATTTATAGGACAGACAGACACACTGAACAAAACATGCCCTTGAATATTATACCTAACTCCGATGATGATGCAGACTCAGAACATGAATATGAACAACATACGAAGAAAGCAAGATCATCAGAACCACAAGCGTCAGCTAGTTGAGCCAACTTGACTAAACGAATTATGCAGAAGTTCTTACTTTTGGGTTTACTTTAATGTTGAGCACAAAAATACTGTACTGTTTTAATGTCTGATTTGAAAAGGTGCGTTCTGCGCAAGCACTATGAGGCAATGTAAAAATATATATGGAAATTTATACAGATTTTGGTACAAGGGTTCATATGAATAGTTTATTAAAGCGAATAGTGTCCGTCAAATTTTTGATTTACCTTCACAGATGTCGTTCACCAACCTCGGTTGTTAAGTAGAAGTCTGAAACACAATACACAACACCATAGAAATACGCGTTTTCATATATTGTGCTTTCGGTTATTTCTTTGTGTTGTGAATCGAAGTATAAATGAAATAAAAAATGTTTTTTTCAAAAAGTTGAACAAATTTAGTATCAAAATAAAGAAGTGGCATAAAAGTATCAATGTCGTAAAAAAGTGGCAAAATTGATATTTTAAGAGGTTTACCTGTTGGTGAAGAAAGGTTAATATATGGTAAGGTGTTTCCGTGTACATTAAGGTTTAGGTATCCTGTGGGTTCGGCGAGGCTTCTAACTGAAAATTTTGTCCATCTTCGATGCAATTCAAGGTTTTATCCTCATAATCATAATACTGATCAAGGTTAGGCGCATAGTTCTGTCCGCCATCTTGTTCTGTTTGCTCCCAGTAATTCCCATCTGTATCGTTCGTGGGGTATTGATAATATCCTTCAGGATAATCATAAGCGTTTATATTATGAAGTTGTGGGTTTCCACGAAATACTTGATTTTGCCGTGACTGACCGCTTTGATTCGTCTGTCTACGCGAATTTCCTGAACTTGTGTCCATAGGTTCAGGAGGTGGGAGACTGTTTCTCGGAAAAGAATTGGAATTTGTAGGGATTGAATTTTTGTATTGAGGTCTTGGAAGAATGGGATTCTGAAATATGGGTCTTGGTGGAATGGGGTTCAGATAAAAAGGTCTCGGTTGATTGGGATTCTGGTATAAGGGTCTTGTCTGATAAAATTGAGGCATAATCTGAGGGATATTTGATGGAGTGTTTATACGAGGTCTCGGGGAATAATTTTGGTATGTGTTTTGTGGCTGAGAAACGTTCACCTTTCTATAGAATATATTCTGTTCTTGAATGCAACATGTAAAAGCTTCCGCTAATGATGTTGGTTTCATTGCCCTAATACTGGATCCTAATGGTTCTCGAAGTCCAGATAAAAACGTATTGAGGCACATTTCCTCGAACAAGCTTTTCTTTCTTTGCCTTAATAAAATTCGGGTCACTTTCGTGTATGTATAGATTATTATTAATGGTCGCTTGTATCTCAATCACGGAACCATAGAACTCTTCGACTGTTTGGCCGTTCTGCCTTAGATAATGGAGATCTCATATGAGTGAAGTTTCAGTTCTCTTATCAGAATAGTGAGTCACTAAATTTTCCTTTATTGTATTCCAGTCTAATGCGGTACCATACATGTGAAGCGCCTCATTTGCTGGACCTACAACTTTATTTCGAATTGCCCTAAGAATAATTTTAGCGAATGGCGTATTTCTGTAGTCATCTAGAATACTTAAAATTTCTTCTACGTTATTCAAAAAGTCATGCAATAACCATTCGGTTGCCATCGAATTGAAGCAGATCTTTAACCGCATCTGGAATTCGAAGTGATTCGAAAATTTCCTTGGGTGGGTGTTGAGAAGGATTCAAGGTGCCTGGCATAATGAGCGGTATTTGCGGAATATTTTCTATGTCAACTTCAGGGATAGGTGTTAATTGTCTTACACAAGGCCTATGCCTAAACACTCTCCTCATTACTTAAATAATTTTTAAATTGAAATCACTATATTGTCACTCTTTCACTAATTATATTAACCAAAGACATATAAGTAAAAAGGTTTAAGGAGGGTCTCGTAAGAATCGCTGACCTTTAGACTAATATGAACTTGTGTTTTTAGAGTAGAAAATCACTGCATAAAATAATTTTTCTTTCCGAAAATTATATTATACGGCTATTTTTCCTCTTTCTTATTTTAAATTCTTACTTATAGAAAATTGTAAATCTTATTCTAAGCACTTATTTAACATTATTTTTTCACTATACTTAGCTTACATTAAAAGCTTCATACTGATGAAAATGCCTTAAATATTCCTTAAATTTTAGTGTTTCGGCTGATTATACGCCAGCTCCTTTATGTTGATTGAACGGAAATGTTGTGCAATATTGTTGGAATATGATAAATAAGTAAGTGTGCTGCATTAATATAGTTATGTGTGTTTGTATGAATGTATGTACGTATGTATATTAAGATGGGTACAGACAGTTGTTGTTCAATATTGTCGGAATATGAAAAGTAAGTAGGTATGTTTCTATTTATATATATTTATGTGTGTTTGTTTGTATGTATATTTGGATGGTACATTAATATGTTGGTAATTAATTATATGCTTATGAATATATGTATGTTTATATAACTCGCGATTACCCAGTGATTCCAGATATTGTTTGTCATCGATCTAACCTTTACATTGTCATACCTACAATGAACCTGTGAGTGAGGAGTGGAGGATCTTAATTTTAGCATCGGTTTGATTTCAGGTCTTGCATCCATATATTTTGAGGTCTTGCAGCCATATATTGGTGAAGGCCTTCAGCATGTCCGGAGAGCAGTAAATTATATGTAAAAACATATATACTTGTACGCTTTCTTGTACTGATACCTAATACGTTGTGACATTTTTTGTTTTGATTAATCGAACTACTCTTTTTCTGCTAAGTTGAGAGTACACTTTGTGTTCTACAGAAACTCATTGGAATCCACATTCCTCACAGTATCTCAAACTGTATTAAACAGCTATTTATTTTTTATTGCGATTTTTTTTCTTCTTGTTTGTTCTCATTATTTTTTCATCCATACAATTCAACGAATTGATATAACTAAAAAGGTTAATCAGAATCGCGTGACATGTTTTGAAAATAGGTTTCGCAGATACAGAGTGACAGCACTTTTTCTATATTTTTCAAAAAGTATTTGATTATTCATGAATATCTATTTTGCCCCTTCAAAGTAATTCCGCTCGGATATAATACACTTCTGCCAACGTTTTTTCCAATCCTCGAAGCACTTCAAATAATCATTTTTTGTGATCTTGTTCAGCTCCTCCTTCGTGGCGTAGCGTCGTCCTTTCATGGGCCTTTTCAGTTTTGGGAACAAAAAATAGTCACAGGGGGCTAGGTCAGGGGAATACGGTGGCTGCGGCACCATTACTTTGTTGTTTTTGGCCAAATATACACGCACAAGCAACGATGTGTTTGCAGGGGCATTATCATGGTGCAAAAGCCAGTTTTTGTTCTTCCACAAATCCGGGCGTTTTTGGCTTCGCGCAATTTGCGCATAACTCACAGGTAATATTCTTTATTGACCGTACTACACTGTGGCAAGAACTAATAATACACCACGCCCCTGCAATCAAAGAAAACTGTGAGCAAAACCTTTACGTTCGACCGAACTTGGCGCACTTTTTTCGGTCTTGGTTCATGCGGCAGCTTCCATTGGGATGATTGGGCTTTAGTTTCCACGTCGTAACCATAAACTCATGATTCGTCACCAGTTATGACCCTCTGGAACAAATCGTCACGGACCGAGTTCAACATCTCCTTAGCAATGTTAACGCGATGCTGTTTTTGGTCCAAATTGAGCAATTTTGGCACGAATTTAGCGGCGACCCGAATCATGTCCAAATCGATATGTTTAGATCCTCAGCAACTTCTCTAATGGTAATTCGTCGATTGGCCAATATTATTTTATTCACTTTATCAATGTTTTCGTCTGTTGTTGACGTGCTCGGGCGTCCGGCACGCTGTTCGTCCTTCGCATCTTCTCGGCCCTCTAAGAACATTTGTACCACCGATAAACGTTGCTTTGGTCCAAGGTAGCTTCACCATATGCCACAGTCAACATTCGGAATGCGTCACACAAAATTTGATGCAGATTCTTTGATCCATTTTCTGAAATAGATAAAAATCGAAGACAAGTTAAAACACATCCAAGCCCAACAGCTGTCAAAAATTAACTAAACATTCAAAATGGCCGACCTTGTCAGCATAAGTAAGGGACAACATAACGCTACAAAAATATCAAAAATCAAATACACGTAGCCCGTGCAAATTAAAAATTTCCGATATTTTTGAACACACCTCGTATACACTCGTCGTAGTGAGGGTATAAAAATACAGAACATGGAAACACAGGTGTATAAACGCTGAATTGTCCTTCTTGTTCCTTAATGATACCTACTCCGTTCACAGCCCCTTAAAGGGAGAAAAGTGAAGTGGACATTTTATTGATTTGTGTTTTTCCGTTGGCTACCTGTAATACGAGGAATTGAGATTTCTACAGAATTTCTACCCATATTTATGAGTCCTAATTTTTGGGAAAGTTTTGGAAAATTTTAATTTTGCGTGAACAAAGTCATAAATGATAATATGTTTCTGTCAGTAAAATATTGAAAAATACGTAGTATTTATAGGACAGACAGACACACTGAACAAAACATGCCCTTGAATATTATACCTAACTCCGATGATGATGCAGACTCAGAATATGAATATGAACAACCTACGAAGAAAACAAGATCATCAGAACCACAAGCGTCAACTAGTTGAGCCAACTTGACTAAACGAATTATGCAGAAGTTCTTACTTTTGGGTTTACTTTAACGTCCAATATCTCAGAATTAAGTCCCAAATCAATGAGCTCAAAAATACTGTACTGTTTTAATGTCTGATTCGAAAAGGTGCGTTCTGCGCAAGCACTATGAGGCAATATAAAAATATATATGGAAAATTTATACAGATTTTGGTACAAGGGTTCATATGAATAGTTTATTAAAGCGAATAATGTCCGTCAAATGTTTGATTTAACTTCACAGATGTCGTTCACCGACCTCGGTTGTTAAGTAGAAGTCTGAAACACAATACACAACACCATAGAAATACGCGTTTTCATATATTGTGCTTTCGGTTATTTCTTTGTGTTGTGAATCGAAGTATTAATGAAAAAAAAATGTTTTTTCAAAAAGTGGAACATGTTTTGTACATAATGCACAAAATAGAAAAAAGTGGCAAATTTAGTATCAAAATAAAGAAGTTGCATAAAAGTATCAATGTCGTAAAAAAGTGGCAAAATTGATATTTTAGTGGCACAACGGTAACGCTGCCTGCTGTAAAAATCTTCAACTCTATGGTACACCAAAAAGATAACGTAAAGTATCTTGGAATCTTCTTGGACCGTCGTCTAACTTGACCCCACCATATAAACGCAAAATTAACCCAAATAAAGCTGAAATCAAATAAGCTGCAATAGCTTATCAGTTCCAGGTCAACTCTACTCTTTGAATACGAAGTTTTGTTATACAAACCAATTATAAAACCAATATGGACGTCCGGCATTCAAGTCTCGGGAACAGTATGTCCAAGAAATCTACCATTTTGCGAAAAATCGTTAACGTCCCTTGCTATATTAGGAACGTAAATATTCATAAAGACCTTTACTTAACAACAGTAACTGAAGAAATATGATATCATTCTCGAATTTAATTAGATTACGGTCTCATCTAAAAACTGTCGCCAGAAAACTTTTAAATTTCGAAGACCGGATATAGCAATAGCTTGAGAACAATTTTCCATCAACTTCCATGTTCATAATTTGAATACCATATTTTTATCAAATAACTTAATGTTAACTCTTTGAATAAAATTTGGTATATAAATATAAGATGCAATCTTGTAGGGTTCTTTACACTGGTAATACCCCTTAGAATATATTAGGTTAAAATTTGATTATTTATTGTTATTTTCATTTAATGAATGATTCAGTAAATAAATATGAATATAAAACAAATTAATGGACGAGAATCTGAACCGACCAATTTCTTCCCAGGTATGAAATAGCCCTTATTGTCAAATTTCAGCAAGATCGGAATGAAAGTGCGACCTGTACTTAAGGAACAATTTTAAATAGACAGACAATCGGTGTACTTTAAAGTGGGTCTAACTCCAGTATTTTTAGGTGTTAATTATAATAAATAAGTGAAGCGGCGTTAAGGTCTGATAAGCCGAAATTTGCATTGCTGTCCTTCAGGAAGAACACACATAGCATCCTCACAGGAGTCATCACAGGGCACTGCGTGATAGGCAATATGGCTGCACGCATGAAGCTTCCTTACGAAGACTTCTGTAGAAGCTGCTTGTATGAAGAAGAGGAGGAGTCAGTACAGCACTTGCTATGCTCATGCAAAGGGCACAGCAGACGACCTAGCAGATGCTCCGCTCAAACCCCTTCTCAAATTCATCAGAAAATCTTTCTGGTTTAGTAAAGCCACAAAGACAAATGAAAACACGAGTCAATAGATCTTCTCTCCCTCTTCTTAAACCTTCTCTCCCTCTTCCTAAACCTTCTCTCCCTCTTCCTAGTCTGCCAACCTCCAACTATGTATTTCTTCTATTCTGCTCACGGGAAACACAACGGACCGAATTGTCGGCCCCGAGTGAACTCGTCAGTTGTATTCTGACGGGCGTCCCTTTCAACCTAACCTAATCTGTCCCCACAATTGTATTTGCGGAAATTCTTCAGACTTTCTTTTGAACTTGCCTCTGGCATTCAAACGAGGCAATTTCGTTTCGCCAATTCCTGTATACAAATAATCTGCAGGAAAGCTCGAACGAAAATCACAAAATGGAATGCCAGTACGAACAAATCGGGACGTTTGTCAGCAATGTACGCTGAAATAGTGATGTAGATTGTGTTATAAAAATATCGATGTAGGGTACTTTTTCAAAAACAAAAATTAAGCAAGATTCTCAAAATAAATATAAACATTAAAAATAAAAAAATGCCTGGATATGAAAAAAACTTTAATATAATCTTCTATTCGGACATAAAACATATTTCAGATTGTTTACATAGGTCTCATTGTCTGCCACCATGGCATTTGTTGCCATCCATGTACAATGTATATACTTATTTATACTTTGCTGGATCAGTTCATAGAGCTGATTGTCATACCTTTATGTACTTTGTTTTTATTACTTATATACACCTCAGCAGTACATGTGAGGCGGGTGTCTCGACTAGTATATGATATACAGTACATTCCACATGTAAAACCACATTTATTTAATTTAATCGATTCCAAACAATGTTTTTAGTAATATATTTGAAATCTACGATATTTATTTGGTAATATAAATTTCATTTATTATATATGCCAAAATATTTTCCCTATTCAACTCTGCAGTGTGGTATGTTGGTTGGCATTTTCTATGCTTTTGACATCATATTTTGTACCAATTTTCTACTTCCATTTTACAAAACTCTCCTTAAACATCGACCAACTTAAGGCTTCCTTTTTGTTTGGAACCTTTGAAGAGTTAGGACCATATTTCATTCTGATTAAAATCGAAAATCCAACAAAATCAGTGAAATCTATAGTGATATCCAGTTAATTTCAAATTTAATAATAATTGGAAAATATAATTTAATAATTTGGAAAAAAGCCTAAACACCTACACCGGATAATTATTATGGAGGTAAAAAGGGAAATTTTTAGAACTAGAAGTCCTACCTTTTCTATTCGGAAAATATTTTTACGACAACAAATACGTTTGTGAGAGGTTTCGGGCACATCTGGCCCACTGAGACATCAACTACAAGAGGCTGTGCCGTGACATCCTCTGGAATCACTTCAAGCCAATTTGAGATCACGCTACCCACAGGGTAGCCGTTATCAACGCGATTACCCAGTGATTCCAGATATTGTTTGTCATCGATCTAACCTATACATTGTCATACCTACAATGAACCTGTGAGTGAGGAGTGGAGGATCTTAATTTTAGCATCGGTTTGATTCCAGGTCTTGCATCCATATATTTCGAGGTCTTGGTGAAGGCCTTCAGCATGTCCGGAGAGCAGTAAATGATATGTAAAAACATATATACTTGTACGCTTTCTTGTACTGATACCTAATACGTTGTGACATTTTTTGTTTTGATTAATCGAACTACTCTTTTTCTGCTAAGTTGAGAGTACACTTTGTGTTCTACAGAAACTCATTGGAATCCACATTCCTCACAGTATCTCAGACTGTATTAAACAGCTATTTATTTTTTATTGCGATTTTTTCTTCTTCTTGTTTTTTCTCATTATTTTTTCATTCATACAAATCAACGAATTGATATAACTAAAAAGGTTAATCAGAATCGCGTGACATGTTTTGAAAATTGTTTTCTAAATTGTTGATTTTTTACGTTCACCTAAAATTTGAATTGTGCTAATATAAAAATGATTACATAAGGTTTACCATATACATATGGCGAAAAATACGTCGAAAGGTCCACTTTTTTAATTTTATTTCGATCGCTTATATGACAGTTATTTAGAAACGCACAAAATGTACATTGATAATTGCTTGCAAATATTTAATTTTCATACTTTTTTCTCGAGAGAAGCACAGCACCATTGAACAGGTACGCCTACGAAAATAAACAGTACTGCTCAGCACTCGTCTCCCAAGCCAAATATAAGAACTTCTGCATCATTCGTTTAGTAAAGTTGCCTCAATTAATAATTTAATGTCCATACGAATTTTTTGCTCAAGGTGGACTTTATATATATCTATTTTGTCCCCTTCAAAGTAATTCCCCTCGGATATAATACACTTCTGCCAACGTTTTTTCCAATCCTCGAAGCACTTCAAATAACCATTTTTTGTGATCTTGTTCAGCTCCTCCTTCGATATTTATGAGTCATAATTTTTGGAATGTTTTGAAAAATTTTAATTTTGCGTGAACAAAGTCATAAATGATAATATGTTCCTGTCAGTAAAATATTGAAAAATACGTAGTATTTATAGGACAGACAGACACACTGAACAAAACATGCCCTTGAATATTATACCTAACTCCGATGATGATACAGACTCAGAACATGAATATGAACAACCTACGAAGGAAACAAGATCATCAGAACCACAAGCGTCAGCTAGTTGAGCCAACTTGACTAAACGAATTATGCAGAAGTTCTTACTTTTGGGTTTACTTTAATGTTGAGCACAAAAATACTGTACTGTTTTAATGTCTGATTTGAAAAGGTGCGTTCTGCGCAAGCACTATGAGGCAATGTAAAAATATATATGGAAATTTATACAGATTTTGGTACAAGGGTTCATATGAATAGTTTATTAAAGCGAATAGTGTCCGTCAAATTTTTGATTTACCTTCACAGATGTCGTTCCCCAACCTCGGCTGTTAAGTAGAAGTCTGAAACACAATACACAACACCATAGAAATACGCGTTTTCATATATTGTGCTTTCGGTTATTTCTTTGTGTTGTGAATCGAAGTATAAATGAAATAAAAAATGTTTTTTTTCAAAAAGTTGAACAAATTTAGTATCAAAATAAAGAAGTGGCATAAAAGTATCAATGTCGTAAAAAAGTGGCAAAATTGATATTTTAGTGGCACAACGGTAACGCTGCCTGCTGTAAAAATCTTCAACTCTATGGTACACCAAAAAGATAACGTAAAGTATCTTGGAATCTTCTTGGACCGTCGTCTAACTTGACCCCACCATATAAACGCAAAATTAACCCAAATAAAGCTGAAATCAAATCAGCTGCAATAGCTTATCAGTTCCAGGTCAACTCTAATCTTTAAATACGAAGTTTTGTTATACAAACCAATTATAAAACCAATATGGACGTCCGGCATTCAAGTCTGGGGAACAGTATGTCCAAGAAATATCAAGAAGTTACAATCTACCATTTTGCGAAAAATCGTTAACGTCCCTTGCTATATTAGGAACGTTAATATTCATAAAGACCTTTACTTAACAATAGTAACTGAAGAAATATGATATCATTCTCGAATTTAATCAGATTACGGTCTCATCTAAAAACTGTCGCCAGAAAACTTTTAAATTTCGAAGACCGGATATAGCAATAGCTTGAGAACAATTTTCCATCAACTTCCATGTTCATAATTTGAATACCATATTTTTATCAAAGAACTTAAATTTGGTATATAAATATAAGATGCAATCTTGTAGGGTTCTTTACACTAGTAATACCCCTTAGAATATATTAGGTTAAAATTTGATTATTTATTGTTATTTTTATTTAATGAATGATTCAGTAAATAAATATGAATATAAAACAAATAAATGGACGAGCTAATTCCGCCAGATCTGCGTTATTCAGTCCTTGGATATCTTGATGTCTTAATAATCATCTCAGAAGATTTTAAAATCCACTTGCGCTGTCTTTGTCCAGCATGACGATGAAGGCAATGAGCAACCAATCGCCTTAATTAACAAAAAGTTAAGTTAGTCGCAGCGTAACTATTGTCAAATTTCAGCAAGATCGGAATGAAAGTGCGACCTGTACTTAAGGAACAATTTTAAATAGACAGACAATCGGTGTACTTTAAAGTGGGTCTAGCTCCAGTATTTTTAGGTGTTAATTATAATAAATAAGTGAAGCGGCGTTAATGTCTGACAAGCCGAAATTTGCATTGCTGTCCTTCAGGAAGAACACACTTAGCATCCTCACAGGAGTCATCACAGGGCACTGCGTCATAGGCAATATGGCTGCACGCATGAAGCTTCCCTACGAAGACTTCTATAGAAGCTGCTTGTATGAAGAAGAGGAGGAGTCAGTACAGCACTTGATATGCTCATGCAAAGGACTGAAGAGTACCGTTTGGTCTATTTAGGGCACAGCAGACGACCTAGCAGATGCTCCGCTCAAACCCCTTCTCAAATTCATCAGAAAATCTCTCTGGTTTAGTAAAGCCACAAAGACAAATGAAAACACGAGTCAATAGATCTTCTCTCCCTCTTCCTAAACCTTCTCTCTCTCTTCTTAAACCTTCTCTCCCTCTTCCTAAACCTTCTCTCCCTCTTCCTAGTCTGCCAACCTCCAACTATGTATTTCTTTTATTCTGCTCACGGGAAACACAACGGACCGAATTGTCGGCGCCGAGTGAACTCGTCAGTTGTATTCTGACGGGCTTCCCTTAGGTTAGGTTGAATAGACGAGACGTTTAAAAAGTCTCATGTCCATGGACATACACTTAAGCCAGTGGTTAGGCCTGTTGTGCGCTCCTTATTTATGATTTTCATACCCCACGGATTACAGAAAATCCGTACTAGACACGTATTTTCTCAGTATCTTCCAGTCATATCCTCTGAGATGAGTCAAGTCTGGCAATGTGTCGGAACCGAAATATCGGGATCTTGCATGTGTTAAAGCTGGGCAGTGACACAGAAAATGTTCTAACGTTTCGATGTTTTCCCTGCATGCCCTGCACTCGTCGTTTTCTGCTAGTCCTATGCGATGAAGATGTGCCTGTAAGCTTGAGTGTCCCGTTAGAACACTTATCATCTTACTAATCTCGATCTTGTTTAGTTTCAGAAAACTACTGGTTTTCTTCTCATTTGGGTCACCCCACAGTATCTTTGCAGTTGCTCCTACAGTTGCTCTATTCCACACAGTTTTGTGAGCCATCACCGCCCAATGCTTCAACTCATCCATCGTGGCTTCGAAAGGTTTCCAATTTTCCAAGTTTATTACTCGAAGTTCTCTGCCCTTTGAAGCCAAGCTGTTTGCTCGTTCATTTCCAATCACTCCGTTGTGTCCCGGTACCCAGAAAATACGCAGTTGACCATGGACTGAGTAATTATTTATCGTTCTTTTACAGTCTAACACGGTTCTGGATTTGACCTTTTCCGATGTTATTGCTTTGATCGCCATTTGGCTATCTGTGAATATGTTGGCATATTTAGGCTTTGTGGTATTACTGAGCCAGTTAACACACTCCGTGATTGCTCGAACTTCTGCTTGAAACACTGTGTTATGGTCTGGGAGGCGGAAGTAAAGTTCGACTTCTGGTTCATCAATAAAAAGTCCCAGACCCGTCCTTCCTCCTAGCCTGAACCCATCAGTGTAGCAGCTGGTTCCCACTGGCGCATGAGCAAGTGTTCCCTTTTCCCAGGAGCGTCTGTCTGGCACGAACGATTCACAGGTAGCTGTAAGCCGCACTTCAGGAATGCGGTCGGATATTTCCGTTGTTTGAATATGACCGACCAGTGATTGTAATATCTTCTGATGGTACGACTTGTGGTCTCGATTTATCCATTCACCCATCACTTGTAGACGTCTTGCTGTGAGGGCTGCCTCATACTTTATACGGATATCTATTGGTTGGATGTGCAGTATAGTCTCAAACGCTCTTGTTGGTGCGGTTCTAATTGCTCCGCTTATGCCTAGACAGCACATACGTTGCACTTTTTGCAATGGTATTACGTTGTACTTTTTGTCCATTGATGTCCACCACACTACACACTGATTATTGGTCTAATCACGCTCATGTAAAGCCAGTGTGTCATATTTGGACGTAGTCCCCATTTTGAACCTATAGCTCTTCTGCACAACGACCAACATCTGTGGGCCTTTGTAACTCTTTCTTCAATATGATCTTTCCAGTACAGTTTCTGATCCAAGATTACTTCCAAGTATTTTATCTTTTTAGATATGGCAATTTTCTTATCCAGGAAACGAGGCACGGTAAAAGGATGAATCTTCCTTTTCCTTGTAAATAGACATATTTCTGTTTTGTCTGGATTGACATTTAGTCCCCTTGGTTGTGCCCAGTTATATGCTATGTTAAGTGCCTCTTCAGCTCTTCTGCATAGTTGGTTTGGATGTGTGCCCCTTAGAAGTATTATAACATCGTCTGCATAACAGACTGGTTTAAGTCCTTCATTGGTGAGGGCTTTAAGGAGACTGTGTATCGTCGTAACCCATAGTAGAGGCGATAAAGTGCCCCCCTGAGGTATACCACGATTTACCTTGTCTCTGATTTTTACATCATATGACCCACAAATAATCCACCTATTCCTTAGCATATTGTTGATCCAGTTTATCAACGCCCGGTCAACCTGAAACTCATCTAAGGACTGGATAAGTGTATCGGTCTGAACGTTGTTAAAAGCGCCCGCAATGTCTATACAAACGGCAAGTGTGTACAATTTTTCACTGAAGGACTTTTCTATGTGGTGTACTACCTCATGTAGAGCTGTTTCCACTGATCTTCCTTTAACATATGCTTGTTGCTTGAATTTTAGCTTGTCATCGGCTATCTTACTTTTGATCATGTCGTCAATTATTCGCTCCATTGTTTTTAAGAAGAAATAAGTTAGGCTAATAGGTCGATGAGCCTTTGGGATCGTATAACTCGCCTTGCCAGGCTTAGGTATGAAGACCACCCTTGATTCCTGCCATTTTTTGGGATATATGCATGAGTTAGACATGCAGTGAAAACTCCAACAAGATGAGTTGATACCAGATCCACCTCATTCTGAAGAAGCGCTGGAAATATTCCGTCCGGTCCCGCAGCCTTATAAGGAGAGAAGCTTTTTATTGCTTCTTTAACCATAGCATCCGTAATAGGTACTTGGTGCATTACATTTTCGGTCTGTAACTGTTCCTCTATTGGCCCAGCATTACCACTCGGAAAATGAGTTTTAATCAAAAGCCTTACGGTATCATCTATAGTTTCCATCTCTTTTTACCGGTTTCATCCACCAGTGTTTCGGTTTGGATATGAGTTTTTGAGAGGAACTTTTTTATTTTGGATATGCTGTTAACGCTGTCTACCTGCTCACAGAAAAGTCTCCAGGAGTTACGTTTCGCCAGTCTAATGATTTTATTGTATTCTTTGAGTTTTCTGTGGTTTGGATATGAGTTTTTGAGAGGAACTTTTTTATTTTGGACATGCTGTTAACGCTGTCTACCTGCTCACAGAAAAGTCTCCAGGAGTTACGTTTCGCCAGTCTAATGATTTTATTGTATTCTTTGAGCTTTCTGTGGTAGTCATCCCAATATACTGATAGCTTTTTACGTCGAGCTCTGTTGTAAAGTCTGCGGACATCCTTGCTAATCGAGCGAATTTGCCCTGTCATCTAGGGTTTCTCATAGGCAGATTTCCTTTCTCGAAGCGGGCAACTATCTTCGAATGATTTTACAAGAGCCTCCGTAATCCTCCTCACATTGATATCAATGTCTTCTGTACTTGGATAATCGTGTTTAGGCTGGCCCAATCGATTTCTAAGTAGATTGCCGAATTTGGTCCAGTCGGTTTTAGCCTTATATAACGGTGGTCCGAATAGGAGTGTTCATCCGAAACCCTCCACTCATGGATCTCATCAATGAGGTTTTCCGAGCATATCGTTATATCTAATACTTCTTCCCTAATTTTGTTAACAAAGGTCGCCTTGTTCCCTATGTTGAGAGTTAGGAGATCGTTAGTATTCAAAAATTCTATAAGGGCTTGTCCCCTTTTATTGGTGTCACTACTACCCCAAGCAATATGGTGTGAGTTGGCATCACAACCAGCTAGTAACACATTACTTGTATTTTTGGATTCCCTTACCAGACGTTGTAATTCCGACGTAGGTGGCAATGTCGGCGCATCGAATGGCAGGTATACTGACGCCAGGTACATACTTCCATTACCTTGTATCAGCACAGTTGCGTCCGATGTTGACAACTCTGGAGAGAATAGATAGCATAAGTTTTTATGGCACAGAATAAAAGTCCTTGGACGAGTACCTGTGTTAGCGTAGAAAAGATTGTAGTTCATATGGTTTAATCCAGTAACTTTGTTACTAGTAGTCCACGGTTCCTGGACCAAAGCAACATGAACCCTGCCTTTATTTACTATGTCCATCAGAGCAATGGATGCCATTTCGCTCCGGTGGAGGTTTATCTGGATGACCTCAATCATTGTCTTTCCAGTAAAAATTTCCTTTGGGAGTCGTCTATCCTATTTGGTTGCACTCCCTCTTTATTTGGTAGTGAGTCTTTCTCCTCCTTTCGTTTACTACCTATTACACACTCTTCAAGTAGACCTCTTTGGGAGGCGGTGTTACTTTTGTCGTTCCATCTTTGTTTTGATTCTTTATGTACCTATTCCTATCACCACTATTGCTGGGAACATTCTGCAAAATTGGTGATATTATCGGCAATTTGGTAATGTTATCGACCTCTTTTTGGAAGGCGGTGTTGTTTTTTGTCGCTCCCTCTTTGTTTTGAGTTTTTGTGCTCCTCTTCATATCCTTTTCACCACCTTTGCTGGGAACTTTCTGCAAAATTGATGATGTTATCGGCAAATTGGCGATGTTATCGACCACTTCCACCTCACTTTTTGGAATTGTCTCAGTCGCTTCATTCTGTTCACTATTTTCGTTTGCCACTGCAGGCGGTACGTTCGTGTTTGGGCTCGACTTAACTGTCCTGCCAATGGGGGTTTTTCCAATCTTAAAGAAGATTTTCCAAATCCCGAAAAATGCCATGCCTTTTGTCTTGACGAGGCTATCCCTGGAATACGGGTTATGCCTACCACCAGGAGAGAACCATCGGGATCATTTTTCCTGTGGAAGACTTCCCACTTCCCCACTTTAAGGTTCGAATCTTGTTTGCCAATGACGCTGAGTATGCGCTCTGACGGTACCTTACTAGCCCATCCTCTGACATAGAAAGGTGTTTTTATGAGTACAGGGATATCGCTTTTCCTTACCAGTTTCAGCTTTGCGCCGTCCTAAGGTGAGGGGATGCTCTCCACTAGTTTTCCGAGGACATCGACACAGCATTGTGATGCCAGTTTCAGCATCAAAACGCCCCTCTCAAACGTGCAACTCATTACTTGGATTGTTGGTCCATCATTAGATTCGAGAATGTGGTCCAATACCTTTGTGTAGAACAAATCTTCGAAGATGCTCTTTTGCTCTTCGGGAATTCTGCCAGACGCACTACTGCTATCAATTATGGCATAGTGTAGTTCGTCCTGAATATGTTTTTTGGCTATTTGGGAATAAGATGGTGTTTCCTTACCCTTTCTTATAGCCACCTTGCTTTTTCCTTTAGAATGGGTCTTTTTGTTTGAGGCCCCCTCTTTTATGGATGGTTTGGTGGACTTACTCACCTTCTCAACAACAAGATCAACTTCTCCTCCCACCATTAACGGATTCTGACTAGAAACTCCTTTTTTGGTAGATTGAATAGGTTTCTTCGAAGTGCTGGGTGTCGGTGAGCTTTTTTTCTTCTTAGTTGATTTCGCATCGCTATGCTCTTCGGGGATCTGACTCTTTTAGTAGATGTAGAAGAGTCAGATTCATCCTGTAATATCTTCTGCCGGTTCATCTTATTCAGTTTCCTTCTTTGTGCCCCTGACAGTCTTTTCCGATTTTCAACAATAGTAATATTGTTATCACTTGATGACTCAGAGTCCGAGTTCCCACTAGCTTTTAAAAGCTGGGGTTGCTTAGAGCCCCCCCTTGGGTTTTCTTTATCTTCCTCATCGTTTATTTTGCCAAAGGCTAGATGTGCGCTTGTATCTGTTTCGACTACGGAATCCGAGGCACCCAACCCCGTAGAAGTTACTTGCTCACGATTGTTTGATAACGACGACACGTGACTCGCGAGTAAATCAACGCTTTCCGCCGGTACTGGGTTTATTTTTCCCTGCACCGTAATATCATTTACTTCGGGCGTCCCTTTCAACCTAACCTAATCTGTCCCGACAATTTTATTTGCGGAAATTCTTCAGATTTTCTTTTGAACTTGCCTCTGACATTCGAACGAGGCAATTTCGTTTTGCCAATTCCTGTATACAAATAATCTGCAGGAAAGCTCGAACGAAAATCACAAAATGGAATGCCAGTACGAACAAATCGGGACGCTTGTCAGCAATGTACGCTGAATAGTGATGTAGATTGTGTTATAAAAATAGCGATGTAGGGTACTTTTTCAAAAACAAAAATTAAGCAAGATTCTCAAAATAAATATAAACATTAAAAATAAAAAAATGCCTGGATATGAAAAAAACTTTAATTAATAATCTTCTATTCGGACATAAAACATATTTCAGATTGTTTACATAGGTTTCATTGTCTGCCACCATGGCATTTGTTGCCATCCATGTACAATGTATATACTTATTTATACTTTGCTGGATCAGTTCATAGAGCTGATTGTCATACCTTTATGTACTTTGTTTTTATTACTTATATACACCTCAGCAGTACATGTGAGGCGGGTGTCTCGACTAGTATATGATATACAGTACATTCCACATGTAAAACCACATTTATTTAATTTAATCGATTCCAAACAATATTTTTAGTAATATATTTGAAATCTACGATATTTATTTGGTAATATAAATTTCATTTATTATATATGCCAAAATATTTTCCCTATTCAACTCTGCAGTATGGTATGTTGGTAACACAACAACACCTTATTCCGAAACATTTTCTATGCTTTTGACATCATATTTTGTACCAATTTTCTACTTCCATTTTACAAAACTCTCCTTAAACATCGACCAACTTAAGGCTTCCTTTTTGTTTGGAACCTTTGAAGAGTTAGGACCATATTTCATTCTGATTAAAATCGAAAATCCAACAAAATCAGTGAAATCTATAGTGATATCCAGTTAATTTCAAATTTAGTAATAATTGGAAAATATAATTTAATACAGTACGAGCTCGATTATCGCAACCGATAGGAAATCGGTCCTGTTGCGTTAATCGAGATAGTTGCACTTACCAAGCCTCAAATATTTCGTAAATAAAATTAGTCATACATTTCAATTAATATTTATTTTGAACATAAAATTATATATTTCACAATAAAAAAAGTAATTTTTAAAAGATCTTCGGTCATTGGCACATTACGCTCTCTTTGTTTCAAAAACAATTTTAACAAAGCTTTTTTTTTGTCATTTTTTGAATTTCAGTAGTCTTTACAGTTACTCGTTTTCCAGGGCCAGACTCTATTCCTGGGATGAATTAGCTTCTGTCTACCTTCTTTTTAATTCTACATATGGTAGATTTGTTGATTTGCTCAGTATTTCAGTTTTTGTTTTTATTGTAAGTTTACAAATCTGTCTTACAATTCCCATTTTTAAAGCGAAGTACAGTCGACTCGGCAGTGTTTCAGCTTAAATCGAAGAAAGCAGACCTAAAGAACCCAAATATTTAACGAAAAATTCCAGATATCTACACACAAATAAACATACACACTGGTATACATTAAAAGTAGGACACTGGAATAAGTCATTGTCTATCATTAAACAAAGTTGCACTTACCGAGACTCCTTTTGAAAAATAGTTGCACTTATAAAGACTCTAATGTAAAAAATTGCCGGTTGCCTTAATCGGGGTGTTGCGATAATCGGTAGTTGCGCAAATCGATCTCGTACTGTAATTTGGAAAAAAGCCTAAACACCTACACCAGATAATTATTATGGAGGTAAAAAGTGAAATTTTTAGAACTAGAAGTCCTACCTTTTCTATTCGGCAAATATTTTTACGACAACAAATACGATTGTGAGAGGGTTCGGGCACTTCTGGCCCACTGAGACATCAACTACAAGAGGCTGTGCCGTAACATCCTCTGGAATCACTTCAAGCCAATTTGAGATCACGCTACCCACAGGGTAGCCGTTATCAACGCGATTACCCAGTGATTCCAGATATTGTTTGTCATCGATCTAACCTATACATTGTCATACCTACAATGAACCTGTGAGTGAGGAGTGGAGGATCTTAATTTTAGCATCGGTTTGATTTCAGGTCTTGCATCCATATATTTCGAGGTCTTGCATCCATATATTGGTGAAGGCCTTCAGCATGTCCGGAGAGCAGTAAATGATATGTAAAAACATATATACTTGTACGCTTTCTTGTACTGATACCTAATACGTTGTGACATTTTTTGTTTTGATTACTACTCTTTTTCTGCTAAGTTGAGAGTACACTTTGTTTTCTACAGAAACTCATTGGAATCCACATTCCTCACAGTATCTCAAACTGTATTAAACAGCTATTTATTTTTTATTTCGATTTTTTTTCTTCTTGTTTTTTCTCATTATTTTACAATTCAACGAATTGATATAACTAAAAAGGTTAACCAGAAGCGCGTGACATGTTTTGAAAATTGTTTTCTAAATTGTTGATTTTTTACGTTCACCTAAAATTTGAATTGTGCTAATATAAAAATGATTACATAAGGTTTACCATATACATATGGTAAATTTTATTTCGATCGCGTCCGATCAAAAATACAGTTTCCTTATATGATAGGTTTCGCAGATACATAGTGACAAATTTGATATTATGACCATTGTATTTCCTGAATACGTGGACCGATTTGAATAAACCGTGGCTTATATGACAGTTATTTAGAAACGCACAAAATATACATTGATAATTGCTTGCAAATATTTAATTTTCATACTTTTTTCTCGAGAGAAGCACAGCACCATTGAACAGGTACGCCTCGAAATACTTGTCCTTCCGCAAATCCGGGCTTCGCGCTATTTGCGCATAACTCTCATAACCCTGTGGCAAGAACTCATAATGCACCACGCCCCTGCAATCAAAGAAAACTGTGAGCAAAACCTTTACGTTCGACCGAAAATTTCCGATATTTTTGAACACACCCTCGTATACCCTCGTCACACTAAAGTGAGGGTATAAAAATGCAGAACATGGAAACACAGGTGTATAAACGCTGAATTGCTCTTCTTGTTCCTTAATGATACCTACTCCGTTCACAGCCCCTTAAAGGGAGAAAAGTGAAGTGGACATTTTATTGATTTGTGTTTTTCCGTTGGCTACCTGTAATACGAGTAATTGAGTTTTCTACAGAAATTCTACCCATATTTATGAGTCCTAATTTTTGGAAATTTTTGAAAAATACGTAGTATTTATAGGACAGACAGACAAACTGAACAAAGCATGCCCTTGAATATTATACCTAACTCCGATGATGAAGTACTAAACCAGAGAGATTTACTGATGAATTTGAGAAGGGGTTTGAGCGGTACATCTGCTAGATCGTCTAGGTTTACGAAGAGCATGTGCCCTAAATAGGCGAAACGGTACTCTTGCAGTCCTTTACATGAGCATAGCAAGTGCTGTACTGACTCCTCCTCTTCTTCATCTAAGCAGCTTCTACAGAAGTCTTCGTAAGGAAGCTTCATGCGTGCAGCCATATTGCCTATCACGCAGTGCCCTGTGATGACTCCTGTGAGGATGCTAAGTGTGTTCTTCCTGAAGGACAGCAATTCTTTGGTACGGTTCACATCAATGGATGGCCAAAGTGTTCTTGCGGTCCTGCAGTTTTGTACTGTATCCCACCTCGATCTGGTTAGTGCTGCTCCGCGTTCGTCGATTTCGTTTTTAAGTTCCACTAACGGAATTTGCACGTCCAGAGTCGCGGTTTCATTTCGCGCACCTGATCCTATCCTGGCACATTCGTCTGCTAATTCGTTGCCATGTATGCTGCTATGTCCTGGCACCCAGCAGAGCGTGATTTCGTGCGCCTGAATATGGTTTAAGGCTAGAAAGCAGTCCATTGTGCAGCGTGATTTGATAATTCTAGAGCCCAAGGCCTTGAGAGCTGCCATGCTGTCGACGTAGATCTTGAATTTTTTCAGAGAAATATCCCGTTCCAAAATCTGATTCGCGGCAATGTTAATGGCATAGATCTCTGCCTGGAAGACCGTGTATTCATCTGGGACTCTGGTGGATATTCTGAGATTGAGGGTGTCGGAAAATACTCCTGAACCCGTGCCCGTCTCCATTTTCGATCCGTCCGTGAAGATTGAGATCTCATCGTCCTCTATGACGCTATTTGATGCCCAATCTTCACGGCTAGGAAATGTTACTTTAAAATTTCTATCTCGAATTGTTCTTGGTGCCAAGTAGTCCGTTGTCCTATTGATTTTGTCTGTTATACCCATGCTTTCCAGGATTGAGCCATGTCCTTGTGTGGTATTGATGGCTATTCCTGATTCCCTTAGTCGAAGGGTCACTTTCGCTGCGGTACACTTTATGTATATATCGATTGGTTGAAGGTTCAGCATCGCCCCCAGTGCCATTTGTGGAGCAGATCTGAGGGCGCCAGTTATCCCGACGCAAATCAGTCTTTGCACTTTGGCTAGGTGCGAGAGATGTGACTTCTTCATTACCGATTTCCACCATACAACTGATCCGTAAGTGAGTATCGGTCTGATGATCGATGTATACATCCAGTGTATCATTTTCGGTTGCAAACCCCATTTGCGTCCAAACATTTTCTTGCAGGCATAGAAGGCGCATAGCGCTTTCTTTCCCCTTTCCTCCAAATTCCTTTTCCAGGACAGCTTAGAGTCTAGGGTGATGCCTAAGTACTTAGCTTCTTTCGACAGTTCAAGTACCTTTCCCTGTAGTGTAGGGAGCTGATAGTTCGAAATTTTATTTCTTCCAGGGGAAAGGATCAGTTCCGTCTTCCCTGGGTTAACTCCTAGTCCATTTTTTTCTGCCCAGCGTGATAATCGTTTTAGTGATCTTTCCGTGATCTCGCTGACCGTAGGCATAAATTTGCCTCTAATCAAAATCACGACGTCGTCTGCGTACGCTATGATTTTAATACCTGTATTGTCGAGATCCATTAGGATTTCGTTTATCACTAGATTCCATAATATCGGTGAGACCACTCCACCTTGCGGAGTACCTCTCGTAACCATTGCCCATGGTTGAGTTAATGATTCTGCTTTTGAGCATATTACCTGTCCACTTGATTATGCCTGGGTGTGAGCCTATGCTGTCAAGTGCGTTAAGTATAGATGCTATTTTAACATTATTAAAAGCGCCCTCTACATCGAGGAACGCCGCCATGGTGTAATCTTTGTAATGAAGGGAGTCCTCGACAAATCCTACCACTTCATGTAAGGCCGTTTCCACAGATTTACCTTTCAGGTAGGCGTGTTGTGCCGTACATCGAGGAACGCCGCCATGGTGTAATCTTTGTAATGAAGGGAGTCCTCGACAAATCCTACCACTTCATGTAAGGCCGTTTCCACAGATTTACCTTTCAGGTAGGCGTGTTGTGCCGTACTGGCACAACACGCCAGTGTTTGGTGTCAGTTTTCCCCTCACGTTAAGATCAACTAGTCTTTCCATGGTTTTCAACAGAAACGATGATAGACTGATTGGTCTGTAGTCCTTTGTCGTACTGTGGTTTATTTTTCCCGCCTTGGGGATAAAGACCACCTTGACTTCTCTCCATGTCTTGGGTATATATGATCATTGCAAACTTGCAGAAAAAATTGCGCGTAGCCATGGTATAATAAGTTTCAAGGATTCTTGTAAAAGAGCTTGAATGATGCCATCCGGGCCCGCCGGTTTGAAGGGCTTGAATGATCTCACCGCCCAGCATATTTTCTCGTCATCTATAACAGTTCTGATAAGTTCCTCCATATTGGCCGTGGGGGTGTCTTCGTACACTTCCACGGCATCTGAAACTTCGCTGCAACCCGGAAAATGGGTGTCCATCAGAAGTTCTAGAGTCTCTTGGTTGTTCTCCGTGAGTAGTCTATCTGGTCCCATGAGGAAGTCAGGTGTGCTGGGGTCTTTGGATAGGACTTTGCGGAGCCTGGAGGCTTCACTAAAGTCTTCCAATTCTTCGCAGAAATTGGTCCAGGACTTCCTTTTTGCCTTTCTGGACTCTCTTTTGAAGGTTCTGGTGGATGCTTGGTATTCTTCCCAGCATTCCAGTGTTTTCTCCTTTTTGGCCTTGTTGAATAGCATTCTGCTTTCCTTCCTGAGTTGCTTCAGTTCCAGAGTCCACCATGTTTGGTTGGTTTTCCGGGGTGGTGAGCGTTCTGGACAGGACGCATAGAAGGCATCGACAAGGTTATCTGTCATACGGCCAACTGCACATTCCAGACCCTGCAAGTCATGTATCTCCGTATTTGGTGGTACGATTGCATAAGTTGTCTGAATTTGTCCCAGTTTGCCTTCCTGGGGTTACGATAGGGTTTCCCCTTAGTAGCCTCGTGCTCTATGTCTCCACCTGGATATTCTTGTTGAATCGCTATTAGATACTAAAGTTTAATCTATAACCTGTTCCCTGATTTTATTAAAGAATGTGGGCCTATTGCCCTTATTACAGATAACCAGATCGGTGGATAATAAGTATTCAAGTAGTGACTCACTTCGTTTGTTTATGTCTGTGCTGCCCCACATGGTATGGTGCGCGTTTGCATCTCCTCCGATGATTAGGTCGTGCCCTTTACTATTACACCAATTTACCAGAGAACGTACCTTGTCTGAGGGGGGATCGGCGGATTCATAAGGCAGGTACATGGATGCGAAGACCAGTGTTGGTTTGCCCTGGCGTTCCATAGCTACCACTGTAAGATCTTCGTTGCTATAGCGGGAGATCATTGTCAGAGTTATGTTTCTACAGGCTACGATACAGTTACAAATCTTACCTTCTGTCTTCGGGGAAATGAGCGTGAGATTACGTGACCTGAGACCGCGGACTTTGTTGCTCGCCAACCAAGGTTCCTGTATAAGGGCCACGTCTATCTTTTCTTTCCCCATTACTCTCAACAGCTCGTCCGACGCTGCTTCAGAGTGGTGTAGATTTAGCTGCACCACTTTCATGCCGCCCGGTGTTGTTGTTCTCTTTTTCCACGTCGGGGACGGACGTCCGGAGTCGGTTTAGTCCGAACTTTATTGTTCCGTTCGAGAGCCTCAGGAGATTTAGGGACTCTGGACCTATCTTGATCCAGAGTTCCTTTCCGTCTCCCTTGTCTCTCGCTCGACCTCGGACTATCTTCCAATCCCCAGCTTGTAGGCTCTTATTCTGCATTTTTAGGAGGTCCAGAATAACCTTATCCTAAAGGATTGGAGGTGGGACCCATACTTTAATAGTGGCCCAGCTAGGGATTTCATCGAGTGGCACAATGCTGATGTCCATATCTGGCCAGAGTCCGCTTAGACTGTTGACGCATGCCGTTAAGAACTCGAGAGCTCTAGGATTGCCGCATCCAACAATCTTCACGCCCTTATGCCATTTGGCAACGTCGAACTCGGTGAATGCATCATCCTCGTCCGTTGCAAGGGCTTCATGCATCTTCAGCAGAATGCCTTCTTCTACCAACATCCATCTTTCAGTACAGATTCTGCCTTCTGGATTGCTCCGGTCGAGAATCGCTACTTGAAGCTCAGGCGCCGAAGTCAGGCTGGCAGATTTTTTAATCCGCTTGCCTTCTGGAACCTGAGAGTCGTTTGAACGTTGTCTTTTGGCAGCGTTCTTATAGTCGGTACGACCAGAGGTGCCTGCCGCGGCAGGTTGGACTACTCTTTTGGCTTTCCTGCCTTTGGAAGGGCCTGGAGAAATGTTTTTGCCATCATCCTTAGCTACCGGCGCTGGTGGATTGATGGACTTTTTAAGTCTCGTCGCGTGTGTACTTTTTAGTGCTGTATTTAGTGCGTTAGTATGTGTTTTAGTGTTAGTGTCAGTGTTCTTGTCCTTTGTCGCAGGTGGAGGGCATACTTCCACGACCGTAGTATTTACGAGAGACTCGTACTTCCGGACGTGGAATTTATGCTTCCGGATTAGGCGCTTGTCGCGTACTGTGAGGGATGCTGGGTCTTTCGACTGCATACTCCTCAGGTACCGCTGCGAGCGCTTATATCCAGCCTCCATTCTCTACTCGTCCGTCTTGGTTGACTTTCCCCCCGCGACGGTACCCATGTCTTTCCTATCTGACTTTGCTACCAGCCCGGACCTATCCGATTCCATCGTCGTGATGTCATCTTCATCGGTTTCAGTTAGCTGGATTTTTCCAAGTACAGAAAGTCCGTCATTTGTATCGTCGCTGAGGTAGAGTTCAATGCTGCCTTGTCTCGTTAGTCTTGTTTGTGTATCTGTAGCGTTTTGAGTGGTTGATGTTGTTTTTTGTGCGTTTTTTGTTGTTGGGTCAGATGAGCTTGGGGCCTGCAGATATTCTGCCCCTGCCAATGCATCATCAACAGATGATGAATTGGGTGGATTACCAGTTCCCGCCTGGAGACCACCTGCAGAGTTAAAATTAATATTTTTACTCATCATAGGGGTGTGTGGGTCCGTCGTCTAACCATTGGCGTAGCAATGCATTTATGCTGGGGAGGGCTATAGCCCCCAGAATAAAAGTTTGTTTTTATGCTTTAAAATTATTCACAAATAAAATTGTTAACAAAAATTAGGAAATTAGATCATATTAACACAGAAAAAACAAAATTGTAATTTCAACAACTATTTTCAAAAGCTCAAATACAAAATGTTTCAAAATTCCTGTGATAAAGAAAATTTAAGTTTCAGCATCGAAAATTTTGGTTCCTTCATTGATTTTATTCCTATTTCTACTCAACAAATATATTTTCATTTCAACGACAACATTTGTAAGTTGTTTGTTGAAAATATTTCTGATTTTGTTCAAAAATATATTTTCATATGAGCACCAAAAATTGTAAGGTGTTCATTGAAAATAAACATACATATCTATATATATAAAAATGAAACGGTCCATCTGTGTAATGGCATCACGTCAGAACGGCTGGAGCGATTTGGATGATTTTTTTTTTATTCGATTCTAAATTTTCACGAGATGGTTTATATAGAAAAAAAAAATTAATTGGACAAAGGGGCGTGGTACCTCCCATACAAATCGCAGGTTAAAAATCCGATATTTCTGCTCCTATTATAGGTATAGTGCTGAAATTTTGTTTGTATGCATTTAATGGCAGATTATGTGAATTTTCCAAAAATGGGCGGAATCGGACCAATGGGCGTGGCCCCGCCCATATAAGCCAAATTTTGAAATTGAGATATTTTGCACAATTTGTTAGCGAGAGTGCTGGAATTTTGTGTATATGTAAACGGTGGCAGTCTACGTGATTGGTCCAAAAATGGGCGGGATCGGACCAATGGGCGTGGCCCCGCCCACATAGACAAAATTTTGATATCTTGCACAATTTGCTAGCGGGAGTGCTGCAATGTTGCGTATATGTATCTGGTGGCATTCTACGTAATTGGTGAAAAAATGGGCGGGACCGGACCAATGGGCGTGGCCCCGCCCATATAAGCCAAATTTTGAAATTGAGATATTTTGCACAATTTGTTAGCGAGAGTGCTGGAATTTTGTGTATATGTAAACGGTGGCAGTCTACGTGATTGATCCAAAAACGGGCGGGATCGAACCAATGGGCGTGGCACCGCCCATATAAGCCAAATTTAAAAAATGTGATATCTTGCACAATTTGTTAGCGAGAGACCTGGAATTTTGTGTATATATATCCGTTGGCGATCTACGTGATTGGTCCAAAAATGGGCGGGTTCGGACCAATAGGCGTGGCCCCGCCCACAATGACCAAATTTTGAAATTTTTATATCTTGCACAATTTGCTATCGGGAGTGCTGCAATGGTGTGTATATGTATCTGGTGGCATTCTACGTAATTGGTCAGAAAATGGGCGGGATCGGACCAATGGGCGTGGCCCCGCCCTTATAAGCCAAATTTTGAAATTGATATAACTTGCACAATTTTTTATCTAGAGTGCTGTCATGTTGTAGATATGTATCTGGTGACAGTCCACGTGATTGGTCCAAAAATTGGCGGGATCTGACCAATGGGCGGGCCACCGCCCATATAAGCCAAATTTTGAAATTGAATTATCTTGCTCATTTTGTTAGCGAGAGTGTTGAAATTTTGCGTATATGTATCTGGTAGCAGTCTAAGTCTAAGAATTTGGAAATTTTATAAGTATACATTTCTATTTTCTGGACTTTCCACTGAATTCGGTATTTTTTCATTCAGTGAATTTATTACTAATACCAGTAAGGAAAGGCAGAAAGTCGGGCGGGGCCGACTATATAATACCCTACACCTCCCTAACAATGCGATAAGGGTCATTGCGATAATAATTTGGAATAATTGGTAAATGTATTTTGAACCGATAATCGCAAAATTAAGCAATATTCGTTCCTAAATTGAGAAAAATCTTTCTGGAGAACTTTGTAATGATCGGAAGTAAAGTACAACTTCTATAGCGCTTTGTAACCAAATCTGGAGGAACATATATATGGAGGTTATATATAAATCTGAATCGATTTTCCTAGAATACTCATTCATGTAAAATAGAAACCTGTTTCTGTCGAATTTCGTACTGAACGGATATAAAACACAGTCTCTACAGCGCTTACATGTCAAATTGGGGGTAACATATATATATGGGGGCTATATCTAAATCTGAACTGATTTTCTCCGAATTTTGCGGCATTCCTTCATGTAATAAGAAACCTCTTTCTGCCGAATTTCTTACTGATCGGATATAAAATACAGTTTCTACAGCGCTTGAATTTCAAATCGGGGGTAACATATATATGGGGACTATATCTAAATCTGAACCGATTTTCTCCGAATTTGGCAGTATTCCTTCATGTAATAACAAACCTCTTTCTGCCGAATTTCGTACTGATCGGATATAAAATACAGTTTCTACAGCGCGAATTTTGACATGGGCAGCGAAGCGCACCGGGCTCAGCTAGTCTATATATATAAAAATGAAACGGTCCATCTGTGTAATGGCATCACGTCAGAACGGCTGGAGCGATTTGGATGATTTTTTTCTTCAGTTCTTCGTATTTGCCTGGAGAAGGTTTGTACGAAAGAAAATTTTGGGAAAACCCTCCGGAAAAGTCGGAAAATTAGGAAAATCGAAAATTGCTATTTCTTGCGAGATTCCTACTGTTCCTATCTACTGCGAGATTCCTACTGTTCCTATCTACTGCTCTCTTTTTGAATCCAATTTTTTTTATTAATTTTCTATTAAACAAAAAAGTTTTCTATTAAACATATCTACGAGTATGTGCTATTTTTCTTGCTGCAATTCATTCGAGTTTTGCGTATTGTTACACTGATTTCGCGTATCACATCGACAAACGGTACAAGCATTACGATCAATTAAAATTCAACGCGATATTTATCAGTTCGAAAATTTTTTCAGATAATAAGTTTGAGTATAAGAGGTAAGGTTATCTTATTGGATTGCGGGCACTGCAAAATCATAATTTCGGATGAATGCACGATGGCGCATAAACGAGCTCTGGAGGCAATTGACCGAACGATGAAGGATTTACGACGTGATTTGAGACAATTTGGTGAGTCTGATATTGCTCTCCGGAGATTTTCGTCAAACGCTTCCCGTCATCCCGAAATCTACTGCCGATGAAATTAATGCATGCCTGAAATAGTGGTCTTTGTGGCTGCATGTCAAGAAGTTATGTCGAGAAGTTGAAATTGACCACGAACATGAGAGTCGCGTTGCAGAACGACTCATCGGCTCTTGAATTCTCGAAACAACTGTTGGCGCTTGGCAATGGCCAAATTACTATTGATGTTTCCACTGCATTGATATTGTTCCCGGCAAATTTTTGAAGAAGTTGAAATTGACCACGAACATGAGAGTCGCGTTGCAGAACGACTCATCGGCTCTTGAATTCTCGAAACAACTGTTGGCGCTTGGCAATGGCCAAATTACTATTGATGTTTCCACTGCATTGATATTGTTCCCGGCAAATTTTTGCGAGTTCACATCGTCGAACGAGGAACTCATCACCAAAGTGTTTCCAAATCTCGATTAGATTAGTGAATGGGCAATATTAGCAGCGAAGAATAAGGACGTCGATAGCATGAATTTTATTATTCAAAGTAAAATCGAACTCGCTTGATGTGCCAGGAGCTCCGCCGCATAATTTACAGCTGAAGGTGGAATCGATCATAATCATGTTGCGGAATCTGAAACATCCGAAATTGTGCATAGTTCGCGGTTGTCCATTATGAAACTGATGGACAATGTGATTCAGGCGACGATCATCAAGGGAAAATTCAAAGGAGAGGAAGTCCTTATCCCACGAATTCCGATTATTCCAACTGATCTTTCATTCCAATTCAAGCGGATTCAGTTCCCTGTACGATTGGCTTTTGCGATGACAATCAATAAATCTCAAAACCAATCGTAGGAAGTCTGTGGAATTAATCTCGAATTTCCCTGTTTTTCGCACGGTCATCTGTACGTTGCCTGTCTTCGTTGTTTGTTGTTTATCATCTGATTCGATTTATCTCTACTGATTTCGATTCCTTTTAAACAAATCGCATTAAAATTTTAACTATCTGTGTTTTATTATCACTCTGGAGTTTATCTGAAGGCGTTAAATTGGGGCGAGGCGAAGTTCGCCGGGTCCGCTAGTTTTTAATATATTTTCACATAATTTATTGAAATTAAATTTGTTTTAAACTCAACAAATATATTGTCATATTAACAGACAAATTTGTAATTTTTCCCGAAAATTCATGAATTCTGTACAGTAAATAATAGAAAACAATATTTTTAGGCGCATCATAAGATCTTCATTTATTTCAGTTTAATGATGTATTTAATGGTGAAGATAAACATTAAAGAAAAATCGTATAAATTCTAGTGCAAACAATTTTTGAATACAGAACGGAAACATACTACATATTTATGATAGCTTTAGTCTCAGAATTTCATCTCTAATTGCTGAAACTTTGGCAATTTTTTTCTGGTTTCATTTGATAATAAAAACTTTGCAAAAAAATGGTAAAATAATTCCGACTCATCCGGATATTTTAAATGAAAAACAAAAAACATTTTAAATAAAATGTCTACGGCTTTTAAAACCTTCTTCACGGGGTATTTATACCCATCTAAGTTTATATGAATATCTTTCACATTATATTCATCTCCAATAATTAACAACCAGTAAGGAAAGGCTAAAGTCGGGCGGTGCCGACTATATAATACCCTACACCACTCTCGTAATATTGAATAACTCTGATATATACATTTTGTAATTCATGTATAAATTGTTTACATAAATTTACTTTTGGGACATTTTATACTTAAATAATACCCTGTATTGAGCGCCCCAGTAGGCGAGTTGGTAGCGTACTCGCCTATGAGTTTGGGGGTCGTGGGTTCGATTCCCACCAGAGGCTCTGGTCTGTCGCTGCAAAAATTCAGCCATATGGTCTTTGTAACCCGGCTTTTCCCTGGACCTTAAAATTAGAATATAAATTTACTTTGTATTGTAATTCATATAAATAAATAAATAAATAAATAATACCCTGTACCACATTGTGGTTTCATCCGATTGGATCTAAGAGCCAAATCGGATGAAACATATATATGAGAGCTATAGCTAAATCTTTACCGATTTTCTTCAAATTCTGCAATGTTGGTTCATGAATCAAGAAACTCTACCATTCTAAATTTCAAAATAATTGGATGTAAAATACAGCTATTACAGGACTAAAGGGCCAAATCGGACGAAACATGTATATGGGAGCTATAGCTAAATCTTAACCGATTTTCTTCAAATTCGGTAGTGTTGGTTCATGGATCAATAAACTCTACCATTCTAAATTTCAAAACGATTGGATGTAAAATACAGCTTCTATAGAACTAAAGGGCTAAATCGGACGAAACATATATATGGGAGCTATAGCTAAATCTTAACCGATTTTCTTCAAATTCGGTAGTGTTGGTTCATGGATCAAGAACCATTCTACCATTCTAAATTTCAAAATGATTGGATGTAAAATACAGCTTCTTCAGGACTAAAGAGCAAAATCGGACGAAACATATATATGAGAGCTATAGCTAAATCTTAACCGATTTTCTTCAAATTCGGCAATGTTGGTTCATGGATCAAGAAACTCTACCATTCTAAATTTCAAAACGATCGGATGTAAAATACAGCTTCTATAGGACTAAAGGGCCAAATCGGACGAAACATATATATGGGAGCTATAGCTAAATCTTAACCGATTTTCTTCAAATTCGGCAATGTTGGTTCATGGATCAAGAAACTCTACCATTCTAAATTTCAAAACGATCGGATGTAAAATACAGCTTCTATAGGACTAAAGGGTCAAATCGGACGAAAGATATATATGGGAGCTATATATAAATCTGAACCGATTTCAACCAAATTCAATAGCGATCTTAACAGCCGCGAAATACTCTAAACTGCAAAATTTCAGAACGATCGGAGTGAAATTGCGACCTGTAGTCGACGAACAACTTTACATGGACAGACGGGCGAACGGACGGACATCGTTAAATCGACTCAGCTAGTGATTCTGAGTCGATCGGTATACTTTAAGGTGGGTCTAGCTGTGTTATTTTCAGGTGTTACAAACATCTGTCGTGAAACAAACTTATAATACCCTGTACCACAGTGTGGTGTAGGGTATAATAATGGTTGAATGCTATTACTTTGAATTTACGAAGATGCAGTTTTAAATCCAGATCTTCCTTTGATTTTCCAATCAAAGCAAATGAGGCCTGCGAGTCTGCTACTGTTAATTTCTTTCGAATCTTACTACCATCTTCCTCAGTTACCTTTATCTGAGGTGGGATAAAGAGTGGAAATTCCACAATAAAGCGAATACCTTTGATTCTAAAGAAAGTATTAGCTGTACCAAAGAAATATAAAATAATTATCGATATTATTTGATAAAATACCTTACCTTCATCACAATTATCTAATTCGTTTAGTTTCATACTTAGAGATGAAGAGGATATTTTTGACACAGTTCCCGGAGGTGTGTAGTGTTCTTCTATATGACCTATAAGACTTCCTGGACAATTGTAAACCATATTACAAAACGGGCACTTGATTGTACTTACCCCTTTATTTATTGTTACGTTGTCACTTGATATTTCTTTAGTATCGACTAAAACGCGTTATATGTTCACTGATTATGTCTTTGTTATAGACTAGAACGCGTTTGTTTGCCTAGGAAAGCGAGCGAAAACTAACATTTATTTTGAAAATCTTATTGAAAATTATGTATGTATGTGCATATTGTATGTATGTCAACATTTGAACACCAAACCTAAATTACGAAAAAACTTTCATACGAAAAAAATACTATAAATACATTAGACTTTGACAAATTTCATATACATATTTTTAATATATTTTCACATAATTTATTGAAATTAAATTTGTTTTAAACTCAACAAATATATTGTCATATTAACAGACAAATTTGTAATTTTTCCCGAAAATTCATGAATTTTGTACAGTAAATAATAGAAAACAATATTTTTAGGCGCATCATAAGATCTTCATTTATTTCAGTTTAATGATGTATTTAATGGTGAAGATAAACATTAAAGAAAAATCGTATAAATTCTAGTGCAAACAATTTTTGAATACAGAACGGAAACATACTACATATTTATGATAGCTTTAGTCTCAGAATTTCATCTCTAATTGCTGAAACTTTGGCAATTTTTTTCTGGTTTCATTTGATAATAAAAACTTTGCAAAAAAATGGTAAAATAATTCCGACTCATCCGGATATTTTAAATGAAAAACAAAAAACATTTTAAATAAAATGTCTACGGCTTTTAAAACCTTATTCACGGGGTATTTATACCCATCTAAGTTTATATGAATATCTTTCACATTATATTCATCTCCAATAATTAACAACCAGTAAGGAAAGGCTAAAGTCGGGCGGTGCCGACTATATAATACCCTACACCACTCTCGTAATATTGAATAACTCTGATATATACATTTTGTAATTCATGTATAAATTGTTTACATAAATTTACTTTTGGGACATTTTATACTTAAATAATACCCTGTATTGAGCGCCCCAGTAGGCGAGTTGGTAGCGTACTCGCCTATGAGTTTGGGGGTCGTGGGTTCGATTCCCACCAGAGGCTCTGGTCTGTCGCTGCAAAAATTCAGCCATATGGTCTTTGTAACCCGGCTTTTCCCTGGACCTTAAAATTAGAATATAAATTTACTTTGTATTGTAATTCATATAAATAAATAAATAAATAAATAATACCCTGTACCACATTGTGGTTTCATCCGATTGGATCTAAGAGCCAAATCGGATGAAACATATATATGAGAGCTATAGCTAAATCTTTACCGATTTTCTTCAAATTCTGCAATGTTGGTTCATGAATCAAGAAACTCTACCATTCTAAATTTCAAAATAATTGGATGTAAAATACAGCTATTACAGGACTAAAGGGCCAAATCGGACGAAACATGTATATGGGAGCTATAGCTAAATCTTAACCGATTTTCTTCAAATTCGGTAGTGTTGGTTCATGGATCAATAAACTCTACCATTCTAAATTTCAAAACGATTGGATGTAAAATACAGATTCTATAGAACTAAAGGGCTAAATCGGACGAAACATATATATGGGAGCTATAGCTAAATCTTAACCGATTTTCTTCAAATTCGGTAGTGTTGGTTCATGGATCAAGAACCATTCTACCATTCTAAATTTCAAAATGATTGGATGTAAAATACAGCTTCTTCAGGACTAAAGAGCAAAATCGGACGAAACATATATATGAGAGCTATAGCTAAATCTTAACCGATTTTCTTCAAATTCGGCAATGTTGGTTCATGGATCAAGAAACTCTACCATTCTAAATTTCAAAACGATCGGATGTAAAATACAGCTTCTATAGGACTAAAGAGCCAAATCGGACGAAACATATATATGGGAGCTATAGCTAAATCTTAACCGATTTTCTTCAAATTCGGCAATGTTGGTTCATGGATCAAGAAACTCTACCATTCTAAATTTCAAAACGATCGGATGTAAAATACAGCTTCTATAGGACTAAAGGGTCAAATCGGACGAAAGATATATATGGGAGCTATATATAAATCTGAACCGATTTCAACCAAATTCAATAGCGATCTTAACAGCCGCGAAATACTCTAAACTGCAAAATTTCAGAACGATCGGAGTGAAATTGCGACCTGTAGTCGACGAACAACTTTACATGGACAGACGGGCGGACGGACGGACATCGTTAAATCGACTCAGCTAGTGATTCTGAGTCGATCGGTATACTTTAAGGTGGGTCTAGCTGTGTTATTTTCAGGTGTTACAAACATCTGTCGTGAAACAAACTTATAATACCCTGTACCACAGTGTGGTGTAGGGTATAATAATGGTTGAATGCTATTACTTTGAATTTACGAAGATGCAGTTTTAAATCCAGATCTTCCTTTGATTTTCCAATCAAAGCAAATGAGGCCTGCGAGTCTGCTACTGTTAATTTCTTTCGAATCTTACTACCATCTTCCTCAGTTACCTTTATCTGAGGTGGGATAAAGAGTGGAAATTCCACAATAAAGCGAATACCTTTGATTCTAAAGAAAGTATTAGCTGTACCAAAGAAATATAAAATAATTATCGATATTATTTGATAAAATACCTTACCTTCATCACAATTATCTAATTCGTTTAGTTTCATACTTAGAGATGAAGAGGATATTTTTGACACAGTTCCCGGAGGTGTGTAGTGTTCTTCTATATGACCTATAAGACTTCCTGGACAATTGTAAACCATATTACAAAACGGGCACTTGATTGTACTTACCCCTTTATTTATTGTTACGTTGTCACTTGATATTTCTTTAGTATCGACTAAAACGCGTTATATGTTCACTGATTATGTCTTTGTTATAGACTAGAACGCGTTTGTTTGCCTAGGAAAGCGAGCGAAAACTAACATTTATTTTGAAAATCTTATTGAAAATTATGTATGTATGTGCATATTGTATGTATGTCAACATTTGAACACCAAACCTAAATTACGAAAAAACTTTCATACGAAAAAAATACTATAAATACATTAGACTTTGACAAATTTCATATACATATTTTTAATATATTTTCACATAATTTATTGAAATTAAATTTGTTTTAAACTCAACAAATATATTGTCATATTAACAGACAAATTTGTAATTTTTCCCGAAAATTCATGAATTTTGTACAGTAAATAATAGAAAACAATATTTTTAGGCGCATCATAAGATCTTCATTTATTTCAGTTTAATGATGTATTTAATGGTGAAGATAAACATTAAAGAAAAATCGTATAAATTCTAGTGCAAAAAATTTTTGAATACAGAACGGAAACATACTACATATTTATGATAGCTTTAGTCTCAGAATTTCATCTCTAATTGCTGAAACTTTGGCAATTTTTTTCTGGTTTCATTTGATAATAAAAACTTTGCAAAAAAATGGTAAAATAATTCCGACTCATCCGGATATTTTAAATGAAAAACAAAAAACATTTTAAATAAAATGTCTACGGCTTTTAAAACCTTCTTCACGGGGTATTTATACCCATCTAAGTTTATATGAATATCTTTCACATTATATTCATCTCCAATAATTAACAACCAGTAAGGAAAGGCTAAAGTCGGGCGGTGCCGACTATATAATACCCTACACCACTCTCGTAATATTGAATAACTCTGATATATACATTTTGTAATTCATGTATAAATTGTTTACATAAATTTACTTTTGGGACATTTTATACTTAAATAATACCCTGTACCACATTGTGGTTTCATCCGATTGGATCTAAGAGCCAAATCGGATGAAACATATATATGAGAGCTATAGCTAAATCTTAACCGATTTTCTTCAAATTCGGTAGTGTTGGTTCATGGATCAAGAACCATTCTACCATTCTAAATTTCAAAATGATTGGATGTAAAATACAGCTTCTTCAGGACTAAAGAGCAAAATCGGACGAAACATATATATGAGAGCTATAGCTAAATCTTAACCGATTTTCTTCAAATTCGGCAATGTTGGTTCATGGATCAAGAAACTCTACCATTCTAAATTTCAAAACGATCGGATGTAAAATACAGCTTCTATAGGACTAAAGGGCCAAATCGGACGAAACATATATATGGGAGCTATAGCTAAATCTTAACCGATTTTCTTCAAATTCGGCAATGTTGGTTCATGGATCAAGAAACTCTACCATTCTAAATTTCAAAACGATCGGATGTAAAATACAGCTTCTATAGGACTAAAGGGTCAAATCGGACGAAAGATATATATGGGAGCTATATATAAATCTGAACCGATTTCAACCAAATTCAATAGCGATCTTAACAGCCGCGAAATACTCTAAACTGCAAAATTTCAGAACGATCGGAGTGAAATTGCGACCTGTAGTCGACGAACAACTTTACATGGACAGACGGACGGACGGACGGACATCGTTAAATCGACTCAGCTAGTCATTCTGAGTCGATCGGTATACTTTAAGGTGGGTCTAGCTGTGTTATTTTCAGGTGTTACAAACATCTGTCGTGAAACAAACTTATAATACCATGTACCACAGTGTGGTGTAGGGTATAATAATGGTTGAATGCTATTACTTTGAATTTACGAAGATGCAGTTTTAAATCCAGATCTTCCTTTGATTTTCCAATCAAAGCAAATGAGGCCTGCGAGTCTGCTACTGTTAATTTCTTTCGAATCTTACTACCATCTTCCTCAGTTACCTTTATCTGAGGTGGGATAAAGAGTGGAAATTCCACAATAAAGCGAATACCTTTGATTCTAAAGAAAGTATTAGCTGTACCAAAGAAATATAAAATAATTATCGATATTATTTGATAAAATACCTTACCTTCATCACAATTATCTAATTCGTTTAGTTTCATACTTAGAGATGAAGAGGATATTTTTGACACAGTTCCCGGAGGTGTGTAGTGTTCTTCTATATGACCTATAAGACTTCCTGGACAATTGTAAACCATATTACAAAACGGGCACTTGATTGTACTTACCCCTTCATTTATTGTTACGTTGTCACTTGATATTTCTTTAGTATCGACTAAAACGCGTTATATGTTCACTGATTATGTCTTTGTTATAGACTAGAACGCGTTTGTTTGCCTAGGAAAGCGAGCGAAAACTAACATTTATTTTGAAAATCTTATTGAAAATTATGTATGTATGTGCATATTGTATGTATGTCAACATTTGAACACCAAACCTAAATTACGAAAAAACTTTCATACGAAAAAAATACTATAAATACATTAGACTTTGACAAATTTCTCATTTGAGTTATTTTTTAACAATTTTGAAAATTATTTTCCAAATTTCAACAACTGTATTTGTTGAACTTCCAAACTTCGAACATACAAATACATTTGATGAAATTTTTAAATTGTCTTTTTTTTGTGTGTTGAAATATAATTTATTACAACCTTTCTATGATAAATTAATATATTGCATTAAGAATAATTCGGTCTTTTAAATGTTTAAAGAAAAAACAAGTAAAAGCGTTAAGTTCAGCCATGCCGAATCTTATACTCGTACATATAACCTCCACCGTGCATAGCATGTGAATGGTTTCGGGCACAAATAAATTACCAAATTTCAGCCCGAATCGTTGAAATTTGTGGTTTTTGTTGAGTTAAAAATTAAAATCTAGAGGGACTTTTGTATGGGGGCTATATCCAAACATGGACACCAGTTACCAATTTTCAGACCGATCAGTTGAAATTTGTAGCGTTAAGCGGTCAAATCGGAGAAATGACTAAATCGTCTTAGAATTTTAAGAATTTTTAATTTTACTAACAATTTTACTACTTAGTTTTCGATATAAGATGTTGCGATATAGATCTTACTCATGTTTTAATTCGACGCATCTCAACCATGTCCTTTACAGTTATTGAAATTATTGAAATATTTTCCATTTTATTCGTCCACAAAAAATCCAGAATAAATTTATGAAAAGAATTGGCATTGCAAGTAGATGCAGAACAATTTACGACGCCTAAGAATCGTTCTTATACAGGGTTTTCCAACAAGAGGTGTTATTTTGAATCACACGGTATTTTGGTAGCTGTCACTTTTGAAGCTTTTACTCTTTGACATTTGACTTTACAAACTACGTCATTACAAAAATGGAACGATACACGATTCAACAACGCATTAAAATTATTAAAATTCGAAAATCATCGAAAAATCATCTTGACTGATGATGCTTGGACCTTACTTTTTCGAAAATGAGGTTGGATCAACAGTTACGTTGAATGGATTGCGTTATCGAGAGATGATTAATAATTTTTTATGGTCGGAGTTGGATGGTATTGATCTGGACAACGTTTACTTTCAACAAGACGGCGCTACGTGCCACACAAACAACGAAACCATTGCTCTGTTACGGGAAAAGTTTCCGGACCGTGTTATCTCTCGAAGAGGTGATCACAATTGGCCACCGAGATCTTGTGTTTTAACACCTTGCGACTTCTTCCTTTGGGGCCACGTGAAAGATAAGGTCTACGCCAACAGCCCAGCGTCATAGGGCAGCCACTTTGCGATTTGTTTATGGAAAATTTCATGAAAAGGATATGGTCCTGTAAGCGTGGTCGTGGTGGCTATTTGGCTGATGTTGTTTTTCATTATTAAAGGCATACCTTCCTCTTTATTATGAAATAAACATCCGATCATTTATCTCAAAAAATTGCATTTTTCTTTGAATACCAAAATAACACCTCTTGTTGGAAAACCCTTTACATCCAAATTGATTGCAAACCCTTGAGTTTTGAGTTTCATTACAGCATTTGCAAAGTTTATATTATTTCTGGCATTGGTAACAGTAAAATTTATAGATTATTGGCGTTGATCAAATTAAAACATCCAGCTGAAATATCTGTTGGGGGGGCTAAAAAACTTCTGGGGTGGTATTAGACCACGTCCGGCATTCAAGTCTGGGGAACAATATGTCCAACAAATATCAAGAAGTTACAATCTACCATTTTGCGAAATATCTTTAACGTCCCTTGGTATATCAGGAACGTAAATATTCCTAAAGACTTTTACTTAACAACAGTAACTGAAGAAATATGATATCATTCTCGAATTTAATCAGATTACGGTCTCATCCAAAAACTGTCGCCAGAAAACTTTTAAATTTCGAAGACCGGATACAGCAATAGCTTGAGAACAATTTTCCATCAACTTCCATGTTCATAATTTGAATACCATATTTTTATCAAAGAACTTAATGTTAACACTTTGAATAAAATTTGGTATATAAATATAAGATGCAATCTTGTAGGGTTATTTACACTGGTAATACCCCTTATATATTATATATATAAGGTTAAGATTTGATTATTTATTGTTATTTTCATTTAATGAATGATTCAGTAAATAAATATGAATATAAAACAAATTAATGGACGAGTTAATCCCGCCAGATCTGCTTTATTCAGTCTTTGGATATCTTGATATCTTAATAATCATCTCAGAAGATTTTAATATCCACTTGCGCTGTCTTAGTCCAGCATGACGATGAAGGCAATGATTAGTCGCAGCGTAACTATAGTGTTGCTGAGCGCGAATGCCATGCTGCTCTTGGAGCAATTTCCTATGATAATGCTTTGTACAACAATTTGTATTTTGTAGCGCTTAGATGCCAAATCGGGGGACTATATCGAAATATGAAAAAATTTTCTTCAAATTTGGCAAAGTTTGTTCTTGGGTGCTACATTTAAATCTGAGCAGATTTACACCAAATTCGACAATACGTGCCCTTGGATCAAGAAACACCATCCTGCTTAATTTCAAAGTGATTGGATATGAAAAAGCTTCTGTGGCGCTAAAAGTCCATATCGGAAAGAAAATTTATATAGGGCCTATATCTAAATCTGAACCGACTTTGACCAATTTCCTCCCAGGTATGAAATAGCCCTTATTGTCAAATTTCAACAAGATCGGAATGAAAGTTCGACCTGTACGTAAGGAACAATTTTAAATAGACAGACAATCGGTGTACTTTAAAGTGGGCCTAGCTCCAGTATTTTTAGGTGTTAATTATAATAAATAAGCGAAGCGGCGTGAAGGTCTGATAAGCCGAATTTTGCATACCCTACACCATAGATTGCATGTCAACTGTTTTTTGATTCTTTGAAATTTGTTGCGTTAAGAAGTAAAATCTTGAGCTACCTTTGTGTGGGGGTTATATCAAAACATGGACCTATGATGACCATTGTTCGTCTGAAGGGTTCTGGATATACATACTCCCAAATTACCAATTTCAGTTCGTCTAGTTGAAGTTTGCAGTCTCTATGGCGTTAATAAGTCAAATCGGACAAAAGATGCTAAAAATTTATCGATATTGCCCTTTTAAATCCTAAGTTACCTGCAGCTATAAGAAGTATCTGCACCAAATTTCAGTCATCGAGCTCAATTATTGTAGTACTAACTTTGTACTAAAGGTAGTTTCGAGTATAATTCATGTGGATGTTTACTGATTGTGAAAATTTTTAATTTGTAACAAAAGGAGGACAAGTCCATCATTTTAGAAATTTCATAACAAATATCCGGATTTGAAAGTAGTGGACAAATTTGTGTACTACTGGACAGACCACTATTCAGGCGATGAGTACAAACAACAGCAGTGTTGGAGACTCTTGTTACATAAAAGTCAAGAAACGTAACTATTTCTAAAACTCATGACGTACCTGAAGCTGAAGGTACTTTTGAACATATGCACACATGGCTAAGACGTTAGAAATGCTGAGATCCGTTGCTGCCCTTATCCTGTGCAGTTTGGGTTTGATATGGTGGCCCATGCCACATCGTATGAGCTGTTAAGAAATTTTAATATACTAGATGAGTCTACACCAAAATTATCCCACGATAACAACCTCAAACTTATAAGCAATGATCTGAGGAAATATATGAAAGATGACTAAACAAAAATCAAAATTCGTATAACCTTAGAACAAGACCCCAAAATTGCAATCTATGCCAAATAGTATATAGTTGTAACTTTGCTCAAAGCAATTTTGAGAAAGGTTTTGACACGAAGCCTTGTCCCATATTTATCAAGGTAGAAGTCAAGGATAAATTAGGGTAATACTATTATGTGTTGGAAGATATGGACGGAAAACTTACGGGTATCTACCACGGAAAAGATATTCGAACGTAAATGCACTTGTTCCATCTAATTACTTGTCGAAAGTCTCCATAAATTATTCGGTTTGTAGTATGCGTACCTCTGGACATCCAATTCTCAAAACTCCACCTACCATGAGTAAGTTAAATGCGCCTTATGCGACGGAAACCACCCAGCTAATTATAAAGGCTGCAGCATTTATAAACAGCTATATAAAAAACATTACCCCAATCAAAGGTCAAATGATGAAAGACAAGCAACCGAACACATCCAACCAACAGCAGAAGAATCAGGCGAACTTGTTCAAATCTCATACTCTAATGCTGTCATAAATCTCTCGAACGGCCAAGATGCTCCACACCAAAGCTTAATAGGCCCAGAGCAACCCAAAGGAGGTAGCGGTTCTCAAACTCAAACCCAACAGCCACCACAAAATCGATCGATCTCCATATCAAAGGCCGCCGACGTCAAGGACATGCTCAACAGCCTTAATATTATAATGCAATGACCAGCCTTCTTCTGAATATAACTGCAAAACTCTCACAAATTTAAAAAAAAACAGTAAGGAAAGGCTAAAGTCGGGCGGTGCCGACTATATAATACCCTACACCACTCTCGTAATATTGAATAACTCTGATATATAAATTTTGTAATTCATGTATAAATTGTTTACATAAATTTACTTTTGGGACATTTTATACTTAAATAATACCCTGTACCACAGTGTGGTGAAGGGTATAAAAACGATTGGATCTAAAGAGCCAAATCGGATGAAACATATATATGGGAGCTATAGCTAAATCTTTACCGATTTTCTTCAAATTCGGCAATGTTGGTTCATGAATCAAGAAACTCTACCATTCTAAATTTCAAAACGATTGGATGTAAAATATAGCTTCTTCAGGACTAAAGAGCAAAATCGGACGAAACATATATATGGAAGCTATAGCTAAATCTTAACCGATTTTCTTTAAATTCGGCAATGTTGGTTCATGGATCAAGAAACTCTACCATTCTAAATTTCAAAACGATTGGATGTAAAATACATCTTTTATAGGACTAAACAGCCAAATCGGACGAAACATATATATGGGAGCTATAGCTAAATCTTAACCGATTTTCTTCAAATTCGGTAGTGTTGGTTCATGGATCAAGAAACTCTACCATTCTAAATTTCAAAATGATTGGATGTAAAATACAGCTTCTACAGGACTAAAGAGCAAAATCGGACGAAAGATATATATGGGAGCTATAGCTAAATCTTAACCGATTTTCTTCAAATTCGGCAATGATGGTTCATGGATCAAGAAACTCTACCATTCTAAATTTCAAAACGATCGGATGTAAAATACAGCTTCTATAGGACTAAAGGGCCAAATCGGACGAAACATATATATGGGAGCTATAGCTAAATCTTAACCGATTTTCTTCAAATTCGACAATGTTGGTTCATGAATCAAGAAACTCTACCATTCTAAATTTCAAAACGATTGGATGTAAAATACAGCTTCTATAGGACTAAAGGGCCAAATCGGACGAAAGATATATATGGGAGCTATATCTAAATCTGAACCGATTTCAACCAAATTCAATAGCGATCTTAACAGCCGCGAAATACTCTAAACTGCAAAATTTCAGAACGATCGGAGTGAAATTGCGACCTGTAGTCGACGAACAACTTTACATGGACAGACGGACGGACGGACATCGTTAAATCGACTCAGCTAGTGATTCTGAGTCGATCGGTATACTTTAAGGTGGGTCTAGCTGTGTTATTTTCAGGTGTTACAAACATCTGCCGTGAAACAAACTTATAATACCCTGTACCACAGTGTGGTGTAGGGTATAAAAAATAAGATGAGTCAACTCAAAATTGTTTTCTGGAATGCAAATGGCTTATCCAAACACACATTAGAAGTAAGAGAATTCCTGAAAGAAAATTTAATAGATATAATGCTTATTTCCGAGACACACTTTACACGAAAAACTCATTTTAATATCCCACAATATGATTTTTATCATACCAATCACCCTGACGGCAAAGCTCGCGGTGGATCTGGCATTTTAATAAGAAAAGCCATTAAGCATCACCAAGGAGACCATTATAGCTCTCAAGAAATACAAGCTACGAACATTATAGTGGAAGACTGGCTTGGACCATTAACAATTTCCTCAATTTACTGTCCGCCAAAACACAACATCAAAAAATAAACGTATATAAATTTTTTCACAACACTTGGAAGCAAATTCTTGGCTTGTGGAGACTACAATGCTAAGCATCCCCTGTGGGGCTCCCGACTAATAACCCCAGAGGGAAGACAGCTATTTTACGCTATCAATGAGTTGCACTTGAACGTTAAATCTTCAGGTACCCCAACACATTGGCCTACCGATTTTAACAAAACAAAAGGGGATCCCCGAAGGATCACAAAATTGCACGACATGCAACGAACTCTCTTCCGATCATTCCCCTGTTCTACTTGCGGTGTACTCAAAATATAAAATTCAGGACAAACAATGTACATTACACAACAAGAAAACAAATTGGCATTATTTCCGATACCTCTTAACCACAAATGTAACTGATAACGTCCCACTTAAAACAGATGAGCATATAACAGATGTGGTGGAATACCTGGTCCGCAATATACAACAAGCCTCACGGAATGCAACCCCACAGAGAAGTCTATCGATAAAACCAAGGTGTCCCACAGAAGTCTTGAAAAAGCTTGCTGAAAACGGAAAGCGAAGAGAACATGGCAAAGAACAAAATCTCCGGAAGACAAGAGAAAACTTAACAAAGCAACAATCGAGCTCTCAAAACGTTTACAAAACATACAAAACGAAAGTTTTGAAAGAAATATTCAAAGCCTCGGCCCAAATAAGTCTACAGAGTACTCGCTATGGAAAGTAACCAGGTCCTTCAAAAGATACCCAAAAATAAATCACCCTATAAGAAAACCCGATAGTTCTTGGACAAAAAGTAACATAGAAAAAGCAACTACATTTGCAAACCATTTATGTGATGTCTTTACATGTCTCAAGTGATGTAGTACCAGAAAATATTCAAAAACTACTTGACGAAACCCACCAACTCGACCTTGCATGTTTAACTCGATGCTTTGTACCTCCCCAATGGAAGGGCGCCCAAATAACAATCCTTGCAAACCCTCACACCAAGTGAAGTCCTATCGTCCAAGTAGTCTTCTACCATTACTCTCCAAAGTACTGGAAATATTATTCTTCAAAAGGCTAATGCCTATTGTAAATCAAAAAACATTATCCCTGATCATCAGATTGGATTTAGGAAAAAACATGGCACAATTGATCAAGTCCACCGCCTGGTCGAAACAATCAACAATGCGTTTGAATCCAAGGAATTCTGTACAGCTGCATTTTTAGACATATCACAAGCATTTGATAAAGTATGGCATAAAGGTCTACTTTATAAGATTAAGAAACTACTAGCAATAAACTTTTATATGTTTATTGAATCATATATCCAGAAACGATACTTCTACGTTCATGAAGGCGGTGAATCAAGCTCCATCAGAAATATTCGTGCCGGAGTACTCCAAGGTAGTGTACTTGGTCCACTTTTGTATCTTTTATTTACATCTGACCTTCCACGATCACATGATGCTATGATTGGGACTTTCGCTGACGACACAGCTGTATTAGCCGTAAACAAAAATGCTAACAGAGCGAGTAATACCCTCCAATAATACTTAAATGCACTAGCATTGTGGCTCAATGAATGGCGTATAAAAGCCAACGAATCTAAATCCACACAAGTAACGTTTACACTGAAACAAACCTCATGTCCAACCGTGCATTTAAATCAAATTCAAATACCACAAAGTAATGAAGTTCTGTATCTGGGAATCTACCTATGGTATACAATTTTGGGGCACCGCCTCAAATACTAATATTAACAGCCTGTTCAGCTAAATGTACCAAAACGCAGACGTGCGATAGCTACCCAAGCAATAATTTTCTTCTTCTTATTCTCACCCAAGCGATCATGTTTTTAATTTGGTTCATTGTCACTTATCGTTTGGGTAAGAAAGCTCTTTTCTTCATCGTCTTCCTGTCAAATACCAATATTACCTTCATGTTGTTATTGACATTTCTTAAAGCTTTTTCCACACGAAAATATCAGAACTGGGGCAACCCTATCTCACAGCTGTAAAAGTTGCAACAGCTGTTTCTAGACGATGAGAAATAATTAAAAACCCGAAAACAAACACAATTGTTTGTTTGATAGATCATTTATGTATATATAGGGGCTATATCTAAATCGGAAACCTTCTGCACCCATTTTAGTAAGTCCTTGAGTTAAAAAGGAAGTTCTTGCTAAATTTCCTAGTGATCTGAGCATAATTGTGACCTGTACTCGGTAACAAGGATACATTTATAAACAGACGGACGGACAAAACCAAACCTATTCAGAAAGATATTCTAGGTCGATAGGTATAATAAACAATTGTTTGGGTCACCTAATTTAAGGTATTACGAAAAAATGCAAAAAGCAACAGTGTGGTTGTGAGATTTCAAAACATTTTATACAAACTAATAAAAAGACATTTTTTGAAATTTTGGTGGATACTTCAGCAAAAGACACATGTTTATGTTGTTTGGTTCATTTATCCATTTTTTATTAATTTATCCAACAATTTTCACTTTATCATTCAAAAGGGCGGTAAACATAACCGACACGAATGAATTTTTCTGATCGTCTAATTTGACATTTCATTTCGTTCGTTGTTGTCTTATAAGAACCAAAATGTTGGCGATAATTGAAAGCTTCTTTGTTTACAATCAAAACAAAGTGTGCAAAAACCAAAAATTTCATTCGCTTGCCAATAGACGTGCGAAGTGACAAAAAATAAGTTACAAGAACAGGCCCTAAACTTCTGCAACAATTTGTAATGGTGGGTATAATCTACAATACTTCGTTTTAATCATTCGAAATCTATGTGATTGGTAACGGAATTCAGTCCTGAAGTAACATCTCTGTGTTTACGTGATTCTCTTCTTCTTATTCGTCTCCTTCATACGGCTTTTATCATTTTACGCTTTCTGTAAAACTGGATTGGGAACTTTCCATAAAAGTTGAAATGCGATTCAACTTCCTTTTTCTCCATCATCTTGAACCGAAAAGACATTCAGACAATAGTTATTTAAAATATTATAAAGGAAATAGTATCGATAAACAGTGAAGTAATCATTTTGCAAAAGTTTCTTCAGATAAATTTATTCGTGTAATATAATTTTTATAATAGGAGTGCAGAAATTAATGCAGACGTGTGTGTGGCATTTCTTAACACCAAAAACTGTACCTTCGAATGGAAACTCCCCAACGTATTTCAAGAAGTCTTATTGGAATTACGGGGCCATGTGGAGGTAGTACAGTTCCAGGATTACTGTCACAATTCTAAGATTCAATCAAAAATAAGTTCTCCAATTTAAGATCGCCCTCCAATGTCAAAGATTCGAGAAAAGGACGTGCTTTATTTTTTTATATCGTCATACGTAATATAAGTTCGTACAAAAAAGGATGATTTTTGCCAGATTCTGGATCGACATCTAAATGCAAAGACAATTCAACGTCGAAGAATCGCGACAAGATGTCCATCACCATTTAATTGCAAAGCAGAAATTTCTATACCCACCAAACGACTATCCACATTAGATAACTTCCTTCCTTCTCCCCTCCGGCAAGAAACCACAGCAATATAACAACGAGGCAATTTTATTTGCCCACGTCTATGCGGATAAGTTTATATATTAATCATGTATCGAATGAGATTCACTTTCGAAAGGGTGCCTAAAACCCTTGAAGTTTAAATTTCGAGCTACATTAATAACTAAAAAATATATATTAATCACAAGCAAAATTCTAAAATATTGATAATTTTTCTAAATCACAGATAATAATCTATAATTTAAAATCACTATAATACCCTAAAAATATTTAAGGTATTATAGTCTTTGAAGCCTCAAGATTCACAATATCCCGTTCAGATATTACTACATAACCTGATTTTTCATCCACGTGATCCAAGTTATAGTTACTGTTTGATTACCCAACTATCCTTAATAATATTCTTAAATATATTAAATTAATTATCTCCTTAAATATCACAGCAATGTTTGTAGAAACTATTTAAAAGTCAAACCCGAAAGTGCATACCATTCCATTTAGATGTTAAAAACTATACCTAGATTTTCTTTTAAAAAATCAAAAACACACCTAATATACCAATTCTCACAGCAAGCAAAAACAACACCACTAGAACTTTAAAATTGCAATGGCTGCATAAAAACATCCAAACGCATGACGAGAAACCCAAAAAAAAACAAAACAACAAAAACTCCAAACGCATCGATCTTTACTGCAGACACCTGCGTCGGCAGAACACCTACGCTAAACGAATTTGCTGAAGGCCTTCATCAAACATCGAGTACATAAAAAAATTTGGTGAGTAATGATCAAAGAAGTAAATAAGGGAAAAGAATAACTATAAAGTCATCCCAAAATTGCCCCTAGCGTTTTTTGCATGTTTAGGCGTTTTAAACGCCTAAATGGTTTGTTATACATTTGTTCCAATTATATTATCGTTTAGTTTTTCTTTCGTAAAATGTATGATTAAATTGGAAAACATTTTCTTACGGGATATTCAGTGTTGTTGTTTCTATGCCAGACAAATCTTTAAATATTTTGAAACTTCTAATTTACATGTTTATACCCTCACTTTAGTGTGACGAGGGTATATATCATTTGCTACGGAAAAAAGTGTAACACATCGAAGGAGTGATCTAAGACCCTAAGTATGTTCGGAGGAAATCCGTTTTGGGTCATTTTAAGTCGAATGAGCAATGTCCGTCCGTCTGTCTGTCTGTCTGTCTGCCTGTCTGTCTGTGTGTCTGCTTGCTGGTGCGCACGATAACTCTCGAAAGGATTAACCGATTGACTTCAAATTTGGTATGTGGTAATATTTTGATCTATCTCCGGATGAGTTCGAAGATGGGCCATATTGGTCTACTCCTTCTGGTACCTCCCACACAAAGGGTTAACATTTAGTGAAATATTGATTCTTTAATAACTTCTATACTACTTATTCGAATCTTTTGAAATTCTGCACATAATATTAGTATATTAGTCGCTATTAACTCGAGAAAAATGAGTGAAGTTGGCATGCCCCTTTTGGTACCTCCCACACAAATGGACCATTTTGCATCAAAATTTAACTGCTTATAACGTTAATACAAGTGCATAAAAATGCTTGAAATTTTCTACAGTATAATGTTTTTGTAGCGCCTATAGTCCGGTAAAAAATGGGCATTATTGTACAGCCCCTTTTGGTACATCCCACACAAATGGACCGTTTCGTACCAAAAGTAAACGGCTTGTAACTTTAATACCAGTGCATACAAATACTTGAAATTTTGTACAGTGTAATGCTGTTATAGTGCCTATAGTCCTGTAAAAAGTGGGCGTTATCACCCCGCCCCTTTTTGTACCTCCCACACAAAATGACCAAATCATACCAAAATTACATAGCTCGTAACTTTAATATACCAGTGCACATAAACGCTTATAGTTCAGCACAATGCAATGTATTTAAGAATGTACTGTTTACCGAAAAATATGTGTATTTGGAAAACCCCTTCTGGTACCTCCCACACAAATTGACAGATTTATTGGTGTAATGTTATATATTATATTACTCACAAAGTGAGGGTATACCTTAGTCGGTTTACCCGACTGAAACTTTCTTACTTGTTTCTATAATTATTCAATAAGTAATTTTATTCATATATTTTTTTCTGTTAATTAATAATAGTTTCACCCATTTTCTGCTAAAATCTATGGAATATAATTGATCATGAGTTGAATAAATATTGCTAAGCGATAAGTATGAATTGCTAGAAAATCTGTACGTGTTTCCGTGAAGGTATGTGGTAATGTTTAGTTAGGATATTTTCATTAGTGGTCCTGTAAAATAAGAAGGACACAAACCCCTTACCCGACTGAAGCTAGTTAATAAAGGCTCCCGTAGTCCTCTTTCTGGCCAAATGCTAATGGTAATGACATCCTACCATAGACGATGCGAAACTTCTGTGGACAATAACATCTCCGGCAACCGGCTTACAAGCAGGTTGCAAGGTACTAGAATAATCTAGTTTAAATAGTAGGAGTTTAGAATATATCAACAAGTCTAAATACGCGGTATTTACATTACAAATGGCGCCCAACGTGGGGCCCGATATAGTCCAATTTTTTTGAACTTTTTGCGCCCTAAACAATTTTTTTTATAAAGTAAACTTCAAAATAAACAATATTACTCCAGGCTAATTTCATATCCTAAATTGGCTCAGTGAATAGATTTCAGATCCTTTAAGGAAATTTCATGTATCTGAGATTCGGATAACTTCACCGATTGGTTTCTGAGATGACTTTCAGTGTGCTAACAAAGGTGAGACTTTTTCTTGAAATGTGTTGTTTTTGTTTGTAAGATCAATGATTTATCCGATTTTGTAGATTGAGTCATCGGAACTTTTGCTGGACCTGGAATACATTTTTGATGCTGGTTGCACTCAAATGTCCGGTCAAGTTAAAGATGAAATAGGAACAAAAAGAATTATCCGGTTTGTCCAATGTCTGATGTACTTTGAATCTCGCAAACATCTTCATAGTCCAAGTCTACTACATTCGATTATTTACATTTAAAAATCCTAAATTAACAACCACTGCTGAGGAAACACAACTAGGGATATTGCTCATAAGAATTAAAGAAATTAGAAAGATTTTTAGTCATTTTTAGATACATTTTATTAAATCATTTAACATGTCGATTCCAAGGTCACCTGTAGCTCAAGCTTCGGCTTTGAATACGGGTTCAGAACAAAATTGTGCAGTATGCACTCAGAATATGTCTGAAGAGCAGGAGTGTATAATGCTATCTCAATGTAGCCATCATTTTCATCGAATTGCATCGATGAATGCCAAGCTGCAAACGTCCCTGTGAGTTGTCTGAGTTGAGAGCAATTTCTACTCAAACTCAAATTGTAACTGAGTTACAAAATGAGACAGATAAGTCAATTGAGACATCCTTACCACAAAAAACTTTTAAGCCTTCGGTTCGTGGCAAAGGTGGAGGTGCCTCCTCAAAGCACTAATCAGCTAATTGATTTAAACCATAGTTCGACTATGGGACAACAACCGGTAGAAGAATCTGCTCATGGAACTAGTACCAGAGCTCAAAATCTGACACAAAACTCGAATAATACGCCTATAAGAGCTAGTACTCATAACCCTATAATTATAGATTACGCCTTAATCAATCAAATGATTGAAAATACGGTCACTCGAGTTGTGAACAACCTAAATCTTAATGGAAACAATACCACCAACAGAAATGGGAACTACAGTATTCCTAATGTCCAAGCTCCAAATGGATTTGACTCAAACAGAGACCCCAGTGTAGTTGGTCGTTCAGTCTCTCAGCCAAATCCTCCACGACCACAACGAACACCGTTTATTTATGCTTCAAACATACCACTAGATCCTGGTAATCGTACCCCAGATACCAATGATAGTTCAACCTTGAGAGCTGACAAGATTACGTCAATAATTAAGAGTTGGAGCCTGAAGTTTGATGGTTCAGCTCAGGGCTTAAATGTTGACGAATTCCTGTACAGAGTTAGGTCTCTCACAGCCGACAATTTTGAAAATGATTTTTCGGGTCAGATGTAGCAAAACACGACTTTTCAAACTACCTACAATTTCATAAGTGGAAGTCGTCGGTAAAAACTGCAGACGGAACTATTCAAAAGGTTTTAGGCTACTTAGTAGTAGATATAACATATTAATCGTCCCGACTTTATCCCAGCGTCTGATTTTATGTTTAGATTTTTGGAAGGAGTTCCAACTGGCTCCTGATATTTTTGATTCAGTTATAGTCTCACGTCCGTCCGTTAACGAAGTAACACCCAATATTTTGTCCGCTTTCGATAAGTCCACCGAATCGTCGGCTTTCTACAAGTCCGCCATGTCGTCCGAGAGTAACGAAATTGTAAAATCTAAAGATTCTCCTAGTAACCAATATCCTCTAACTCCTAGTCAACATCAACAGTTAGAAACAGTGAAATCACTATTTCCAAATTTTCAAATTCAGGGTCTAATAAAACATGATATTGACGTAGGCGATGCCAAGCCTGTCAAACAAAGGTTTTATCCGGTTTCACCCGCTGTGGAGAAACTAATGTTTGAAGAGATAGACCGAATGTTGACACTTGGAGTTATAGAACCTTCCACATCAGCATGGAGTTCTCACATGCGTTTGGTTATTAAGCCGAACAAGGTCCGCCTGTGCCTCGATGCCAGGAAGTTAAATGCGGTCACAAAGAAAGACGCATATCCGCTGCCCAGTATACAGGGAATCTTCGTTCGCCTCCCTAAAGCAAACCTGATTTCAAAGCTGGATTTAAAGGACGCATTCTGGCAAATCGGACTAGCCGATGAGGCAAAGCATCTCACAGCGTTCACAGTCCCGGGGAGGCCGCTTTACCAATTTGCGGTTATGCCATTCGGGCTGTGCAACGCGCCCCAAACTATGTGTCGTTTAATGGACGAGTTAATACCCGCTGACTTAAGACACTGCGTCTTCGGTTACCTCGACGACTTAATAATCGTCTCTGAAGATTTCCCTACCCACTTAGCTATACTAGTAAGAATTGCAGATCAGTTCAGAAAAGCTAATTTGACACTGAATGTGTCAAAGAGCAAGTTTTGTGTGACCGAGGTTAAATACCTAGGCTATGTCATAGGACATGGTGCCCTGAAAACTGACCCAAAGGTCGACTCAATTATAGCTTGGCCCACCCCTAAAAATTTGAAACAAGTACGTGGATTTTTGGGACTTTCCGGGTGGTATCGTCGCTTCATCGACAATTTTTCAACTGTAGTTTTCCCAATTACGGAAGTATTGTCGACAAAGAAAAAGTTTGTATGGACTCCTGAAGCTGATCAGGCTTTTTCTCGCATAAAGACGCTTCTTACGACAGCCCCCGTACTCATAAATCCTGACTTTTCTCAAAAGTTTTTCATTCATTGTGATGCGAGCGACTTCGGAATCGGAGCGGTGCTGGTGCAGATGGAATAGAAAGGCCCGTAGCCTACATGTCCAGGAAGCTGAACTCTGCCCAGCGAAATTACAGCGTGACGGAGCGGGAGTGCTTAGCCGCAGTAGAAGCCGTCAAACGATTCCGTTGTTACATCGAACTCCAGGAATTCGAAATCATAACTGATCATTCGAGTCTGGTCTGGTTAATGGGGCAACCCGATTTAACCGGAAGACTGGCTCGATGGGTTTTTAAGTTGCAGGGGTACAAGTTTTCTATTAGCCATCGTAAGGGCAAAGAAAATATCGTCCCTGATGCCTTATCTCGCATGCACTGTGACACAATCTCTGCTATTGAATTGTCAGGACCAGAGGTTGACCTGGACTCATCCCACTTTTTCGACCCCGATTACGTAGCTCTAAAGCAAAAGATATCCGCAAACTCTTCTCAGTATCCCGATATTAAAATAGTGGATAACTTTGTATACATTAGGGTAAATCATTATACAGGAAATCCAGATCAAGAGAGTAAAGCTTGGAAGCTATGGATACCACAAAAGCTACGAAACCCCGTAATATCAAGGTTCCACGACTCTTCTACAGCCTGCCACGGGGGTATGGCAAAAACAGCAGATCTTATACGCAGACATTTTTATTGGCCCGGATTGATAACCGACGTACGGGATTATATTCGTGTGTGCGAAGTGTGTAAAACTACAAAAGCGCCCAATCAAGTATTGAGACCGGAAATGGGAAATGCTGTGTTTCTGAACGTCCCTTTCAAAGGATTTATGTCAACATCCTTGGTCCTTACCCAAGAAGTAAGAGCGGAAACATAGGCATTTTGATAGTGTTAGACCACTTATCAAAGTTTCACTGGCTTTTCCCATTGCGCAAATTCACGTCTTCCGCAATACAAGGTTTTCTCTTGAAACAAATATTCGACATATATGGAGTGCCTGAAACTTTAATAAGTGATAACGGATCGCAGTTCAAGGCCAATGAATTCAACGCTTTTCTAACCTCCTTGGGTAAAACACACACATATACCGCTCTTTATTCGCCTCAAGCGAACGCGTCGGAGCGTGTAAATCGTTCAATAATTGCGGGTATTCGGACATTTCTGAAAAGTGACCATAAGAAATGGGATGAAAATCTGAGCACTATCAGCTGCGCTCTCAGAAATTCTTTGCACCAAGCTACCAATCTCTCACCATATCATATCCTCTTCGGATTTGATATGGTAACTCATGGTTCATCTTATCAACTCCTACGAAAAATACACTTGTTAGACGAACCTTCCTATACGGTGTCGAGAGACGACCATCTTAAGCTGCTTCGGAGCAATGTTAGAAAACACATCGACCAAGTTTATAGAAATAACCAACGTCATTATAATTTGAGGTCCAGACCAATATTTTCCGAAGCAGGTCAAGTGGTGTTTAGAAGGAATTTTGCGCAAAGTACTCTTCTTAAAATCCAAAATTAAGGAGAAAATTGGAAATAATTATTACCTTTTAGAAGATATGGATGGAAAAGTCATTGGCACATTCCACGGAAAAGATATTCGTCCATAAATTTCGAAATAACCCCCTGTTTCCTATTAATATTGTTACCAAATGGTCAATATTACTTGGTTTTGTAATGGTGAGTATAATCTACAATACTTCGTTTTAATCATTCGAAATCTATGTGATTGGCAACGCATTTGGTAACGGCATTCAGTCCTGAAGTAACATCTCTGTGTTTACGTGATTCTCTTCTTCTTATTCGTCTCCTTCATACGGCTTTTATCATTTTACGCTTTCTGTAAAACTGGATTGGGAACTTTCCATAAAAGTTGAAATGCGATTCAACTTCCCTTTTCTCCATCATCTTGAACCGAAAAGACATTCAGACAATAGTTATTTAAAATATTATAAAGGAAATAGTATCGATAAACAGTGAAGTAATCATTTTGCAAAAGTTTCTTCAGATAAATTTATTCGTGTAATATAATTTTTATAATAGGAGTGCAGAAATTAATGCAGACGTGTGTGTGGCATTTCTTAACACCAAAAACTGTACCTTCGAATGGAAACTCCCCAACGTGTTTCAAGAAGTCTTATTGGAATTACGGGGCCATGTGGAGGTAGTACAGTTCCAGGATTACTGTCACAATTCTAAGATTCAATCAAAAATAAGTTCTCCAATTTAAGATCGCCCTCCAATGTCAAAGATTCGAGAAAAGGACGTGCTTCATTTTTTTATATCATCATACGTAATATAAGTTCGTACAAAAAAGGATGATTTTGCCAGATTCTGGATCGACATCTAAATGCAAAGACAGGTCACCCATTCAACGTCGAAGAATCGCGACAAGATATCCATCACCATTTAATTGCAAAGCAGAAATTTCTATACCCTTCTCCCCTCCGGCAAGAAACCACAGCAATATAACAACGAGGCAATTTTATTTGCCCACGTCTATGCGGATAAGTTTATATATTAATGATGTATCGAATGAGATTCACTTTCGAAAGGGTGCCTAAAACCCTTGAAGTTTAAATTTCGAGCTACATTAATAACTAAAAACTATATATATTAATCACAAGCAAAATTCTAAAATATTGGTAATTTTTCTAAATCACAGATAATAATCTATAATTTAAAATCACTATAATACCCTAAAAATATTTAAGGTATTATAGTCTTTGAAGCCTCAAGATTCACAATATCCCGTTCAGATATTACTACATAACCTGATTTTTCATCCACGTGATCCAAGTTATAGTTACTGTTTGATTACCCAACTATCCTTAATAATATATTAAATATCTCCTTAAATATCACAGCAATGTTTGTAGAAACTATTTAAAAGTCAAACCCGAAAGTGCATACCATTCCATTTAGATGTTAAAAACTATACCTAGATTTTCTTTTAAAAAATCAAAAACACACCTAATATACCAATTCTCACACCAAGCAAAAACAACAACACTAGAACTTTAAAATTGCAATGGCTGCATAAAAACATCCAAACGCATGACGAGAAACCCAAAAAAAAAAAAAAAAAACAACAAAAACTCCAAACGCATCGATCTTTACTGCAGACACCTGCGTCGGCAGAACACCTACGCTAAACGAATTTGCTGAAGGCCTTCATCAAACATCGAGTACATAAAAAAATTTGGTGAGTAATGATCAAAGAAGTAAATAAGGGAAAAGAATAACTATAAAGTCATCCCAAAATTGCCCCTAGCATTTTTTGCATGTTTAGGCGTATTAAACCAAACCTAAATGGTTTGTTATACATTTGTTCCAATTATATTATCGTTTAGTTTTTCTTTCGTAAAATTTATGATTAAATTGGAAAACATTTTTCTTACGGGATATTCAGTGTTGTTGTTTCTATGCCAGACAAATCTTTAAATATTTTGAAACTTTTAATTTACATGTTTTCTATAATTATTAAATAAGTAATTTTATTCATATATTTTTTTCTGTTAATTAATAATAGTTTCACCCATTTTCTATAGAAATAATTGATCATATATAATCTATAGAATATAATTGATCATGAGTTGAATAAATATTGCTAAGCGATAAGTATGAATTGCTAGAAAATCTGTACGTGTTTCCGTGAAGGTATGTGGTAATGTTTAGTTAGGATATTTTCATTAGGGGTCCTGTAAAATAATTTACGCACATTCAGGACATCGGTTAGGGAGGGTTAGATGCGCTAATCTGTCGGAACATCGGACGGATTATATCTCCAATAATCGAATGTAGGATTTCCTTTTTTTATTCGAGACTATAATCGGGAATCTTTTGTTTTTATATAGTCTTTAGTTCTCTATACTTCACTTCATTTATAGGTTTTACACAAAATAGGGAGTCTACAATAAAATGTTGTAATGAACTCATATTTGGCAGGGGAGGACACGAACCCCCTACCCGACTGAAGCTAGTTAATAAAGGCTCCCGTAGTCCTCTTTCTGGCCAAATGCTAATGGTAATGACATCCTACCATAGACGATGCGAAACTTCTGTGGACAATAACATCTCCGGCAACCGGCTTACAAGCAGGTTGCAAGGTACTAGAATAATCTAGTTTAAATAGTAGGAGTTTAGAATATATCAACAAGTCTAAATACGCGGTATTTACATTACAAATTTCAATCCAAAGCATTAAGGTTAATCACAAATGCTCCAACATATGTATAAAAGTCTACACGACGAATTAAATATCAAAACGGCAAAGGAAGAAATCTCCGCCAAATTACCATCATACAAATTAAGAATTGACAACCACCCAAATCCACTTGCCTCAAACTTAATGTCAAATCAAGAAACGTTTAAAAGGCTAAAACGAGATATATTACATTAAATCATTTGTATTACCTTACCTTGCAACGTTGGGAGAAAAGTAATTTTGAGACAATAATATTGATAGACATCTGACAATCGTGTAAACACACAACGTTGTATATGCATATGACATTGGTGCCATTGTCAGAGAAATATTTTATTGACAACTATTGCAACTGACAATTCACATTTGCCTTAAAATCTGTCGTTGTCCGATCTGACAATCGTCTGTACTTAGCTTAAGTATACACAGTTTAAGAATTAACAAGTAAAAGCGTTAAGTTCGGCCATGCCGAATCTTATATACACTCCACCATGGATAGCATGTAACCTCACAAAATAACTCAAACTTAAAGAAAATAACACCGAAAAACACAAAAAATATAGTAGATGAGGACAGTAGGAATCACAACAAGTTAGATGCTACGAGTATATATGGGAGCTATATCTAAATATGGACCGATATGGCCCATTTGCAATCCCAAACAACCTGCAACTTTAAGAAGTATTTGTACCAAATTTGATCAACCTAGCTCTATTATTGCGGACTGTAGCGTGATGACCACAGACGGATCGTCTTAGAATTTTACGACGACTAAGAATATACAGGGTTGCCCATATTCGACGGACCCACGGACTCGTTGGGCCCTTTCCAATCGACGAGGCTTGTCCGCAGGCAACAATCTTTGCGTCAATTGAATTTTGTACGGGAACAAATGCAAATCAACGCGAATAATCCGTTGTAAAGTGGACCGAGCCATGCCCAACTGCTGAGAACGGCGTTTTTGGGATGTTCTTGGGGACCTCTCAACACTGGCTCGTACGGCAGCGATATTCTCGGCCGATCGCCTTGGTCGACTTTTATTTGTCCTCTTCGGATTAGAAAGAGCCTCACCAGTCGAAAATTTTTCGTATAAACGCTTAATGGTGTTCTTAGAAGGCGCACTTCTCACATTTTTTAATATTTTAAAAGCACGTTGACTTGACTTCTTCTGTTGAATGTAAATTTCAACTATTTCAGAGAGCTCGCGTGGCGTGTATTGTTCCATGGTAAAAATCTGCTTGGACTGACGCTTCAAACGCGGTATGTCATTAAGCGATCTGACATCTCTGTCAAAAGTTATGGCGTTGCCAGATGGGTCCGTCGAATATGGGAGACCCTGTATATACTTTATGGGGTCTCAGATCAATATTTAGAGGTGTTACAAACGGAGTGACAAAATGAATATACCCCCCATCCTATGGTGGAGGGTATAAAAATGCGAAATGGTTATCACTGCATTTCAAATGTATACATTTATTTTCATCATTTTGACTAGTGCTTATTTCGTGAATGGTAACACTTACATAGCTCATGTCTGATTTGACAGATAATTAGTTTTATTCTTCCGCTGAACGAATATGGTTGTGTATACGCTTGAACAAGTGGGCCTGCGATCGACTTACAGAAGATGCCGATTTTGCCAAAGAAAATCATCTTTTCAGATGAAGCTCATTTTGATCTTGGCGGGTATGTAAACAAGCAAAATTGTCGCATTTGGGGCACAGAAAACCCGCACGCATACATTGAAAAGCCCATACACCCAAAACGAGTCACTGTTTGGTGCGGATTTTGGTCCAGAGGCATAATTGGGCCATTTTTCTTCGAAAATGAGCAAGGAATGGCCGTTACAGTCAATGGCGATCGTTATCGGGCCATGTTTGTTTGGAATGTTTGTTCACAAAAATTGAAGAGGAAGATATTGGCAACATTTGGTTTCAACAGGACGGCGCTACGTGCCACACAGCCGAAGCTACACTCGATGTTTTGCGCCCTGTTTTTGGTTGGCCACCTCGGAGCTGCGATTTGACGCCGTTGGATTATTATTTGTGGGGTGCCCTCAAAGATAAGTGTTAAGCCGACAAGCCAGAGACAAATGACGCTTTAAAAGACAATATTCGTGAAGCCATTGGTGAAATACAGCTGCACACAATCGATAATGTACTTAAAAATTGGACCGATCGTGTAGGCTACTGCATGGCCAGCCGAGGCAGCCATTGAAATGAAATTATTTTCCATTATTAACCGATAGGATTGTACTTTCAAATAAAAAAAGGAATTTGAGAAAATATTCAGTAGTTTTTTTTATAGCATTTTCAAAAAAAGATTTATTTGGCGGACCCTTTATAATTAAACTTAAGATATTATGACTCAATTTATTTCTCTTCTTTGTCTTCACGTCGGTAATCACAGAAAATATTCTTTCCGCGTCCGCATTTACATGGGGAAATGTAAATAGATGTTTGAATAATTTCGTAAAATTTTACAACTTCCAATATTTCTAATACTTTGATTTCTTTTTTTGAGAAATTGTATTCCATCGTTTCCCATTCCTGAGTTAGCTCGTTCAAATTTATTTCATATTTGTCCCGACAATTTAAGTTGCGGAAATTCCTCAGATTTTCTTTTGAACATGCCTCTGGCATTCAAACGAGGCAATTTCGTTTCTCCAATTCCTCTATACAAATAATAATCTGCAGGAAAGTTCGAATGAAAATCCCAAAATGGAATGCCAGTATGAACAAATCGGGACGCTTGTCAGTAAGGTACTCTGAATAGTGATGTAGATTGTGTTATAAAAATAGTGATGTAGGTACTTTTGCAAACGAAAAAAATAAGCAAGATTCTCAAAATATAAACATTAAAAATAAAAAATGCATAACTTTAGGACTTTTTCGAAAAAGTACCTACATACAAATGCCTCGATATGAAAATACTATCCCTTTTCCCTGCAGCCATTTTAACGCCGAAAACCCTACATGTAGGGTAATTAACCTATTTCTGGCGTCACTGTTTAAAATTAAATTCCAAGAATATTACTACTGCAGAAATACAAACTTTAATTAATAATCTTCTCTTCGGACATACAACATATTTTAGATTGTTTACATAGGTTTCATTGTCTGCCACCATGGCATTTGTTGCCATCCATGTACAATGTATATAATTATTTATACTTTGCTGGATCAGTTCATAGAGCTGATTGTCATTCCTTTATGTATGTAGTTTGTTTTTATACCCTCCACCATAGGATGGGGGGTATATTCATTTTGTCACTCCGTTTGTAACACCTCTAAATATAGATCTGAGACCCCATAAAGTATATATGTATATTCTTAATCGTCGTAAAATTCTAAGACGATTCAGCCATGTCCGTCCGTCTGTTGTAATCACGCTACAGTCCGTAATAATAGAGCTAGGTTGATCAAATTTGGTATAAATATTTCTTATAGTTGCAGGTTGTTTGGAATTGCAAATGGGCCATATCGGTCAATGTTTTGATATAGCCCACATATATAGCATCTTACATATTGTGATTCCTACTGTTCTACTATATTTTTTTGTATTTTTCGGTGTTATTTTCGTTAGGTTGAGTTATTTTGTGTGGTCACATGCTATCCATGGTGGAGGTTATATAAGATTCGGCATGGCGAACTTAACGCTTTTACTTGTTATTACTTATATACACCTCAGCAGTAATTTATTTAATTTAATCGATTCCAAACAATATTTTTATCCCCTCACCTTAGAGAGGAGGGTATATATCATTTGCTACGAACCAAAAGTGTAACACATCGAAGGAGTGACCTAACACCCTAAGTATGTTCGGCGGATATCCGTTTTGGGTCATTTTAAGTCGATGAGCAATGTCTATCCGTCTGCTGGCTGGTGCGCACGATAACTCTCGAAAGGAGTAACCGATTGATTTCAAATTTGGTATGTGTTAATATTTTCTTCTATCTCTGGCTAAGTTCGAAGATGGACCATATTGGTCCACTCCTTCCATTACCTCCCCCACAAAGGGTTTACATTAAGTGAAATATTGATTATTTAATAACTTCTATACTACTTATTTGAATCCTCTGAAATTCTACACATAGTACCTCTCACACAAATGGACCATTTTGTACCAAAAGTAAACAGCTCTTATCTTTAATACCAGTAAATACTTTAAAGTTATTAAATGCAATTTAAATTTATAATAATTTAAATAAAACAAAAAAATAAATAAATGTACTAATATTTTTTTGAGTCTCAAGGTGAGGGGATTCATTAGTCGGCTTGCTCGACTCAACTTTCTTTCTTGTTAATAATATATTTGAAATCTACGATATTTATTTGGTAATATAAATTTATTATATATACCAAAATATTTTCCCTAATCAACTCTGCAGTATGGTATGTTGGTAACACAACAACACCATACTCCGGAACATGTTCTATGTTTTTGACATCCTATTTTGTACCAATTTTCTACTTCCATTTTACAAAACTCTCACATCGATCAACTTAAGATTTCCTTTTTGTTAGGAACCTTTGAAGAGTGAGGATCATATTTTATTCTGATTAAAATCGAAAATCCAACAAAATCAGTGAAATCTATAGTGATATCCAGTTAATTTCCAATTTAATAATAATTGGAAAATATAACTTACAAATTTGGAAAAAAGCCTAAACACCTACACCAGATAATTATTATGGAGGTAAAAAGTGACATTTTTAGAACCAGAAGTCCTACCTTTTCTGTATGGCAAACATTTTTTACGGCAACAAATACGTTTGTTAGAGGTTTCGGGCACTTCTGGCCCACTGAGACATCAACTACAGGGTTTTCCAACAAGAGGTGTTATTTTGAATCACCCAGTATTTCGGTAGCTGTCACTTTTGAAGCTTTTATTCTTTGACATTTGACAAGTAGAAACTACGCCATTACTAAAAATGGAATGATACACCAAAATGTTCGAAAAATCGAAAATCATCTTGACTGATGAGGCCCATTTCCACCTCGGTGGCTACGTCAACAAGCAAAATTGTCGCATCTGGGGCTCGGAAAACCCAAGTGTCATTGTTGAGAAGCCCCTCCATCCTCAACGTGTGACTGTTTGGTGCGGTTTATGGTCCGGCGGGGTCATTGGACCTTACTTTTTCGAAAATGAGGTTGGATCAACAGTTACGGTGAATGGATTGCGCTATCGGGAGATGATTAATGATTTTTTATGGTCGGAGTTGGATGGTATTGATCTGGACAACGTTTACTTTCAACAAGACGGCGCTACGGGCCACACAAGCAACGAAACCATAGCTCTGTTACGGGAAAATTTCCGGACCGTGTTATCTCTCGAAGAGGTGACCACAATTGGCCACCGAGATCTTGTGATTTAACACCTTGCGACTTCTTCCTATGGGGCCACGTGAAAGATAAGGTCTACGCCAACAGGCAGGATTCAAGACCTTAAAGATAGAATTCGTGAGGCTATCGAGGACATAGGGCAGCCACTTTGCGATTTGGTTATGGAAAATTTCATGAAAAGGATATGGTCCTGTAAGCGTGGTCGTGGTGGCCATTTGGCTGATGTTGTTTTTCATTATTAACGGCATACCTTCCTCTTTATTATGAAATAAACATCCGATCATTTATCTCAAAAACTTGCATTTTTCTTTGAATACCAAAATAATACCTCTTGTTGGAAAACCCTATGGCTATGCCGTAACATCCTCTGGAATCACTTCAAGCCAATCTGAGATCACGCTACCCACAGGGTAGCCGTTATCAACAGATTCCAGATATTGTTTGTCATCTTATTTTTAGCATCGGTTTGATTCCAACAAATTTCGAGGTCTTGCATCCACATATATGGGGATGTCCAGCAATAAATGGTATGTAGAACATATTCTTTCTTGTACTGATAATCAAACTACTCTTTCTCTGTTAAGTTGAGAGTACACTTTGTACTCTACATAAACTCATTGGAATACACATTTCTCACAGTATCTCAAACTGTTTAAACAGCTAATTGTTTTTATTGCATTTTTTTCGTTTTTCTTCTTGTTTTTTCTGATTATTTTTTCTTTTATACAATTCAACGAATTGATCTAACTATAAAGGTTAATTAGAATGGCGTGACACACTGAAAAAAAGGTGTATTGAAAATCATTGGAATTTTCTTAACTTTTACGATTTTTTCTTTGATTTGGCTCCAAAGAGAAAGATTATTAAAATAAGTACATCTTATACGACAATCAAAGTCACTAATCATCTTTAAATCAGGACATCAAACGTCTTTGAAAGAATTACGCCTTATATTCTGATGAAAGGCTTCACATTTTTAAATACATAAAATGACTTTCGATTAAATACATTCTGTAATTAACAAAAGCACATGCTGTACTTTCCTCAAGTGTAAAATATGTTTCGTAAAATATTTTTTACTTAATTATTTGTCTAAACGTCCATTATAATTTTTATTATTTGCTTCTTTATTAAATTATTATTTTTTATTCAGTCAGAATTTATTTTTGGTTTGAGACCATATGTTCCATTTACTTTCTGTCTATTCCAAGAAAGTAATAGAAACAAATACAAAAATTGGTAGAGAGTTTTAATTGCTTGGTAGAATTGACTGCAGTTTCGATAGACACCACTCTATAATCTTCAGAATTCAGTAGCAATAGTGTATGTCTTTAACTTAAATCAGCTGAAATACTTGTGGAAGCAGTAAATTGAATTTAACAAGAACTGCTAACCAAACCCGTATTTTGCCAAACTAAGTCAACATACTAAAACTCTCATACCAATACATTTTTGTTTTTTGCTTGGGTTCGCATCGCGAACCACGAAAACAAATGTAGTTTTGTCAACGGCTAATGCCGACGTCATCGTACCTCATGTGTTTGTATGTGTTGTTGTTATTTATTGTTGGTCTGTGCTTTTGTTATTCAGTCAGAATTTATTTTTGGTTTGAGACCATATGTTCCATTTACTTTCTGTCTATTCCAAGAAAGTAATAGAAACAAATACAAAAATTGGTAGAGAGTTTTAATTGCTTGGTAGAATTGACTGCAGTTTCGATAGACACCACTCTATCATCTTCAGAATTCAGTAGCAACAGTGTATGTCTTTAACTTAAATCAGCTAAAATACTTGTGGAAGCAGTAAATTGAATTTAACAATAACTGCTAACCAAACCCGTATTTTGCCGAACTAAGTCAACATACTAAAACTCTCATACCAATACATTTTTGTTTTTTGCTTGGGTTCGCATCGCGAACCATGAAAACAAATGTAGTTTTGTCAACGGCTAATGCCGACGTCATCGTACCTCATGTGTTTGTATGTGTTGTTGTTATTTATTGTTGGTCTGTGCTTTTGTTATTCAGTCAGAATTTATTTTTGGTTTGAGACCATATGTTCCATTTACTTTCTGTCTATTCCAAGAAAGTAATAGAAACAAATACAAAAATTGGTAGAGAGTTTTAATTGCTTGGTAGAATTGACTGCAGTTTCGATAGACACCACTCTATCATCTTCAGAATTCAGTAGCAATAGTGTATGTCTTTAACTTAAATCAGCTGAAATACTTGTGAAAGCATTAAATTGAATTTAACAAGAACTGCTAACCAAACCCGTATTTTGCCGAACTAAGTCAACATACTAAATTTTTTGTATTTGTTTCTATTACTTTCTTGGAATAGACAGAAAGTAAATGGAACATATGGTCTCAAACCAAAAATAAATTCTGACTGAATAACAAAAGCACAGACCAACAATAAATAACAACAACATTATTATTTTTTAAAACATTTAATTTCGATAAACAGTTGTTTCAGTAGCATACCTGTCGATACCCGTAGCCATTGTGTTTAGTCTACTTGTCTTCATATTAGAGGGAATACCTATTCTAATGGATAAATTAATTATAATTTTATTGTATGAGCTGCGGCGATAAATACATTACTTGACGCGGTTATTTTTGAGTTGAAATGCCATAAGTGAGGATTACTTCTTATTCGTTTGGGGGAAGCTAGGCCTCTAAGATCTGGTCTTTTAAAGGTGAACCTTGCTGAATGATTGGTGTTGAGCTGTCAAGTAGTTGTATTTGCCATAGCTTTTTATAAAAGGTTTAAATTCTATAATATTATAGAGACAAAGATGTTCTTATGCAGGATAATATCCTAGTTACAGCAATAATTCGTTAAAGGCCAAAATAAAACAAATGAAAATACAATATGTGATGTTTTATTCATAAGATTTACATAAATTTAGATACATATATTATCTTTACAATAAATTTACTTAGACATGAAATCCAATGACATCCTCTGTTGACATCGTCGTCGTCAACTTTTTCTTACCCTATCTCAAGCCGTGTTTGTCGTCGGCGCCCTACAGCGCCCTTCTGCTCCGGCACTGGTCACTACTCACTCACCACCGTTTGCTTGGTGCTGCCCAACAGCCCTTTGTTGAAGATCCACGGTTTGATGGTTTGTTTGTTTATTCGCACTGCGCTGGCTGGCCGTTATACGAGTATGTATGTACGTACGTCCGTGTATACATACGTTCGTGCACCCACAGTCTACTGCTTTGATTGAAACTGCTCGGGACAGACAGAATAACCAACAACAACAATGACTTTACGTTGTGGACACCACCAAACCGATCAAACTGATGATTCTCTGGGACAATATCACTGTGGCCTGTCTGGCTCTTGAAAGCGCTGCCTCTAATAGGAATTTTTAATGCCTCTAACTGATATAATTTTGTAAATAAAACACTTTGTTTCAGAGACAGATTTCAGATTTCACTTTACTTATTAAAACTACGAACAACGGTTTGTTCTACTTATTTCACTTTTGGTTTGCTGCTGTTGCTTTGCTTGTTAGAAACGGAGTGCCAAAATTTTCAATGTCATCGACCGACGGCGCACAATGGGAAAAAGGGGGTAAATACGCGCGCATGGCAGTATTTTCTATCTCATGACTATACCGTTAGAGATAGAGTCCTACGGTTTGGACTATCTTCAAGAGAATTCTTTTGAGAAGAAAGTGGTGTACCCACATTTAATTTTACTGTTACCATGTATCGCACAGTGGAGCTACAAAAACGACTTTGTGGAAATTAGTGTAAAAATCAGAATATCGTACCAACTTCAGTGATCTTGATATTAAATTAAAGCTGACAAAATTTAGTTCAAAATCTATTTGAGTTACTTGATTGTGTGTTGCTGCGTTTTAAAAATATAGACCATTGAAGTTGGAATATATTTTTGTCAACATTGCGTTAACAGTCTACAAAACCGGTTAATGCTTTTGAAATTTAAACCAAAACAACATAAATAGGATAAAATCGTCGTCTGCAATATTTTTGAGAGCAGAAGTGTTGCACTAATGCACTTACACGATGCGTCGTCGACTGTTAATAAAAGAAAAGTTAAATTAAAAACAAAAATTAAACGGTCCACCCTAATATACATAAACTGCAGAAGCGTTTAACAATATTTTTATAGTTTTTGTAGAAGAAGTAAACTATAAAAATTACACATATAATCCTAATAATATTAATAGGATCGCCATTCTTGTTCGTAGGACAATACAAACATGCAGCCGGACATGTACCGGTCGTATTTATTATCCGATTTTGCCGAAATTTCGTAAAAGTTATTTTTTTGGACCAAGAAAATCGGTCCCTATATTTCGGGAAAATCGGTTCATAGATAGATGTAGCTCGCACACATATTTTCTATGTTTAAAGAAAAAAAAGCACATATTTAAAGTACAAAAATCTGCCATAATCGCAAAAGGTCGCAAAAGGTCGCAGATAAACTAGGTACCGTTGGATTCATTCCTAAGTCACCTCTCTTCTCTATGTCATATGGTAGTGATCCCACGTGATCCAAAAAAGTTGTATTCCATTTACTGTGGATCATTTTTTTGAAAAACAAAAAAACTGTTGTTTTTACTTTGAAATATCTCTTCATTGGAAGGCGTTAAAAATACGTTTTATACACAAAAATTAAGATGAATAGTACCTTATTATATGTTGCAAGTCCTATCGCATTTCACCAATAAACGCGAATTCTACAAGCATTTTAGTATATGCATTTTATCATCGCAATGTTATTTGCATTTATTGGTAAAAAAGACAAACTTTGAATGGTCATAACTCAAAATCGCCTGGAGATATTTTCATAAAATTTGTAGGTATTTTCATTAAATGTTATCCACAATAAAATAACACTCCCAAAAAATTGATTTTTGAAAGATGTTTTCAAAGTCTATGCGCGCATATTTCATCATATTTTCCCATCGTGCGGCGATTCAAAGTAACGAGTAATTAAAGGGCAAGAAATAATGGCAAAGTGCAGCAGCAGCAAACAAAAGAAGAGATGAATGATGGGTGATACGTTCGCGGTTATTCATTAGCCAGTGTTGTAAAGGGCGGCACTTGCACATTAGGTTGGGTCGTTTTACACGCGAACATACCGGCCCCCTTGCACCAAATGTGCAATAATTAAATGATATGTATTACAATTTCATTATGTACATATTTACAAGTTTGTTCTAGATACTATTTTGGTTTTACTATTAATTCTAATAGAACTTATTATTAATCAATGTTATTAATTCTAAGTGGAATTCAATTCAATTTTTTGGTAAATTCAAATAAATAAATTGTTTAAATAAATCTTTGAGGCAAAGTAGTTTATGTTCGAAACATTCTTCAGGGGCAGATTCAACCAGGTTACATAGGAACGTTAGCAGCTTCTATCCAAGGGAATTGGTCCAAACAAACCCAATCCAAAGATGGTATTTTGGACGTACGGGAGATTCTTCTCTGTTTGCGGCAAACCCATGTAAACAAGATTGGAAACCTCACTCCCAAGCACCACACAGCACGAACTAGGTAAGTAGAAGGAACAATCGGCGAGGTCTGTGCAATCGTAGACCTCAAATACTTTCGCTGATGACCCTGGTCGTCGGGGACAGTACGGAGATGGGACATTCCTGGGCTTCAGTGTAACCGTGAGTGTACGCACATAATTGTGACGATCGATCAGCTGGAATTCAGTTGGGTTTTCTGTTTCTTCTTTCGGAAATGGAAAGAGTGGGTTCGATGGCAAAAAGTAGCTTTCCTTTTCGTTAGGGTCAAGTAAAACGCGGACAATCAAGAGAAGGGCGATGAATCAAGAGAAGGGCTGTCATCTGTAGCCATTCAACTTCTCGATCGTCAACGGGGTATAGAAATGAATGGTGACCAAACCAACAAATGCGACAAGCCGAAGAACTGTTGCAATTCTGAATTTGGTGGGACAACCCCATACAATTCTCGCATGCCTGAATTTGGTTCACCAAGCGTATTCTTTCCGTGGTATGCATTGCTAGGAAACGTCGACAGAGACGAAACGAATGTCGAGTGGTGCATATAGGACAGCGATATTCCTCTAGGTACGACATATCTGGGTAAAAACAAAAATTGAATTAGTTTGGTATTTTTAATATGGTTGTGCTGATCTGAGGGGTTGACAATATTATAGGAGCAACAATTTAGATGGATCGGGGTAGTAGGACTAGTTTATGGACAGGGCGAGTAATCTGGCCTGCATGTTTTCGTAAATCTACCACCCTCACGTTACCATCGGTACCGGGATAAACTTTGGTAACACGACCAAGTCTCCATTCATTCGATAGCCCTGTATCGAGATATAAGACTACCAGATCGTTGATTTGAAGGTTTTCACGGGGTTTTTTCCATTTGTTACGCTTATGTAACTCCTTTAGGTAATCAGATTTCCACATTCGGCAAAACTCTTGCTGAATGATCTTTATTCTACGCCACCGATTTAATAAAGCGGTTTTAGAAGGCATCTCCTCAGGCTCCGCTGGGGACAGTAATGACGATCCAATTAGAAAGTGCCCGGGTGTCAAGGCAGTGAGATCGTCTATATTTTCTGACATCGGGGTCAGAGGTCTGGAGTTTAGGCACGATTCAATGGAAGATAGAATGGTACTAAATTCTTCAAAGGTATGACGAATTTGTCCGGAAATCTTTTTTAAGTGCAGCTTGCAACTTTTGACACCTGCCTCCCACAATCCACCCATGTGAGGGGCAACAGCAGGTATGAAATGCCATTCTATTTTTTGTTGGCCATATCGTGTAACAGTTTCACATTTTAACTCAGCTAAGACTTTAGCGAAGTTTGCCTTAATCTCTCGGGCAGCACCTACGAAATTCCGACCATTATCGAAATATATTTTATTGGGACAGCCTCGCCGGGACACAAAACGCGTTAAGGCCTCTAGAAAGGCAGGGGTAGATAGGTCGCTTACGGCCTCCAAGTGAATCGCTCTAGTTACGAAACACACAAATAGGCAAACATAGCCTTTTGTGACGCGGCATCCGCGGCCTGCAAATGTTTTAAGGTCAAATGGACCTGCATAGTCAACCCCTGTATTGGCAAAGGGTCTAGTCAATGTGGTTCTCTCTGGGGGCAAGGTAGCCATAACCTGGCTTTGAAGATTCTTACGGGACAGAATACATTCTTTACATCGCTGAATGTGAGATTTTATTAGGCCTTTGGCTCTAATAATCCAGCATTCCAGCCGGAGAGTTGCCATCATCAGCCGAATTCCCCCGTGCAATGTTAGCTTATGGATAATTGCAACATACAGTTTCGCAAATCGATCTTGATGGGTCAGAATAATAGGATGTCGTTCACTGTATGACAGGGATAGAGTAGAACCGAGACGACCGTTAGCTCGTATGATGCCATCCTTATCTATGAAAGGTGTTAATGTCAACAGGGAACTTATCGAATCTAAAGGCTTTCTCTGCGTTATACAATTATACTCTTTCAGAAAATGACGTTTCTGGGACAGTAATATTAATCGGTTCTTAGCAAAAGTCAATTCTTGAGCTGATAAACGAGTATTTCTCAGTTTGCATTCTCCTTTAGAGTCAGGATGGGTGCTTTTTGCAAATCGAATTATGTATGCTACCACATGTATGGCTCTAGATAAACATGAAAAACGATCTAATATATCTTCCGTTTCTGCTGATCTAGCTACACGTGTCTTATTTGGTTTTGCTTCTAAGTTGGTTTCAAGTATTTCCGGCGATTGCGGCCAAACATTAACATCTTCTTTCAGCCAAGATGGACCAGACCACCATAGATCTCTCTCCTTTAACTCCAAAGGAATCGCCCCCGGGTTGCTAGATCAGCGGGATTTTCGTGTGTTGATACGTGCCTCCAACAATAGCCTACTTTATCCTGTATTTTTCCAACCCTATTGGCTACAAATGTCGTCCAAGTGTGAGAAGGTTTTTTAAGCCATGCAAGTACAATCGTCGAATCTGACCATAAGAATGTTGACTTCTCAGAAACTTTGACCTGGGGCAGAAAAACATGTACCAACTCGGATAAAAGTAAAGCTCCACATAATTCCAGTCTCGGTAAAGACACTTTCTTTATTGGCGCAACTCTTGTTTTTGAAACAAGAAGATTTGAGAATATTCTTTCTCCTATCTTGACTTTTGCATGTAATACTGCCGCATAAGCTAATTCGGACGAGTCACAAAAACCGTGAAACTCAATATCACATTCGGGAGAGAAATGGACCCAACGTGGAATTTGGATTGAGTCAATTTCAGGATATTTTTGTATAAACGCTTTCCACTTTAACAGGGTCAGAGGTTTCAAGGAATCGTCCCAATTAATATCATCCATCCACAATTGCTGCATAAGTACTTTCGCCGTTATTACTACCGGCGCAAGCCACCCCAATGGGTCCAACAATCTGGCAATAACGGACAGTACTTCTCTTTTAGTAAATGTATTTTTGTCGTGTAACTTTTCAGTTACGAAATAAAAACTGTCCGAGGCTGCATTCCACCTAATTCCCAACGTTTTTGCAGCACTTTTTTCATCGAAGCTTAAAAAGTCGCTATTTAATAGATGCTCTAGGGGTAGATTTTCTAATATATCCTTGCTATTCGATGTCCATTTTCTAAGCTCGAATCCAGCGGATTTCAATATGGCAATTAATTGATTTTTAGCTTCTATGCCTGGGACAGAATGAATACCTACTAAAGCATCGTCTACATACATGCTTTCTCCTAAAATTTCAGCACCAATAGGAAACCGATGTTCTTCGTCATCCGCCAATCTTAATAAGGTACGCAGGACCAGATATGGAGCACAATTTACCCCAAAGGTAACAGTTTTCAATTGGAAATCTTTGATATCCTCATCAGGGGAATTTCTGAACAAAATACGTTGATAAGGGGCATGTTTTGGGTTTATAAGTACTTGTCTGTACATTTTTGATATGTCGGCGTTGAACACAAATTTATACAAACGCCAATTAAGAATCAGAGAAATTATATCCTTCTGCAGTACTGGGCCAATATATAAAAAATCATTGAGACTTTTCCCATTAGAAGATGTACAAGAGGCGTTAAAAACAACCCTCAATTTGGTTGTTGCACTCTCTGGTTTAAATACGCCGTGATGGGGCAAATAAAAATAGCTTTCTGAGCTATCTTTTGGGGGATTGATTTCATCCATATGTCCCAGGGACATATATTCTGTGATTACATCATCATACATTTGTTTTAGTTCTGGTTTCCGAGCCAGAGACTTTTCATTTCTATGAAATTGGCTAAGTGCTATATAGCGATTGGAACCAATAGTCGAATTTGCTGGAGGAGCAGATTTAAATGGAAGATCCACGATATATCTCCCGTCAGCATTACGAGTAGTTGTAGAGTTATAAATTTGTTCACAAATTGTATCCTCTTCGGAAACAATTGGTTTTGTGGGAATCTCCTCGATCTCCCAAAATTTGGCCATTTGTTCATTTATGGAGACCCTAGTGCAATGTGCGACGCGCACTGAACATTTCGACGCTCTATTATTTGTTGGGCCAGTTACTATCCAGCCGAAAACTGTTTCTTGGGCCACAAGTGATCCTAAGATTCCATGTTCTACTCCACCGAGTAATATTAATGGATATAAATTTCCTCCAATGAGAATATCTACAGGGCCACTTTTGTAGAATTCAGGGTCAGCAAAATCTAACTTCGGAAGTTTTTCTCGTACAATATTCTCAAAAGAATGGGTTGGGACATTGCCAGTTACATCTGGAACAACTAAGGCTTCGACCTCAATTGAAAACTTTGAAATATTTGTCGAACAAAGTGTGAAAACCGCTAATTCTGAACATTTCGTTAGATATTCACCACCAAGACCAGTGATATCTGTCGCAATAGGTTTTGTAGGCAATTTTAACAGCTTTTGGATTCGTGAAGATATGAAGGTATCATCTGAACATGGGTCAATCAGAGCCCTAATTCTATGGGAAATACCATTTTTTACGATTTTTACCCACGCAGTCGCAAGCATGGTTCTATTTGAGACAGAAGTATGAAATGCACGAATATTACCAGAAGTCGAAGGAAGTTCAGTGGACTGTAGGTTTTGATTTTGCGTAGACTGGGAAACATTCTTAATTTCGTCTGCTTTGCCTTCACCCCGCTGGGTAAAATTTTCCTTATGAAGGAGCGAATGATGTTTTGTACCACACTTGGAACAACTAATTTTGCTTTGGCAATCAGCAACCATGTGCCCTAGACCGAGGCAATTCATACAATGTTTGTCCCTTCTAACAATTGATATTCTATTTCTGAATTCCATGCTCAAAAACTTTGGACAAGATTGAAGTTTATGATTTCCTTTACATACATTACATTTTAAATTATTCACTTTTGTGTGATGTACTTTAAACTGTTTGGATTTGTCTAGATTGTAATATTTTTGACGAGGGGCAGAATCATTAGAACCAATCATATCGGAGACACTCTCCAAGGCCTGAAACCTTTCGGTCAAAAATTTATCTAATTCTTCCCACTTGGGCAATTCAGTTTTATTCGAAATCGACTGCTCCCACAGAGACAGAGTTAATTTCGGCAATTTTGCTGAGCATTGGTAAACAAAAATGGGATCCCATGATCCAATATCGATTTTATAAAGCTTTAAAACAGCCATGCAATTTGCAATTTCTCTTTGAAGTTTTTTAAGGCAGCTCGCAGATTCTTGGGTACAGTGGGGCAGACTAAATAATGTTCTCAACTGGTTGTTTATGAGAATTCGCTTATTCTCATATTGGTTTTTCAAATTCCCCCATGCAATTTCAAACCCTTCTGCGGTTAATGGGATATTCCTATTTATTTCCCTAGCTTCTCCTGCTGTCTTCTGGAACAGATGGTACAACTTCTCTACTGAACTCAACTTTTTATTATTCACGTATATTGCAGTGAATAAATCCCTGAAGCTGGGCCAGTTGATATAGTCTCCATGAAAAACATCCGTATCACACGGTGGGACAGAAATTGATGCACTAACTTTTTGATTTGTTGAAGTTGTTGTAACGCTTATGTTTTCTTTCCATTCCCCAATTTTAGTAATACATCTAATGTAACTATCATGAACTTCTGTCTTTTTCTTTCTGATAGTGGTTTTATCTTTTTTCATGCAGTCTGGGTCAGTTATACATTTTTTCCAACATTCTTTCCAATCTGTCCACAAATTCTGAGCTTCTTGCCTTTCTGCGTCTAATGACATTTCATTATATTTCGCGGCATCTGCTTCTTTAAGGTCTTTCTCATAATCCAAAATTTCATCGCAATGAATAAAAAATTCCTCTAAAATTCCCATTGTAGTTGAGGGACAGTTGAAGCAAAATAAAAATTTTGTTTACCAAAAATTTTCTTGGAACACTGTGCAAACCAAATGGGGACAGATTAGTCTTCTTATTCCGGAAGAAGTTAAAATTTCACAGAAAATTACTCCCAAGATATTTCTCTTAACAAATAATAATAATTTCACGTAGAAATTAGAGAAAGAGATTTTATTGCTGCTGGGAGATTTTCATAAAATTAATATTTTTTTGAAAAAAAATTTATTGTTGCGTGATTTCAAGGAATGGATTTGGACCACTGTGAAATAAATTTCGGACAATGTCACCAACCGTTTATTCATGTGCAAATATCAATGTTTCAAGATTGTCAAAAATTGTTTCGAATTGCTCCTCGAAATTAGGGACAGAAATTTATGAACACCACCGCAGAGAAAGTTCCCAAAAAAATTTTTTGATTCGGTTTGCCAAACACACCGCTTGGAGCAGAGTGAAGTTACAATTGCAACCCCAAATACCATACAAAATTCACAACAAATATTTTTCTGGCCCACTGTGCAGAGAAATCACCACCCGAGCACTCTCCAATCAGGGGTAGTGAGTATTGTCCAGATCTTTGACAACTTTCCAGATTATTAAAATATATTTTCGGATTTAAATTCGCTATGACCAACTATAGCGAAAAAATCTCCACACAAAGGTAAGGGACAAGTCGATTTCCGAGGTATAGAGGAATTTCTTAAATTTTAATTTCAAATCTAATTTGATTTTCACCAAGAAATAGTTTTCACCACTGTGCTGTAAATTTCGTTCATGCTGCAGGAATACTCTCGTTTCAAATTATCGTCTCAAAAGACATATATATTATTCAAAAATATATTTTTGGTTCACTGTGCACTGTTCAGATTGCCCATGCAAAAGAAGTGACAAAAATCAAGATAGCCAATTCCACTAAATTTTGCAGCAAACGGACGAAATACCAAAAGGACAAGCGATGAAATGCAGTTGTTCTAATGAAAAGGCAAATTGAAAATATTTACAAAAACAATTCCTTCGTTTCAACAACGAGTAACGTATTTTTTAAAACGGTTAATTTTCTTCTCTTCCTATTTTTATGATTTGGCTACCTCCGAGTTATGTAGTCACTGTTACGCAATTTGTAACCTCAATATGAAATTTGGAGCAGGGATAGAAATTCACGGGATAGGGAAATTAATTTAGGGACAGGTTAAGGCACACAACTAGTATTTTCTTCACAGCACCTCCAATAATAATGCACTGTACATACCTTGTTTCTCCTTTTCGTCTCAAACTTAGGGTACGCTGGTGTCTTCAAGTTTTAATTCCAACGGATCGGGAGGACCATATGTTGACGTCGTCGTCGTCAACTTTTTCTTACCCTATCTCAAGCCGTGTTTGTCGTCGGCGCCCTACAGCGCCCTTCTGCTCCGGCATTGGTCACTACTCACTCACCACCGTTTGCTTGGTGCTGCCTAACAGCCCTTTGTTGATGATCCACGGTTTGATGGTTTGTTTGTTTATTCGCACTGCGCTGGCTGGCCGTTATACGAGTATGTATGTACGTACGTCCGTGTATACATACATTCGTGCACCCACAGTCTACTGCTTTGATTGAAACTGCTCGGGACAGACAGAATAACCAACAACAACAATAACTTTACGTTGTTGACACCACCAAACTGATGATTCACTGGGACAATATCACTGTGGCCTGTCTGGCTCTTGAAAGCACTGCCTCTAATAGGAATTTTTAATGCCTCTAACTGATATAATTTTGTAAATAAAACACTTTGTTTCAGAGACAGATTTCAGTTTTATTCTTCGCTCCTTTTTTAATTCTTTCTTGTTCACACACTTTACTTATTAAAACTACGAACAACGGTTTGTTCTACTTATTTCACTTTTGGTTTGCTGCTGTTGCGTTGCTTGTTAGAAACGGAGTGCCAAAATTTTCAATGTCATCGACCGACGGCGATTCAAAGTAACGAGTAATTAAAGGGCAAGAAATAATGGCAAAGTGCAGCAGCAGCAAACAAAAGAAGAGATGAGTGATGGGTGATACGTTCGCGGTTATTCATTAGCCAGTGTTGTAAAGGGCGGCACTTGCACATTAGGTTGGATCGTTTTACACGCGAACATCCTCGTTCGAATATTTATGCTGAAGATGATGTTTATTCCTCCAATTTTCATAATCACATTCCCTCGGGACTTGTTACAAAAAAATTTAAAAATATATATTAATACCAAATTAGAATTCGAAATTTAACATTTAACCTAGTCCTCCACCTTTTTAAATCGATACAGGAGTTTGAATCATTTAAAATATGCCGCCTTTAACAAGCCTTTTTTACAATTTAGACGTAATCCGATTATTTTTATACCCTCCACCATAGGATGGGGGAATATTCATTTTGTCACTCCGTTTGTAACACCTCTAAATATTGATCTGAGACCCCATAAAGTATTCTTAATCGTTGTAAAATTCTAAGACGATTTAGCCATGTCCGTCCCTCCGTCCGTCCCGTCTGTGGTAATCACGCTACAGTCCGCAATAATAGAGCTAGGTTGATCAAATTTGGTACAAATACTTCTTATAGTTGCAGGTTGTTTGGGATTGGGCCATATCGGTCCATATTTAGATATAGCTCCCATATATAGCATCTAACTTGTTGTGATTCCTACTGTTCTCATCTACTATATTTTTTGTGTGTTTCGGTGTTATTTTCTTTAGGTTTGAGTTATTTTGTGAGGTCACATGCTATCCATGGTGGAGGGTATATAAGATTCGGCATGGCCGAACTTAACGCTTTAGGTTAGGTTTAGGTTAGGTTGGCAGCCGTATTTTTTTTTACAAGCTCACATAGACCAGTTTCGGTCCCTAGTGTTACCACGGGCTGAAATGCCCCTCATCGAAACCAACCTGTTTGATATATAAATTTATCGATAGTACGAATATCAGTACTGGAAAGATCTGTTAGGCTGCCTAAAAAGGCCGACCCTAGTATGTCCAGTCGTCGTTTTCTCAAAGCGGTACAGTCGCAAAGCAAATACTCAATGCTCTCCACAAGAGGTCTGCGGCAATCGAGGGCTGTTTGTGAATTTAGGGATGTTGCCTCCAGAGAATTGATGGCAGCCTGGCTGTCCGAGTAAATGACAACGCCAGTGTGGGTTACTATGTTGCGACTCAGCCACTTGGCGACTTCCCATATTGCCATTATTTCGGCTTGATAGACACTGCAGGTATCTGGTAGTCTGTGAGCTATATCCAGACTAAGTTCTTCACAGTGTACTCCGAAGCCAACCTTTTCATCAAGCTTCGAACCATCCGTGTAAAAGTGGAGATGGTTTCTATTACCTGGTATTCTGCCGACCCATTCATCTCTGGCGGGAATCATAGTGATGTAATTTCTCTCGAAGGTGTACACAGTTGGTATATAGTCCACTCGGTCGGTTACCATAGCACTACACTTTGATATCCTCATGTGACCATAGTTCTTGTACCTCCACATTGATAGGCAGTTTAATCTTATTGCCGCTTTGGCTGCAACTTCTCTCGCCACAATATTAATCGGCAGTATATGGAGTAGGGCTTGTAGAGACTCGGTCGCTGTAGTCCTTAAGGCTCCGCTTATGCTCAGGCAGGCAGTTCTCTGAACCTTTGTTAGTAGGTTGGTAATGGTTAGTTTGTCAGTTGCCGTCCACCATACCACAATACCGTATAACAGTATTGGACGAACTACTGCTATATATATCCAGTGGACGATTTTAGGAGAGAGTCCCCACCGCGACCCTACAGCCTTTTTGCAGGAATATAAGGCGACGTTGGCTTTCCTTACACGTTCCAATACGTTAAGTCTAAATAACATTTTCCTATCTAGAATTATTCCTAAAAATTTTGCACTTTCAGAAAAGACTAGATCTGTTCCATTTATCCGAGGTGGAGGGTCCACATGTGGGACATTATTCATCCTAGTAAAGAGAACCAATTCTGTCTTGTTGGGGTTAACGCCCAAACCGCTGCTTCTGGCCCATCTAGCCAACTTGTTCAGAGCCACCTGTAGGATGTCTCTGAGGACGTTTACGAATTTGCCACTCACTGCGATTGCCACGTCGTCCGCATATGCCACGACCTTGCAGCCACAACGTTCTAGATCTAGCAGGATTTCATTCACCGCTAGGTTCCAAATTAGTGGAGACAATACTCCTCCTTGCGGGGTCCCTCTGTTTACATACCTTGTTAGAGTTGTGGACCCTAGACATGCTGTTATGCGTCTTATGGTGAGCAGACTTTGAATTAGTCTAATCAAACTAGTGTTAACTTTTAGATGTGAGAGTGCCGCAATTACCGCATCGGAGTGAATGTTGTTAAAAGCCCCTTCTATGTCAAGAAATGCCACCTTGGTGAATTCCTTGAAATGCAGGGACGATTCGATAGTGCTCACAAGTTCGTGCAGGGCTGATTCTGTAGACTTGCCCTTATTGTAAGCATGTTGGTTCCCCGACAGAATTTTGTATCCAGGTTTTCCCTAATGAAATGATCTAAAAGTCTTTCCAGACCTTTCAATAGGAAGGAGGATAGGCTAATTGTACTGAAGTCTTTTGGCCTAGTGTGTGATATCTTTCCCGCTTTAGGTATGAATACCACTTTGGTATCCCTCCATCGATTCGGGACGTATGAAAGCCTGATACAGCCTACATAAATTTTCTCCAGCCAGGGGATAATGTACTTTAACATTTTCTGCATTTCTGCTGGAGTGATGCCATCTGGTCCAGGTGACTTGAAGGGCTCAAAGCTGTTAATAGCCCAGCTTATTCTGGATCTCTAAGTCAAGAAGGTAGCGACGCTCGCAGTCCACTCGCACTCTTGTTGGTCCTGCTGATCCTCGGGTTCTGTTATAGAGTTCCCCGGGAAATGTGTGTCGAGCAGTACATTGAGCGACTGCTCGCTGTTTTTGGTCCAGTTATTTGCCTCATCCTGTAAATATCCCACTGTACAGGGTGAAGCAGATAATATCTTCCTCAGCCTAGCGGCGTCGGAGACCTTTTCCACTTCACCACAGAAGGTATACCAAGAGCGCCTTTGCGCCTTTCTAAGCTCCTTCTTATAGATCTTGAGTTGCTCTTTATAGGCATCCCAATCATTAGCGACCCCAGTAGATTTAGCCTTATTGAATAGCTTGTTGCATGTCTTTTTCATAGCCGTTAGCTCAGAAGTCCACCATTGGGGTTTAGTTTTACCCTTGTACCTTGTTTTTGGACCGGCTTCTTCAAGTGATCTATTGAATGATATGGTGATATGATCGACCAGACTATCCAGACCGGCTTTGTCATTCGGTTCGTACAGAAGTTTAGAGTTGAGGACTTTCTTGAAATTCTTCTCATACAGATGCCACTTTGTCTTCCTTACATTTCTGTGGACGGCGGGTTTAGGCGCTTTTTCCGCGAGTTTGAACTCAATATAATGGTGATCTGAGAATGAGTGGTCGTCCAGTACATTCCACCCAATAATTTTGTCTGACAGCCGGTCAGTAGCAAACGTTACGTCGAGTACTTCTTGTCTGTCTTTAGTTGTGAAGGTCGGTTTATTACCTATGTTACAAATACTAAGGTTGGTAGTTAGAATAAAGTCAAGAAGCGAATCACCCCTATTGTTTATATCCGTACTACCCCAGATAGTATGATGAGCGTTCGTGTCTGCGCCAATAATCAGCTCGAGCTCATCAGACGTTGCTTCTTCTACTACTTCCCTGAATAGAGCAGTCGGTACTACAGATTCATAAGGCAAGTAGCTGGAGACCACCCAATATATGCGATTACCGATCTCCAGGCTAGCAGCTGTTTGGTCTTTACCACTTAAATTAGTCAGGAGAAAGATACTTAGATCTTTCCTGGCCAAAATGCAGGTTCTTGGAGTGCCTTCACAGTTGGCCACAAGCAGTTTGAAGTTGGGTGTCCTAATACCGCACACCCTTCCTCCCACTACGTAGGGCTCCTGTATCAGGACGATATCTACTGCGCCTGTGGACAGGCGCAGCAATAGAGCCGCTGAGGCTGCTTTAGCGTGATGGAGGTTAATCTGTAGAATCCTTACCATCATTGGTATTTGACAGATTAACATCCACCCCGACAAGGGTGTTATCGAACTCTTCGTCCGTATCGTCGAGAAGCATGTCCCCGCCAGATGCGTCAAAGATTCCGGAGACTCCCCTCAGCCTCTCTGTGTCCGAAGTAGAGCTTTTGTCCTCAGAGAAGGACGTTACAGATCTTCTGTTAGAGTTGGAGTCACCAGAAATAATAGGCGTGGGTACCTCCGCACTTCCAGGAAGTGCCACGGTGGACGACTCACCTTCTGCAGTGGGAGCTATATCCTGCTTGTATATCTTCAAGACTATAGTCTCGAAGCCATATTGTAGGGTTGCACTCGCACTTTGTTTATGGGAGGTGGATTCAGCGTTTAGGATAAGATTGACCTGCCGCTTTTTACCATCCGCCTCACCCACCTTGCTGATTCTCCAATTATGGGCCGGCAGACCAGGATTGGAATCTTTTATTGTTTCTAAGATGTCAGCCGGGTTGGAGGGCTCTTCTGTAACCCAGTTGTTGGCTCTAGGGTGACTAGGGATGTTGTTTTTTTCGACAACATCCAACTGGGCACCCGGCCACACCTCACCCGCTCGACTCAGAGCAGCCTTATACAGGTCTACTGATCTGGCATCACCGAAATATAAGAGCTTTACTCTCCCCTGATGCCATCCTGCATCGTTGCAGATTGGTGGTTTGCCCGGCATTTCTCTACGGACATCGAGGTAATGAGCCATAATGGCTGATTGTACATGACTCCATTTGTCCTTGAGGATGGATCCATCCTCACTACTTCTGTCTATAACAGCCATCACTAGACTCTCCTTCGCCACTTCATTGAAGGGCTTGGTGAGTGTCCTGTTGATGGTGACATTAGGGCCTCTTGCCTTTTTCGAAGGCAGGGGTTCATCAGGTGATCTGATTCGTTTTACTTTATTAGCCATTAACACAGCTGAATTTGTGGCTCTTTCAGCCGACTCATTGGCCTTAGAAGCATCTATGACGCCTTTAGCCCAGGTAAGTGACTCTTTTTGTTTTTCGGTAAGAGCCGAAACCTCAACAGCCTCCAACTTCGACAAAACTCTGAGCGCTACACGATGCTCATTGTGCTTCCGTTTTGACGGTCGGACATGACGTTTCCCCCTCACCGCACCACCTGTCGTGAGTACTTGGGGGAGATTTTCACCATTTTTGGTGTGGTCGGCTTTGGCCAAGACCAACGGACGGACAGTCGGACGATTGGGGAACCGCGCTCCATCGGAACACGAAGGCATCCCCGTCAAGAGAATTTATTTTTATTTTGTCTGTATTAGACCGTAATAGGTACTACGATGTAGGCCTTACAGACTTTGTACAGATTTTTGCTATTGCGTAATAGGTACTGGTAACTATCCGCTATGTGATAAACACGTCCGTTCACTGCGAATGATCAGCAACTTAACGCTTTTACTTGTTTATTTTTGATAATGTCGTAAATACAATTTCTGAAAATTGCAACATCTGAAAACGATTAGCAGTTATTTTAAATGAACAGCAGAATTTAAAAAACAATGTTAGTATAATAGAATTTATCAAAACCTAAATTAATATAAGGTACATATGTAAATATTTCTTACTCATAAATAAAGAATTGTTTACATCAACATTTTTGTATCTCATGTCCATGGACCTACACTTAAGCCAGTAGTTCGGCCTGTTGTGCGCTTCTTATTTATGGTATTTTTATACCTTACGAGTTACAGAAAATCGGTACTAGACACGAATTTTCTCAGTATCTTCAAGTCATATCCTCTGAGATGAGTCAAGTCTGGCAATATATCGGACCCGAAATATGGGCATCTTGCATGTGTGAAAGCCGGGCAGTGACACAGAAAATGTTCCATCGTTTCGATGTTTTCCCTGCATGCCCTGCATTCATCATTTACTGCTGGTCATATGCGATGAAGATGTGCGTGTAAGTTTGAGTGTCCCGTTAGAACACTCATCATCTTACTAATCTCGATCTTGTTTAGTTTCAGAAAACTTTTTGTTTTCTTTCCATTTGGGTCACCCCACAGTATCTTTGAAGTTGCTCCTACTGTTGCGCCATTCCACACAGTTTTGTAAGCCATCACTTCCCAGTGCTTCAACTCATTCTTTGTGGCTTCGAAAGGTTTCCAATTTTCCACGTTTATTACTCGAAGTTCTCTGCCCTTTGAAGCCAAGCTGTTTGCCCGTTCATTTCCAATCACTCCTTTGTTAAAAATATCATGGGCTGAGTATCGTTCTTTTACAGTCTAACACAGTTTTGGAGTTGACCCTTTCCGATTTTATTGCTTTAATCGCCATTTGGCTATCTGTGAAGATGTTGGCATATGTAGGCTTTGTGGTGCTTGAAATACCGTGTTATGGTCAGGGAGGCGGAAGTAATGTTCGAATTCTGGTTCATCAATTAAAAGTCCCAGACCCGTCCTTCCTCCTCGCTTGGACCCATCCGTGTAGCAGCTGGTTCCCACTGGTACATGGGCCAAAGTTCCATTTTCCCAGGAGCGTCTGTCTGGCACAAACGAATCACAGGTAGCTGTAAGCCGCACTTCAGGAATGAGGTCGGAGATTTCTGGCGTTTGAATATGACCAACTAGAGATTCTAAAATCTTCTGATGGTACGACTTGTGGTCTCGATTTATCCATTCACCCATCTCTTACAGACGTCTTGCTGTGAGGGCTGCCTCATACTTTATACAGATGTCTATTGGTTAATCGCCATTTGGCTATCTGTGAAGATGTTGGCATATGTAGGCTTTGTGGTGCTTGAAATACCGTGTTATGGTCAGGGAGGCGGAAGTAATGTTCGAATTCTGGTTCATCAATTAAAAGTCCCAGACCCGTCCTTCCTCCTCGCTTGGACCCATCCGTGTAGCAGCTGGTTCCCACTGGTACATGGGCCAAAGTTCCATTTTCCCAGGAGCGTCTGTCTGGCACAAACGAATCACAGGTAGCTGTAAGCCGCACTTCAGGAATGAGGTCGGAGATTTCTGGCGTTTGAATATGACCAACTAGAGATTCTAAAATCTTCTGATGGTACGACTTGTGGTCTCGATTTATCCATTCACCCATCTCTTACAGACGTCTTGCTGTGAGGGCTGCCTCATACTTTATACAGATGTCTATTGGTTGGATGTGCAGTAAAGTCTCCAACGCTTTTGTTGGTGCAGTTCTAAATGCCCCGCTTATGCCTAGACAGCACATACATTGAATTTTCTGCAAAGGTATTACGTTGCACTTGTTGTCAATTGATGTCCACCACACTACACATGCGTAGGTGATTATTGGTCTAATCACGCTCATGTAAAGCCAGTGAGTCATATTTGGACATAGTCCCCATTTTGATCCTATAGCTCTTCTGCACAACGACCAACATCTGTGGGCTTTTGTAACTCTTTCTTCAAGAAGATCTTTCCAGTACAGTTTCTCATCCAAGATTACTCCCATGTATTTTACCTTTTTAGTTATAGCAATTGTCTTATTCAGGAATCGAGGCCGGGTAAAACGTGGGATCTTCGTTTTCCTTGTAGATAGACAAATTTCTGTTTTCTCTGGGTAAACATTTAATCCCCTTGTTTAAACCCAGTTATATGCTATGTTAAGAACTTATTTAGTATGGCATATCGCCAGTGAGTCATATTTGGACGTATTCCCCTTTTGGATCCTCTTCTGCACAACGACCAACATCTGTGCCTATGTAACTCTTTCTTCAAGAAGATCTTTCCAGTACAGTTTCTGATCCAAGATTACTCCCAAGTATTTTACCTTTTTAGTTATAGCAATTGTCTTATTCAGGAATCGAGGCCGGGTAAAACGTGGGATCTTCGTTTTCCTTGTAGATAGACAAATTTCTGTTTTGTCTGGGTAAACATTTAATCCCCTTGTTTATGCCCAGTTATATGCTATGTTAAGAAATTACTTAGTATGACATATCGTTAGCAAAACATGCAAGTGTGCTAAGTCCAGTTTCAAAAAGTTTCTTTTGATCCTTTATTTGGTCCGATTAAATATCAACAATTTTTAATTATAATTATCATAATTATCCGTTTTTATACAGACTTCACATGTTTTGAAAAATATTTACATATTACTGCACAAAGGGGGGAAACAGCATAATGGTGTTTTTTCTTGATGATGTATTTTTAAATCTTCTATTATTCCATAATAACGGAATTTTTATTAAATTGGTTTAGCATATTTGCATGTCTATCTAACGATATTCTATTAAATGCACAAATTGACTTTTTATACACTCACTTTAGTGTGACGAGGGTATATATCATTTGCTACGGAAAAAAGTGTAACACGTCGAAGGAGTGACCTAAGACCCCAAGTATGTTCGGAGGAAATCCGTTTTGGGTCATTTTAAGTCGAATGAGCAATGTCCGTCCGTCTGTCTGTCTGTCTGTGTGTCTGTCTGCTGGCTGGTGCGCACGATAACTCTCGAAAGGAGTAACCGATTGACCTCAAATTTGGTATGTGGTAATATTTTTTTCTATCTCCGGCTAAGTTCGAAGATGGGCCATATCGGTCCACTCCTTCTAGTACCTCCCCCACAAAGGGTTAAAATGTTGTGAAATATTGATTCTTTAATAACTGCTATACTACTTATTCGAATCTTTTGAAATTCCACACATAGTATAAGCTTATTAGTCGTTATCAACTCGAGAAAAATGGGCGAAGTCGCCACGTCCCTTTTGGTACCTCCCACACAAATGCACCATTTTGCACCAAAAGTTAACAGCTTATAACATTAATAACAGTGTATAAAAATACTTGAAATTTTGTACAGTATTATGCTTTTATATTGCCTACAGTCCAGGGAAAAATGGGAGTTGTTGTCACGCCCCTTTTGGTACCTCCCACACAAAGGTACCTTTTTGCACCAAAAGTTAACAGCTTATAACATTAAAACCAGTGTATAAAAATACTTGAAATTTTGTACAGTGTAATGTTTTTATAGTGTCTATAGCCCTGTGAAAATGGGCGTTATTGCCTCGCCCATCTTTGTACCTCCCACACAAAATGCCCAAATCATACCACAATTTAATGTCTCATAACGTTTATACCAGTGCACATAAATGCTTATAAGTCGGCACAGTGCAATGAATTTAAAGTATCTAATGTTCAACAAAAAAAAGGTGTATTTGATAAACCCCTTCTGGTACCTCCCACACAAATTGACAGAATAATTCGAGTAATATTCAATATTACATTACTCACAAAGTGAGGGTATACCTTAGTCGGTTTACCCGACTGAAACTTTCTTACTTGTTATTTATTCATTACGGAAAAATTTGCAATTTACATTTTCGTTCATAACTTTTCGGCCTTATTTCTTTCTTTCTCGAATACATACACATCACGGTATTTTTGCATTGTTTTTGTCAAAGTAATGAATTCGTAAACGCACAGAAACTCCACTACTCTAAATGTCGTTCATTATTTTTCTAATGAGCAGCCAATCGATGTATCCAGAAAATTTATTTTCGACTACCTGTGAAATATCATTGCCACGAACATTTTTTAGATCGGCACCCACCGCTGACAAACAGCCGCCGAATTTGTTTTATGAATGTAGGATTAAAAATTGCAACTCGCACAGGCGCACACAACTTTTTCTTCCACCGCTCCAAAAGAACTGATTCCAAAAAACTCCAAACAAAATCCACTGCAACTCTCACTATTATTCTCAATTTTGCGAACAAAAAAAGTCTTAATTGCCCTCTCGCAGATAAAAATTATCTCCTAATTTAAAAGATAACTAATTCTTAATTCAACGTTACCAAAAAACAGGACTGACAAGGGTAAATTGTCTTTAAAAACATAACATGAGATTTTCTAAAATTCTAAGTAAAATATTTATACTTAAGATAATGACATTAGTACTACAAACAATAATTTTTTGAGGTAACGGTAAAGTCAGCATGACATATTGTTATGGACATCTTATCATAGAAGTAAGGAATTTTACTTTAAACGAATGAAAATTTCTTTGAAATCAAGTACATTTTCTTAAATTTGTTCTTCAAACAAGGACAGATCATATCTATGATTTAAGGGCAAACTTGTTTTTAATTTCATGTCAATTTCAGTGCATGTTTTGAAATTTGTTTTCTAAATTGTTTATTTTTTATGTTGACCTGAAATTTGAATTGTGCTACTATAAAAATGGCGAAAAACACGTCGAAAGGCCCAATTTTTTATTTTATTCCGATCGCGTCTAAGCTTGGTGGGGTTGCAGAAGTACTATGGGAATGAGTATGGGAATAGAATATAGCTTCCTAACGTGATAGGTTTCGAAGATGCAGAGTGTCGAATTTGATATTTTGACCACTCCTGAATGCGACATGACAGTTATTTAGAAACGCACAAAATGTACATTGATAACACAGTGCGACAGTCCAAAAATCGCGATACTATTTTTCTTGTGGGTCTTGGCGAGTAGAACAACGTTTGTTTTATGAAATTTGTCGGACACAGAGAAAAAGGGCAAGAATATCGGTTTTTTACCCGTAAATCCGGATTTTGGGGGTGTCAGGGGAATTCCAAAAAAGATTCGTGTTTTACTCGACAAGACCTACAGGAAAAATAGTATCGCGTCATTTGCTTCTCAACTTGAGTTTATTTTGTCGCACTGTGTAATTGCTTGCAAATATAGGGTGATCCAAATAGAGATGCTTTTTTCAATAGACTTTTTTTGACAGATCACGTGTGAGTCGTGTCATGCTGTCATGTTATTTTTGTTAAGTATCGTGTGGCATTTCATCATGGAAAGACTTACGCCTGAACAACGTTTACGCGTGTCATTCACCAGTTACCAGTCGAAACGAGTCGAACGAGTCATTGAAAATTGGACTTAACGGATGGACAATCTGAGACATAGCCGCGGCCAACATTTGATTGACATAATCTTAAAAAATTAATGCCAAAGAATGTTCTTTCAAATGATAATAAACATTCCCCATTCAATTTGAATTTTCCGTGTTTTTTTCTTTAAAAAAGTAGGGAACCTCGAAATGGATCACGCTATATTTAATTTTCATACTTTTTTCTGGCGACTTATGTTTAGCTCTCGATTTTAAATGTGTTCCGCGGATGGGATTCTATATCTTAAAACTACAAAAATGTAGCCCATTCTGTTTACTTTTAGGTTTAGGTTAGGGTGGCAGCCGTATTTTTTATACAAGCTCACATAGACCAGTTTAGGTCCCTAGTGTTTAGGGCTGAAACGCCCCTCATCGAAACCAACCTGTTTGATATACAAATTTGTCGATAGTACGAATATCGGTACTGGAAAGATCTGTTAGGATGGATTTTAGGAGAGAGGCCCCACCGCGACCCTACAGCCTTTTTGCAGGAATATAAGGCGACTTTGCACAGTGGGCTAAAATGGAAAAAATGGACATAATTGTGCCATTTCAAAACCACTTATCGTATGACTATGAAATTTTAGGTGTGTATACAAGAAGTTTTAGAGAGTTTAAGTTCGGAACTTGGGCCCCCTATCTCATACAGGTGCGGAGCTACAGCGCCCTAAAATTTACAACGTCGGGTATACAAAATTTTCATCGGCTTCTAACTTTTGAACGGAGTGTCCGGTTTTACTGGCTGTGGATACTTCTAGACCAGACCTACAATAAACATTTTATAGGTTGAAGATATCTTGAATAGTTTCCGAGATATGTGGATTTTAAATTTAAATTTTTCATTTTTTCGCCGACTTTGCCTTGGAGTTTAGCCAATATCTCAGTCAAAACTTTACCGATTTCGTTCGCGTGTTTTTTTTATGGATTGCTATAAAATTTACAATATCGAATCAATAAGATATGTGAAGAAATAAGAAAGTTTAATTTTTGGAGATTTTTTGGGGAAAAAATCAAATTCGTATTTAGGTCTTGTAGAAAAAGTTTGTTACACAAATATATATCAAATTTATACTCATTTTAAAGGAGACGTTTCACAGAATATGTTAGAGAAAATCCGAAGCCAAAATTGTAATTGGTGTGGTTGCCACCCTTCTCCGATTTGGACATTTTTTTACATAAATTTCAAAAGTTTGATCGATTTTCTCCAATCGCAAACCTAAATTGGTTAATTTTTATTTTTATTTATTTGTATTAGGGTGTAACAAAATCGATTTCAAAGGGAATCCCTAGCGCGGCTTTTCATATCGAAGATATAAAAAATCCCATTTAAAAGTAAAAATCCCATTTTTGGGGATTTTTGATGTATTTTTTGGGAATTGAGGGATTTTCCATTAGAAATTTCCACATGTTGCTTTTGATTATTTCTAATATCAAAATAAAAAACTTAAAAAAAAATTCATCGAAATATATAAATTTTTAAGAATTTTATGCCGTATTTACGTTTCTGTCTATATGCACAATTTTTATACCCTCACTTTAATGTGACGAGGGTATATATCATTTGCTACGGAAAAAAGTGTAACACGTCGAAGGAGTGACCTAAGACCCCAAGTATGTTCGGAGGAAATCCGTTTTGGGTCATTTTAAGTCGAATGAGCAATGTCCGTCCGTCTGTCTGTGTGTCTGTCTGTCTGCTGGCTGGTGCGCACGATAACTCTCGAGAGGAGTAACCGATTGACCTCAAATTTTGGTATGTGGTAATATTTTTTTCTATCTCCGGCTAAGTTCGAAGATGGGCCATATTGGTCCACTCCTTCTAGTACCTCCCCCACAAAGGGTTAAAATGTTGTGAAATATTGATTCTTTAATAACTGCTATACTACTTATTCGAATCTTTTGAAATTCCACACATAGTATTAGCTTATTAGTCGTTATCAACTCGAGAAAAATGGGCGAAGTCGCCACGTCCCTTTTGGTACCTACCACACAAATGCACCATTTTGCACCAAAAGTTAACAGTGTATAAAAATACTTGAAATTTTGTACAGTATTATGCTTTTATATTGCCTACAGTCCAGGGAAAAATGGGTGTTGTTGTCACGCCCCTTTTGGTACCTCCCACACAAAGGTACCTTTTTGCACCAAAAGTTAACAGCTTATATCATTAAAACCAGTGTATAAAAATAGTTGAAATTTTGTACAGTGTAATGTTTTTATAGTGTCTATAGCCCTGTGAAAAATGGGCGTTATTGCCACGCCCCTCTTTGTACCTTCCACACAAAATGCCCAAATCATACCACAATTTAATGTCTCATAACGTTTATACCAGTGCACATAAATGCTTATAAGTCGGCACAGTGCAATGAATTTAAAGTATCTAATGTTCAGCAAAAAAAAAGGTGTATTTGATAAACCCCTTCTGGTACCTCCCACACAAATTGACAGAATAATTCGAGTAATATTCAATATTACATTACTCACAAAGTGAGGGTATACCTTAGTCGGTTTACCCGACTGAAACTTTCTTACTTGTTTTTTTATTTTTCCCTACCTTCTTGTACTTATTAGTTATTATATCAGTTAATATGCACTGATTTCTTGTAGATCACATGTTTTTATCAAACAATAATAAAATTTAGTAAGATTTACCTTTCAGAAAATATTGTTTTGTGGCACTATTTCTAGGAAACCCTTAATCATTGACAGGTATAACCAGTAAGGAAAGGCAGGAAGTCGGGCGGGGCCGACTATATAATACCCTACACCTCCCTAACAATGCAATAAGGATCATTGCGATAATAATTTGTAATAATTGGTAAATAGGTAGAAACATATTATCTAATTCTGAAACGATAATCGCTAAATTAAGCACTATTCGTGGCGCAGTGAAATAACCCCTAAGTGAAATAACACCCAAGCCGAAAATGGAATAACACCCAAAATGAAGATTAAAAATTGGGTTTGGGTGAAATTTCATTAACTTTGGGTTCCATTTCATTTTTTCAAGTTTTTTTAAATTACACTAGCCAACAGTCGTTTTGTTATTTGGTTCTAGCATAGTTTTTCTCATTGATTTTGACCTACTGAACACGAAAATGAGTTTTAAAATTTTTTCTGTCGATTGGTTTTCGAGATACAAATTTTTGAACTTTTTTTTTTAAATTTTTGGAGGTACACTTACAATTTTGAGCATATCTTTCGTCTTCTTTGACGTATTTGATCCTACTACTACTCAAATTAAAGCAAATTGAGCCGTCTACAACTCATTCTCAGAAAATTTTCAAATCGGGTGAGTAGTTTTGATGTTGGCGGCTTAAAAAGGTTAAAAAACTGCGTTTTTTTAGTAAAAATGTGGCAGAAAAATGCATATAAAATATAAAACGCGATGCTAACAGCGATTTTGGTTTTTTTACGTATAGCTGGCATTTTTCCAAAGAAAATAAGCACTTACTTAACAAAATCTGACAACAAATGGCGGACTTATAATTTTTTTGGTATAAGACCGAAATTCCGCTATTTCACGATATTTTGATTTTCATTATTTGCACAGCTAACCTACTAGGAGGGATCGAAAAAGCAAGTTTTTTATAATCCTTTTGGAATAGAACGGAACAGTTGCTCCTAAACATAAGTTACTTCTGTTCAAAATTTCACCACCCTGGGTTAATGTCTTCTGTTCTGGCAAGGGACGTGAAATTTCAAAAATTTAGTGAAATCAGCAATTTTTTTTTTGGAAATTTTTTTCAAATGTCACAGCACTTTGCAGTTTTGATAAAATTTTTAAATTAATATTAATAACACAAATATTTCATAATTGTAAAAAACCTATTTACAATACCGTAGGGACGTTTCGTCGAAAATGGTATAATGAAAATGCAGAACATAAAGGAGACGTTTCACAGAATATGTTAGAGAAAATCCGAAGCCAAAATAGTAATTGGTGTGGTTGCCACCCTTCTCCGATTTGGACATTTTTTTTACAAAAATTTCAAAAGTTTGATCGATTTTCTCCAATCGCAAACCTAAATTGGTTAATTTTTATTTTTATTTATTTGTATTAAGGTGTAACAAAATCGATTTCAAAGGGAATCCCTAGCGCGGCTTTTCATATCGAAGATATAAAAAAATCCCATTTAAAAGTAAAAATCCCATTTTTGGGGATTTTTGATGTATTTTTTGGGAATTGAGGGATTTTCCATTAGAAATTTCCACATGTTGCTTTTGATTATTTCTAATATCAAAATAAAAAACTTTAAAAAAAATTCATCGAAATATATAAATTTTTAAGAATTTTATGCCGTATTTACGTTTCTGTCTATATGCACAATTTTTATACCCTCACTTTAATGTGACGAGGGTATATATCATTTGCTACGGAAAAAAGTGTAACACGTCGAAGGAGTGACCTAAGACCCCAAGTATGTTCGGAGGAAATCCGTTTTGGGTCATTTTAAGTCGAATGAGCAATGTCCGTCCGTCTGTCTGTGTGTCTGTCTGTCTGCTGGCTGGTGCGCACGATAACTCTCGAGAGGAGTAACCGATTGACCTCAAATTTTGGTATGTGGTAATATTTTTTTCTATCTCCGGCTAAGTTCGAAGATGGGCCATATTGGTCCACTCCTTCTAGTACCTCCCCCACAAAGGGTTAACATGTTGTGAAATATTGATTCTTTAATAACTGCTATACTACTTATTCGAATCTTTTGAAATTCCACACATAGTATTAGCTTATTAGTCGTTATCAACTCGAGAAAAATGGGCGAAGTCGCCACGTCCCTTTTGGTACCTACCACACAAATGCACCATTTTGCACCAAAAGTTAACAGTGTATAAAAATACTTGAAATTTTGTACAGTATTATGCTTTTATATTGCCTACAGTCCAGGGAAAAATGGGTGTTGTTGTCACGCCCCTTTTGGTACCTCCCACACAAAGGTACCTTTTTGCACCAAAAGTTAACAGCTTATATCATTAAAACCAGTGTATAAAAATAGTTGAAATTTTGTACAGTGTAATGTTTTTATAGTGTCTATAGCCCTGTGAAAAATGGGCGTTATTGCCACGCCCCTCTTTGTACCTTCCACACAAAATGCCCAAATCATACCACAATTTAATGTCTCATAACGTTTATACCAGTGCACATAAATGCTTATAAGTCGGCACAGTGCAATGAATTTAAAGTATCTAATGTTCAGCAAAAAAAAAGGTGTATTTGATAAACCCCTTCTGGTACCTCCCACACAAATTGACAGAATAATTCGAGTAATATTCAATATTACATTACTCACAAAGTGAGGGTATACCTTAGTCGGTTTACCCGACTGAAACTTTCTTACTTGTTTTTTTATTTTTCCCTACCTTCTTGTACTTATTAGTTATTATATCAGTTAATATGCACTGATTTCTTGTAGATCACATGTTTTTATCAAACAATAATAAAATTTAGTAAGATTTACCTTTCAGAAAATATTGTTTTGTGGCACTATTTCTAGGAAACCCTTAATCATTGACAGGTATAACCAGTAAGGAAAGGCAGGAAGTCGGGCGGGGCCGACTATATAATACCCTACACCTCCCTAACAATGCAATAAGGGTCATTGCGATAATAATTTGTAATAATTGGTAAATAGGTAGAAACATATTATCTAATTCTGAAACGATAATCGCTAAATTAAGCACTATTCGTGGCGCAGTGAAATAACCCCTAAGTGAAATAACACCCAAGCCGAAAATGGAATAACACCCAAAATGAAGATTAAAAATTGGGTTTGGGTGAAATTTCATTAACTTTGGGTTCCATTTCATTTTTTCAAGTTTTTTTAAATTACACTAGCCAACAGTCGTTTTGTTATTTGGTTCTAGCATAGTTTTTCTCATTGATTTTGACCTACTGAACACGAAAATGAGTTTTAAAAATTTTTCTGTCGATTGGTTTTCGAGATACAAATTTTTGAACTTTTTTTTTTAAATTTTTGGAGGTACACTTACAATTTTGAGCATATCTTTCGTCTTCTTTGACGTATTTGATCCTACTACTACTCAAATTAAAGCAAATTGAGCCGTCTACAACTCATTCTCAGAAAATTTTCAAATCGGGTGAGTAGTTTTGATGTTGGCGGCTTAAAAAGGTTAAAAAACTGCGTTTTTTTAGTAAAAATGTGGCAGAAAAATGCATATAAAATATAAAACGCGATGCTAACAGCGATTTTGGTTTTTTTACGTATAGCTGGCATTTTTCCAAAGAAAATAAGCACTTACTTAACAAAATCTGACAACAAATGGCGGACTTATAATTTTTTTGGTATAAGACCGAAATTCCGCTATTTCACGATATTTTGATTTTCATTATTTGCACAGCTAACCTACTAGGAGGGATCGAAAAAGCAAGTTTTTTATAATCCTTTTGGAATAGAACGGAACAGTTGCTCCTAAACATAAGTTACTTCTGTTCAAAATTTCACCACCCTGGGTTAATGTCTTCTGTTCTGGCAAGGGACGTGAAATTTCAAAAATTTAGTGAAATCAGCAATTTTTTTTTTGGAAATTTTTTTCAAATGTCACAGCACTTTGCAGTTTTGATAAAATTTTTAAATTAATATTAATAACACAAATATTTCATAATTGTAAAAAACCTATTTACAATACCGTAGGGACGTTTCGTCGAAAATGGTATAATGAAAATGCAGAACCTAGAAACACAGGTGCATTTTACGATACGAATTTTGGCAAACCCACTTTACATGTACAAAATTGTTTGGAAAAAACGTTTACGTAATTTTTATGATTCTCAGAATTAAAAAAAATAAGTAATACACAAATAGTTATTTAATTTTTATGATTGTGGTTGCAGAGTAATATACGCTTCTGAATGTGCGTGGACGCTCTTCGTGTTCCTTTATGACTGCTACTCCGTTCACAGTCAATTAAAGGGGAAAAAGGGAATTACACTTTTTTATTGATGTGTGTTTTCCCGATGGCTACCTGTATCGGATTTTTTTACAGAAATTCCCCCCACATTTGTGAGTGGTCATTATTTGGAAACTTTTCCACAATTTGAAACGCACACTTGCTGAATCAGGTATATAGCCACCCTTAAAAGATGCGCCCATTCATAAGTACCTGTCAGTAAAATATTGTAACATACTTAGTATTTATAGGTGTTCATTTATCGTTTTTTGTCATTCAACAAGTGTCTACGAACGCGAGTAGTACGAGTAAAAAGTGAAACAAATTGAATTTAAGTGCATATAATACCTACCCAACAAGTAAGACAATGAGTAAAAGACTACGTGTGTTCGAGTGTTTGAACAATCCAGACAATTTCTGCAATGTTTGTGGCGAGTTTATAAAGAATAATCACGCACACACGTTTACTCCAGCAGTGCAATTGCACTATTTGAATTATTTTGGTATTTCACCAAATATCACAGAACCATGGACACCTAAGTCGCTATGTGATCTTTGCTATATAATCCTAACCAACTGGGCAGCTGGCGGAAGGTAAGAATTTTTATTTAAACACATTAAGCAAAGCAAATATAGTAATTTATTTTAATTTTAGGCGCCATATGAAATTCGATACACCAATGATGTGGAAAAAGCCGCTATGCCATTCCACAGACTGTTATTTTTGCCTCACCACAAACAGTGGGGTAGGGAGATTTTTAAAATGGAACTACGCTCAAGTGGGATCGTTTGCACTTCCAGTACCACATTCGAATGATGTACCATATCCAGTGTGCCCTGGTGCATCTCTTCAATAAGCAGAATCGTCAGATCAAGAGTCCGAGTCAAGTGCAAGCGAATTTGGGGCGTGCAGAAAGCGAAAATTACTGTCACAGGCCGAACTAAACGATTGGGTGCGCGATTTTGGTCTCACTAAAGAGAAATCCGAACTTTTTGCGTCTCGGATGGTACAGTGTGGATTTGCGGATTCAGAAGTGAAAGTAACAGCGTGCAGGAAGCGTCACCAGCAGTATGCAAAACTTTATACAAAGAAAGACGAAATATGTTTTTGCAGCGACATTTCCGGCTTGTTCCAAGAGCTTCACCAAATTCACAACCCCAATGAATGGAGGTTGTTTATTGACAGTAACAAAGAGAGCTTGAAGGCAGTTCTCTTACATGATGGGAATGAAAAGCCATCTCTTCCTATTGCTCATGCGGTTCATTCAAAGGAGAACTATGAAACTATGAACATTTTGCTGAAATGCATAGAGTATAGCAAATATAATTGGAAAATATGCGCCGACCTCAAAGTTGTGGCCATTCTGTGTGGACTCCAAGGAGGCTATACGCGACATTGCTGTTTTCTGTGCCTTTGGAATAGCCGCGCTGATGATCAGCATTATATTCAAAAAAAAAAAATGGCCGGAACGAACGAAGCCTGTAGTTGGAGAAGCGAATGTTCAGCGCAAACCACTAATAGAGAACCGTGAAAATATAATACTTCCGCCGTTGCACATAAAATTGGGTTTGATAAAAAATTTTGCCAAAAAATTGGACAAAGAAGGTGAAGCTTTTGCCTATTTACGGTCAATTTTCCCTTACCTTTCGCTGGCAAAAATTAAAGAAGGAGTCTTCGCAGGACCCGAGATAAAAAAAATGTTGAAAGATGAAACATTCCCGAAGCTGTTATCACCCATCGAAGCCGCAGCATGGAATTCCTTCAGGCTTGTTGTGGAAAACTTTTTAGGAAACAACAAAAGCGATAATTATAAGGACATAGTTGAGGATCTGGTAAAGAACTATGAAGCAATGGGTAAGTTTTTTTTGAAACAAATGTTAATTTAAATAGCGTTTTAATTCTCGTTTTTTTCATTTTTGGGTAGGAGTGCACATGTCACTTAAAATACACTTTCTGCATTCTCATTTGGATTTTTTCCCTGAGAATTTAGGAGACGTGAGCGACGAACACGGCGAGCGCTTTCATCAGGAATTGAAGGCTATGGAACGACGCTATCAGGGCATCTATGACACGGCTATGATGGGTGACTACATTTGGACCCTACTACGTGAGACCAATTGCAGCGAATACAAAACACAAAGAAGAAGTCAGCTGTTTTTCCACATGGCATAAAATGTACAGTTATATCTTTGTTTCTACTCATTTTTTTTGGGCGTTGATTTGGTTAATTTCGTTAGTTTAGCTAACCTGGCACATCAATTTCTAATTGTGCCATACATTGAGTATGTAGTGCTCTAAATAAATTAAAAAATAATATACTAAGACTAATTTGTTTATTTTAAATTAAGTTCAAATGTATTTATTCGTTTGCGTTGGGTAGGTAAGCTGTGCAAATAATGAAAATCTAAATATCGTGAAATAGCGGAATTTCGGTCTTTTACCAAAAAAATTATAAGTCCGCCATTTGTTGTCAGATTTTGTTAAGTAAGTGCTTATTTTCTTTGGAAAAATGCCAGCTAGACGTAAAAAAACCAAAATCGCTGTTAGCATCGCGTTTTATATTTTATATGAATTTTTATATGAATTTTTCTGCCACATTTTTACTAAAAAAACGCAGTTTTTTAACTTTTTTAAGCCGCCAACATCAAAACTACTCACCCGATTTGAAAATTTTCTGAGAATGAGTTGTAGACGGCTCAATTTGCTTTAATTTGAGTAGTAGTAGGATCAAATACGTCAAAGAAGACGAAAGATATGCTCAAAATTGTAAGTGTACCTCCAAAAATTAAAAAAAAAAGTTAACAAATTTGTATCTCGAAAACCAATCGACAGAAAAATTTTTAAAACTCATATTCGTGTTTAGTAGGTCAAAATCAATGAGAAAAAGTATGCTAGAAACAAATAACAGAGAAAATTTTGTTATTTGTGACCTAGTGTTATAATAATTATTAATATAATAATTAATTAATTAATTATTAATAATAACAATATTTAATAATAATTTAACAATATTTCCTCCTTTTGCATATTCTTATAATGAATCGGCATTGGAAACTGTCTGATCCTTACATTTTAGGTATAGGACTACGAGGAATATTTTAGTTGAACATTTTAACCCCCTAGCTCGACAATCTAGGGTCTTTTTGGTCCCTTTACTGGAAAAGGGTAAAAATCGCCCCCTAAATCAGAAGTCTAACGAGTTAAAATGTTTTACAAAAATATTTCCTTCCATATGTGTCGACTCTAGCATTAGAGGAGTTGAGTTTTGGCGTATTCGGAGACTTATAGTAAATTATTATGGCAAATACATTGTAGAACATTTTGACCCGTTAAACACCTGTTTAACCATCTCCACAAAAGTGACCAAAAAGACCCCTAGGTTGTGGAGCTAAAGGGTTAAAATATTCAACAAAAATATTAACCATAAAGTTCTACTATAAGTCTCTGAATACACCAAAACTCAAAGTGGTACTTAAATGCCAGAAATAAGTCAAAACTTATAATGAATTTTAGGTTAATTTCGAATTGGTAATAAGCCTAAAAATGGATTTTAATTTTTGACTTATTTCTGCCATTTTAGTTGGGTTTTGAGTTTTTGTGTATTCAGAAACTTATAGTAGAATTGTATGGCAAATACTTTTGTGGAACATTTTTACTCGTTAAACTTCTGTTTTATGGACGATTTTTACCCTTTTCCACAAAAGTTACCAAAAAGACCCCTAGATTGTCGAAAAAAATATTTCCTTCCATATTGGTCGACTCTAGCATAGAGGAGTTGAGTTTTGGCGTATTCAGAGACTTATAGTAATTTTTTATGGCAAATACATTGTAGAACATTTTGACCCGTTAAACACCTGTTTAACCTTCTCCACAAAAGTGACCAAAAAGACCCCTAGGTTGTGGAGCTAAAGGGTTAAAATATTCAACAAAAATATTAACCATAAAATTCTACTATAAGCCTCTGAATACACCAAACTCAAAGTGCTACTTAAATGCCAGAAATAAGTCAAAACTTATAATGAATTTTAGGTTAATTTCGAATTGGTAATAAACCTAAAAATGGATTTTAATTTTTGACTTATTTCTGCCATTTTAGTTGGGTTTTGAGTTTTTGTGTATTCAGAAACTTATCGTAGAATTGTATGGCAAATACTTTTGTGGAACATTTTTACTCGTTAAACTTCTGTTTTATGGACGATTTTTACCCTTTTCCACAAAAGTTAACAAAAAGACCCCTAGATTGTCGAGCTAGGGGGTTAAACTGTTCGACTAAAATATGCCTAGTAGTGTTCTAAGTAATGATGCTGAACATATCCTATGCCTAAAATGTAAGGATCAGACGGTTTCCTATGCCGATTCATTTTAAGAATGTGCAAAAGGAGGAAATATTGGCCCCCCTCAAATATGACCGCCATACATAAACTTTCTAAGCGCCTATACACATATTTTCTATTTTTACACCCTCTATCAGAACCTTGATATTTTTACATTTGACATTAATTAATTAATTAATTAATTAATATAATTAATATAATAATAATTATTGTTACCAAGACCAAAATGAAATAAAACCCAAAATAAAATGATTTTGGGTTTTGGGAATTTTTTCATTGTTTGGGATTTATTTCATTTTCATCGAAATCTAATTTTTCTTGGGCCGTATTTCATTTTATTTGGGGATTATTTCATTGACATTCAAAATGACATATAGGAAAGTTTTTAATAATAAAATTGTTAGATATCGCATCCTTGTCGTTAGGCGGTTAGAATCGAATGAACGTATTAAACGGGGTAATTTTAGGGTGGGCCTTGAGAGTAGTAATCAGTTCCTAATAGTGCTTCAGAGAAGAAAATTTACAAATTTTAAATTATAACAAATAGGAAAATTTAAGTTGTAGGGTCCTGGATAGCAGATTACAGAAAACATACCAGATGTTACGATTGCATTATATCATGAAATTAATAAGCTTTAAATGTTTGGAAATGGTAAGTAAATTAAGATTTGCGACTATTTTGCTAGAGAGCCGATCAGTAACGGAACTGATTGGGTTTGTTCTCTTTTAACAATTTACGAATGAATACTGCTGTAAGAGAAAAATTTAAGAAAAGATAAAGCAAGTGAAACAGAGAGTCAAAAACCACGGCGATTTTTTTTGCATATTTTTCGTCTGCTTTACTATTTTTTCATGTCAGAAAATATAATGGAAATATGTTTGAAGAGAAAACACGAATAGGAATTAATGGAGACGAAAAATAGGTAAAAAATCTCCGCGATTCTTAACCTATTTTTCGTCTCCATTAATTCCTATTCATGTCTTCTCTTCCAACATTATTCACACACGAAGTTTCAGTTCTCTTCCAACAGTTTTCAAAAAGGAAGAAATAGTAATGCAGATGAAAAATAGGTTAAAAAATCGCTGCGATTTGTTGACCTATTTATCGTCTGCATTACTATTTCTTCATGTTTGAAAACTGTTGGAAGAGAAAACTTGAAGAAATAGTAATGCAGACGAATAATAGGTTAAAAAATCGCTGCGATTTTTTGACCTATTTTTCGTCTGCATTACTATTTCTTCATGTTTGAAAACTGTTGGAAGAGAACTGAAACTTCGTGTGTGAAATAGTTTGGAAGAGAATTCTCTTCCAAAGGTTTTCATGTATTCTCATGTATTATATTCCAAAAGTTTTCAAACGTCAAGAAATAGTAATGCATTACAAAAAATAGTTCAGAAACATTTTTTAACATTTTTCGTCAGGATTACTATTTTCTTATGTTTTCTGTTCCAACATTCAGTTGTAAAGCATAAAAACCGTTGCAAAGCAGTTGAAGCGATGTTTTTACGTCCATTATTGAATATCAATTTGCAGGGATTCCCATTAGTTTTCATTCTAATTTGTTTCGTCGGCCTATTGGGGATTCCATACAAGCGTTTCTGTAAATACTACAAACAGTTTTTGGGAAAAATTATGTATATTGCACAAAAAAATATTTGTCTAGACGAATAAATTTAATTTGGAGTTTATTTCATTTGTTTGGGGTTTTTTTCATTGGGGGTTATTTCACTTTTTTTTGGGGGAATTATTTTTTTAATTTAACTAATATTTTTTGGGGGTTGTTTCATTTATTATTTGGATATTTTTTCATTTAATTTGGGCTTTATTTCACATTTAATCTTTGGGCGTTATATCATTTGGGGCATATTTCATTGGGGGTTATTTCATTTTCGGCTTGGGGGTTATTTCGTTGCGCCACTATTCGTTCCTAAATTGAGACATCTTTCTGGAAAATTTTAATTATCGGAAGTAAAGTTCTATAGCGCTTTGAAACCAAATCAGGAGGAACATATATATGGAGGTTATATATAAATCTGAACCGATTTTCCCTGAATACTCATTCATGTAAAAATACCTCTTTCTGTCGAATTTCGTACTGATCGGATATAAAATACAGTCTCCACAGCGCTTACATGTTTAATCGGAGGTAGCATATATATGGGGGCTATATCTAAATCTGAACCGATTTTCTCCGAATTTATCAGTATTTTTTCGAGTAATAAGAAACCTCTTTCTGCCGAATTTCGCACTGATCGGATATAAAATACAGTTTCTGCAGCGCTTACATGTCAAATCGGGGTAACATATATATGGGGGCTATATCTAATTCTGAACCGATTTTCTCCGAATTTGGCAGTATTCCTTCATGTAGAAAGAAACCTCTTTTTGCCGAATTTCATACTAATCGGATATAAAATACAGTTTTTACAGCGCTTACATATCAAATCGGAGGTAACATATACGAGGGTATATGGGGGCTATATCTAAATCTGAACCGATTTTCTCCGAATTTAACAGTGTGCATTCATATAATAAGAAACCTTTTTCTGCCGAATTTCATACTGATCGGATATAAAATAAAGTTTTTACAGCGCTTACATGTCAATTCGGGGCTAACATATATATGGGGGCTATATCTAAATCTGAACCGATTTTAACCAAATTCAATAGGGATCGTCCTTGGGCCAAAAAAATATGTGTAAAGTTTCGTCGAGATCGGACCATAATCGCGACCTGTACTTTGATTACAAGAATACATGCACAGACAGACGGGCATAGCTAAATCAACTCAGAAAATGATTCTGATTCGATCGGTATAATAAACGATGGGTCTATTTCGGCTCATTTTGGGTGTTACAACCAAATGCACAAAGTTATAATACCCTGTACCACAGTGTGTTGAAGGGTATAATTAAAAACATTTTTTGCATATAGACGGAAACGCAAATACGGCATAAAATTCCTAAAAATTTATATATTTCGATGATTTTTTTTAAAGTTCTTTATTTTGATATTAGAAATTATAATAAAACGCAACATGTGGAAATTTCTAATGGAAAATCCCTCAATTCCCAAAAAATACATCAAAAATCCCCAAAAATGGGATTTTTACTTTTAGTCCTATATCTTCGATATGAAAGACCGCGCTCGGAATTCCCTTTGCAGTCGATTTTGTTACACCCTAATACATATAAATAAAAAGAAAAATTTAACCATTTAGCTTTGCTTTGGAGAAAATCGATCAAACTTTTGAAATTTATGTAAAAAAGGTCCAAATCGGAGAAGGGTAGCAACCACACGAATTAAAATTTTGGCTTCGGATTTTCTCTAGCAGATTCTGTGAAACGTCTCCTTTAAAATGAGCATAAATTTAATATACTTTGTGTAACAAACTTTTTCTACAAGACCTAAATACGAATTGGACTTTTTTCGCCAAAAATTCTCCAAAAACGCAATTTTTTCAAAAAATTTACTTTATAGGGCCATAACTTTCTTATTTCTTCACATATCTTATCAATCAAAATCGGTAAACTTTTGACTGAGATATTGGCTAAACTCCAAGGCAAAGTCGGCGATAAAATGAAAAATTCAAACTGTTCAAGATATCTTCAACATATAAAATGTTTATTGTAGGTCTGGTCTATGAGTATCCGCCACTAAAACCGGACACTCCATTCAAAAGTTAGAAGCCGATGAAAATTTTGTATACCCGAGGTGGTCAACATTAGGGCCCTGTAGCTCCGCCCATGTATGAGATAGGGGAACTTAAACTCTCTAACAACTCTTGTATACACACCTAAAATGTCATCGCCATACGATAAGTGGTTTTGAAATGGCAGAATTATGTCCATTTTTTCCATTTTAGCCCACTGTGCGTTGGCCTTCCTTACACGTTCCAATACGTTAAGCTTAAATAACAGTTTTCTATCTAGAATTATTCCTAAAAATTTTTCACTTTCAGAAAAGACTAGATCTGTTCCATTTATCCGAGGTGGAGGGTCCACATGTGGTACTTTATTCATCCTAGTAAAGAGAACCAATTCTGTCTTGTTTGGGTTTACGCCCAAACCGCTGCTTCTGGCCCATCTAGCCAATTTGTTCAGAGCCACCTGTAGAATGTCTCGGAGGACGTTTTCGAATTTGCCACTCACTGCGATTGCAACGTCGTCTGCATATGCCACGACCTAGCAGCCACAACGTTCTAGATCTATCAGGATTTCATTCATTTGAATTAGTCTAATCAAACTGGAGTTAACTTTTAGATGTGACAGTACCGCAATTACTTCATCTGAGTGAATGTTGTTAAAAGCCCCTTCTATGTCAAGAAATGCCACCATGGTGAATTCCTTGAAATGCAGGGACGATTCGATAGTGCTCACAAGTTCGTGCAGGGCTGATTCTGTAGACTTCCCCTTATTGTAAGCATGTTGGTTCACCGACAGGAGTTTTGTATCCAGGTTTTCCCTAATGAAGTAATCTAAAAGTCTTTCCAGACCTTTCAATAGGAAGGAGGATAGGCTAATTTGTCTGAAGTCTTTTGGCCTAGTGTGTGATATCTTCCCCGCTTTAGGTATGCTACCACTTTGGTATCCCTCCATCGATTCAAGATGTATACAAATTTTAAATTATAACAAATAGGAAAATTTAAGGGTCATGGATAGCAGATTACAGAAAACATACCAGATGTTACGATTGCATTATATCATGAAATTAATAAGCTTTAAATGTTTGGAAATGGTAAGTAAATTAAGATTTGCGACTATTTTGCTAGAGAGCCTATCAGTAACGGAACTGATTGGGTTTGTTCTCTTTTTAACAATTTACGAATGAATACTGCTGTGAGAGCAAAATTTAAGAAAAGATAAAGCAAGTAGAGCTTTTGTCCTCAGAGTAGGACGTTATAGATCTTCTGTTAGAGTTGGAGTCACGAGAAATAATGGGCGTGGGTACCTCCGCCCTTCCAGAAAGCTGTGTATCAACCAGGGTGGACGACTCACCTTGCGCAGTGGGAACTATATCCTGCTTGTATACCTTCAAGACTACAGTCTCGAAGCCACACTGTAGGGTTCTACTTGCACGTTGTATATGGGAGGTGGATTCAGCCTTAAGGATCAAATTGACCTGCCGCTTTTTACCATCCGCCTCACCCACCTTGCTGATTCTCCAATTATAGGCGGCCAGACAAGCATTGGAATCTTTTATTATTTCTAATATGTCAGCCGGGTTGGAGGGCTCTTCTGTAACCCAGGTGTTGGCTCTAGGGTGACTAGGGATGTTGTTTTTTCGACAACATCCAACTGGGCACCCGGCCACACCTCACCCGCTCGACTCAGAGCAGCCTGATACAGGTCTGCTGATCTGGCATTACAGAAATATAAGAGCTTTACTCTCCCCTGATGCCATCCTGCATCGTTGCAGATTGGTGGTTTGTCCGGCATTTCTCTACGGACATCGAAGTAATGAGCCATAATGGCTGATTGCACATGGCTCCAGTTGTCCTTGAGGATGGATCCATCCTCACTACTTCTGTCTATAACGGCCATCACTAGACTCTCCTTCGGCACTTCATTGAAGGGCTTGGTGAGTGTCCTGTTGATGGTGACATTAGGGCCTCTTGCCTTTTTCGAAGGCAGGGGTTTATCAGGTGATCTGATTCTTTTGAATTTATTAGCCGTTAACACAGCTGAATTTGTGGCTCTTTCGGCCGTCTGATTGGCCTTAGAAGCATCTATGACGCCTTTAGCACAGGTAAGTGACTTTTTTTGTTTTTCGGTAAGAGCCGAAACCTCAACAGCCTCCAACTTCGTCAAAACTCTGAGCGCTATCCGGTACTCATTGTGCTTCCCTTTTGACGGTCGGACATGACGTTTCCCCCACACCTTACCACCTGTTGTGAGTACTGGGGGGAAATTTTCACCATGTTTGGTGTGGTCGGCTTTGGCCAAGATCAACGGACGGACAGTTGGACGATTGCGGAACCCCGCTCCATCGGAACGCGAAGGCATCCCCGTCAACGAATTTGTTTGTCTGTATTAGCCCGTAATAGGTACTACGATGTAGGCCTTCCAGACTTTGTACAGATTTTTTTTGCGATTGCGTAATAGGTACTGCGTAATAGATTTTAACTATCCGCTCTGTGCTAAACACGTCCGTTCACTACGACTGATCAGCAACGACCGGCCAAAACGTCGAATTGATGGGTCATTCGCAGTACAGCCCTGATTTGACACCCAATGACTTCTTCTTATAGGGTAATTCCAAAGCACTTCGACCAAGTTAAAAAATGACCCCCTCGGATTTAAAAGATATTATGCACACTTGTTCTCCTAGTGTGTGGGAATTATATGGCGCTTTTATTTTTTCGAATTTCGTTGAGGTTCCCGTGATATAGGGGTCCAAAATTGCCTACCTCAAGGATTTTTCTCAAAACTTACCTTTTTTCAAATGCTCATATCTTCTTAACCACTTGACATATCAATATAATGCACTTCTACTCCTCTCAAAAACTGTGCAAAAAATAAGTATGTCCTTTTGGAGGCAGGACATAAAAGTATAAAAAAAACATTTTTAATCCTTGAATATCCTGAAAAACTATCAATTGATTTCCTTAATTTTTTTCGTACAGAAAGGTGCATCTGTAATGTACGGACTGTAAAAATCTTAAGTTGGAACCGCAATGGAATCGAGAGTTATACCCATTTTATTTATGTTATTCTCATTTTTTCCCATATTTCTTACACAAACGTTCGTTGTTACATTTTTTATTTTCGTTTAAATTTTGAACTTGTCCATAAATTTAAGTGATATATTCGTCATACCCGTATATGCATCATGTTGTTACTGCAATGAGCATTTGACGGGGAACCGATACTTCGCGGACTAGTCAAGTCTGTTACATCTTCTAGATTTGTAAACAAAAAGAAATCCTTTTTCGACAGTATTTATAATGGTTTCTTTGATGATATTAGAAAGAATTATATGCATTTTTTATAATATTATTTGTGTAGTGTATAAGTATTGAATTCGTTGGATAGAGAAAATTATTAAGTTTTGACCGTCCCGATGCAGACTGGCTCGACGTGATGGATCGACTGTGTTTTGGGAAGCGGCTTTAACCCAATACATAATTTGTTAAATTGTTCTTCCTCTAAGGCATATTGGTCTTTTCCGACATATAGAAAGTTCATGTTGGTAATATTTTCATTTGCCCACTCGTACATTTTTAATGGTGTATTTATTAAATTTTCTGAATTTTGAAGGCTTGCTTTAGATACGAGTCTTTTAAGTGTTCCTCCGAGACCATCACAAACATTTTTGCCATGGGATGTACAGAAAAAAATTCCACTCAGCTTTTATCTTAAAATCCTCTTCGTGGCGTGTGAGTTAGTACAAATTCTTCTTATTTTTGTACTGAGCTGCAGAACCATCTGAAAAATAATATATTTTTCCTGGGGTTCCCACATGCCCACATGCTCGTATGAAATTTTTCAAAAAAATGCGCACTGAAACAGAGTTATGGTGCATTATATCACTGATTACCACACAGCTGATGAATTTAATTTCGCCATCAAGACGGTAGTAAACCCGAAATGGATTTACTGTTGCCTGGGAATTTGTCCAATGATATGACTGTATTTCATCTTGAATAACGAAGCTGTAATTTTCGTTATTACAGTGTGACTTATGTTTTCTTTTACATAATTTAAATTATGTATTTTGTTGTTTGGTTATAAATGAATGCCTGAGTACTTTTGGAAAGCGAGTAATGAAGTTATCAATAAACTCGTCGGCCTGTTCTACTACCGTTTCCAAATTTGACCTATCGGTTAAGGCCCATGAGTTGTATGATACAGTTTCAATATCATGCTTATCAAAATAGTCTTGTAAAACTTCGCGTAAACTATCAAAGCCAGGGCATTGAAAACACTCGACAAAAAAACATGTTGTTAATGGACCATCACATGTAGCAAGGTTAATCCATGTGTGATAATCGTTGTACTTTTTTCCATCGAAGTTATTTTTGAAGACATTTTCACGCATTAGCTTAACATTTTGATGAATAGAACAAACACATACGGAATGTGTCCCGCTGCTACCCGCCAATACACAATATTTTGGCCTCAGAGAGGCAAACTTCGAAAATGATGTTTTTATGTCAGGAAAATTTTCCCGGAAGGCAGCATACAACTCCTAAGTTCAAGAGAACCAGTCTCTTTTGAACTTGGACCCTTTTCCCGTCAATCTGCTTATATAAAAAATATATACATTAATTCTATTATCTCTATGTATATACAAACATATTAGAACCTTTATTGATTTATAATCTTTCCTTCCGGGAAGTAACCGGCTGTACTCCTCGTTACAATAAACATTTTCAATGATTTCATTTGCACTGTTCTCACTGTTCGTTGCATCTGCTCCTGTACAAACTTCATTCCTATCGACAAACTTTCTTGCTTTTTTTATGGCATATTTTGAAAAAGAGGGAAGTTGTTTCCTAATCCTTTCTACGCTCCAATCCCTGGGTAGCGCATTTACACATGCATCTCTAATTTTCTTGTTGTTACTATTATCAATAACTTTCATAACGCCTTTTGAAATGGTGGCATCTTCTGAGAGTGCAATAGGATTCATTTTCACATCGAATATTTTTTCCAAAATAACGTTCTTAATATTTTCAATTTTTGATCTCAAACCACTTTCTGTAATAGTTCTTGTTATGTAAATTGGTGGAACTCCCAGAATTTGTAAACACTTATTTAAATGATGCAATGCCTCTTCCTTTGGTAAAAATTCAGATTCTTCCTCTTCTTTACTATCTACGGCAGTAGACTTCGTTTTCTTGGCAATTTTTTGCCTGCATCTTGCACATATTTTTGCATTTGTATTTATATTTGTATACATTTTGCGAACAAATTCTGGAACGTGTCTCAATGTGTATAAATTGCTTAAAAGAACTTGACCGCTCCGCCAACTATCGGTTCCTCGCCCAATGCGCATTGCAGTAACAGCATGATGCATATACGAGTATTGCGAATATATTACGTAAATTTATCGACATGTTCAAAAGTTTAATGACAATAAAAAATTTAACAACAAACGTATGTGTAAGAAATATGGGAAAAATAAGAATAGCATAAATAAAATGGGTATAACTCTCGATTCCATTGCGGTTCCAACTTAAGATTTTTACAGTCCGTACATTACAGATGCACCTTTCTGTACGAAAAAAAATTAAGGAAATCAATTGATAGTTTTTCAGGATATTCAAGGATTAAAAATGTTTTTTATATTTTTATGTCCTGCCTCCAAAAGGACATACCTATTTTTTGCACAGTTTTTGAGAGGAGTAGAAGTGCTTTATATTGATATCAATATCGTGAATTTACGTCAAGTGGTTAAGAAGATATGAGCATTTGAAGAAAGGTAAGTTTTGAGAAAAATCCTTGAGGTAGGTAATTTTGGACCCCTATATCACGGGAACCTCAAAGAATTTCGACAAAATTAAAGCGCCATATAATTCCCACACACTAGGAGAACAAGTGTGCAAAATATACTTTAAATCCGAGGGGTCATTTTTTAAAAGTGATTTTTTTGGTCGAAGTGCTTTGGAATTACCCTATACACTCACATCAAGAAAAAACTGTTTGGTCAACGTTTTTCGACGCCTGATGCAGCTGTTGAAGCGTTCAAAAACCATGTTTTGGAGGCGATTTTTCAACTAACGGTAACCAAAACAATTCGCGCTCAAATTACAAAACGGTCTGAGTGAAGCTATGCTAAAAAATGTCATACTTTCCAATGGAAGTTCCCGTTTTCATCTGGCACCAGCATTGCCAGGACCGAAGTATAAATAGCAACCCTCGTATACATTAAAGTTAATGGTCTTTTCTTTTGTGCTAAAATGGTAAATTGTTTCTGCCTTTCGCCCTAAAAACGATTTTTTGTTTTCGTTTATGAGAAAATACTGCACTGCGAAAGGGTTTTAAAATGTTGCTCTCTGACAGGACAACATAATTTTTTAGAAAAGAAAACATCATAATATTATACAAGACCATGAGGTTTCTTATTGAAGATCATTCTTAGCTACGTAATGCATATATATCTTATGTAAGAATATTTTATTAAAAGCGGAAAACAATCCACAGGAACATTTCCTAAGTTACTTCAAATGATACACTGAAGTATTAAATTTAAAAGGTTTGTTTTGAAAGTGGCTTAATTCCATTTACCATTGAAAAAAAAGAGTTAATACAACTTAAACGCGAACAATTTTACACCATAAAATATTTAAATTCTATTATTCACACAGATTTTGTTGTAATCTATTAATATATGCGCTCCAAACTAAGTTTCTTGATTTTCAAATAAAATGTATTTGTTCACAAATACATAATACTTACAAATTTTGTTTCCAAGTATATTTTCGTTTCCCTGTGTAGGGGGATGTTTGAATTTATAAACTATTTGTTGTAATTTACAAATAAATTGCATCATATCACGATATGAAAATGCTGAAAACTAAGAGAAATATTTTAATCGTTCATATATAATACTTACGTTGAAATATTTGGTAGAATTTTTCACTTTTCTACGACAGAAATACGCCTAAAAGACCCATTCTAAAATTATATTACTAAAAAATAAAAAGATAGTTGTATAACATATTATTAATAACAAATTTCTATATTGCCAGAATTAATTTAACATTTCTGCATTATGTGCTGTTAGCAGTTATTTTTAATATGTAAATATATAATTTTCAATTAAAATGTGTTTTGTTAATTTGTAATTACCAATAGGTTGTTTATTTCAGGATTATATTTCACGTATCTAAATATTTTGCTATTGCCTCTTCTAGTATTACAAAACCTATTACCCGCATTTTTATTGTAAAGTTTTAGTGTTCGCATAAATCTCTTCACAGGACTTTCTAACAAGATCACATCAAAAATGTATGTACATCACCATAAATAACATACAGCAAAAATAACTGCGATGCACGTACTCCTTTATCACCGAAATCGATGGAGACGCCGTCGGCATAACCACATACATATACACATTTACACGAATCCTCGTGATTCACAGCTGCCGTTATTTTGAGTTTCAGTTGTTGTTGTTGCTATGGGATGGTTCCAAGCAACATGCACGTGCATACACTTATATATTCACCGCAATTTAATTTTTTTCACAATCCGCGTCTCAAAACACACAACCACTTCCCTCCATGGCTTCCAAGTAACTGACGATTTAAAAGAAAACGAACAACAGAATATTCTCTATACTCAGAGACAGGGTTACCATAAACATTTTTCGAATAGGAGGACATTTGTGTCAGAAAAGGAGGACATTTGTGATATTTACAAGAGCCCTTTATTAAAGTAAAAATAGCAGCAATTTGAAAAAATATACATTTTGTTTTGGTCCAAAAAAATTTTGTTTTAAAAAGGGCCATAGTCCTAAATTTTTACATATAGTATATATTGAGAATTTTAACAATAAATTTGCAAATGTAACAAAAGGAGTAGGCCGACCGCTCAAGAAAAGAGTTATAATTAGAATGTGTCTTTTCTGTTCTTGATGGGGATGTAATTTCCTAAAGGTCGTTTTGTAACGAAAACAGGCCCAAAATTTGGGGCGCATTTTCAATTTGGCTGCATTTCCTGGGGTCCAACTTCCGACCACCGACAAATACTTATAAAATTCTAAAGAGGAGTACTGCCCACCGAAGAAAAAAAATCATACACCATTTTAGTAGTTTTAAGATATTTAGCTTTAACGTTTTTTAAATTTCAAGATTTTTACTATTAGGTTTAGGTTAGGAACCTAAATTGGACTATTGGAGCGGATAAAACAAGCTGCCACCATAACATACAACTGAAGGCGCGAAAGCTAAATATCTCAAAACAACTAAAATGGAGATGTGACTTTCCTTCTTAGGAGGGCAGTCTAGTTCTTGAAATAAAATTTAGTGCAAATTACAGTTTTAGTAGAATCAATTGGTAGGTTCCATTCATATGTCAATTGAGCGTTAATCACTGCTGTTTGTGCTGGTAAAGTCGAAAAAACTAACAAACATTCAGTGGTTGAATGTATACTTCAGCTTGAGGTTCGTTATTGTTGATAAAGTCCACCCAAAACCACGATTGGTGGAACTATAAAAATACATTTGATACAAGCTGTAACAATAGGAGGACAAATCCCACATTTTTCAAAAAGGAGGGAGGACAACGGAAAAAAAGGATGACATGTCCTCCGAAAGGAGGACGTATGGTAACCCTGCTCACAACACACTGTAATGCAACCCAGTGGTGTTTTATAAATATCGTATTTATCCACAAAGTTTGCTGGGTAAACAAAGAGGATGGTAAGTTCAGACACAATTTTAGTGTATAAGGCTTCGAAGCTTCAACTAGTGCATCTCCCTCCCGCGATTAAGTGCGTTAAGTTTGTTTAAAAGTTTTAAAGTCAGTGTTATTTTTTCATGTACAGATACACATAAATAAAAGACACATAGAAAACATTGAAAACCAAGGACCCAACAGATCACTAAACATTAAGAAATTAAATTGTCAATTTTTATACAGAAACAAAACATTTAACATTAAGAACTAAATTGAAAACTACATTGAAAACTAAATTGAAATAAAAGTCACATACCAATCACATTGAAATTGTTAACAATAAAACACACACTGTTCACATTTGCACACTCACAATTGTACATATTTACACACAAGAAAAAAGGAAAGAATTGAATTACACTAACACTAGCATTTGCACAAAAATTAAAGCAAAAGTTTGGTGGCAGCCGCATTTTTTATACAAGCTCACATATACCAGTTTAGGTACCTAGAGTTACCACGGTCTGAAATGCCCCTCATCGAAACCAACCTGCTTGATATACAAAATTGTCGATAGTACCAATATCGGTACTGGAAAGATCTGTTAGGCTGCCTAGAAAAGCCGACCCCAGTATGTCCAGTCGTCGTTTACTCAGAGCGGGGCAGTCGCATAGCAAGTGCTCAATGCTCTCCACATCTTCCTCATCTCCACAGCTTCTGCAGAAATCATTAGAGTCTATACCCAATCTTTTGGTGTGTTCGCCGATCAAGCAGTGTCCAGTCAGAACTGATACTAACGTAGACAATCTTTTCCTCTCTAGTGCGAGGAGATATTTTGATCTTCTCAGGTCATACCTTGGCCAGATTTGTATAGCTACTCTGCAGGTGCCGATTTCTGTCCATCTTTCGTTGGACTGCCTGATTGCCTAAGCCAAAGCTTGGACGTGGATAATGGCGCAACACTTATACTTATATCTAAAACGCGTTTCATAAAAATAGTAGCTGTGTTTATTATAATTCGTCTTTGGTGTTTTGATGAAAAGTTTATTTATCCTGATGCTGTCGGTTTTTTGATACCAATCGAGTTCAAGCAGATTTCCTTGTCTGATTACTACCGAGTCCAAATACGGTAGCTTGGTCTCGTCAACGTGATTTTCCTTAAGTATAGTGAAGATATCGTCCACATATTTCGTCATGATTCGTGGCTTTGTTTCCATTCTGTCGATAGATATGTTGCCAGAAATGACGATTTATTAACACTGTTGGCATTCCTTTTCTTTGTTCATAGATTTTGTCATTGTACTTAAAATAACTGGTGTCTTTGATGCAAAAAGTTAAAATTTCGACGAACAGGTTCTTTGGTATTTTGGTATATTCCATTTCTTCTCAATAGTCGATATAGCGAGGTCAATTGGTAAGCTAGGAAAAAGAGATACCACGTCAAATGAGATTAATATTTCGTCCTCTTAAATGTTGGTGTTTGTTAGCCTTGATCTAAAATCCTTTGCGTCTTTTACATTATATCGGGAATCCTTCGTTAAGTTCTTCAGTATATTTACGATATATCTGCATAATCCTATAGCCGGCGAGTTTATTAATGAACATATCGGTCTAAGTGGTATTCCTTCCTTATGGATTTTTGGTAGTCCATATATCCTTGTCATCGATAACCTTAATTTTGTATAATTTTTCCACTAGTGTATTATTCTTGATTTGTAAACTGGATGTTGGGTCTCTCTTTAGTCGTCTATATGTTCAAATATCTCCAATAATTAATCTCAATTTATGTTCATAATCGTCTTTATCTATTGCAACTGTTTTACCCCCTTTATCAGCACTTTCTGTCCATCTTTCGTTGGACTGCCTGATTTCCTCTTGCCTAAGCCAAAGCTTGGACGTGGATAATGGCGCACAAATATATGCAAATTCTTCGAGAATTTGTAATGCTGTCCCTTTCCTAGCATGTTCATCGGCTTTGCAGTTCCCCGGGATATCCATATGCCCAGGCACCCATATGAGGTAGGTTTAGGTTAGGGTGGCAGCCGTATTTTTTTACAAGCTCACATAGACCAGTTTAGGTACCTAGTGTTACCACGGTCTGAAATGCCCCTCATCGAAACCAACCTGTTTGATATATAAATTTATCGATAGTACGAATATCAGTACTGGAAAGATCTGTTAGGCAACCTAAAAAGGCCGACCCCAGTATGTCCAGTAGTCGTTTACTCAAAGCGGGACAGTATTTGCTGACTGTGTAGCGATAGATTTTGGCGCATTTCTCTGTGTATCTCTTGTAATTAAGTCGTTTGTCATTTGGAGTGTCAATTATATGTAGCATTTCGAGAGTATATCTGCGATGATAATTGCTTTCTTCTGTCAATATCTTCACATCGTCAAAATTGGGACTATGGCCCGTCAAGGTACAGTAAGGTCTTTTGTTCCAGCGGTTTATAGAAAGCTTTTTGGTCAGATTTATGTGAAGAAAGACGCGTTTTCAGTTTAGTCTTTGTCGTGCCAACATACGTTGGACTTGTCATATCCTATAAACTAAGTTAGATTTTTCTCCGTCTTTCAATTCAAAAAGTTAAAATTTCGACGAACAGGTTCTTTGGTATTTTGGTATATTCCATTTCTTCTCAATAGTCGATATAGCGAGGTCAATTGGTAAGCTAGGAAAAAGAGATACCACGTCAAATGAGATTAATATTTCGTCCTCTTAAATGTTGGTGTTTGTTAGCCTTGATCTAAAATCCTTTGCGTCTTTTACATTATATCGGGAATCCTTCGTTAAGTTCTTCAGTATATTTACGATATATCTGCATAATCCTATAGCCGGCGAGTTTATTAATGAACATATCGGTCTAAGTGGTATTCCTTCCTTATGGATTTTTGGTAGTCCATATATCCTTGTCATCGATAACCTTAATTTTGTATAATTTTTCCACTAGTGTATTATTCTTGATTTGTAAACTGGATGTTGGGTCTCTCTTTAGTCGTCTATATGTTCAAATATCTCCAATAATTAATCTCAATTTATGTTCATAATCGTCTTTATCTATTGCAACTGTTTTACCCCCTTTATCAGCACTTTCTGTCCATCTTTCGTTGGACTGCCTGATTTCCTCTTGCCTAAGCCAAAGCTTGGACGTGGATAATGGCGCACCAATATATGCAAATTCTTCGAGAATTTGTAATGCTGTCCCTTTCCTAGCATGTTCATCGGCTTTGCAGTTCCCCGGGATATCCATATGCCCAGGCACCCATATGAGGTAGGTTTAGGTTAGGGTGGCAGCCGTATTTTTTTACAAGCTCACATAGACCAGTTTAGGTACCTAGTGTTACCACGGTCTGAAATGCCCCTCATCGAAACCAACCTGTTTGATATATAAATTTATCGATAGTACGAATATCAGTACTGGAAAGATCTGTTAGGCAACCTAAAAAGGCCGACCCCAGTATGTCCAGTAGTCGTTTACTCAAAGCGGGACAGTATTTGCTGACTGTGTAGCGATAGATTTTGGCGCATTTCTCTGTGTATCTCTTGTAATTAAGTCGTTTGTCATTTGGAGTGTCAATTATATGTAGCATTTCGAGAGTATATCTGCGATGATAATTGCTTTCTTCTGTCAATATCTTCACATCGTCAAAATTGGGACTATGGCCCGTCAAGGTACAGTAAGGTCTTTTGTTCCAGCGGTTTATAGAAAGCTTTTTGGTCAGATTTATGTGAAGAAAGACGCGTTTTCAGTTTAGTCTTTGTCGTGCCAACATACGTTGGACTTGTCATATCCTATAAACTAAGTTAGATTTTTCTCCGTCTTTCAATTTTGTCTTTATATTGTTGAATAAATATTGACCGTGTTGTTAGTTATAAAAGCTGAGTCATATTTATACCATACACCACACTGTGGTACAGGGTATTATAAGTTTGTTTCACGGCAGATGTTTGTAACACCTGAAAATAACACAGCTAGACCCACCTTAAAGTATACCGATCGACTCAGAATCACTAGCTGAGTCGATTTAACGATGTCCGTCCGTCCGTCCGTCTGTCCATGTAAAGTTGTTCGTCGACTACAGGTCGCAATTTCACTCCGATCGTTCTGAAATTTTGCAGTTTAGAGTATTTCGCGGCTGTTAAGATCGCTATTGAATTTGGTTGAAATCGGTTCAGATTTAGATATAGCTCCCATATATATATTTCGTCCGATTTGGACCTTTAGTCCTATAGAAGCTGTATTTTACATCCAATCGTTTTGAAATTTAAATTGGTAGAGTTTCTTGATCCATGAACCAACATTGCCGAATTTGAAGAAAATCGGTTAAGATTTAGCTATAGCTCCCATATATATGTTTCGTCCGATTTGGCCCTTTAGTCCTATAGAAGCTGTATTTTACATCCGATCGTTTTGAAATTTAGAATGGTAGAGTTTCTTGATCCATGAACCAACATTGCCGAATTTGAAGAAACTCGGTTAAGAGTTAGCTATAGCTCCCATATATATGTTTCGTCCGATTTTGCTCTTTAGTTCTGTAGAAGCTGTATTTTACATCCAATCATTTTGAAATTTAGAATGGTAGAGTTTCTTGATCCATGAACCAACACTACCGAATTTGAAGAAAATCGGTTAAGATTTAGCTATAGCTTCCATATATATGTTTCGTCCGATTTGGCCATTTAGTCCTATAAAAGCTGTATTTTACATCCAATCGTTTTGAAATTTAGAATGGTAGAGTTTCTTGATCCATGAACCAACATTGCCGAATTTAAAGAAAATCGTCTAAGATTTAGCTATTGCTTCCATATATATTTTCGTCCGATTTTGCTCTTTAGTCCTGAAGAAGCTATATTTTACATCCAATCGTTTTGAAATTTAGAATGGTAGAGTTTCTTGATTCATGAACCAACATTGCCGAATTTGAAGAAAATCGGTAAAGATTTAGCTATAGCTCCCATATATATGTTTCATCCGATTTGGCTCTTTAGATCCAATCGTTTTTATACCCTTCACCACACTGTGGTACAGGGTATTATTTAAGTATAAAATGTCCCAAAAGTAAATTTATGTAAACAATTTATACATGAATTACCAAATTTATATATCAGAGTTATTCAATATTACGAGAGTGGTGTAGGGTATTATATAGTCGGCACCGCCCGACTTTAGCCTTTCCTTACTGGTTTTCCTTATCATATAGGGAAGAATTTTTGATCCTTTCAGAGAAACCCGGGATGTATGTCATCTTTTTAAATATTTTCGGTATTTTATCCGTCTTGTCTTTCTGCTCTCTATACATTGCTCGACTTGTTAAGTCTTCTATTGCCTTTTTGGAAAATCGTTTTTCGTCAAGATATCCTTAATATTTATTAAATTTTGTTTATGGAATTCCCAGTCACTTATATCTAAAACGCGTTTCATGAAAATAGTAGCTGTGTTTATTATAAATTGTCTTGGGTGTTTTGATGAAAAGTTTATTAATCATCCTGATGCTGTCGGTTTTTTGATACCAATCGAGTTCAAGCAGATTTCCTTGTCTGATTACTTCCGAGTCCAAATACAGTAGCTTGTTGTCCCGTCAGAACTGATACTAACGTAGACAATCTTTTCCTCTCTAGTGCGAGGAGATATTTTGATCTTCTCAGGTCATACCTTGGCCAGATTTGTATAGCTACTCTGCAGGTGCCGATTTCTGTCCATCTTTCGTTGGACTGCCTGATTGCCTAAGCCAAAGCTTGGACGTGGATAATGGCGCACCACTTATACTTATATCTAAAACGCGTTTCTTATTATAATTCGTCTTTGGTGTTTTGATGAAAAGTTTATTAATCATCCTGATGCTGTCGGTTTTTTGATACCAATCGAGTTCAAGCAGATTTCCTTGTCTAATTACTACCGAGTCCAAATACGGTAGCTTGGTCTCGTCAACGTGATTTTCCTTAAGTATAGTGAAGATATCGTCCACATATTTCGTCATGATTCGTGGCTTTGTTTCCATTCTGTCGATAGATATGTTGCCAGAAATGACGATTTATTAACACTGTTGGCATTCCTTTTCTTTGTTCATAGATTTTGTCATTGTACTTAAAATAACTGGTGTCTTTGATGCAAAAAGTTAAAATTTCGATGAACAGGTTCTTTGGTATTTTGGTATATTCCATTTCTTCTCAATAGTCGATATAGCGAGGTCAATTGGTAAGCTAGGAAAAAGAGATACCACGTCAAATGAGATTAATATTTCGTCCTCTTAAATGTTGGTGTTTGTTAGGCTTGATCTAAAATCCTTTGCGTCTTTTACATTATATCGGGAATCCTTCGTTAAGTTCTGCAGTATATTTACGACATATCTGCATAATCCTATAGCCGGCGAGTTTATTAATGAACATATCGGTCTAAGTGGTATTCCTTCCTTATGGATTTTTGGTAGTCCATATATCCTTGTCATCGATAACCTTAATTTTGTATAATTTTTCCACTAGTGTATTATTCTTGATTTTTAAACTGGATGTTGGGTCTCTCTTTAGTCGTCTATATGTTCAAATATCTCCAATAATTAATCTCAATTTATGTTCATAATCGTCTTTATCTATTGCAACTGTTTTACCCCCTTTATCAGCACTTTCTGTCTATCTTTCGTTGGACTGCCTGATTTCCTCTTGCCTAAGCCAAAGCTTGGACGTGGATAATGGCGCACCAATATATGCAAATTCTTAGAGAATTTGTAATGCTGTCCCTTTCCTAGCATGTTCATCGGCTTTGCAGTTCCCCGGGATATCCATATGCCCAGGCACCCATATGAGGTAGGTTTAGGTTAGGGTGGCAGCCGTATTTTTTTACAAGCTCACATAGACCAGTTTAGGTACCTAGTGTTACCACGGTCTGAAATGCCCCTCATCGAAACCAACCTGTTTGATATATAAATTTATTGATAGTACGAATATCAGTACTGGAAAGATCTGGTAGGCAGCCTAAAAAGGCCGACCCCAGTATGTCCAGTAGTCGTTTACTCAAAGCGGGACAGTATTTGCTTACTGTGTAGCGATAGATTTTGGCGCAATTCTCTGTGTATCTCTTGTAATTAAGTCGTTTGTCATTTGGAGTGTCAATTATATGTAGCATTTCGAGAGTATATCTGCGATGATAATTGCTCTCTTCTGTCAATATCTTCACATCGTCAAAATTGGGACTATGGCCCGTCAAGGTACAGTAAGGTCTTTTGTTCCAGCGGTTTATAGAAAGCTTTTTGGTCAGATTTATGTGAAGAAAGACGCGTTTTCAGTTTAGTCTCTGTCGTGCCAACATACGTTGGACTTGTCATATCCTATAAACTAAGTTAGATTTTTCTCCGTCTTTCAATTTTGTCTTTATATTGTTGAATAAATATTGACCGTGTTGTTAGTTATAAAAGCTGAGTCATATTTATACCCTATATCACAATACACAACGACCTTGGTATCCCGAATGTCATAGATGAAATAAAACGCTTTAGCTCTAATTATTTAAGTAGATTAAGCACACATCCAAATACTTTAGCTATAAACTTATTAGATGATACTGAGGAAGTAAGAAGACTGAAAAGACATCATGTTTTAGATCTGCCTTTTATTTAGAACCATAACTAATATTATAATGTAATATTTATGTACGCTACAACGTCAGATAAAAAGTCATTAATGTAATATGTACATAGTTGTTAAGTTCATTGGAGTTTAACAATACTGTAATTTGTAAGTTGCTACAACATTTGCTTATTGTTTCTTGTAAATAGATTGCAAATAAAGAATTATATAAAAAAAAAAAAATATTTATACCCTACACCACACTGTGGTACAGGGTATTATAAGTTTGTTTCACGGCAGATGTTTGTAACACCTGAAAATAACACAGCTAGACCCACCTTAAAGTATACCGATCGACTCAGAATCACTAGCTGAGTCGATTTAACGATGTCCGTCCGTCTGTCCATGTAGAGGTAGATGTAGATGGTAGAGGTTCCGAGTCCAAATACAGTAGCTTGTTGTCCTTCTCTTTCTCCATGGTGAATTGCAATTGTCTATTAAATGAATTCAAAATTGTTAAGGTCTCGTCAACGTGATCTTCCTTAAGTATAGTGAAGATATCGTCCACATATTTCGTCATGATTCGTGGCTTTGTTTCCATTCTGTCGATAGATATGTCCAGTAATTCCTCCATGACGATATCCGCGATTATCGGCGAAGCAGGAGAACCCATTGGTATATTCCATTTCTTCTCAATAGTCGATATAGCGAGGTCAATTGGTAAGCTAGGAAAAAGAGATACCACGTCAAATGAGATTAATATTACGTCCTCTTAAATTTTGGTGTTTGTTAGTCTTGATCTAAAATCCTTTGTGTCTTTTACATTATATCGGGAATCCTTCGTTAAGTTCTTCAGTATATTTACGATATATCTGCATAATCCTATAGCCGGCGAGTTTATTAATGAACATATCGGTCTAAGTGGTATTCCTTCCTTATAGATTTTTGGTAGTCCATATATCCGTGTCATCGATAACCTTAATTTTGTATAATTTTTCCACTAGTGTATTATTCTTGATTTGTAAACTGGATGTTGGGTCTCTCTTTAGTCGTCTATATGTTCAAATATCTCCAATAATTAATCTCAATTTATGTTCATAATCGTCTTTATCTATTGCAACTGTTTTACCCCCTTTATCAGCACTTTCTGTCCATCTTTCGTTGGACTGCCTGATTTCCTCTTGCCTAAGCCAAAGCTTGGACGTGGATAATGGCGCACCAATATATGTAAATTCGTCGAGAATTTGTAATGCTGTCCCTTTCCTAGCATGTTCATCGGCTTTGCAGTTCCCCGGGATATCCATATGCCCAGGCACCCATATGAGGTAGGTTTAGGTTAGGGTGTATTATTCTTGATTTGTAAACTGGATGTTGGGTCTCTCTTTAGTCGTCTATATGTTCAAATATCTCCAATAATTAATCTCAATATATGTTCATAATCGTCTTTATCTATTGCAACTGTTTTACCCCCTTTATCAGCACTTTCTGTCCATCTTTCGTTGGACTGCCTGATTTCCTCTTGCCTAAGCCAAAGCTTGGACGTGGATAATGGCGCACAAATATATGCAAATTCTTCGAGAATTTGTAATGCTGTCCCTTTCCTAGCATGTTCATCGGCTTTGCAGTTCCCCGGGATATCCATATGCCCAGGCACCCATATGAGGTAGGTTTAGGTTAGGGTGGCAGCCGTATTTTTTTACAAGCTCACATAGACCAGTTTAGGTACCTAGTGTTACCACGGTCTGAAATGCCCCTCATCGAAACCAACCTGTTTGATATATAAATTTATCGATAGTACGAATATCAGTACTGGAAAGATCTGTTAGGCAACCTAAAAAGGCCGACCCCAGTATGTCCAGTAGTCGTTTACTCAAAGCGGGACAGTATTTGCTGACTGTGTAGCGATAGATTTTGGCGCATTTCTCTGTGTATCTCTTGTAATTAAGTCGTTTGTCATTTGGAGTGTCAATTATATGTAGCATTTCGAGAGTATATCTGCGATGATAATTGCTTTCTTCTGTCAATATCTTCACATCGTCAAAATTGGGACTATGGCCCGTCAAGGTACAGTAAGGTCTTTTGTTCCAGCGGTTTATAGAAAGCTTTTTGGTCAGATTTATGTGAAGAAAGACGCGTTTTCAGTTTAGTCTTTGTCGTGCCAACATACGTTGGACTTGTCATATCCTATAAACTAAGTTAGATTTTTCTCCGTCTTTCAATTCAAAAAGTTAAAATTTCGACGAACAGGTTCTTTGGTATTTTGGTATATTCCATTTCTTCTCAATAGTCGATATAGCGAGGTCAATTGGTAAGCTAGGAAAAAGAGATACCACGTCAAATGAGATTAATATTTCGTCCTCTTAAATGTTGGTGTTTGTTAGCCTTGATCTAAAATCCTTTGCGTCTTTTACATTATATCGGGAATCCTTCGTTAAGTTCTTCAGTATATTTACGATATATCTGCATAATCCTATAGCCGGCGAGTTTATTAATGAACATATCGGTCTAAGTGGTATTCCTTCCTTATGGATTTTTGGTAGTCCATATATCCTTGTCATCGATAACCTTAATTTTGTATAATTTTTCCACTAGTGTATTATTCTTGATTTGTAAACTGGATGTTGGGTCTCTCTTTAGTCGTCTATATGTTCAAATATCTCCAATAATTAATCTCAATTTATGTTCATAATCGTCTTTATCTATTGCAACTGTTTTACCCCCTTTATCAGCACTTTCTGTCCATCTTTCGTTGGACTGCCTGATTTCCTCTTGCCTAAGCCAAAGCTTGGACGTGGATAATGGCGCACCAATATATGCAAATTCTTCGAGAATTTGTAATGCTGTCCCTTTCCTAGCATGTTCATCGGCTTTGCAGTTCCCCGGGATATCCATATGCCCAGGCACCCATATGAGGTAGGTTTAGGTTAGGGTGGCAGCCGTATTTTTTTACAAGCTCACATAGACCAGTTTAGGTACCTAGTGTTACCACGGTCTGAAATGCCCCTCATCGAAACCAACCTGTTTGATATATAAATTTATCGATAGTACGAATATCAGTACTGGAAAGATCTGTTAGGCAACCTAAAAAGGCCGACCCCAGTATGTCCAGTAGTCGTTTACTCAAAGCGGGACAGTATTTGCTGACTGTGTAGCGATAGATTTTGGCGCATTTCTCTGTGTATCTCTTGTAATTAAGTCGTTTGTCATTTGGAGTGTCAATTATATGTAGCATTTCGAGAGTATATCTGCGATGATAATTGCTTTCTTCTGTCAATATCTTCACATCGTCAAAATTGGGACTATGGCCCGTCAAGGTACAGTAAGGTCTTTTGTTCCAGCGGTTTATAGAAAGCTTTTTGGTCAGATTTATGTGAAGAAAGACGCGTTTTCAGTTTAGTCTTTGTCGTGCCAACATACGTTGGACTTGTCATATCCTATAAACTAAGTTAGATTTTTCTCCGTCTTTCAATTTTGTCTTTATATTGTTGAATAAATATTGACCGTGTTGTTAGTTATAAAAGCTGAGTCATATTTATACCATACACCACACTGTGGTACAGGGTATTATAAGTTTGTTTCACGGCAGATGTTTGTAACACCTGAAAATAACACAGCTAGACCCACCTTAAAGTATACCGATCGACTCAGAATCACTAGCTGAGTCGATTTAACGATGTCCGTCCGTCCGTCCGTCTGTCCATGTAAAGTTGTTCGTCGACTACAGGTCGCAATTTCACTCCGATCGTTCTGAAATTTTGCAGTTTAGAGTATTTCGCGGCTGTTAAGATCGCTATTGAATTTGGTTGAAATCGGTTCAGATTTAGATATAGCTCCCATATATATATTTCGTCCGATTTGGACCTTTAGTCCTATAGAAGCTGTATTTTACATCCAATCGTTTTGAAATTTAAATTGGTAGAGTTTCTTGATCCATGAACCAACATTGCCGAATTTGAAGAAAATCGGTTAAGATTTAGCTATAGCTCCCATATATATGTTTCGTCCGATTTGGCCCTTTAGTCCTATAGAAGCTGTATTTTACATCCGATCGTTTTGAAATTTAGAATGGTAGAGTTTCTTGATCCATGAACCAACATTGCCGAATTTGAAGAAACTCGGTTAAGAGTTAGCTATAGCTCCCATATATATGTTTCGTCCGATTTTGCTCTTTAGTTCTGTAGAAGCTGTATTTTACATCCAATCATTTTGAAATTTAGAATGGTAGAGTTTCTTGATCCATGAACCAACACTACCGAATTTGAAGAAAATCGGTTAAGATTTAGCTATAGCTTCCATATATATGTTTCGTCCGATTTGGCCATTTAGTCCTATAAAAGCTGTATTTTACATCCAATCGTTTTGAAATTTAGAATGGTAGAGTTTCTTGATCCATGAACCAACATTGCCGAATTTAAAGAAAATCGTCTAAGATTTAGCTATTGCTTCCATATATATTTTCGTCCGATTTTGCTCTTTAGTCCTGAAGAAGCTATATTTTACATCCAATCGTTTTGAAATTTAGAATGGTAGAGTTTCTTGATTCATGAACCAACATTGCCGAATTTGAAGAAAATCGGTAAAGATTTAGCTATAGCTCCCATATATATGTTTCATCCGATTTGGCTCTTTAGATCCAATCGTTTTTATACCCTTCACCACACTGTGGTACAGGGTATTATTTAAGTATAAAATGTCCCAAAAGTAAATTTATGTAAACAATTTATACATGAATTACCAAATTTATATATCAGAGTTATTCAATATTACGAGAGTGGTGTAGGGTATTATATAGTCGGCACCGCCCGACTTTAGCCTTTCCTTACTGGTTTTCCTTATCATATAGGGAAGAATTTTTGATCCTTTCAGAGAAACCCGGGATGTATGTCATCTTTTTAAATATTTTCGGTATTTTATCCGTCTTGTCTTTCTGCTCTCTATACATTGCTCGACTTGTTAAGTCTTCTATTGCCTTTTTGGAAAATCGTTTTTCGTCAAGATATCCTTAATATTTATTAAATTTTGTTTATGGAATTCCCAGTCACTTATATCTAAAACGCGTTTCATGAAAATAGTAGCTGTGTTTATTATAAATTGTCTTGGGTGTTTTGATGAAAAGTTTATTAATCATCCTGATGCTGTCGGTTTTTTGATACCAATCGAGTTCAAGCAGATTTCCTTGTCTGATTACTTCCGAGTCCAAATACAGTAGCTTGTTGTCCCGTCAGAACTGATACTAACGTAGACAATCTTTTCCTCTCTAGTGCGAGGAGATATTTTGATCTTCTCAGGTCATACCTTGGCCAGATTTGTATAGCTACTCTGCAGGTGCCGATTTCTGTCCATCTTTCGTTGGACTGCCTGATTGCCTAAGCCAAAGCTTGGACGTGGATAATGGCGCACCACTTATACTTATATCTAAAACGCGTTTCTTATTATAATTCGTCTTTGGTGTTTTGATGAAAAGTTTATTAATCATCCTGATGCTGTCGGTTTTTTGATACCAATCGAGTTCAAGCAGATTTCCTTGTCTAATTACTACCGAGTCCAAATACGGTAGCTTGGTCTCGTCAACGTGATTTTCCTTAAGTATAGTGAAGATATCGTCCACATATTTCGTCATGATTCGTGGCTTTGTTTCCATTCTGTCGATAGATATGTTGCCAGAAATGACGATTTATTAACACTGTTGGCATTCCTTTTCTTTGTTTATAGATTTTGTCATTGTACTTAAAATAACTGGTGTCTTTGATGCAAAAAGTTAAAATTTCGATGAACAGGTTCTTTGGTATTTTGGTATATTCCATTTCTTCTCAATAGTCGATATAGCGAGGTCAATTGGTAAGCTAGGAAAAAGAGATACCACGTCAAATGAGATTAATATTTCGTCCTCTTAAATGTTGGTGTTTGTTAGGCTTGATCTAAAATCCTTTGCGTCTTTTACATTATATCGGGAATCCTTCGTTAAGTTCTGCAGTATATTTACGACATATCTGCATAATCCTATAGCCGGCGAGTTTATTAATGAACATATCGGTCTAAGTGGTATTCCTTCCTTATGGATTTTTGGTAGTCCATATATCCTTGTCATCGATAACCTTAATTTTGTATAATTTTTCCACTAGTGTATTATTCTTGATTTTTAAACTGGATGTTGGGTCTCTCTTTAGTCGTCTATATGTTCAAATATCTCCAATAATTAATCTCAATTTATGTTCATAATCGTCTTTATCTATTGCAACTGTTTTACCCCCTTTATCAGCACTTTCTGTCTATCTTTCGTTGGACTGCCTGATTTCCTCTTGCCTAAGCCAAAGCTTGGACGTGGATAATGGCGCACCAATATATGCAAATTCTTAGAGAATTTGTAATGCTGTCCCTTTCCTAGCATGTTCATCGGCTTTGCAGTTCCCCGGGATATCCATATGCCCAGGCACCCATATGAGGTAGGTTTAGGTTAGGGTGGCAGCCGTATTTTTTTACAAGCTCACATAGACCAGTTTAGGTACCTAGTGTTACCACGGTCTGAAATGCCCCTCATCGAAACCAACCTGTTTGATATATAAATTTATTGATAGTACGAATATCAGTACTGGAAAGATCTGGTAGGCAGCCTAAAAAGGCCGACCCCAGTATGTCCAGTAGTCGTTTACTCAAAGCGGGACAGTATTTGCTTACTGTGTAGCGATAGATTTTGGCGCAATTCTCTGTGTATCTCTTGTAATTAAGTCGTTTGTCATTTGGAGTGTCAATTATATGTAGCATTTCGAGAGTATATCTGCGATGATAATTGCTCTCTTCTGTCAATATCTTCACATCGTCAAAATTGGGACTATGGCCCGTCAAGGTACAGTAAGGTCTTTTGTTCCAGCGGTTTATAGAAAGCTTTTTGGTCAGATTTATGTGAAGAAAGACGCGTTTTCAGTTTAGTCTCTGTCGTGCCAACATACGTTGGACTTGTCATATCCTATAAACTAAGTTAGATTTTTCTCCGTCTTTCAATTTTGTCTTTATATTGTTGAATAAATATTGACCGTGTTGTTAGTTATAAAAGCTGAGTCATATTTATACCCTATATCACAATACACAACGACCTTGGTATCCCGAATGTCATAGATGAAATAAAACGCTTTAGCTCTAATTATTTAAGTAGATTAAGCACACATCCAAATACTTTAGCTATAAACTTATTAGATGATACTGAGGAAGTAAGAAGACTGAAAAGACATCATGTTTTAGATCTGCCTTTTATTTAGAACCATAACTAATATTATAATGTAATATTTATGTACGCTACAACGTCAGATAAAAAGTCATTAATGTAATATGTACATAGTTGTTAAGTTCATTGGAGTTTAACAATACTGTAATTTGTAAGTTGCTACAACATTTGCTTATTGTTTCTTGTAAATAGATTGCAAATAAAGAATTATATAAAAAAAAAAAAATATTTATACCCTACACCACACTGTGGTACAGGGTATTATAAGTTTGTTTCACGGCAGATGTTTGTAACACCTGAAAATAACACAGCTAGACCCACCTTAAAGTATACCGATCGACTCAGAATCACTAGCTGAGTCGATTTAACGATGTCCGTCCGTCTGTCCATGTAGAGGTAGATGTAGATGGTAGAGGTTCCGAGTCCAAATACAGTAGCTTGTTGTCCTTCTCTTTCTCCATGGTGAATTGCAATTGTCTATTAAATGAATTCAAAATTGTTAAGGTCTCGTCAACGTGATCTTCCTTAAGTATAGTGAAGATATCGTCCACATATTTCGTCATGATTCGTGGCTTTGTTTCCATTCTGTCGATAGATATGTCCAGTAATTCCTCCATGACGATATCCGCGATTATCGGCGAAGCAGGAGAACCCATTGGTATATTCCATTTCTTCTCAATAGTCGATATAGCGAGGTCAATTGGTAAGCTAGGAAAAAGAGATACCACGTCAAATGAGATTAATATTACGTCCTCTTAAATTTTGGTGTTTGTTAGTCTTGATCTAAAATCCTTTGTGTCTTTTACATTATATCGGGAATCCTTCGTTAAGTTCTTCAGTATATTTACGATATATCTGCATAATCCTATAGCCGGCGAGTTTATTAATGAACATATCGGTCTAAGTGGTATTCCTTCCTTATAGATTTTTGGTAGTCCATATATCCGTGTCATCGATAACCTTAATTTTGTATAATTTTTCCACTAGTGTATTATTCTTGATTTGTAAACTGGATGTTGGGTCTCTCTTTAGTCGTCTATATGTTCAAATATCTCCAATAATTAATCTCAATTTATGTTCATAATCGTCTTTATCTATTGCAACTGTTTTACCCCCTTTATCAGCACTTTCTGTCCATCTTTCGTTGGACTGCCTGATTTCCTCTTGCCTAAGCCAAAGCTTGGACGTGGATAATGGCGCACCAATATATGTAAATTCGTCGAGAATTTGTAATGCTGTCCCTTTCCTAGCATGTTCATCGGCTTTGCAGTTCCCCGGGATATCCATATGCCCAGGCACCCATATGAGGTAGGTTTAGGTTAGGGTGGCAGCCGTATTTTTTTACAAGCTCACATAGACCAGTTTAGGTACCTAGTGTTACCACGGTCTGAAATGCCCCTCATCGAAACCAACCTGTTTGATATATAAATTTATCGATAGTACGAATATCAGTACTGGAAAGATCTGTTAGGCAGCCTAAAAAGGCCGACCCCAGTATGTCCAGTAGTCGTTTACTCGAAGCGGGACAGTATTTGCTGACTGTGTAGCGATAGATTTTGGCGCAATTCTCTGTGTATCTCTTGTAATTAAGTCGTTTGTCATTTGGAGTGTCAATTATATGTAGCATTTCGAGAGTATATCTGCGATGATAATTGCTCTCTTCTGTCAATATCTTCACATCGTCAAAATTGGGACTATGACCCGTCAAGGTACAGTAAGGTCTTTTGTTCCAGCGGTTTATAGAAAGCTTTTTGGTCAGATTTATGTGAAGAAAGACGCGTTTTCAGTTTAGTCTTTGTCGTGCCATCATACGTTGGACTTGTCATATCCTATAAACTAAGTTAGATTTTTCTCCGTCTTTCAATTTTGTCTTTATATTGTTGAATAAATATTGACCGTGTTGTTAGTTATAAAAGCTGAGTCATATTAGAATAGAAGCTGTATTTTACATCCGATCGTTTTGAAATTTAGAATGGTAGAGTTTCTTGATCCATGAACCAACATTGCCGAATTTGAAGAAAATCGGTTAAGATTTAGCTATAGCTCCCATATATATGTTTCGTCCGATTTTGCTCTTTAGTCCTGTAGAAGCTGTATTTTACATCCAATCATTTTGAAATTTAGAATGGTAGAGTTTCTTGATCCATGAACCAACACTACCGAATTTGAAGAAAATCGGTTAAGATTTAGCTATAGCTCCCATATATATGTTTCGTCCGATTTGGCCATTTAGTCCTATAAAAGCTGTATTTTACATCCAATCGTTTTGAAATTTAGAATGGTAGAGTTTCTTGATCCGTGAACCAACATTGCCGAATTTAAAGAAAATCGGTTTAGATTTAGCTATAGCTTCCATATATATTTTCGTCCGATTTGTCTCTTTAGTCCTGAAGAAGCTATATTTTACATCCAATCGTTTTGAAATTTAGAATGGTAGAGTTTCTTGATTCATGAACCAACATTGCCGAATTTGATTTGGCTCTTTAGATCCGATTGGCTCTTTAGATCCAATCGTTTTTATACCCTTCACCACACTGTGGTACAGGGTATTATTTAAGTATAAAATGTCCCAAAAGTAAATTTATGTAAACAATTTATACATGAATTACAAAATTTATATTTCAGAGTTATTCAATATTACGAGAGTGTTGTAGGGTATTATATAGTCGGCACCGCCCGACTTTAGCCTTTCCTTACTGGTTTTCCTTATCATATAGGAAAGAATTTTTGATCCTTTCAGAGAAACCCGGGATGTATGTCATCTTTTTAAATATTTGCTGTATTTTATCCGTCTTGTCTTTCTGCTCTCTATACATTGCTCGACTTGTTAAGTCTTCTATTGCCTTTTTGGAAAATCGTTTTTCGTCAAGATATCTTTAATATTTATTAAATTTTGTTTATGGAATTCCCGGTCACTTATATCTAAAACGCGTTTCATGAAAATAGTAGCTGTGTTTATTATAAATCGTCTTGGGTGTTTTGATGAAAAGTTTATTAATCATCCTGATGCTGTCGGTTTTTTGATACCAATCGAGTTCAAGCAGATTTCCTTGTCTGATTACTACCGAGTCCAAATACGGTAGCTTGTTGTCCTTCTCTTTCTCCATGGTGAATTGCAATTGTCTATTAAATTAATTCAAAATTGTTAAGGTCTCGTCAACGTGATTTTCCTTAAGTATAGTGAAGATATCGTCCACATATTTCGTCATGATTCGTGGCTTTGTTTCCATTCTGTCGATAGATATGTCCAGTAATTCCTCCATGACGATGTCCGCGATTATCGGCGAAGCAGGAGAACCCATTGGTATATTCCATTTCTTCTCAATAGTCGATATAGCGAGGTCAATTGGTAAGCTAGGAAAAAGAGATACCACGTCAAATGAGATTAATATTTCGTCCTCTTAAATTTTGGTGTTTGTTAGCCTTGATCTAAAATCCTTTGCGTCTTTTACATTATATCGGGAATCCTTCGTTAAGTTCTTCAGTATATTTACGATATATCTGCATAATCCTATAGCCGGCGAGTTTATTAATGAACATATCGGTCTAAGTGGTATTCCTTCCTTATGGATTTTTGGTAGTCCATATATCCTTTTCATCGATAACCTTAATTTTGTATAATTTTTCCACTAGTGTATTATTCTTGATTTGTAAACTGGATGTTGGGTCTCTCTTTAGTCGTCTATATGTTCAAATATCTCCAATAATTAATCTCAATTTATGTTCATAATCGTCTTTATCTATTGCAACTGTTTTACCCCCTTTATCAGCACTTTCTGTCCATCTTTCGTTGGACTGCCTGATTTCCTCTTGCCTAAGCCAAAGCTTGGACGTGGATAATGGCGCACCAATATATGCAAATTCTTCGAGAATTTGTAATGCTGTCCCTTTCCTAGCATGTTCATCGGCTTTGAAGTTCACCGGGATATCCATATGCCCAGGCACCCATATGAGGTAGGTTTAGGTTAGGGTGGCAGCCGTATTTTTTTACAAGCTCACATAGACCAGTTTAGGTACCTAGTGTTACCACGGTCTGACATGCCCCTCATCGAAACCAACCTGTTTGATATATAAATTCAGCGATAGTACGAATATCAGTAGTGGAAAGATCTGTTAGGCAGCCTAAAAAGGCCGACCCCAGTATGTCCAGTAGTCGTTTACTCAAAGCGGGACAGTATTTGCTGACTGTGTAGCGATAGATTTTGGCGCAATTCTCTGTGTATCACTTGTAATTAAGTCGTTTGTCATTTGGAGTGTCAATTATATGTAGCATTTCGAGAGTATATCTGCGATGATAATTGCTCTCTTCTGTCAATATCTTCACATCGTCAAAATTGGGACTATGGCCCGTCAAGGTACAGTAAGGTCTTTTGTTCCAGCGGTTTATAGAAAGCTTTTTGGTCATATTTATGTGAAGAAAGACGCGTTTTCAGTTTAGTCTTTGTCGTGCCAACATACGTTGGACTTGTCATATCCTATAAACTAAGTTAGATTTTTCTCCGTCTTTCAATTTTTTCTTTATATTGTTGAATACATATTGACCGTGTTGTTAGTTATAAAAGCTGAGTCATATTTATACCCTACACCACACTATGGTACAGGGTATTATAAGTTTGTTTCACGGCAGATGTTTGTAACACCTGAAAATAACACAGCTAGACCCACCTTAAAGTATACCGATCGACTCAGAATCACTAGCTGAGTCGATTTAACGATGTCCGTCCGTCCGTCCGTCTGTCCATGTAAAGTTGTTCGTCGACTACAGGTCGCAATTTCACTCCGATCGTTCTGAAATTTTGCAGTTTAGAATATTTCGCGGCTGTTAAGATCGCTATTGAATTTGGTTGAAATCGGTTCAGATTTAGATATAGCTCCCATATATATCTTTCGTCCGATTTTGCCCTTTAGTCCTATAGAAGCTGTATTTTACATCCAATCGTTTTGAAATTTAGAATGGTAGAGTTTCTTGATCCATGAACCAACATTGCCGAATTTGAAGAAAATCGGTTAAGATTTAGCTATAGCTCCCATATATATGTTTCGTCCGATTTGGCCCTTTAGTCCTATAGAAGCTGTATTTTACATCCGATCGTTTTGAAATTTAGAATTTAGAACCAACATTGCCGAATTTGAAGAAAATCGGTTAAGATTTAGCTATAGCTCCCATATATATGTTTCGTCCGATTTGGCCATTTAGTCCTATAAAAGCTGTATTTTACATCCAATCGTTTTGAAATTTAGAATGGTAGAGTTTCTTGATCCATGAACCAACGTTGCCGAATTTAAAGAAAATCGGTTAAGATTTAGCTATAGCTTTCATATATATTTTCGTCCGATTTTGCTCTTTAGTCCTGAAGAAGCTATATTTTACATCCAATCGTTTTGAAATTTAGAATGGTAGAGTTTCTTGATTCATGAACCAACATTGCCGAATTTGAAGAAAATCGGTAAAGATTTAGCTATAGCTCCCATATATATGTTTCATCCGATTTGGCTCTTTAGATCCAATCGTTTTTATACCCTTCACCACACTGTGGTACAGGGTATTATTTAAGTATAAAATGTCCCAAAAGTAAATTTATGTAAACAATTTATACATGAATTACAAAATTTATATATCAGAGTTATTCAATATTACGAGAGTGGTGTAGGGTATTATATAGTCGGCACCGCCCGACTTTAGCCTTTCCTTACTGGTTTTCCTTATCATATAGGGAAGAATTTTTGATCCTTTCAGAGAAACCCGGGATGTATGTCATCTTTTTAAATATTTTCTGTATTTTATCCGTCTTGTCTTTCTGATCTCTATACATTGCTCGACTTGTTAAGTATTCTATTGCCTTTTTGGAAAATAGTTTTTCGTCAAGATATCTTTAATATTTATTAAATTTTGTTTATGGAATTCCCGGTCACTTATATCTAAAACGCGTTTCATGAAAATAGTAGCTGTGTTTATTATAAATCGTCTTGGGTGTTTTGATGAAAAGTTTATTAATCATCCTGATGCTGTCGGTTTTTTGATACCAATCGAGTTCAAGCAGATTTCCTTGTCTGATTACTACCGAGTCCAAATACGGTAGCATGTTGTCCTTCTCTTTCTCCATGGTGAATTGCAATTGTCTATTAAATGAATTCAAAATTGTTAAGGTCTCGTCAACGTGATTTTCCTTAAGTATAGTGAAGATATCGTCCACATATTTCATGATTCGTGGCTTTGTTTCCATTCTGTCGATAGATATGTCCAGTAATTCCTCCATGACGATGTCCGCGATTATCGGCGAAGCAGGAGAACCCATTGACATTCAGCTTTGCCAGACGAATTTGACCGAAAATCGTCAAAATGCGGGCACAAGAATCAAATCGTCAACATAAATTTTCGAAATCGTCAAAAAACGTCACACAAAAATTTACTAGTTTCATACAGCTTTTGAGTTTTTTCAAGCGAAGGACATATTTCAGAAACATATATGAGTTAATCCATGTGAAGCGGTCATACAAATGTTGGCCCTTCTCTCCGATTTTGATGAAATTTTCCCGATAGGGCGCAAAACAAGAGCCCGGGATTAAAAAAAAAAATAAAAAATATGACCAGTATCGTTGGACTGAATTGAAAAATATATATATATATTTTTGTTTATTAACAGATTGGGTTCTTAAAAAATTACACGATATTTTTAAATATATATTTTTTTAATTTAAAATAAAAATTAAAACTAAAATTTAAGAAAAAATAAACCTCTATTTTTTATTTCTTTTACATATTTAGATTATATGTATTGTCATTAATAACTCCAAAAAGTTTCATAATGGTTCCTCTTCAAATCCTTGAGAAAAAAAGAAGATGAATGAGAAAATTTAATTTTTGATCGATTTCGGATTAATTCCTTGGCGATCATAAAAATTTTCTCTATTCTCTCCGATTTTGATGAAATTTTCCAGATATGTACATTGAAGTGTGCAGTAGAAGAATCCGAATTTAAATTTTTATTTAATTTTTAAGAAATTCCTGTAATTTTTTTAGAACCCAATCTGTTAGTTAGCCATTAAAAAACCAAACAAATAAAACAAATCATTCCTATGCATCATCCGATTTAATTTTATTAGAAGAAAAACAAATTTGGCTGAAATCGTGATAATATGCGTTTTATTGAATTATATATTAGAAATTCCTCTACCAATTTTTCATTTTAAAAAAATTCTAGATATTTTGCATGTTAGTCATTGAATGCGATCCGATCTATGACCAACTTATTTGTTTTATTGTTCATCCATGATATTTTAGAATTTTTCTACCATCCATAATTTTAAAAACTTAAATTACATCTCGAAGGAATTATAAAAAAAACCTTAACATAAGAAAAATTTAGTAAGTTTTCCTTAATTTTTTCATATCATGTGAAATCGTCATTTCAGGTCAAAAATCGTCAAATCGTCATGTCGCATTTTTTGGCCCTAAAAATCGTCAAAATGACGATAAATCGTCATTTCTGGCAACACTGTTGGCATTCCTTTTCTTTGTTCATAGATTTTGTCATTGTACTTAAAATAACTGGTGTCTTTGATGCAAAAAGTTAAAATTTCTATGAACAGGTTCTTTGGTATTTTGCTATATATTCCATTTCTTCTCAATAGTCGATATAGCGAGGTCAATTGGTAAGCTAGGAAAAAGAGATTCCACGTCAAATGAGATTAATATTTCGTCCTCTTAAATTTTGGCGTTTGTTAGCATTGATCTAAAATCCTTTGCGTCTTTTACATTATATCGGGAATCCTTCGTTAAGTTCTTCAGTATATTTACGATATATCTGCATAATCCTATAGCCGGCGAGTTTGTTAATGAACATATCGGTCTAAGTGGTATTCCTTCCTTATGGATTTTTGATAGTCCATATATCCTTGTCATCGATAACCTTAATTTTGTATAATTTTTCCACTAGTGTATTATTCTTGATTTGTAAACTGGATGTTGAGTCTCTCTTTAGTCGTCTATATGTTCAAATATCTCCAATAATTAATCTCAATTTATGTTCATAATCGTCTTTATCTATTGCGACTGTTTTGCCCCGTTTATCAGCACTTTCTGCCCATCTTTCGTTGGACTGTCTGATTGCCTAAGCCAAAGCTTGGACGTGGATAATGGCGCACCAATATATGCAAATTCTTCGATAATTTGTAATGCTGTCCCTTTCCTAGCATGTTCATCGGCTTTGCAGTTCCACGGGATATCCATATGCCCAGGCACCCATATGAGGTAGGTTTAGGTTTAGGTTAGGGTGGCAGCCGTATTTTTTTACAAGCTGACATAGACCAGTTTAGGTCCCTAGTGTTACCACGGGCTGAAATGCCCATCATCGAAACCAACCTGTTTTAAATTTATCGATAGTATGAATATCAGTACTGGAAAGATCTGTTAAGCAAGTGCTCAATGCTCTCCACTTCTTCCTCATCTCCACAGCTTCGGCAGAAGTCATTGGAGACAATACCCAATCTTTTGGCGTGTTCGCCGATCAAGCAGTGTCCCGTCAGAACCTGTACTAACGTAGACAAGTTTCCTCTCTAGTGCGAGGAGATATTTTGTTATTTTAGTGGCGCACCAATATATGCAAATTCTTCGAGAATTTGTAATGTCGTCCCTTTCTTAGCAAGTTCATCGGCTTTGCAGTTCCCCGGGATATCCCTATGCTCAGCCATCTCGATAAGAGATCTGCGGCAGTCGAGGGCTGCTTGTGAATTAAGGGATGTTGCCTCCAGAGAATTGATGGCAGCCTGGCTGTCCGAGTAAATGACAACGCCATTGTTGGTTACTACATATGTTGCGACTCAGCCACTGGGCGACTTCTCATATTGCCATTATTTCGGCTTGATAGACACTGCAGGTATCTGGTAGTCTGTGAGCTATATCCAGACTAAGTTCTTCACAGTGTACTCCGAAGCCAACCTTTTCATCAAGCTTCGAACCATCCGTGTAAAAGTGGAGATGGTTTTTATTACCTGGTATTCTGCCGATCCATTCATCTCTGGCGGGAATCATAGTGATGTAATTTCTCTCGAAGGTGTACACAGTTGGTATATAGTCCACTCGGTCGGTTACCATAGTACTACACTTTGATATCCTCACGTGACCATAGTTCTTGTACCTCCACATTGATAGGCAGTTTTATCTTATTGCCGCTTTGGTTGCAACTTCTCTCGCCACAATATTAATCAGCAGTATATGGAGTAGGGCTTGTAGAGACTCGGTCGCTGTAGTCCTTAAGGCTCCGCTTATGCTCAGGCAGGCAGTTCTCTGAACCTTTGTTAGTAGGTTGGTGATGGTTAGTTTGTCAGTTGCCGTCCACCATACCACAATACCGTATAACAGTATTGGACGAATTACTGCTATATATATCCAGTGGACGATTTTAGGAGAGAGTCCCCACCGCGACCCCACAACCTTTTTGCAGGAATATAAGGCGACGTTGGCCTTCCTTACACGTTCCAATACGTTAAGTGTAAATAACATTTTCCTATCTAGAATTATTCCTAAAAATTTTGCACTTTCAGAAAAGACTAGATCTGTTCCATTTATCCGAGGTGGAGGGTCCACATGTGGGACATTATTCATCCTAGTAAAGAGAATCAATTCTGTCTTGTTGGGGTTAACGCCCAAACCGCTGCTTCTGGTCCATCTAGCCAACTTGTTCAGAGCCACCTGTAGGATGTCTCTGAGGACGTTTACGAATTTGCCACTCACTGCGATTGCAACGTCGTCCGCATATGCCACGACCTTGCAGCCACAACATTCTAGATCTAGCAGGATTTCATTCACCGCTAGGTTCCAAATTAGTGGAGACAGTACTCCTCCTTGCGGGGTCCCTCTGTTTACAAACCTTGTTAGAGTTGTGGACCCTAGACATGCTGTTATGCGTCTACTGGTGAGCAGAATTTGAATTAGTCTAATCAAACTAGTGTTAACTTTTAGATGTAAGAGTGCCGCAATTACCGCATCTGAGTGAATGTTGTTAAAAGCCCCTTCTATGTCAAGAAATGCCACCATGGTGAATTCCTTAAAATGCAGGGACGATTCGATAGTGCTCACAAGTTCGTGCAGGGCTGATTCTGTAGACTTGCACTTATTGTAAGCAGGTTGGTTCCCCGACAGGAGTTTTCCCTAATGATATTATCTAAAAGTCTTTCCAGACCTTTCAATCGGAAGGAGGATAGGCTAATTGGTCTGAAGTCTTTTGGCCTAGTGTGTGATATCTTTCCCGCTTTAGGTATGAATACCACTTTGGTATCTCTCCATCGATTCGGGACGTATGAAAGCCTGATACAGCCTACATAAATTTTCTCCAGCCAGCGGATAATGTACTGTAACATTTTCAGCATTTCTGCTGGAGTGATGCCATCTGGTCCAGGTGACTTGAAGGGCTCAAAGCTATTAATAGCCCAGCTTATTCTGGATCTCTCAGACAAGAAGCTAGCGACGCTCGCAGTCTACTCCTTCTTATAGATCTTGAGTTGCTCTTTATAGGCATCCGAATCATTAGCGACCCTAGTAGATTTAGCCTTATTGAATAGGTTGTTGCAGGTCTTTTTCATAGCCGTTAGCTCAGAAGTGCACCATTGGGGTTTAGTTTTACTCTTGTACCTTGTTTTTGGACAGGCTTCTTCAAGGGATCTATTGAATGATATGGTGATATGATCGATCAGATTATCCAGACCGGTTTTGTCATTCGGTTCGTACAGAAGTTTAGAGTTGAGGACTTTCTTGAAATTCTTCTCATACAGGTGCCACTTTGTCTTCCTTACATTTCTGTGGACGGCAGGTTTAGGCGCTTTTTCCGCGAGATTGAACTCAATATAATGGTGATCTGAGAATGAGTGGTCGTCCAGTAGATTCCACCCAATAATTTTGTCTGACAGCCGGTCAGTAGCAAACGTTACGTCGTGTACTTCTTGGCTGTCTTTAATTGTAAAGGTCGGTTTATTACCTATGTTACAAATACTAACTTTGGTAGTTAGAATAAAGTCAAGAAGCGAATCACCCCTATTGTTTATATCCGTACTACCCCAGATAGTTTGATGAGCGTTCGTGTCTGCGCCAATAATCAGCTCGAGCTCGTCAGACGTTGTTTCTTCTACTACTTCCCTGAATAGAGCAGTCGGTACTACAGTACTATGCGATTACCGATCTCCAGGCTAGCAGCTGTTTGGTCTTTACCACTTAAATTAGTCAGGAGAAAGATACTTAGATCTTTCCTGGCCAAAATGCAGGTTCTTGGAGTGCCTTCACAGTTGGCAGTTTAAAGTTGGTGTCCTAATACCGCACACCCTTCCTCCCACTACGTAGGGCTCCTATATCAGGACGCTATCTACTGCGCCTGGGGACAGGCACAGCAATAGTTGCCGCTGAAGCTTTAGCGTGATGGAGGTTAATCTGTAGAATTCTTACCATCATTGGTAATTGACAGATTAACATTCCCGACATCCACCCCGACAAGGGTGTTATCGAACTCTTCGTCCGTATCGTCGAGAAGCATGTCCCCGCCAGATGCGTCAAAGAGTCCGGAGACTCCCCTCAGCCACTCTGTGTCCGAAGTAGAGCTTTTGTCCTCAGAGAAGGACGTTACAGATCTTCTGTTAGAGTTGGAGTCACCAGAAATAATAGGCGTGGGTACCTCCGCACTTCCAGAAAGTGCCACGGTGGACGACTCACCTTCTGCAGTGGGAGCTATATCCTGCTTGTATATCTTCAAGACTATAGTCTCGAAGCCATATTGTAGGGTTGCACTCGCACTTTGTATATGGGAGGTGGATTCAGCGTTTAGGATAAGATTGACCTGCCGCTTTTTACCATCCGCCTCACTCACCTTGCTGATTCTTCAATTAGGGGCCGGCAGACCAGGATTGGAATCTTTTATTATTTCTAAGATGTCAGCCGGGTTGGAGGGCTCTTCTGTAACCCAGGTGATGTAATGTGCCCTTAAACGCGAGGATAAATTTAATTATCTTGCTTTACTTGCATTTAAAATGTAAAACCGAATACAGGATAGGCTATTACAACGGCATCTGGATGTGGAATTTCACTTTCTCCTTGAGTATTTACAGCTTTCTTGACGTTTTCCTTTTTACACTGTGTAACATCATAATGTTCTCAATTGGAATAAAAACGTTAGGTTTTGGCTTCACCGAGTTTTCTTGGTGCCAAAATCGTCAATCCTCGGGCATTTGATTGTTCAGGGCACAAAGCGAACACTTTTTCTCACGGTTGTGAATTTATATCATTCCTAACCAAAAGTTTTGTAGTTCAAATTACCTATAAGAGCATAATTTTTATTCCAATCTTTCATTTTGTGGCTCGATTTGTGAAATTTTGTTGATTTGGATTTTTCTCGATGCGTTTATGCTGGCCATATTCAAATTTATCTTATTTAATCTATCTCAATGCATCCTTGGTGCCAACTCTAAATCGGATTTGACACCTTACATTTATTGTGAGCATTGAAAAATACACGGAGAGCGAGCTAGAAACAGTGCAGAAATACCTCTCAACTGTATATGAGGTATATGAAGTGTTTCATTCATTTGGTATTAGAGGAGTTAAAATCTTAAAAGTTTTAAAAGTGTTAAAATCCACGAACATCCAAGTAAGCCTTCCGCTCAGCTACGGTGGATGTGCCCTACCAATGCTAATTCCCTGAGAAAGCTCACAGACCGAGTGATTGATGTGGTCAGAGAGCTTATATTTAAAGACGAAACAGTGATCGAAGATACATACCTCCGGACTATCTTTTACTCCCCTTCATCAACTGACTTCAAGGAACAACAATTACTACTGTAAAGATCGTAATCTAATTAGACAATAAGGTAACCATGCATGCGTTCGTTTGCAAATTTCGGTTGGTGTTACAAATTCAAAGCTCGGTTTATTTAGCATTCAATCGCAATTGCAAACAAAAACCCGGTTTAGTCAATAGCATATCCCATTTCACACACAATTAACATATGGATGTAACGCGATTAATGACATATTTACAATTGATGTAACTCTGCAAATTACATCTCTGTTAATGGGCTCTGCTATTCGCTAAAACTAGGCGCATGTACCTGTATATAACATTACGCTGTAAGATCAATGGTGTAAGTAAGTGTGTTAACATCGTAATATAAAAGCTAACGTCATAACTCTTTCCCAACTTTAGCAGCAGCAAGAGAGAATTATCAACTGTTGCAGAACACAACAGCCGCCAACTCATCGAGAGATCTTTCGACGACGGAGCAGCAGACTGCGTTGATGTAAGTGGTTCTTTTATCTTAACTACTATTCTCTTTGTTCCATATGTCTGCACTGTACGAATAAATGTACGGATGTATGTTGTGACAGATTTATATTTAAATTTTATGGATTGATTTTTGTTGTTCGAGTGACCATATGTGCAAAATTCTCAGTAAATCTACAAACACACTTGCTTAGCACAACTTCTTGAATAGGTTATTATTTTCGCATAACGTAAAAAGATTACAGTAGAAACTGATTATTTTTCTCTTGAATCTTTTTAGTAAAGATAAGGTAATCAAAATTTGGTTTTTCTTGGTTGCATTTATCAAGATTAAATATACGTTTCATTTATCAACGATCCAATGAAGTTTTCCCAAATTGTATATACCACTAACTCCGTTTTGATATTTATACCGTAATTATTTCCTTCTTTTGTTACTACTCGTAATAAATTAGCTTTGAACAGAATAAGATTAAAATTATTTAAGTCTGAATTTTAAGGGTCCCAATGTATTTACCAGGGGTTTCTAGTTGTAATTTGAAATTAAGTTTTAAATGAATTATCGCTTTTGTAATAAAATCAGTATGATTGCTTAAATCTGAACTATTGTTTGAATCCATGAGCAGTTGAGGCTGTGGTTAGTGCTAACGTAGGGTGTCACAATGACCAATTTTCTAATCGGGACTACCATACTATTTGTGATACTGGTGGGTGGGCTATCCAGGCCATTTAACATCTTTTGGCCTATATTATATTGAACAAATCGCTTCCCTTTCCCTTATTTTTACAACTTTTCCATTTCTGTAGTATATCCAGCGTCAGCTATGCCCCTTTTCTACCATCTATTCTGTCTTAAATCTTCATTCTTACTTAGAATTTGTATCAGTTTGCACGCATAATTAATAATTTTATAGTGTGGCAATTTGGCATCGAGTATCCTAAGAAACTGAACCCCCCCATTACGACGAGCAATAAGGTCGGTGGAAGTGCGTGCAACAACTTGTAGGCTTACTCGTGATACCATCAGCCAATTGTAGTTCTTGATCGTTATATGCTACATTATAAAAATGGCGCCCAACGTGGGGCCCGAGCAATGAAACCTTTAATCTTTACCACCTCAGCTACCTTTCCTGGTATGCAGGACATTTTAGCTCCATTTTTGCGGTTCTCCAATAAAAACAAAGTTTTTCTTGTTTTCATTTCTACTATCGATCCCTTAAATTTTCTATGAAGTATATCACATTGATCAGGAATTTGCTTTGCTCACGACCTAAAGTCATTCATTGCAACCGTCTTTATGGATATATTTTCCCTCATACTTAATTATGACTCCATTAGCATTCATCTTAGGCCGATTGGATTTCAGTTTCTGGATTATTGTCTGGGTTGTAGAGTTGTTATGGATTTCAGCCTACGCTTAGATACCTGTGATTATGGCAAATAGTACTTTTCTTTCCGGTACCTTCTCATTCTTTTGCTTTCTTTCCTATTTAGCTTATTTGCTCAATTTATTCGTTCAATTAACCACCCTCAATAGCGAATGGATTCAAACATATGTATATCTATCTATATATTTTCTTTTTCGAAAAATACCTAAATTTATGTTGTGACACTCTGCATACTTCTACTTTTAAAATATTGTAAAATTATTTTTTGTTTCAATCACATACGTTTGAATTTTTTGTTTGTCACATATTTTTGTAGAAACTATTTTTTCATTATTACAATTTTTTTCCTCCTTCGTGTGTATACTGTTTTTTCGATTTTGTTCTCTAATTTAATAAAGAATTTTATACAAAATAAATTTTCTCTGCGTTTAATATCTGTGTACATTATAAAAGGTTATGGACGATAGCAAGCAAGAGTCAATTCACGGAATCTTGCAATTCCGTGGTTCTAATTATGAGAACTGGAGTTTTCGAGTATGGATGTATCTGGTTTCATTGGATTTGCTGGACGCCATAGAGAAGACTCCGCCTGCCGAGCCGAACTTAGCTGAAAGTTTCTCTAACAAGGATAAAAAGGCTAAGACCACAATAATCAGTTTAATAGCAGATGATTATTTGGAATGTGTTCGCGATAAGAAGACAGCGAAGGAGATGTGGTCTGCTTTGCAAAATACATTTGCTAAGAAGTCGGTTACGAGCCAGACATTGGTAAGAAAACAATTGGCGCTCTTAAGAATGAAGCCTGGCGATGACTTGCGGAAACATCTATTGGTTTTTGATGAACTTATCCGAAAATTAAAAACCTCTGGAGCTAATATAGATGAAAAAGATGCCGTTGCTCAACTGTTTGTCACACTACGAGAAGCTTTTGATCCGGTAGTGGCTGCGTTGGAGAATATGAGAGAGGACGACTTGACTATTGAGATAGTAAAGCAGAGGCTATTAGCAGATGATGCAAAAAGGCAAGACCGTTGTGACACGGATACTTCAAGGACGTCAGCATTTACAGGTGAGAAGAAATTCAAGAAATTCCTTGGGGTGTGTTTCCGATGTAAGAAAAAGGGCCACAAACAAATGGATTGTCGAGTTCGATTGAGGAATGGAAAAGCTAATACTGCATCAACACCAGAGTCAATATGTTTCATGTCAGCAGTCCCCGCCGATAAGAAAAGTAAGGATAATTCAAAAATTTTAAAATTCAAGATAGATTCCGGTGCAACCGACCACATGTGCAAATTCGATTGGAGTTTCGATGACCTCACCACCGTAAATCAACCAATAACTATATGTTTGCAAAAGATTCCGAACAGCTTGTGGCTTACAAGAGAGGTACAATTAAAGGATATTGTAACGATGTTCATATCACCATGAAAGATGTGTTGTATGTGAAAGGACTGCGGGATAATTTGTTAGCTTATTTGCTCAATTTATTCGTTCAATTAACCACCCTCAATAGCGAATGGATTCAAACATATGTATATCTATCTATATATTTTCTTTTTCGAAAAATACCTAAATTTATGTTGTGACACTCTGCATACTTCTACTTTTAAAATATTGTAAAATTTTTTTTTGTTTCAATCACATACGTTTGAATTTTTTGTTTGTCACATATTTTTGTAGAAACTATTTTTTCATTATTACAAATTTTTTCCTCCTTCGTGTGTATACTGTTTTTTCGATTTTGTTCTCTAATTTAATAAAGAATTTTATACAAAATAAATTTTCTCTGCGTTTAATATCTGTGTACATTATAAAAGGTTATGGACGATAGCAAGCAAGAGTCAATTCACGGAATCTTGCAATTCCGTGGTTCTAATTATGAGAACTGGAGTTTTCGAGTATGGATGTATCTGGATTCATTGGATTTGCTGGACGCCATAGAGAAGACTCCGCCTGCCGAGCCGAACTTAGCTGAAAGTTTCTCTAACAAGGATAAAAAGGCTAAGACCACAATAATCAGTTTAATAGCAGATGATTATTTGGAATGTGTTCGCGATAAGAAGACAGCGAAGGAGATGTGGTCTGCTTTGCAAAATACATTTGCTAAGAAGTCGGTTACGAGCCAGACATTGGTAAGAAAACAATTGGCGCTCTTAAGAATGAAGCCTGGCGATGACTTGCGGAAACATCTATTGGTTTTTGATGAACTTATCCGAAAATTAAAAACCTCTGGAGCTAATATAGATGAAAAAGATGCCGTTGCTCAACTGTTTGTCACACTACGAGAAGCTTTTGATCCGGTAGTGGCTGCGTTGGAGAATATGAGAGAGGACGACTTGACTATTGAGATAGTAAAGCAGAGGCTATTAGCAGATGATGCAAAAAGGCAAGACCGTTGTGACACGGATACTTCAAGGACGTCAGCATTTACAGGTGAGAAGAAATTCAAGAAATTCCTTGGGGTGTGTTTCCGATGTAAGAAAAAGGGCCACAAACAAATGGATTGTCGAGTTCGATTGAGGAATGGAAAAGCTAATACTGCATCAACACCAGAGTCAATATGTTTCATGTCAGCAGTCCCCGCCGATAAGAAAAGTAAGGATAATTCAAAAATTTTAAAATTCAAGATAGATTCCGGTGCAACCGACCACATGTGCAAATTCGATTGGAGTTTCGATGACCTCACCACCGTAAATCAACCAATAACTATATGTTTGCAAAAGATTCCGAACAGCTTGTGGCTTACAAGAGAGGTACAATTAAAGGATATTGTAACGATGTTCATATCACCATGAAAGATGTGTTGTATGTGAAAGGACTGCGGGATAATTTGTTATCAGTAGCTAAGCTAACCGAAAATGGAATAAGTGTTGATTTTGCTAAAAATATGGCATTATTCAAGAAGAATGGCAATGTGATCATGAAGGCTCCAAGGAACGGCAATTTATACGAATTGCAAGTAAGAATGGTAAATGACACAAAAGCTAATTTAAGTGAATCGGATATGAGCAAATTATGGCACTCAAGAATGGGTCATCCAAGTGATACATGTCTTCAAGAACTGGTGCGATATAAGATGGTCGATGGATTGGAAAATGTCTCTCCTGTTGGCGTATGTAATGTATGTGTTCACGGTAAGCAATGTCGTTATCCTTTTAAAGGACACCGTCCGAAATCCAGCCGTGTTCTTGAAAGAATACACACTGATATATGTGGGCCGATTGATCCCCAGACTTGGGATGGTCATAAGTACTTCGTGAGCTTTATCGATGATTATAGCCATTTTGCATTCATTTACCTCCTCAAAAGAAAATCAGATGTGTTTGAAAAATTTGTTGAATTTGAATCAATGGCAACTGCAATGCATAATGTTTCAATATCGATGGTTACTGTAGATCAGGGTACAGAGTATCTTTCAAACAAGGCTAAGGAATTCTTCAAGAGAAAAGGAATTAAAATTCAAAACACTGGTGCCTACACCCCGCAGCAGAATAAGGTTGCTGAGAGATTCAATCGCACTCTTGTTGAAAAAGTTAGATCTATGCTGATTGAATCTGGTGCTCCTAAAGAATTATGGGGTGAAGCAGCCTTGACAGCAACTTATCTGATGAACAGAAGTCCATGTAGATCCCTCTCCGATAAGAAGACGCCTGAAGAATTTTGGTACAAACGTAAACCAGATTTGTCAAAACTACGTGTTTTTGGTTGCAAAGCATTTTCTTAGGTTCCCAAGCAGAAAAGAAAGAAACTTGACGCTAAATCTGAAGAAATGGTAATGACTGGTTATACATGCAATGGGTATAGATTGTGGAATCAGAAAGGAAGAAACATAATTATCGCACGAGATGTTCTGTTTGACGAGAAGTATTTCCCTTATAAGAAACAGACTGTTGAAATCGACAAGCCACAGTTACTTATAAAATGTGACAGAAACGAGCAAGAGGGGGAAAGTGTGCAAAATGTCGTTTCTGATAGATATGAACGTAATGTATCCGAATCCACTTCTGAAGTGGAAAATGTAGAATCTGGTGAAAATGAACCTCCTGTAACGGAGTCGACTTCTGAAGGTGACGGGTCGGAGTATGAATCTCCAGAAGAAGTTGTTGCATCTGAACCGAGAAGAAGTGAACGAATAAAGAATAGGCTTCTAGGATATATAACAGGTAATGCACATTTTGCTACTTCTGATTGCATACTAGAACCCAAGACGTATGGTGAAATCATGGATCATTCCGATAAAAACAACTGGTTGAAAGCTGTGAGAGATGAGCTAGATTCAATGGAAGAAAATGCTGTATGGAAATTGGTACCACGTCCAGATAATCAAAAATTATTGAAATCAAAATGGGTATTTCGCATTAAAGAGGATTCAAATGGAAATCCTATTCGATACAAAGCACGACTAGTAGCGAAAGGTTTCCTTCAAAAGGCTGGTATGGACTATGAAGAGACATATTCTCCGGTAGAGAAGCTTAGTACAATACGAATAGTTCTAGCGGTAAGTGTTAAGAAACATTTACATGTACATCAACTTGATGTAAAAGCCGCTTTCCTTTACGGAGATCTGAAGGAAACAATTTTCATGGAAGTTCCTGATGGGCTAGAAGCTCCTACAAATCCTGTATGTAAATTACGAAAATCACTTTATGGACTTAAGCAAAGCCCAAGATGCTGGAACGAAAAGTTTAATGATTTTTTGCTGCAACTTGGTTTCAAGAAGTCAAGTCATGATTCTTGTCTTTATACTATGTACAAGAACAATTCAGTCTTATACTTGCTACTCTATGTTGATGATGTGTTAATTGCCGGAGATAATTTGGAAGCAATTGAGAAACTGAAATACGACTTGCGTAGATCCTTCAAAATGTCAGATTGTGGCCCTCTACAATATTACTTGGGAACTAAAATTGAGTATGATCGACCAAAAGGCATAATGAAACTAAGCCAGCTAAATCACATTGACAAGATACTTGCGAAATTCTCAATGACGGATTGTAATCCTACGAAAACTCCAATGGAAAAAGGCCTCATACTTTCAAAAGAAAACCAAGAGTTGACCGAGAAACCATATAGAGAAATGTTGGGAAGCTTAATGTATCTCATGTTAAGTGTTCGTCCAGACATATGTTATCAAATAGCATACATGGGTAGATTTCAAAATAACCCGGGTGATGTACATTGGTCAGCGTTAAAAAGAATTGTTCGCTATGTCAAAGGGACTAAGGACTTAGAATTGGTTTATAAAGATAATATAAGTGAGGAAGAGCTTACTGGATTCGCAGATGCCGATTGGGCTTTTGATAGCACAGACCGAAAGTCAGTAAGTGGCTTTGTATTTAACGTTTTTGGCTGTCCTGTCTCATGGTGTAGTAAGAAGCAGACTATAGTTGCAACTTCATCTAGTGAAGCCGAATATATTGCCCTGAGCAATGCAGTTTCGGAAGCAGTTTGGATGAGAGGCATACTCATAGATCTAAAAATTTTAAATGAAAATAAGCCTGTCATAATATATGAAGACAACACAGGATGTATTGGTATAGCACGGAATTCTGGCAGCAAGAGATCAAAACACATTGATGTAAGGTACCATTTTGTCCGAGATTACATCTCTAAAGGAATTGTGAAACTTGAGCAGATATCAACCGAATCACAAGTTGCTGATGTATTTACTAAAGCTTTGGACACTAGAAAGTTTACAAAGTTTCGTGATGAACTACAATTAAAACGCAGTGATTGAGAGGGGGTGTTGTGACAATCTGCATACTTCTACTTTTAAAATATTGTAAAATTATTTTTTGTTTCAATCACATACGTTTGAATTTTTTGTTTGTCACATATTTTTGTAGAAACTATTTTTTCATTATTACAAATTTTTTCCTCCTTCGTGTGTATACTGTTTTTTCGATTTTGTTCTCTAATTTAATAAAGAATTTTATACAAAATAAATTTCCTCTGCGTTTAATATCTGTGTACATTATTAAAATTTAAAAGATATTAAATATTCTCTCAAAGTTGGAAAATTTTCAACACTCAAACTTTGGTTTCTCAATTCGTGATCTTAAGGACGTATTGAGTAATTTACTCCGGAATAAGTTTATTCCATACTATAAGTAAGAGCTGTACTTAGCTTTGCCTCTCTTCTTATATAATGTCTCAATTAGAAAATGGTAGTAAATCCGCTTCCGCGGCTGATTCTAATGATCCGATTATCTGTGACGCGTGCGCCAGCCCAATAACTTTGAATTCACTTTTGCAGAAAACTGGGTGCGGCCACGCTTTTCATAAGGATTGTTTGTCAAAGTGTTTGAAAATCAGGCCCTTCTGTCCGGTGTGTAATGCTCGAGTTAATGCGGAACCTCAGACTCCTAGCACATCAGGTATGACCACTAGGTCTCAGCGTAGACAGTTTAATCAGCCAGATAACGTACGAAATTCCACAATACCACCGAATGGATCACAATCTTTAGATGGTAATTCCACTGAATCTGCAGCTGGTTCATTAGATGTTCCAGCTGGCAATATTCATGAAATAGTATCAAATATTGTTGCGACTCAGAATGAGCAGATGTTCTCAGCTTTGAGCGATCAAATATCTCGTCTTGTCCAGACTAGCTTAGAGACAAGCCTTTCACGCCTAAATCTGAGTAGCCAAGGTATTTCAAATACACATTAACCTACTCATCGTACCCCACCAAATCAAATGCCTACCCTCCCCGATGTGGAGCGGCAAACTTTGAGGGAAATATTTGGTATTCAAGCCGATAAAGATAATCCCAATCGTCCCATACATCCTGGAATAACTTCACAGGTGTTACACCGAAATAATTCGTTCTTTTCCGGGGTTTCTTATCTGAGTACTCGCCCAGACAAAGTCTTACAGATTATTTCCAAATGGAAAATCAAATTTAATTGTGGTCAGAGTGGCTTATCCATTGAAAATTTTATTTATAGAGTGGAGGCACTAACGGCTCAAACCTTGCAGGGAGACTACAATGTACTTTGCAGTCATGTTAATGCCTTGTTCGACGGTAAAGCTAATGACTGGTACTGGCGTTACCATCGTTCTGTGTCCGCTATTTCCTGGCCTATCTTGTGCCAAGCCTTACGTCGACAATTCAAGGATTCCAGAACGGATGTAGATATACGTGAGTTGATAAGGGACAGAAAACTAAAGGCCAATGAGTCCTTTGATACATTTTATGATTCAATTGTTGATTTAACCGATCGTTTAAATGATCCAATTTCAGAGAGGACTTTGGTTGAGATTTTACGAAGAAATCTGCTGCCAGAGATTCAACACGAAATTTTAAATATTGAATTTTCTTCTCTTCAACGCCTAAGAGACACTTGTAGAAAACGAGAGTTTTTTATGCAAGACATTCGTCGTAAGCACGGTGTCTCTTTCACGAAAACAACCGCTTTTCCCAAACGTGTTTCGGAAGTTGGGCCAAAAGGATCTAATCATGACCATATCCATGAATTCCATGACTATGCAGATGGTCAGCAGGTCAGCCAAAAAACGGAATAGTGAGTGCACAGAAGAGTGCACCAAACCTACAAAAACCCCGGGAGCTTCCAAGCCAATAACAATTTTGAGAAAGGAGTTCAGTAGCACGGCTGACTCCGTTTCTATTCACAGTAATCCAGACACTTTAGAGATGAAATGGAAACCTTTTCATGAACGTTTAAAAGAATATTATCGGGTTCGTTCGAGAATCTTCGGAACCGACATAAAATTTTCCCGTTCAGCTCAATGGATTAAAACGTTCTGGAAAAGAGTACGTAATTTAAATAAAAAAATAATTTCCTCAATATTGAATACGTCTACGGATATCAGGCCTTATGCCGAGGTTATCCTTTTTGGGAAGAAAATTTTAGGTCTCCTTGACACCGGGGCTTCTATAAGCTGTATAGGGTCCACTACCGCAAGGGAGTATTTAGCTTCTGGCTCTCATTTCAAAACATTGAAATCATCCGTTAAAACAGCTGACGGAAATAAACAATCAATAGTCGGTTTTGTAGACACCACTGTAAAATTTAAAGATATGGAGAAATCCATAAAAATATTCATAATTCCATGTTTAGACCGCGATTTATTTTTGGGAATCGATTTCTGGGAACTTTTTGAACTCCTTCCTTCTGGTATGAGTTCTACTAACAACGTTTTTTGTGACCCTTCGAGAATTTCCGAACTGGGGGACCAAATGCTTCTTACTTCCATGCAAAAACAACGCTTGAACCATCATATTTCATTATTTCCATCTTTTGCTGAAAAAGGTTTGGGGCGTACGAATTTGTTGCACCATTCAATCGATACGGGTAATGCCAAGCCCATTAAACAACGTCACTTCCCCGTGTCGCCCGCGATAGAAAAACTCATTTATGAGGAATTAGATAGGATGTTGGCTCTAGGGGTGATTGAAGAATCTAGTAGCGCATGCTCTTCGCCAGCGGTTCTTCACCGTAAACCTGGGAAGAATAGGCTTTGTTTAGATAGTCGAAAGATTAACTCCGTAACAATAGGTGATGCCTACCCTCTACCACATATTGATGGAATCCTCAGTAGGCTACCCAAAGCAGAGTATATAACCAGCCTAGACCTCAAAGATGCCTTTTGGCAAATTCCGTTAGATCAGGGGTCGAAGGAGAAAACCGCATTTACCGTTCCTGGGAGGCCTCTATACCATTTCACGGTAATGCCTTTTGGGCTTTGTAATGCCCCGCAAACGATGTCTCGTCTTATGGATAGAGTCATCCCACCGGCCCTCAGAACGGAGGTTTTCGTCTATCTCGACGATCTTTTGATCATTTCGGACACATTCGATAGGCATCTTGAGGTCCTAGGTTGTGTAGCACAGAGGATACGTGATTCAGGTCTGACTATAAATATAGACAAAAGCCACTTTTGTGTCCCAGAGGTGAAATATCTTGGCCATGTGGTTGGGAGGGATTTCCCTACTCCGAGATCCATTAAACAACTACAACGATTTTTGGGAATGACTGGATGGTACAGGAAGCAGCAATGCTAAGTATTAAGAAATTTCGAGCTTACGTAGAAGGACAAGAGTTCACTGTTATCACCGACCATGCGTCGCTGAAGTGGCTAATGTCCCAGACGGATCTCAGCACGCGGTTAGCTCGATGGGCTTTAAAACTTCAATAATATAAATTGAAGATTCAGCATAGGCGTGGGTGCCTAAACATAGTTCCTGATACTCTTTCCCGTACTCATACTGACGACATGTCCGCTATTGGTATTGAAAGTCTGTCCGATTTTGAAAATGACTCCGGGTTTTTCGTAGATCTAACATCTACCTGTTTCCAGTCGGAAGAATACCGACAGCTATTGGACTCAATTGGTAAAAATATTAATAATATGCCTGACCTTAGGATTTCGGATGGATTTTTATACAGACGGACCGAAAATGCCACGGGTGAACAGCTGCAGGATGATCTAGCATGGGAGCTTTGGACACGCGACTTGCTTCCAGAGGTTCTCAGAAAAGCACACGACATCCCTTCCTCGTCACATGGCGGTATTAACAAAACATTGGATAGAACATTGTATGTTGATTTTTTGGGGCCATATCCCCGTTCACGTTCTGGCAATATAGGAATATTTGTGATTCTAGACCATTTTAGTAAATTTCCATTCATAAAGCCTGTTAAAAAATTCACTACTGAGATTATAGTGAAATACTTGGAATGTGAAATATTCCACACTTTCGGTGTACCCGAGACAATTGTGTCTGACAATGGTTCACAGTTCATAAACGTCAGTTGTTAAAACGTTACAATATCACACATATGTTTACAGCGTTTCATTCCCCACAAGCTAATGCCTCTGAACGTGTCAATAGGTCCATTTTGTCTGCTATAAAATCATATGTTAAAAACGATCAAAAGAACTGGGATGAGCTCTTGAGTGGAATTGGATGCGCACTTAGATCTGCGGTTCATTCAGCAATCGGCACTTCACCATATTACTTAACATTTGGTCAACATATGATCACAAACGGGTCAACGTATCCACTGCTGCGCCAGCTTGAGATGCTTGAGGATCGATCCGTGCGGTTTGATAGGAATGACTCTCTAAAAATCATGTCTAACCGAGCATCGGATCTCATGAAGAAACAATTTGAACGAAATGAAAAGACCTACAATCTTCGCTCTCGGGAGGTGTCTTATAGTGTACACTGAAAAAAATAGTAATAAAACTAATGATGACACATTCTTATATTAAGTATGCTAACTCGGCATCAATTCCATGACAATTTTCATTAAAATAATGAAAATTTACACGTTTTTTACGAAATTTTTCTTAATATAAAGTTTTTTGAATATGAATTAATGTCTATCTAATCATTAGTTTTGTGTACGCGCTTCTTTAAATGTACGCATTTAAATTAAAGAAAAAAATCATTATTTTTGTGACAATCCGCATTATTTTAAGTAATATTTCAATACTTTTAAGGATTTTCTACATTAACACTACGACGTAGACATGTCATAGTTTTAATGCCGAATCGGACTTAATTAACAGTATGATATATTTGAGTAATAAATTTAAGGCTATGCTCCCCTTAAAGGAAAGGCTGTCTTGGTAATAAATTTTATGACTATTGTCATTATTTTTAAGAATACATACGAGAGAATTATACAATCTCTCCCTCCCTCTCTCGCTCGGAGAATCAGTTTTGTTTGGTAATGTGTGAATCAATAATTGTTATGGAATGCTAGAAGAGAAAATAGAGAACAGTTCTGGTGTTCGTTTTCTTTTAAATCGTCAGTTATTTACAAGCGATGGAAGGAAACGGTTGTCAGTTTTCGGGACGCGGATTGTGAAAAAATTTGATTGCTGTGAATATGTAAGTATACGTGCATACATAGTGCATATTGCACCGAAAATAATTTTAATATGTGCTGTTAACAGTTATTTTTGCTAAAGCATAGCAACAACAACAAATGAAACCGTCGTGTACAAGTGTGTATGCATGTGGTTATGCCGTCGGCGTCACCATCGATCTCTGTGATAAGGGAGGGCGTGTGTCATAGTTATTTTTGCTGTATCTTATTTATGGCGATGTACATGCGTTTTTGAAGGAGATCTTGTTTGTAAGTCCTGTGAAGAGATTTGTGCCAAATGGATGACAAAAATGTGAGTAATAGATTTTGTAATACTGAAAGAGACAATGGGAAAATGTTTAGGTACGTGAAAAATAATATTATTATCCTGAAATAAACATCTTATTGGCAATTACAAAACACATTTTAATTGAAAGTATTTATTTATTAAAAATACCAGCGCATAATGCAGAAATGTAAAATTATTTGTGGCAATATAGAAATTTATTATTAATAATATGTTATACATATAACTATCCTTTTGCATTTTTTTAGTAAAACAATTTTAGAATGGGTCTTTTGTGAGAAGAGTGGCAAATTTTACAAAATATTTCAACGTAATATATGAACGGTTGAAATATTTCTCTTAGTTTTCAGCGTGCTCCAATTGTGATATGATAAAATTTATTTGCATTTTTTTGTTAATAGATAATTTTATTTCATTTATTTTCAGAAACAATTTAATTATTTTAATTTTAGATCACGCAATATTTGAAGATAAATGTGATGGATATATGAACAAGTAAGAAAGTTTCAGTCGGGTAAACCGACTAAGGTATACCCTCACTTTGTGAGTAATGTAATATTGAATATTACTCGAATTATTCTGTCTATTTGTGTGGGAGGTACCAGAAGGGGTTTATCAAATACACCTTTTTTTTGCTGAACCTTAGATACTTTAAATTCATTGCACTGTGCCGACTTATAAGCATTTATGTGCACTGGTATAAACGTTATGAGACATTAAATTGTGGTATGATTTGGGCATTTTGTGTGGGTGGTACAAAAAGGGGCGTGGCAATAACGCCCATTTTTCACAGGGCTATAGACACTATAAAAACATTACACTGTACAAAATTTCAAGTATTTTTATACACTGGTTTTAATGTTATAAGCTGTTAACTTTTGGTGCAAAAAGGTACCTTTGTGTGGGATGTACCAAAAGGGGCGTGGCAACAACACCCATTTTTCCCTGGACTGTAGGCAATATAAAAGCATAATACTGTACAAAATTTCAAGTATTTTTATACACTGTTATTAATGTTATAAGCTGTTAACTTTTGGTGCAAAATGGTGCATTTGTGTGGGAGGTACCAAAAGGGACGTGGCGACTTCGCCCATTTTTCTCGAGTTGATAGCCACTAATAAGCTAATACTATGTGTGGAATTTCAAAAGATTCGAATAAGTAGTATAGCAGTTATTCAAGAATCAATATTTCACAACATTTTAACCCTTTGTGGGGGAGGTACTAGAAGGAGTGGACCAATATGGCCCATCTTCGAACTTAGCCGGAGATAGAACAAAATATTACCACATACCAAATTTGAGGTCAATCCTTCGACGTGTTACACTTTTTTCCGTAGCAAATGATATATACCAACGTCACACTAAAGTGAGGGTATAAAAATGCAGTGCTGAATGCCATTTATAACATGCAAAAAATAAGTGAGCATACACCTACATGGGAATGTTTGAATTGAAAGGAAATAGATTTGGAAACAATATTTGTAAGTATTATGTATTTCTGAACAAATATATTTTATTTGAAAATCAAGATATTTAATTTGGAACGCATATATTAATGTATTAGAACAAAATATATTTGCGAACTGACGTTCACATATAAAATACGTGTTTTCACACAAACAAAGTTATTGTTAAAAAGTTTTCCAAATATAATTTATTTACAAAGATTTTTTCCTTTTTTTAATTTTAGTTTAAATTTTTCCTTGATTTCGTGTTCATAATTGTTTCATAAGTACTTCATAATTTAACCTGCTGTTAGATTAGGCCCATTTGGTCCAATTTTTGTATCGTTTCCTTTATAAACGGTAATATATGTATTTGTCCAAGGGATATTTTTGTTTTACTAAAATCAAAATAATAAGCGTTTTTGCTCAAAACTAATTGTAAATAAGCTGCTTTCTTTTCACGAAGTATTGAATAAAAATAAATATAAAATATTGTCTTCCATATTCATTTTATATGAAAAATGTAATGTTGACCAAATGGACTCTTAATCTAGGATTCGTACAGATTTGCTAATCTAACACCAGGGTTAAGAATGTCATAAGCAGCATTAGCTTTTGTTTTACAGAAGTAATTTTTAATAAGTTTTTGTAGTTTTGTTTGCTAACAAAACTTAAGATTTTAAAATCTAAGTCACGATTGATTTTTTTGAGAAAATTATTTTTGATAACTCAATTTATATGAAAAATTTCACTTTCGCCACTTTCAAAACAATCAGTTTATATTATTAATAATATCTTACATAAATATTTTGTTTTAACTTTTAGTACAGCAAATTTTGTATGGATCTTTTATGAGAATTTGTATCGTAGAAGAGTGACTAAATATTTCAGTTTAAGTAAGTATATTCCAAAGATTTCAATACATCTCTTATCTTTCAACATTTTGTGACAGTTATATGATAAAATTTATTTTAATACTTTATCGTATATAAATCATTCTGTTTGATTTATATTCAAATTATTTTTATTTTAGTTCGCGCAATTGAACTTTATTTGGATATATGCAGTTGGGAATTAAAAATTTACAAATTGCAGGAAATGAGTGAGCATCCAAATTATATGATATAATAATATAATATTTGTTTTATATAATTTCTATTTAAATTCCAGCCAAATTCTAGGTTAAAAATCATTAAGGTCGGTTCCGATAAAAATTGTTCATTCACAACAAATAGAGAAACGAATCCCGCTATAGAATCGATACATAACAATACAATATTCGATTTGTCTTTATACAATTACATATTGTTTTAAATTATAAAATGTTCAAGGTTATACGTAATATGTATTATATTTTTTTTGTATTTTCCAATATAAAATATAACAAATAAAATAAAATAAAATATTTATTTAGAAAGATAAAGTGTTGTGTTATTGAATTTTCTATGAATAGTAAATGATTTCAAAGAAAATGATTCATTTACGAATTTTCCACACATATTTAAAAAAACTGTATTTAAATTCATGTATGCCTTAAATTAATTACCAGTATATTCTTATATCAAGGACGATAATGTTTTAAATTATATGATATTTAATTGTAAATAAGCTGCTTTCTTTTCACGAAGTATTGAATAAAAATAAATATAAAATATTGTCTTCCATATTCATTTTATATGAAAAATGTAATGTTGACCAAATGGACTCTTAATCTAGGATTCGTACAGATTTGCTAATCTAACACCAGGGTTAAGAATGTCATAAGCAGCATTAGCTTTTGTTTTACAGAAGTAATTTTTAATAAGTTTTTGTAGTTTTGTTTGCTAACAAAACTTAAGATTTTAAAATCTAAGTCACGATTGATTTTTTTGAGAAAATTATTTTTGATAACTCAATTTATATGAAAAATTTCACTTTCGCCACTTTCAAAACAATCAGTTTATATTATTAATAATATCTTACATAAATATTTTGTTTTAACTTTTAGTACAGCAAATTTTGTATGGATCTTTTATGAGAATTTGTATCGTAGAAGAGTGACTAAATATTTCAGTGTAAGTAAGTATATTCCAAAGATTTCAATACATCTCTTATCTTTCAACATTTTGTGACAGTTATATGATAAAATTTATTTTAATACTTTATCGTATATAAATCATTCTGTTTGATTTATATTCAAATTATTTTTATTTTAGTTCGCGCAATTGAACTTTATTTGGATATATGAAAAATGCAGTTGGGAATTAAAAATTTACAAATTGCAGGAAATGAGTGAGCATCCAAATTATATGATATAATAATATAATATTTGTTTTATATAATTTCTATTTAAATTCCAGCCAAATTCTAGGTTAAAAATCATTAAGGTCGGTTCCGATAAAAATTGTTCATTCACAACAAATAGAGAAACGAATCCCGCTATAGAATCGATACATAACAATACAATATTCGATTTGTCTTTATACAATTACATATTGTTTTAAATTATAAAATGTTCAAGGTTATACGTAATATGTATTATATTTTTTTTGTATTTTCCAATATAAAATATAACAAATAAAATAAAATAAAATATTTATTTAGAAAGATAAAGTGTTGTGTTATTGAATTTTCTATGAATAGTAAATGATTTCAAAGAAAATGATTCATTTACGAATTTTCCACACATATTTAAAAAAACTGTATTTAAATTCATGTATGCCTTAAATTAATTACCAGTATATTCTTATATCAAGGACGATAATGTTTTAAATTATATGATATTTTACTAAAAATAAGCACGCGCCATACTTAAATTTACGCAAAAATGTGCTTATTTTAAGACCAAACTTAATTAGTTTTATTACCCAAAATTCTTAATTCTATGAAATGCATCCTCAAAACAAATACTATTCACGTCTTTAAATTAACTATAAAACCTTCTTATTTTTACAGCGATTGTCTTTGGCTCGAAATCATTGCCGAAATCTTAAACTTTACGACAAATTCATTGATTTTCAGTACGCTTTTTTTTAGTGTAGGACAGGAAGTTTTCCGCCGAAACTTCAAACAAAGCAACTTCGAGCAAGGATATAATGCAAAGTTGGCACCAACTTTCCTTAAAGCTCGTGTGAGGAAAAAGATAGGCAATTCATGCTATGAATTGGAGGATTTGAATGGTAATTTGATAGGCACTTATCACGCTAAGGATATAAGGCGTTAGAATATTATCCATCTTTGTCACGATGTGGATCAGCTTTGGTGTTTCCTTCGTACTCCCAAAGTCTGATTTTTTGGTGGGGGAATTTGTAATGTGCCCTTAAACGCGAGGATAAATTTAATTATCTTGCTTTACTTGCATTTAAAATATAAAACCGAATACAGGATAGGCCATTACAACGGCATCTGGATGTGGAATTTCACATTCTCCTTGAGTATTTACAGCTTTCTTGACGTTTTCCTTTTTACACTGTGTAACATCATAATTTTCTCAATTGGAATAAAAACGTTAGCTTTTGGCTTCACCGAGTTTTCTTGGTGCCAAAATCGTCAATACTCGGGCATTTGATTGTTCAAGGCACAAAGCGAACACCTTTTCTCACGGTTGTGAATTTATATCATTCCTAACCAAAAGTTTTGTAGTTCAAATTACGTAAAAGAGCATAATTTTTATTCCAATCTTTCATTTTGTGCCTCGATTTGTGAAATTTTTTGATTTGGATTTTTCTCGATGCGTTTATGCTGGCCATATTCAAATTTATCTTATTTAATCTATCTCAGTGCATCCTTGGTGCCACCTCTAAATCGGATTTGACACCTTACATTTATTGTGAGCATTGAAAAATACATGCAGAGCGAGCTAGGAACAGATTGGGATAAAACACCCAAATTAATTCTCCTCTTCTTTACATCTGACTGAATGTGAGGTAACTCAGTGCAGAAATACCTCTCAACTGTATATGAGGTATATGAAGTGTTTCATTCATTTGGTATTAGAGGAGTTAAAATCTTAAAAGTTTTAAAAGTGTTAAAATCCACGAACATCCAAGTAAGCCTTTCGCTCAGCTACGGTGGATGTGCCCTACCAATGCTAATTCCTTGAGAAAGCTCACAGGCCGAGTGATTGATGTGGCCAGAGAGCTTATATTTAAAGACGAAACAGTGATCGAAGATACATACCTCCGGACTATCTTTTACTCCCCTTCATCAATTGACTTCAAGGAACAACAATTACTCTCGGAGAAACCATAATTGAGCTAAGAATAATACATATATAATGTAAAGATCGTAATCTAATTAGACAATAAGGTAACCATGCATGCGTTCGTTTGCAAATTTCGGTTGGTGTTACAAATTCAAAGCTCGGTTTATTTAGCATTCAATCGCAATTGCAAACAAAAACCCGGTTTAGTCAATAGCATATCCCATTTCACACACAATTAATATATGGATGTAACGCGATTAATGACATATTTACAATTGATGTAATTCTGCAAATTACATCTCTGTTAATGGGCTCTGCTATTCGCTAAAACTAGGCGCATATACCTGTATATAACATTACGCTGTAAGATCAATGGTGTAAGTAAGTGTGTTAACATCGTAATATAAAAGCTAACGTCATACCTCTGTCCCAACTTTAGCAGCAGCACGAGAGAATTATCAACGGTTGCAGAACTCAACAGCCGCCAACTCATCGAGAGATCTTTCGACGACGGAGCAGCAGACTGCGTTGATGTAAGTGGTTCTTTTATCTTGACTATTCTCTTTGTTCCATATGTCTGCACTGTACGAATAAATGTACGGATGTATGTTGTGACAGATTTGTATTTAAATTTTATGGATTTATTTTTGTTGTTCGAGTGACCATATGTGCAAAATTCTCAGTAAATCTACAAACACACTTGCTTAGCACAACTTCTTGAATAGGTTATTATTTTCGCATAACGTAAAAAGGTTACAGTAGAAACTGATCATTTTTCTCTTGAATCTTTTTAGTAAAGATAAGGTAATCAAAATTTGGTTTTTCTTGGTTGTATTTATCAAGATTAAATATATTCAACGATCCAATGAAGTTTTCCCAAAGTTTATATACCACTAACTCCGTTTTGATATTTATACCGTAATTATTTCCTTCTTTTGTTACTACTTGTAATAAATTAGCTTTGAACAGAATAAGATTAAAAATATTTAAGTCTGAATTTTAAGGGTCCCAATGTATTTACCAGGGGTTTCTAGTTGTAATTTGAAATTTAGTTTTAAATGAATTATCGCTTTTGTAATAAAATCAGTATGATTGCTTAAATCTGAACTATTGTTTGAATCCATGAGCAGTTGAGGCTGTGGTTAGTGCTAACGTAGGGTGTCACAATGACCAATTTTCTAATCGGGACTACCATACTATTTGTGATACTGGTGGGTGGGCTATCCAGGCCATTTAACATCTTTTGGCCTATATTATATTGAACAAATCGCTTCCCTTTCCCTTATTTTTACAACTTTTCCATTTCTGTAGTATATCCAGCGTCAGCTATGCCCCTTTTCTACCATCTATTCTGTCTTAAATCTTCATTCTTACTTAGAATTTGTATCAGTTTGCACGCATAATTAATAATTTTATAGTGTGGCAATTTGGCATCGAGTATCCTAAGAAACTGAACACCCCCATTACGACGAGCAATAAGGTCGGTGGAAGTGCGTGCAACAACTTGTAGGCTTACTCGTGATACCATCAGCCAATTGTAGTTCTTGATCGTTATATGCTACAGTGATGGCTCTAGGGTGACTAGGGATGTTGTTTTTTCGACAACATCCAACTGGGCACCCGGCCACACCTCACCCGCTCGACTCAGAGCAGCCTTACACAGGTCTACTGATCTGGCATCACCGAAATATAAGAGCTTTACTCTCCCCTGATGCTATCCTGCATCGTTGCAGATTGGTGGTTTGCCCGGCATTTCTCTACGGACATCGAGGTTATGAGCCATAATGGCTGATTGTACATGACTCCATTTGTCCTTGAGGATGGATCCATCCTCACTACTTCTGTCTATAACAGCCATCACTAAACTCTCCTTCGTCACTTCATTGAAGGGATTGGTGAGTGTCCTGTTGATGGTGACATTAGGGCCTCTTGCCTTTTTCGAAGGCAGGGGTTCATCAGGTGATCTGATTCGTTTTACTTTATTAGCCGTTAACACAGCTGAATTTGTGGCTCTTTCAGCCGACTCATTGGCCTTAGAAGCATCTATGACGCTTTTAGCCCAGGTAAGTGACTCTTTTTGTTTTTCGGTAAGAGCCGAAACCTCAACAGCCTCCAACTTCGTCAAAACTCTGAGCGCTGCACGACGCTCATTGTGCTTCCGTTTTGACGGTCGGACATGACGTTTTCCCCTCACCGCACCACCTGTTGTGAGTACTTGGGGGAGATTTTCACCATTTTTGGTGTGGTCGGCTTTGGCCAAGACCAACGGACGGACAGTCGGACGATTGGGGAACCGCGCTCCATCGGAACACGAAGGCATCCCCGTCAAGAGAATTTATTTTTATTCTGTCTGTATTAGACCGTAATAGGTACTACGATGTAGGCCTTACGGACTTTGTACAGCTATGTGATAAACACGTCCGTTCACTGCGAATGATCAGCAACGAATTATGAGGTATATATTAAACTACTCAGCCATCTCGTTAAGAGATCTGCGGCAGTCGAGGGCTGTTTTTGAATTTAGAATTAATTTATTCCTCTCCATGTCATCGATTACCTTAATTTTGTATAATTTTTCCACTAGTGTATTATTCTTGATTTGTAAACTGGATGTTGGGTCTTTCTTAAGTCGTCTATATGTGCAAATATCTCGAATAATTAATCTCATTTTCTGTTCATAATCGTCTTTATCTATTGCAACTGTTTTACCCCCTTTATCAGCACTTACTATAACTATGTCATTATTTTCTTTTAAAAATTGTCTACATCGTCCCAATGTGTCAAGTGTCAATTTGTCTTTCGCGCTCAGTTTTGTTCTCTGTATGTGGTTGTCAATTAATGACACGAGTCGTGTTCTTGCTATTTCTTGTTGTTATCTGTCCTCTATGCTTTGTATGCAATCCTCTCCCTCTGGTATTGTTTTGAAGAGTGGGAATTTTATTGTTGTTGGTAATGTGTATTTGGGGCCTTGCGAAAGTAACCACTGTATATCTGTTGGTATGTTTTTATTCGTTTTGTTTATGAACCAACCATTGTTGTTTTGCATTCTCATCTCTATGTTATATTGTTGTTTTAGAGTTTGAAGTTTCTTTATATGTGTTGCTTTGTTGTTGTTTGTGTAGTAGATTATTTTCGTTTTCCATCAGTGGTGTCATATCTGTTTCGTCCATTAATTTTGACAGGTGATGTTGTGTTGTTTGCTGTGTCTTTCTCAATTCTTAATAAGAAAGAAATCATGAAAAGTTAGTAGGTTTGACATTGACATTTAAAATGTCCACAGCATTTGTTGTCGTTGTCATCCCATTACGAAAATTCGTATTGATAAAATAAACAGAATGGGCTACGTTTTTGTAGTTTTAAGATATATAATCCCATCCGCGGAACACAATTAAATTCGCGAGAAAAATGTATGAAAAAAATTAAATATTTGCAAACAATTACACTGGTAGACACGATTTTCTTTATCTTTTGTTGCTAATAAAGGATTATTTGTCAAAGTTTGTTTTTGTAGAAATTAGAGCAAATTTTCAAATTTCAAGAGAATTGAGTGGTTTCCTCGTTTCAACTTTTTAAATTATACATCGTTTTTAGATGCTTTTATGAGGCATTTATTAAAAAATATTAAAATTATCTCAAAAACTATAATTTTTCCCAGTATTTGGTAAGATATCGTCGAAAGAGCTGTACGGGTAAAAAATTGCGTGTAAAAAAAATCTCGCACTGACCTGAAAAAAACCCTTGAAGGTTTTGTTATGGATAATGTCAACGTTCATTTGCAATTGGTCTCATGCCATTCCCAATCGGAAAGTTCGATTTTGTAGCACAGTGTAATTACTCAGTCCATGGTCGATTGCGTATTTGCTGGGTTCCAGAATTTCGAGTAATAAACTTGGAAAATTGGAAACGTTTAGAAGCCACGAAGCATGAGTTGAAGCACTGGGCAGTGATGGCTCACAAAACTGTGTGGAATAGTGCAACAGTAGGGGCAACTGTGGGGTGACCCAAATGAAAAAGCTTACAAGCACATCTTTATCGCATAGGAGTAGCAGAAAACGACGGCGGAATGAAATTGAGCCCCAGGAAAATTCATCCCAATATTTTTATGAATATGGGCCCCAAAAAATAACAAACATTTTTTTGGGGCTTAATTTAATTTTTTGTCTGCCTTTTGGAGTTTCATTTCATTTTTTGTCTGCTTCTTGGGGCTTATTTCCGTCTATACATTTAGAAACAGGAGAGGTTACGCATAAAAGATTTGCTCCACGTTGCCAACTTTGGACTCTGTCCATATGAGAAAGTCTTAAACAGAGGCCGACCACGCCTGAAAAGATTTATAATTAAAAAAAATATGTTCGTATACGTGTATTATTACGTACTCCCAAGATTTGCGAAAAGAAAATTTCATAGTTTTTTTGGGGTTTATTTTCTTTTTATGCTGTTTTCTTGATTGGGGTGTAATTTCCTAAATCAATTTTTGTAACGAAAATAGGCCCCAAATTTGGGGCGCACTTTCATTTTCAATTTGGGATGCATTTTCTTGGGGTCCAACTTCCGGCCTTCAAAAACGACGAATGCAGGGAAAACATCGAAACGATATGCAAGATGCCGATATTTCGGTTCCGATATATTGCCAGATTTGACTAATCTCAGAGGATATGACTTGAAGATATTGAGAAAATTCGGGTCTAGTACCGATTTTCTGTAACTCGTGAGGTATAAAAAGATCATAAATAAGGAGCGCACAACAGGCCGAACCACGGGCTTAAGTGTATGTCCATGGACATGAGACGTTTAAACGCGTCCTCTCTTCAACCAATGTTTAGGTTAGGGTGACAGCCGTATGTTTTTACAAGCTCACGTAGACCAGTTTAAGTCCCTAGTGTTACCACGGGCTGAAATGCCCCTCAACGAAACCAACCTGTTTGATATATAAATTTATCGATAGTACGAATATCAGTACTGGGAAGAACTGTTAGGCTGCCTAAAAAGGCCGACCCCAGTATGTCCAGTCGTCGTTTACTCAGAGCGGGGCCGTCGCATAGCAAGTGCTCAATGCTATCCACTACTTCCTCATCTCCACAGCTCCTGCAGAAGTCAGTGGAGTCAATACCCAATCTTTTGGCGTGTTCGCCGATCAAGCAGTGTCCCGTCAGAACTGACACTAACGTAGACAATCTTTGCATCTCTAGTGCGAGGAGATATTTTGATCTTTTCAGGTCATACCTTGACCAGATTTGTTGCTGATCAGTCGTAGTGAACGGACGTGTTTAGCACAGAGCGGATAGTTAAAATCTATTACGCAGTACCTATTACGCAATCTCAAAAACAAAACAAAAATCTGTACAAAGTCTGGAAGGCCTACATCGTAGTACCTATTACGGGCTAATACAGGCAAAAAAAAATTCATTGACGGGGATGCCTTCGCGTTCCGATGGAGCGGGGTTCCCCAATCGTCCTACTGTCCGTCCGTTGGTCTTGGCCAAAGCCGACCACACCAAACATGGTGAAAATTTCCCCCCAGTACTCACAACAGGTGGTACGGTGAGGGGAAAACGTCATGTCCGACCGTCAAAACGGAAACACAATGAGCACCGGATAGCGCTCAGAGTTTTGACGAAGATGGAGGCTGTGGAAGTTTCGGCTCTTACCGAAAAACAAAAAGAGTCACTTACCTGGGCTACATGCGTCATAGATGCTTCTAAGGCCAATCAGCCGGCTGAAAGAGCCACAAATTCAGCTGTGTTAACGGCTAATAAAGTCAAATGAATCAGATCACCTGATGAACCCCTGCCTTCGAAAAAGGCAAGAGGCCCTAATGTCACCATCAACAGGACACTCACCAAGCCCTTCAATGAAGTGACGAAGGAGAGTCTAGTGATGGCCGTTATAGACAGAAGTAGTGAGGATGGACCCATCCTCAAGTACAAATGGAGCCATGTGCAATCAGCCATTATGGCTCATTACCTCGATGTCCGTAGAGAAATGCCGGGCACACCACCAATCAGCAACGATGCAGGATGGCATCAGGGGAGAGTAAAGCTCTTATATTTCGGTGATGCCAGATCAGTAAATCTGTATAAGGCTGCTCTGAGTCTAGCGGGTGAGGTGTGGCCGGGTGCCCAGTTGGATGTTTTCGAAAAAACAACATCCCTAGTCACCCTAGAGCCATCACCTGGGTTACAGAAGAGCCCTCCAACCCGGCTGACATATTAGAAATAATAAAAGATTCCAATCCTGGTCTGCCCGCCCATAATTGGAGAATCAGCAAGGTGGATGAGGCGGATGGTAAAAAGCGGGTGACCCCAACTCTAACAGAAGATCTGTACCGTCCTACTCTGAGGACGAAAGCTCTACTTCTGATACAGAGGGGCTGAGGGGAGTCGCCGGACTCTTTGACGCATATGGCGGGGACACGCTTCTCGATGATACGGACGAAGAGTTCGATAACACCCTTGTCGGGATGGATGCTAATCTGTCAATTACCAATAATGGTCAGAATTTTACAGATTAACCTCCATCACGCTAAAGCAGCCTCAGCGGCTCTATTGCTGCGCCTGTCCACAGGTGCAGTAGACATCGTCCTGATACAGGAGCCCTACGCAGTGGGAGGAAGGGTGTGGGGTATCAGGACACCCAACTTTAAACTGCTTGTGGCCAACTGTGAAGGCACTCCAAGAACCTGCATTTTGGCCAGGAAAGATCTAAGTATCTTTCTCCTGGCTAATTTAAGTGGTAAAGACCAAACATCTGCTAGTCTGAAGATCGGTAATCGCATATACTGGGTGGTCTCCAGTTACTTGCCTTATGAAGCTGTAGTACCGACTGCTCTATTCAGGGAAGTAGTAGAAGAAGCAACGTTTGACGAGGTTGAGCTGATTGTTGGCGCACACACGAACGCTCATCATACTATCTGGGTTAGTACGGATATAAACAATAGGGGTGATTCGCTTCTTGACTTTATTCTAACTACCAACCTAAGTATTTGTAACATAGGTAATAAACCGACCTTTACAATTAAAGGCAGACAAGAAGTACTAGACGTAACGTTTGCTACTGACCGGCTGTCAGACAAAATTATTGAGTGGAATGTACTGGACGACCACTCATTCTCAGATCACCATTATATTGAGTTCAAACTTGCTGAAAAAGCGCCTGAACCTGCCGTCCACAGAAATGTGAGAAAGACAAAGTGGCACCTGTACGAAAAGAATTTCAAGAAAGTTATCAACTCAAAACTTCTGTACGAACCGAATGACAAAGCCGGCCTGGATAATCTGGTCGAGCATATCACCACATCATTGAATAGTTCCCTTGAAGAAGCCTGTCCAAAAACAAGGTACAAGAGTAAAACTAAACCCCAATGGTGGGATGCCTATAAAGATCAACTGAAGATCTATAAGAAGGAGCTTAGAAGTGGCGCACCAATATATGCAAATTCTTCGAGAATTTGTAATGTCGTCCCTTTTCTAGCAAGTTCATCGGCTTTGCAGTTCCCCGGGATATCCCTATGCCAAGGCACCCATATGAGGTGTATATTAAACTACTCAGCCATCTCGTTAAGAGATCTGCGGCAGTCGAGGGCTGTTTGTGAATTTAGGGATGTTGCCTCCAGAGAATTGATGGCAGCCTAGCTGTCCGAGTAAATGACAACGCAAGTGTTGGTTACTATGTTGCGCTTCAGCCACTTGGCAACTTCCCATATTGCCATTATTTCGTCTTGATAGAATTGCAGGTATCTTGTAGTCTGTGAGCTATATCCAAACTAAGTTATTCACAGTGTACTCTGAATCCAACCTTTTCATCAAGTTTTGAACCAGCCGTGTAAAAGTGGAGATGGTTTCTATTTCCTGGTATTCTGCCAACACATTCATCTCTGGCGGGAAGCATAGTGATGTAATTTCTCTCGAAAGTGTACACAGTTGGTATGTAGTCCACTCGGTCGGTTACCATAGCACTACACTTTGATATCGTCGTGTGAGCGCAGTTCTTGTACCTCCACATTGATATGCAGTTTAATTTTATTGCCGCTTTGGTTGCAACATCTCTCGCCACAACATAAATCGGCAGTATATGGAGTAGGGATTGCAGAGACTCGGTAGATGTAGTCCTTAAGGCTCCGCTTATGCTCAGGCAGGCTATTCTCTAAACCTTTGTTAGTAGGTTGGTGATGGCTAGTTTGTCAGTTGCCGTCCACCATACCACAATGCCGTATAACAGTATTGGATGAACTACTGTTATATATGTCCAGTGGACGATTTTAGGAGAGAGGCCCACCGCGACCCTAAAGACTTTTTGCAGGAATATAAGGCGACGTTGGCCTTCCTTGCACGTTCCAACACGTTAAGAATAAATAACAGTTTCCCATCTAGAATTATTCCTACAAATTTTGCGGGACATTATTCAACCTAGTAAAGAGAACCAATTCTGTCTTGTTTGGGTTAACGCCTAAACCGCTGCTTCTGGCCCGTCTAGCCAACTTGTTCAGAGCCACCTGTAGGATGTCTCTGAGGACGTTTACGAAGTTGCAACTCACTGCGATTGCCACAGCTAAGCTCCTTCTTATAGATCTTGAGTTGCTCATTATAGACATCCCAAGCATGTTGCAGGTCCTTTTTATAGCCGTTAGCTCAGAAGTCCACCATTGGGGTTTAGTTTTACCCGTGTTCCTTAAAGGGAACTATTGAGTGATATGCTCGACCAGATTATCCAGACCGGCTTTTTCATTCGGTTCGTCTCGCAGCTGTCACTTTGTCTTCCTCACATTTCTGTGGACGGCAGGTTTAGGCGCTTTTTCAGCGAGTTTAAACTCAATATAATGGTGATCTGAGAATGAGTGGTCGTCCAGTACATTCCACCCAATAATTTTGTCTGACAGCCTGTCGTAGAAAACGTTACGTCGAGTACTTCTTGTCTGTCTTTAATTGTAAAGGTCGGTGTATTGCCTATGTTACAAAAAAGTATGTTGGTAGTTAGAATAAAGTCAAAAAGCGAATCGCCACTATTGTTTATATCCGTACTATCCCAGATAGAATGTTGAGCGTTCGTGTCTGCGCCAATAATCAGCTCCACCTCGCCAGACGTTGCTTCTTCTACTACTTCCCTGAATAGAGCAGTCGGTACTACAGCTTCATAAGGCAAGTAATTGGAGACTACCCAATATATGCGATTACCGATCTCCAGACAAGCAGCTGTTTGGACTTTACCACTTAAATTAGCCAGGAGAAAGATATTTAGATCTTTCCTGGCCAAAATGCACGTTCTTGGAGTGCCTTCACAGTTACCCACAAGCAGTTTAAAGTTGGGTGTTCTGATACCGCACAACCTTTCTCCCACTGCGTAGGGCTCCTGTATCAGGACGACGTCTACAGCACCTGTGGGCGACTCACCTTCCGCATTGGGAGCTATATCCTGCTTGTATACCTTCAAGACTATAGTCTCGAAGCCATATTGTAGGGTTGCATTTACACGTTGCATATGGGAGGTGGATTCAGGGTTAAGGATCAAATTGACCTGCCGCTTTTTACCATCCGCCTCACCCACCTTGTTGATTCTTCCATTATGGGCCGGGAGACCAGGATTGGTATCTTTTATTATTTCTAATATGTCAGCCGGGTTGGAGGGCTCTTCTGTGGGCACCCGGCCACACCTTACCCGCTCGATTCAGAGCAGCCTTATACATGTCTACTGATCTAGCATCACCGAAATAAAAGAGCTTAGGTCTCCCCTGATACCATCTTGCATCGTTGCAGATTGGTGGTTCGCCCGGCATTGCTCTACGGACATCGATGTAATGAGCCATAATAGCTGATTGCACTTGGCTCCATTTGTCCTTGAGTAAGGATCCATCCTCACTACTTCTGTCTATAACAGCCATCGCTAAACTCTCCTTCGCCACTTCATTGAAGGGCTTGGTGAGTGTCCTGTTGATGGTGACATTAGAGCCACATTCTTTTTCGAAGGCAGGGGTTCATCAGGTGATCTGATTCTTTTGACTTTATTAGCCTTTAACACAGCAGAACTTGTGGCTCTTTAAGCCGGCTCATTGGCCTTAGAAGCATATGTGACGCCATTAGCCCAGGTAAGTGACTCTTATTGTTTTTCGGTAAGAGCCGAAACCTCATCAGCCTCCAACTTTGTCAAAACTCTGAGCGCTATCCGGTGCTCATTGTGCTTCCGTTTTGACTGTCGGACATGACGTTTTCCCCTCACCGTACCACCCGTTCTTAATAGGTGCTGCGTAATAGGTTTTAACTATCCGCTCTGTGCTAAACACGTCCGTTCAGTACGACTGATCAGCAACGACATTTGGTAAAATGAGTTTATTTGTACCCAAAACAATTGACATGCGATCGATGGTATATAAGATTCGGGATGGCTGAACTTAACGACGCTTTTGCTTGTTTATTATAATGGCTATTTTTTTCCTGCAAAAAAGTGCAACATTTAGGAATTTAAAAAAATTAGCTATGTTTAATTCGAAGGACAACACCAATTCGACATAAAAAGGGCAAATATTTTTTAGCATTTCACGTCGATGGGGTAACATGTCGTTCAGAATCGAAATCACCATAAATTTGTTTCGAGACAGAAACAAATTAAATTACACCGATCGACTCAGTATCGCTAGATGAGATTAAACATGTCCGCCCGTCTTTTTGTCCATTCAAAGTTGTTCGTTAAGTATAGGTCTCAAATTCACTCCGATTTTGCTTAAATTTGGCCTTTCACGCCTGGGAAAAAATGATCAAAATTGGTTCAGATTTAGATATCTAAATATTTTCTTTCCAGTTTTTTAGCGGTACAGAAGCTGTTTTTTATATCTAATCACTTTGAAATTAAGCAGGATGGAGTATCTTGATCCAAGGACCCATATTGTCGAATTTCGTGTAAATCGGTTTTAGATTTAGATGTAGCACCCAAGTACAAAACGTGCCAAATTTGAATAAAATCTGTTCATATTTTGATATAGCCTTCATAAATTTCCTCCGATTTGGCATATAAGCGCTATAAAATACAAATTGTCGATCATTAGAAAAATAATATTTATAAAACTTGACAATATTTCTTCTTATTGCGCTCCAATAGGGTGGTGTACGGACCTTCCTTACGGATTTAAAGTTTAATTGTTGACCAAATATAAAAATGCTCATCCTTTCCAATTACTGTTTTTTAAATGTCCTCCGGAAATACTAAACTCTTTGGAAATGTCACAAATGTCCTCCTTTTCTGGCACAAAAGTCCTCCTTTCCGAAAAAAGTTTATGGTAACCCTGCCTACAAAACATTGCAAAGAATCCTATTTTTTGAGGAAACTTTATTATTTTTCAAATAAAAGCCCAATAAAACAATCTAAAATGCACAAATGTTATATTTTTATGATCTTACCGTAAAGTGCGATCGGTCATGAATTAAATGACCCCATTCCGAAGAAAATCGATGCATAATTTAAAAAGTTGTAACTAATTTAGTAAGGTTTTAACTTCAATACTTTCCTATCAATGTAAAATTTACAAAAACAATATTTAAAAGCTAAGAATGGATATTTTGTCGTTTTTTAATGTCTAGTGTAAAAATCTATGCATTACAATAGAAAAGAAGACGCTAAATAGCTGTCAGATAAGCCACGGTTCATTGACATCCTGACAAATTTTGACACCCTGTATCTTCGCATCCTATTACGTTAGAAAGCAGTACTTTTGGCACACCTCATTCCCATAGTAATTCTGCAACCCCACCAAGTTTAGACGCGATCGGAATGAAATTGAATAAAGTTTGCCTTTTGACGTGTTTTTCTTTATAATACTTTATAGTACTAAATATTAGTCTTTTGCTATATGAATAAATTGATATAGCAAAAGGATGAATTGGTAAACGGCTTATTGACGTTTCTTGCAGTGGGATATTATTATTATTTTGGAGTGATAGTAGTAAGGGGTCCCATATAACGAGTGATTTTTTAAGAGCTTTTGGATTTGATTAAAAAAACACATAAAATTTAGAGAAATGTATGAAATTTCATTTAAGTCGATAGAACGGTCTATATAATTCATTGTTTAAAGATGATTTCAGGTAAATGCTGGGTCAGAATATTTAATATCGACCTATGTAGTTTATTTTTGGCTAAAATGTTTAAAGCAGGTACAAATAGTTAAAATAATATCTCGCTATAATTTTTTTTTGTTGAAAAATATTTATGGACATTTTAATTTTTGCAAAAATTAGTTTTTGTGTTTTACGAAATTTGCAATTGCTCTCGAACGGCTGAACCGATTTTTGCAATTTTTTAGGAAATTTTTTCACATTCACAGAGTATTCGTCGCACTCTAACAAATCCGGAACAGTAAAAATTTTGGGAGACTCAATATTTGTACAGGTTATGGACGAAATCCCATGACTAGTCTGACAATTTTCGTCTGTTTTTGCAAAACACGAATTAAAAAAGGGGAAATAATTCGACCGTTTCTTAACCAAACAACCGATTGCGACCAAACTCGGCATGGTAGATGAATAGGTGTTAGAGAAGTTAAATTTTATATTTGGGCCCCCTATGTCCGACATGGGCGGAGCTAGAGGGCCTCAAATTTGGCCACATATGTTGAAGAAAATGTTCAAGCGCGTGTAACTCGTGTTTCTCTTCCCATTAAAAAAATTTTGTAAATATCGGAGCACAATATGCACCGATTTCATACCACTCTCACTAATCCAGAACAGTAAAAAAATTTTGGGAGACTCAATAAAGTTGTGGACGAAATACCAAAACTAGTCCGACAATTTTCATCTGTTTGTGCAAAACACTGCACAGTTGTACGAATTAAAAAAGGGGAAATAATTCGACCTGTTCGCGTGTAAAACGACCTAATGGGCAAATGCCGCCCTTTACAACACTGGCTAATGAGTAATCGCGAACGTATCACCCATCTCTTTTTTGTTTGCTAATGCTGCACTTTGCCATTATCTTTTGCCCTTTAATTACTCGTGACTTTGAATCGCTGTCGGTCGATGACATTGAAAATTTTGGCACTCCGTTTCTAACAACCAAAGCAACAACAGCCATCCAAAAGTGAAGTAAGCAGAACCTAACGTTGTTCATAGTTGTATAAGGAAAAGTGAAAAAGAGTTTGAACAAGAAATAATTTGAAAAAAAGAACGAAGAATAAAACTGAAATCTGTCTCCGAAACAAAGTGTTTTATTTACAAATTCATAACAGTTAGAGGCATTAAAAATTTCTATTAGAGTAAGTTCTTTAAAGAGCCAGACAGACCACAGTGATATTGTCCCAGAGAACCATCTGTTTGAACGTTTTGGTGGTGCACTCAACGCAACGTTGTTGTTGTTTATTTTTTTTTGCCCGAACAGTTTCAACCAAAGCAGTAGACTGTGGGCATATGAATGTATACATATTTGTATAACGGCTGGTCAGTGCAGTACGAATCAACAAACAACCAGACCGTGGATCATCAACAAAGGGCTGTTGGGCAGCACTAAGCAAACGGTGGTGAGTGAGTAGTTACCAGTGGCGGAGCAGACGTGCGCTGTAGGGCGCCGACGACAAACACGGCTTGATATAGGGTAAGGAAAAGTTGACGACAACGACGTCAACATATGGTCCTTCCGATCCGTGGAAGTTAACACTTGGAGACACCAGCGTACACAAAGTTTGAGAAGAAAAGGAGGTACAGTGCATTATTATTGGAGGTGCTGTGAAGAAATTACTAGTTGTATGCCTTTACCTGTCCCTAACATAATTTACCTATCCCGTGAATTTTGTTGAATTTCTATCCGGCTCCAAATCATAAAAATACAAGTAAAAGAAAATTAACCGTTTCTTAAAAAATACGTTACTCGTTGTTGAAACGAAGAAATTGTTTTTGTAAATATTTTCAATTTGCTTTGTCATCGTTTTGTCCGTCCCTTTGCATTAGAAAAACTGCACTTCATCGTTTGTCCTTTTGGTATTTCTTTCGTTTGCGGCGAAGTTTTGTAGAATTGGCTATTTGGGCCTTCGCTTTCCAATCTTGATTTTTGTCACTTCTTTTGCATGGGCAATCTGAATGTGCACATAAAACCAAAAGTTTTTTTTTGAAAAAAATAATGTATGTCTGTTTAGACGATAATTTGAAACTAGAGTCCTGCCGCATGAACGAAATTTAAATCAGTGGTGCAAAATAATTTTTGGTGAAAATCAAATTAGACTTGAAATTAAAATTTGAGAAATTTCTCTATAGCTTGGAGATTAACTTGTCCCTCACCTTTGTGTCAGTCGCCGCCAGTCGTATCGAATGGACGTGTTATCGCAGAGCGGATAGTTTTTAACCTATAACGCAATACCTATTCACCTACCTACTACGCAACCACGTGGTTTGTTGTTTTTAAATCGTAGGTTGAATTGGATGTATCGGTCTCTGGAAAGAAATTTTTAGCTTAGTCTGGAAGGCCTATATCGACGTACCTATTGCGGGCTAATACTGGCTATGGAAGGTGTCTCCCCCAACCAATTTATGATTAAACCAAAAAAGACGAAAGAGATTGCGGCGCAGGGGAGGGAAAACCCAGTGCCGGCGACAAGCGTTGATTCACTCACGAGTCATGTGTCGTCGTTATAGAACAATCGTGAACATGAAACTTCTACGAGCTTTGGTGCCTTAGATCCCGTAGTCGAAAATGAAACAAGAACACATCCAGCCACAGGCAAAACAAACGATAAGACAGATGAAGCAGAACCCAGCTGGGGCTCTAAGCAACCCCAGCCTTTAAAACCAGTGGGGGCTCTGACTATGAATTATCAAATGAAAATAATATCACTATTGTTGCTAACTCTAAGAGACTGTCAGGGCCACAGAGAAGGAAACTGAATAAGTTGAACCGACAGAACCTATTACGGGAAGAACCTGACAATTCTACCTTCAACACATACATGGAGGCCGCTAAAAGAGTCAGATCTCCCGAAGAATATACATAGCGCTGTGAAAGTGACTATGAAGAAAAAGGGCTCGCCGTTTTCCAGTAATTCGGAGAAGCCTAACGTAACCACACAAAAGGAAGTCTCTAGTCGGGGTCCTTCGATCGTGGGCGTTGAAGTTGATCTAGTAACGCAGGTCAAGTCAACCAAATCATCCGTTAACGATGAGGCTTTAAACAAAAAACTCTGCAGACACGGAAAAATCAATTGGACATAAAGAAGGGTAAGAAGCCAACATCTTATTCTAATATAGCGAAACAACATTTTCGAGACGATCTATGCTATGCTATAACTGATAGCAGTAGTGCATCTGGCAGAATCCCGGAAGACCAAAAGAGTAACTTCGAAGATTTTGTCCATACGAGGGTAGCGGAGTACGTCCTCGAATCTAAGGATGAACCACCAATCGAAGTAATGAGTTGCAAGTTTGAGAGGGGTGTTTTGATGCTAAGGCTGGCATCACAACGCTGCGGTGGTGTCCTCGTAAAACTTGTGGATAGCTTCCGCTCACCTTGGGACGGCGCAAAGCTAAAGTTGGTAAGAAAAGGCGACATTTCTGAACTCATAAAAACGACCCTATATGTTAAGGGATGTCCCAGAAATTTCTCATCAGAGTACATACTCGACATCATTGGCAAACAGAATTCAAAACTTTCCGTGAGAAAGTGGGAAGTATTCTATAGGAAGGATGATACCGAAGGTACTCTCCTCGTGCTGAGCATAGACCCAGAATCCAAAAACATCTTGTCATGGCGAAGGGCATGGCGTACTTCTTGATCTGGCCAGTCTTTTTCAAAATTGGAAAGGTCATGATTGGCAGGACAGATTAATCGAGTCCAAATATACTGTCTGAAGAGGCAAACACTGGCAGTGAACGGATGGAGACAAGTAAGACACTGCCAAAAACTGATTCACCAATAGTACCGCCACTTTTGCAGGAAGTTCCCAGCAAAGGTGGTGATCAAAATAAAAAGAGCCACAAAACGATTCAAAACAATGAGGAAGCGACAAAAAACAATAAACCTCCACCGGAGCGAGACAGCATCCAACGCTCTGATGGACATCATAAATAAAGGCAGGGTTCATATTGCTTTGATCCAGGAACCATGGACAACTAGCAACAAGGTTACTGGATTAAACCATGTGAACTATAACCTTTTCTACGCTAACACAGATACTCGTCCAAGGACTTGTATTTTGTGTCATTAAAAGTTATGTTTTCTTTTCTCTCCAGAGTTGTCAACATCGGACGCAACGGTGCTGAGGCAAGGTAATGGAAATATGTACCTGGCGTCAATATATCTGCCATTCGATGCGCCGACATTGTCACCTACAGTGCGACGGATAGCAAATCTAGGATGACATTCTGTCAAAATTCAATGTCACTAGATTCCAAAAATTGTTCTTAGAGTTATGCAGAACTTGTGCCCGACTACGAATATGTATTCAAAAGAGAATTTAAAAGCACCGTTAGGTTACAGTTAGGCACAAACTTGATATTTATACACACGAGGTAATGTGACGTTTTACTATTATAGTTTGTAGTAAGTTTTCAGTGCGTGCAGTTCTGTTAAAAGTGCAAATATTTTTACACAAATTTGTTAGATTGTTGAGGAAGTCATTCCAAGAAAAATTAAAGAAAGTTAATTGAGAAAGTCTTTTGCCACAACAATATATTACGGCGCACAATATTGCCTTAAAATTTGTAGCCATAAATGATATAACTCATATTCATTGGTGAAAATCTAGCTTATATTGCAAAATATTCTTAAAAAGTAAACTGTGGAAGATAGAGTGGTTGTGCAGAAACAGTTCACGTTTATAAAGGTTGCCGTTTTTCCCATTCGGAAAAAATATATTTCTGCTAAAATGGTATGTATCTTGGGAGTAAACGTTCTTTTTAAAACATGGTTGGAGAGCAAGAAATAGTGTGATGTCTTTATCAATTCTGTTTTTAAAATGCTGAAAATGGATTTGGATATGATAAACTGAAAGTTAAATTAAAAAGCTTATGCCAAACATATGAAAATAGGTGGAAATCATGTAATATAATGCAAAGCCGCTTCGAGGAAATGCATGCCGATTGGCTAAATAAACAATAGATTTTTCTACATTACTTCTTCTTGTTTTCCCGTCAACAAGTAAAACTCCATAATAAAAAAAGTTTGAGGAATGCTGTACTGAAACTAAACGCAGAAGAGTCAAGTATTTGCTAGATAACACCAACGAGCAAGAACTATTTATGGCTACTGAAATGAAACTTCAAGCTACTGAATGAGATTCAGCTGCAATTTTGAAAGAACTTGGCAACGCTTCTCCTAACAGAGGGACATCCATAAAAAAGGCAAGGTCATCCAACCAAATTTTAAATGAAGTACCCAAAGGATTATCACCCGACCAATCACTTGCGATGATGATTGACGCTGGGTTGTCGACTCACCAATATAGAACAATGATGGAGAGTGTTATACATATGTGACCCGGCCTATGAATTTTTTCACTTTTTTGGTTTCGATAGTTTTTGAGACGCTCTTTCACGTGGTGAAAACTAGAAAGTCGTAACTGGCTTAGAAGTGTACTAAAAATGTAGAGAATGAAGAGTATAAATGAAAGAAAAACAGAATTTTATTGAAAATCCAGAATCAAGATAATAAATGAAATTGAAAAATTTAAAAACAGGATTGAACGCTGCAAAAACGATTTTACCAAAAAAAAAGCTGTTTTGCACAAAAAATATTTATTTAGCAGTATTAAGTAGTTTTCTTCGTCACTATCCTTGTTGAAACCTTTGAAGTTGCTCGTTTTTTCGAATCTCCTTCTGGAGATGAGGACTTAAGTTTAGGTTTAGGTTAGGGTGGCAGCCGTATTTTTTATACTGAAAAGATCTGTTAGGCTGCCTAGAAAAGCCGACCCCAGTATGTCCAGTCGTCGTTTACTCAGAGCGGGGCAGTGGCATAGCAAGTGCTCAATGCTCTCCACTTCTTCCTCATCTCCACAGCTTCTGCAGAAGTCATTAGAGTTAATACCCAATCTTTTGGCGTGTTCGCCGATCAAGCAGTGTCCCGTCAGAACTGATACTAACGTAGACAATCTTTGCCTCCATAGTGCGAGGAGATATTTTGATCTTCTCAGGTCATACCTTGGCCAGATTTGTCTAGCTACTCTGCAGGTGCCGATTTCTGTCCATCTTTCGTTGGACTGCCTGATTGCCTCTTGCCTAAGCCAAAGCTTGCACGTGGATAGTGGCGCACCAATATATGCAAATTCTTCGAGAATTTGTAATGTCGTCCCTTTCCTAGCAAGTTCATCGGCTTTGCAGTTCCCCGGGATATCCCTATGCCCAGGCACCCACATGAGGTGTATATTAAACTGCTCAGCCATCTCGTTAGAGATCTGCGGCAGTCGAGGGCGGTTTGTGAATTTAGGGATGTTGCCTCCAGAGAATTGATGGCAGCCTGGCTGTCCGAGTAAATTACAACGCCAGTGTTGGTTACTATGTTGCGACTCAGCCACTTGGCTACTTCCCATATTGCCATTATTTCGGCTTGATAGACACTGCAGGTATCTGGTAGTCTGTGAGCTATATCCAATCTAAGCTCTGCACAGTGTACTCCGAAGCCAACCTTTTCATCAAGCTTCGAACCATCCGTGTAAAAGTGGAGATGGTTTCTATTACCTGGTATTCTTCCAACCCATTCATCTCTGGCGGGAATCATAGTGATGTAATTTCTCTCGAAGGTGTACACCGTTGGTATATAGTCCACTCGGTCGGTTACCATAGCACTACACTTTGATATCCTCGTGTGACCGTAGTTTTTGTACCTCTACATTGATAGGCAGTTTAATCTTATTGCCGCTTTGGTTGCAACTTCTCTCGTCACAATATTAATCGGCAGTATATGGAGTAGGGCTTGTAGAGACTCGGTCGCTGTAGTCCATAAGGCTCCGCTTATGCTCAGGCAGGCTGTTCTCTGAACCTTTGTTAGTAGGTTGGTGATGGTTAGTTTGTCAGTTGCCGTCCACCATACCACAATGCCGTATAGCAGTATAGGACGAACTACTGCAATATATATCCAGTGGACAATTTTAGGAGAGAGGCCCCATCGCGACCTTACAGCCTTTTTGCAGGAATATAAGGCGACGTTGGCCTTCCTTACACGGTCCAATACGTTAATAACAGTTTTCTATCTAGAATTATTCCTAAAAATTTTGCAAAAAAGACTAGATCTGTTCCATTTATCCGAGGTGGAGGGTGCAAATGTGTGACTTTATTCATCCTAGTAAAGAGAACCAATTCTGTCTTGTTTGGGTTTATGCAGAAAACAACTGCTTCTGGCCCATCTAGCCAATTTGTTGAGAGCCACCTGTAGAATGTCTCGGAGGACGTTTTCGAATTTGCCACTCACTGCGATTGCAACGTCGTCCGCATATGCCACGACCTTGCAGCCACAACGTTCTAGATCTAGCACGATTTCATTCACCGCTAGGTTCCAAATTAGTGGAGACAAGGCCTTACGTTTTCTTGATTTTTTTATTGCAGTTGAAGTCGCAGGTTTCTTCAGTTCTTTCTTTTTTGGATCTTGATTTGAAAATGAAGCTACAGACTTCTTCGGTGTAGGTTTTGACGATGAAGCCTTTGGTTCCTTCGATGCCACTTTGGTGGCTGGTGAAGCATCCTCAGATTTTTTTGATGGCATTTTTTTCGATGGCAATGGAGCCAAAGTATCCGCATTCGTGGGGTCTGAAACCAAGCTTCTGAGATTCTGATAAATGTACCACTGACGCTGCAGAGATAAACCGACTGGTTGAATAATTTCGGGCATGGTGTCATCAACTGGGATTAATGACAGTTGAAATGATTCAACATCTTTACTGTCAGCAAATTTTTAGGTTTTCAAAGAGTTTTTGCCATTATAAAATGGTGGAATTGTGTAATACCCTTAAGTGGCTTGTAGAATGGTTTAAAATAACTATCCCATTCATACCAAACTACTTTTTTCGACAAAACATCTGTATTATGGCCACCTGGTGACGATTGTACGACGCACTGCAGCAACTCTTCATATGATAGTGATAGCATACCTGGCCTTGAAAATACAAAAAAACCGATCTGGGGCAAACTTAATATGCCCCGTCAATAGGAAATTTAATAAAATGGTATTGTTGAGTCCTCGAACCAGCCGCCATTGCAGATATGATATCATAACATTATTCTTATTTTGTCAAACACAATTATCGCAGAAAAGTACAATTGTTTGGACATTTTTGCAATACGTTTCCAAATGATAATGTAGGATGCTCACAACGGTGTTTGGACCTTTGCCAATATCATGTTCCTCATCTATCATGTAATTATACTGTCGAAAAAAAAATAATCAAGATACTTTCAAAACAAGTGATTTGAATTTGTACGATGAAATCCTAATCTGTATTTTTCCTTTTTCGTCTGTAATTCCAAAGACTGCCCACTTTTTCTTTGCTTTGAAGTAGGCTGTACCTGGTTGTTGAGTAGACACTGTATAATGGACCGTTTGCGCAAAATCGAATAATAAGACCTTTACAGTATCATCAGTATTGTCACACGTATGCACGTATGGTAGTATGCACGTTGATTTCGAGGTTTTTGTAAGTGATCAAGAAAAAGATGAAGTTTTTCTTCACGTTCAAGTTCAGGAACGTTTTTGGCTTGCGTAATTGATATTGAGTTCACTGTTGAAGAAAACGACAATTTTAATTACAATAGATACAACTTTGAAAAAAGTAGACAATGGCATACTTACTACGACAGTAATCAAAGAGATCATCTGCTGGTCTTCAGCTTTTTGGATGTTAGATGGTTGAAACGCTCTCGCATGTGTAGATGGTTTATTTGCAACCCATGTACCCGTGTTATGGCACCATGTGTATGAAAATGTCGCAGTTAATTTTCAAAACGTTTTCTTCCACACGCATGCACAAAAAGAAAAAATGAACGGCAAACCGGTAAGTGATAAAAAGTGAACATCAATTTATGCCTTTCAACATCTTTGCCTTCCATGTTTCCTCCACTTCGTCATTTCTGTGTAAGCATCTCTAAGTTTGTCCGTGCACATCATTGCTGATTCGATATGGCTCAGTATAACCAAATCAGGTTCATGTTTTGATAATTATTATTATTATTTCTTGCAGTTTCTATCATCTTTCGCGGTATAATTTTTTGGCATTTATTATTACAGCAATCTTGCGAAATAAATTTATTTACCAATTCCTTTTCTTCGTTATCTGTAATACACAAGTCCACTGTAAAAATATTTTCATCCACTTCCATTTGATCTTCAGCTTGAAACAATTCTTATAGTTCGTCCTCGTAATTGATACCAACATCATCGAATGAATCATCATCATTCTCTTCGTTTTCACAGAAATATGTTTGAAAAACCTCGCTAAATTCTTCTTCGACAGACATTATTCACAAGCGACACACGTCCTACTCGTTCAGCATTGCTTTTAAATCTGAGCACTCACACGATTTTTTTTCGGCCAGAAACTGGTTTGTGCTTTGCATTGAAAAAAACATCGCTCTTTATATACACACACGAACTTATCTCATTTATGCTCTTTTGCCTTTTTTTTTTGCCTTTTGGGCATGACTGTTCATAATGCAAAAGAAAAACTACTAAGAAACTGAAGAAATGCATTGTTTATCTTTAACAGCTGTTTCTCGCAATTTCTTATTTGAGTCATAAGTCCTACATTATATCCTTCCTGTATGAGGTTAAAAAATCGAAAAATCGCTGTTATCCAGAAATTGAATTGCAGTCTCTTATAGACCATACAGTGAAACGACTATGTTTGGCTCAAGAACCAGTGTTTATTGCTGAACAAGACCTTTGCAATGAAGATATGTTAATTATATATTATGAAATAGGGTTGTGACAGAGCAGAACAAAATTGTTATAAGCAAAAATTCTCAGATGCTGAATGTACTGATGAAGATTTATTTAGTATTTCACTTGTGCCTCTTCAAATAGTATCACGTTTTGACAACGATACTGAAAAAATTATTATGTGGCAAAACCCGGCTCCATCATCCGTTAGATATTGCCGACCAATAAAATTTATTTTTGCAAAAGAAACTCGAAAACGTACAATCAGTGAAGTAAGCAATTTGGAATAAAAAAATGTCTCAGCTGCGTCCAACAGAAGTCGATTTGGGAAATCTAAAAATTAGAATTAAAGCTAAACTCATACTAACAGGTGGCGCAAAAGTAACCTTTCGATGTTTTTTGTGCCAAAGTCACAAACCGATTATTGGTCAAATAAATAGTCAGCAATATTCCTCGTTCTGGAGCAGTGTAGCGTAACATTGTTTATTAACGTGTATTTCGCAAGTGTTTACTACACAAATGTCAACATTAGGCATTAGGGGCCAATCGCAAAATTTATAGCATTTTCTGATAGGATTACTTTTGCGCCACATGTTATGTATGATTGACGGAAAGGTATGCAATGCATTGTCGGCATACACTTCTCAGCAAACATGTTACTTGTGTGGAACAACACCGAGGAATATGAACAATCTTGAAGCCATGTCAAACATTCAAGTGGATGAAAATCTACTCAAGATTGGAATTTCCCCTTTACATTGTTATATTCGTTTTATGGAATGCTTGTTGCATATATCATACAGAATAGACATAAACAAGTACAAGCGTTAAGTTCGGCCATGCCGAATCTTATATACCCTCCTCCTATCCATGGTGACCTCACAAAATAACTCAAACCTAAAGAAAATAACACCGATAAACACAAAAAAATGTAGTAGACAGTAGGAATCGCAACAAGTTAAATGCTATATATGGGAGTTATATGGACCGATATCGCTACCAAATTTCAGACACCTAGCTCAAGTATTATAGATTGTAGCGTGATTACGACAGACGGACATGGCTAAATCGTCGTAGAATTTAACGACGATTAAGAATATATATACTTTATGGGGTCTCATATCAATATTTAGAGGTGTTACAAACGGAGTGTCAAAATTAATATACCCCCCATCCTATGGTGGAGGGTATAAAAAATGTCAGGCTAGAGGAAATGAAAATAAAGCAAAAATTTGGGGATTAAGAAACTAATTCAATCTCGATTTAAACAAGATAGATATACCAAAACACCAACACGGAAATACAAATGATGGGAATACCGCTAGATTTTTTAACACCGATAAACACAAAAAAATGTAGTAGACAGTAGGAATCGCAACAAGTTAAATGCTATATATGGGAGTTATATGGACCGATATCGCTACCAAATTTCAGACACCTAGCTCAAGTATTATAGATTGTAGCGTGATTACGACAGACGGACATGGCTAAATCGTCGTAGAATTTAACGACGATTAAGAATATATATACTTTATGGGGTCTCATATCAATATTTAGAGGTGTTACAAACGGAGTGTCAAAATTAATATACCCCCCATCCTATGGTGGAGGGTATAAAAAATGTCAGGCTAGAGGAAATGAAAATAAAGCAAAAATTTGGGGATTAAGAAACTAATTCAATCTCGATTTAAACAAGATAGATATACCAAAACACCAACACGGAAATACAAATGATGGGAATACCGCTAGATTTTTTAACACCGATAAACACAAAAAAATGTAGTAGACAGTAGGAATCGCAACAAGTTAAATGCTATATATGGGAGTTATATGGACCGATATCGCTACCAAATTTCAGACACCTAGCTCAAGTATTATAGATTGTAGCGTGATTACGACAGACGGACATGGCTAAATCGTCGTAGAATTTAACGACGATTAAGAATATATATACTTTATGGGGTCTCATATCAATATTTAGAGGTGTTACAAACGGAGTGTCAAAATTAATATACCCCCCATCCTATGGTGGAGGGTATAAAAAATGTCAGGCTAGAGGAAATGAAAATAAAGCAAAAATTTGGGGATTAAGAAACTAATTCAATCTCGATTTAAACAAGATAGATATACCAAAACACCAACAGGGAAATACAAATGATGGGAATACCGCTAGATTTTTTAAAAACGCTGAAAAGTCTGCAGAAATAACTGGCATTAACATTAATATAATAAAACGGTTTGCCACTTTATTAGAGTGTTTGAGTTGCGGTTTTCCCATAAATCCGATTCCATTCAAAAATTTTGTAGGTGAAACAAGAGATTTGTATTTGGAACACTATGGTTGGTACAATATGCCAATTAGCGTACATGAGGTATTGTTTCATGGATATGAAATAATAATATCAAGCATATTACCCATAGGCCAATTGTCCGAAGAAGCACAGGAAAGTAGAAAATAAGGACAACAGGCGATTTCGGGAAATGTTTACGCGGAAAACATCAAGAGTAGATACAAATACTAACCTAATAAATAGATTACTTATAACATCTGATCCATATATATGTAGCTTGCGCAATATTCCAAAAACAAAACGTGGTATTCTCAGTAATGAGGCAAGACTTCTGTTCCTTGATCCAGCTCCTAATAATCATACTTATAACAGCGAATCAGAGTCACCATCATAGATCGATTCAGCATAAAATTAAAACTTTGTTTTGTCCATTCTTTTCCCAAATAAAATATTAACAAAAAAATAAAAAATTAAAAAACAATAAACTGCAATAAAACACGGCTATTATATAATTTTTTTATATACCATTCAAAGTCATATGATAACCAATTTTGCCAATTTTCATACATTTTTATAGCATCGTTTGAGATATAGTTGAATTGTCCCTCTACACTGAAAAAAAAATGCTTCATAGCATCAATGAACGCGTTTCATTAATTGTTTTACATTGATACAATGAAAGTGTTCATTGATGCAATGAAAATGCCATTACGGGAATGAAATGTTTCTTTAAAGCGTTTTTCTAATTTATGACGTGTCATTGATGGAATGAAACGGTTTACATTGATGGTATGAAGTTTACATTTTATAAAAAAAGGAAGACTTATATAAAATTAACAAAAAAATTATCAGTGGTGTAAAGATTTTAACATTAATAAAACAAAATAATACTACACAAACAGATTTACTATTTTTTATGTGCTTTTTATTCTCAAAAAAAGGTCTATGAAACTGTTTCTTTATATTAATGTAACATTTCATAGAAGTTTAAAAGTTTCATTGCTGCAATGAAGTGGTGCGGTGAAGAATATAAACAATGAAATTAGCTTTATATTGATGTTCTATATATATATTTTATCTATTTTATAAACATTTTAGGAGTATGTAGTGGTGTTAATTAAACAACAATACTTTACGGAGGTCTATGAAACTGATGAATTAAATTAATGTAACAATTCATAGATAGAAATGTAAAGTTTCATTCCAGCAATGAATTTAAACAGTGAATATACTAACAAAATGTTTGTCACATTACATACATATGTTCATACCTATATCTTCACAAATGTGTTTGTGTGGTAGTAAATGTAATATGTTGATGTGTGAATCAGAGTCGTGCAAGCTCAATGAAAACGATGGAGCGGCATAGTTTTCTTGCATTTGTTTGAGAGGAGAGAGAGGCGGAATTCTATGAATCTACACCGCACAGTGGCATTAACGTCGAATGAAGGTGGTTTGTTGGTAATAATATGATTCACTAATAATTTCAAGGTGTTCATATTATTAGATGTATTATCAATTAACATGACATTTTGACAATAATTTTATACTTTTATAATCGCACTGACATATTTATTTAATTATTATTATTATTCAAACAGCAGTCGGTGTACATTAATTCAAAATTTGTCAAAAGGGTTTTTTTTATCAAATTTTATGTATTCATGATCCATTCTGTTTACGTTTACGAATTTGTAAACTAAATTTTTTTAATCGATTATTGTCGTGAAGCTGAATTCTATTCACAATATATTTCGAACATTAAACAGTTTTTATTGCACGATATTAATTATTCTGAACCACTGTGCCACAACTGTCATCAATAGATAAACAAATATTAAATGCATTAGGTGTGCTGTTGCGACCAAAAATTATAAATTATGAAGATAAGTCATCCCGAGAACTGTCAAAATCTATCAGTTACGGACGAATAGGAATGAAATGTCACACGCGAAAAAACACTTTTCCGCGAAGGTAATTTCAACTTTTTTTGCACTAATCGATTGATATTAATTTTTTAATTGTGACAATTACAAAAAAATCGGGAAAATCGGTCCGAAATCCGCGGAAAACTTCACTCTTTGAAGTCCTACTCGTTGAAATTTTTATTCGTTCGTATCTGATAACTTACTCGCTCCGGGATGACATATCTTATTATTCATTATTTTTGGTTGCGACCAGAAAATAAATTCTCTATGGCAAACATACAACAACAACCCACCCCTTGCTATGCAAACTCTTCGTAAACAAAATATCCAGTTATTTTTGTGTGTTTGGCGAGTCAAAACAAATCAGTGGCGAAGAATCAATTGTTGCATGAGTGCTGGCAGCAGCCCTTTGATTTAGTTTATAATACACATTAAACGGACGTTCATGTATGTGCATGTTCGAAAAAACAGAAGTTGGAAAATATATGTCAAATGCCACAACAAGAAACAATTTTCAAGAACCATATCCGAAGTCAACGATGAAACACTCCAAAAACACTAGGTAAGTACTTTCTACCAATTTATGTCCTAAACATATTTTCATTCACTCCTATTTATAATTTTTTTATTTGTTTAGAAATTGGGGAAAATGCGGAAATGTACGCACATAGCCTTAGATATGACAATCTATCCGCAGATGACTTTAGGTTGGCCTGGACTGCTTATTCCAAATTTCGAAAATTATGCACAAAAGCAAAAATATTAATTAAGCTTTTTCACTTTGGCCTCAGTACAAGCGAGTGAATGGATTCCAATTAGTAAGTATGTAAAAATGCGGTTTAAGTGCAGTGCAGTTAAAAAACGAATTTAAAAGAACAAACTGTGTTGTGATTTTTTTTGTTTCATTTTTTATTTTCTCAACTTCAGTTGTCTTTTTATTTTAAAATTTCTCAAAACCCATAATTTTAATTATTTATTTATCTTTTATATTATATTTTCAGATTGAAATGATTTTAAAGTTATGAACAAACACTGATGTACTACAATAAACATTGCAATAAAAAACGGAGAATTTTGTTTAATTTTCTATTTTATTTCAGAGCAAAGGTATGAAACATGTACATTTCATAAATGAGACATGTTCATTGCATCAATGAAACATGTTCATTGAATCAATGAAACATGTTAATTGAATCAATGAAACATGTTCATTGCATCAATGAAACATGTTCTATGAATCAATGAAATATGTTCATTGCATCGATGAAACATGTTCATTGCATCGATGAACCATGTTCATTGCACCAATGAAACATGTTCATTACAACAACGAAACGTTTTCATTACATTAATGCAACTTATTCATTACATTAATGAAACTCGTTCATTACATTAACGTAATATTTCATGACATCAATGTAACAAATTTCTGTGAAACATTTACTAGTTCAATGTAACATTTTACATTGTATCAATGAAGCCTTACATTGGTTCAAAAACAATGTAACTTTTCATTGATACAATGTAAAATTTCATTGATGGAATGAAGCTTTTTCTCTGGGTGTAGATTGGCCATCCGTCACACTGTGCTACGTCGGAATTACATCTGGTGAGAGAATCCAAACACACAAGTAATGAGTTATTAGCTGGTTGTGACGCCAACTTCCATCATATCGCTTGGGGTACTACTAACACCAAAAAAGGGGACGGTTTTGGATGAACACTCCTATTCGGACAACCTTTATATAAGGTTTAAAATTGCACGGCCACCGCCAAACCCAATAAATGTCCGCAATAAGGCTAAGACCGACTGGAATAATTTCGGAAATCTATTTAGAAATCGATTGGTCCAGCCTACACGCGATTATCTATGTACAGAAGACATTGATATCAATGTGTAGAAGATTACGGAGGCTCTTGTAAAATCATTCGAAGATAGTTGCCCACTTCGAGAAAGGAAATCTGCTTATGAGAAACCTAGGATGACAGGACAAATTCGCTCGATTGGCAATGATGTCCGCAGACTTTACAACAGAGCTCGACGTTAAAAACAATCAGCATATTGGGACGACTACCACAGAAGACTCAAAGAATACATTAAAATCATTAGATCGGCGAACGTAACTCCTGGCGGCTTTTCTGTGAGCAGGTAGGCAGTGTTAAGAGCATGTCCCAAATGAAAAAGTTCCTCTCAAAAACTCATGTCCAAACCGAAACACTGGTGGATGACGCTGGTAAAAGAATGGAAACTATAGAGATACCGTAAGACTCTTGATGAAAACTCATTTTCCGACTGGTAATGCTGGACCAACAGAGGAACAGTTACAGAGTGAAAATATATTGCATCAAGTACCTATTACGGATATAACAGATGGCATGGTTAATGAAGCTATTACAAGTTTCTCTCCCTTTAAGGCTGCGGGACCAGATGGAATATTTCCAGCACTTCTGCAGAATGAGGTGGATCTGGTATAAACTCATCTGGCTGGAGTGTTCACTGCATGCCTAACCCACTCTTATACCCCAACAAACTGGCAGAAATCAAGGAATCTTCATACCAAAGCCTGGCAAGGCGAGTTATGCGACCCCAAAGGCTTATCGATACATTAGCCGAACTTCTTTCCTGTTAAAAACAATGGAGCGAATAATTTATGACATGGTCAAAACTAAAATAGCGGATGACAGGCTAAAATTCAAACAACACGCCTATGTCAAAGGAAGATCAGTGGAAACAGCTTTGCATGAGGTAGTGCACCACATAGAAGAGTCCTTCAGTTAAGAAATGTATACACTTGCTGTTTACATAGACATTGAGGGCGCATTTAACAATGTACAGACCGATACACTTATCCAGTCCTTAGACGAGTTTCAGGTTGACCGGGCGCTAAAAAACTGGATCAACAATATGCTAAGCAATAGGTGGATTATTTTTTTATTTATTAAAATGTTTCTCCATTACAACAAGTTTGAATCTTATAAATGATAGTAATGGAATTTCATTGTTACATTTATGTTATTGCAATGTTAATATTTGAGATAAAATAACGCAAAAAAAGAAATAAATGTTGGGATATAAAAAAAGACAAATTTGTCTATGAGTAATGCATAAATGACATAATTATAATTTAATTTTTCTTTAATTAGTTGCGTAATATTCAAAAACACTCTTCTTGAATTTTATTGCGTGTCTAATGGTTTGGATCTCATTAGGGAGTAGGTTCCAAAGACGGATAGTGCGAATAAAAAATTGACGCTCAGATAACTGACGGCGGTGGATAATTTGATTTAAATTGTTCCCTCGGTTGGATCTAGAGAACGAGAAGTTTTTGAAAGAGGTAGTTTGGTTCCCTCGTATAAATTATTTTATGTAAAAATATAATGGCTTTGTAATTCAAGTAGTTGTTCAGAGGCATTTTCAATATTTTAATAACATGATGTGATATTCTGTCATACTTTCGTGTACCAAAAACGTATCGCGCGACATTGTTAAATGTGGTATTTAGTTTCCTACGACTATGGACATTACAACCTGCAAATACTTCCGCACCATAAAGCAAAGTCGGGACAACATACGCTTTCGCAAGTTGTAGTCGTATTTTTAATGGGGTAAAGTATTGAGTGGTCAACAAGTTTCTAAGCATAGCATATACTTTTCCACAGGAAGCATTAATGTGGTCTGACCAGTTCAGATTTTTGTTGAAGACGATTCCAAGATTTTTCACTTTGTTTACAATTTCTATGTGAGTGTTTCCTAGGCGAATATTGAATTCATCATTTAAAATCATGTTCACAGGAAGCATTAATGTGGTCTGACCAGTTCAGATTTTTGTTGAAGACGATTCCAAGATTTTTCACTTTGTTTACAATTTCTATGTGGGTGTTTCCTAGGCGAATATTGAATTCATCATTTAAAATCATGTTCCGATTACGTATGACAAGCGCCTTCGATTTACTGGGATTGCCGATCTGATAATAAATGATATTGTTCTAGATATGCTTGAACTTGTGCATGCATTAACTTCTCCATGGCCTTGGATAAGTATGGTAGTATCGCTATGGGTCGGTATTCATTGTCAGTTTTAGGAATAGGCACAACTTTAGAGATTTTCCATTCTGTGGGATAACTACTGCTAATTATCGATGTATTAAAGATATTAGTGATATGTTGAAGGATGAATGGTAATATCATCTTAATGAATTTGGGACTCACCTTATCACATCCGACTGAGTTAGACTTAATGGAGATTAAGCTGTCATATACTTCAGCTTGAGTAACTATGCGGAAACTAAATTCATTTGGTTTTGCATCGATATTCGTGGGATTTGTGTATACTTCAGGTAGTATTTCAATAGTCTCGATGTTTACAAACTTGGAGTTTACTTCATTCACATCCAAATTTGTGTTTGATGTTTTTGAATTAAAAATACAAATTTTTTTAAATTGTTTTTTTTTTTTTATGTTTGTTTTCCATTAATTGCATTGTTAAATTTATCTTCATAGTAGCGTTTTTTGTCATATTTTATTTTGGATACTACTACTCTCGGAGCAGATCTGAATCGTGTGAGATGTTCTGAAGTCCTGTATCTCTTCCACTCTTTATATGCCACGTCACGTTGGCGTATTATGGTCTTGGTATCATGGTTAATCCAAGGTTTTCCATCTGGTTTAATTTTTACTGTTTTCAGGGGAACATGTTTATTATCTATATATATAAAAATGAAACGGTCCATCTGTGTAATGGCATCACGTCAGAACGGCTGGAGCGATTTGGCTCAATTTTTTTTTCAGTTGTTCGTATTTGCCTGGAGAAGGTTGTTACGAAAATTTTGGGAAAACCCTCCGGAAAAGTCGGAAAATTGGGAAAATCGAAAATTGCTATTTCTTGCGAGATTCCTACTGTTCCTATCTACTGCTATTTCTTGCGAGATTCCTACTGTTCCTATCTACTGCTCTCTTTTTCAATCCAAATTTTTTTATTAATTTTCTATTAAACAAAAAAGTTTTCTATTAAACATATGTACGAGTATGTGCTATTTTTCTTGGTGCAATTCATTCGAGTTTTGCGTATTGTTACACTGATTTCGCGTATCACATCGGCAAACGGTACAAGCATTACGATCAATTAAAATTCACGATATTTATCAATTCGAACATTTTTTCAGATAATAAGTTTGAGTATAAGAGGTAAGGTTATCTTATTGGATTGCGGGCATTGCAAAATCATAATTTCGGATGAATGCACGATGGCGCATAAACGAGCTCTGGAGGCAATTGACCGAACGATGAAGGATTTACGACGTGATTTGAGACAATTTGGTGAGTCTGATATTGATCTCCGGAGATTTTCGTTAAACGCTTCCCGTCATCCCGAAATCTACTGCCGATGAAATTAATGCATGCCTGAAATAGTGGTCTTTGTGGCTGCATGTCAAGAAGTTATGTCAAGAAGTTGAAATTGACCACGAACATGAGAGTCGCGTTGCAGAACGACTCATCGGCTCTTGAATTCTCGAAACAACTGTTGGCGCTTGGCAATGGCCAAATTACTATTGATGTTTCCACTGCATTGATATTGTTCCCGGAAAATTTTTGAAGAAGTTGAAATTGACCACGAACATGAGAGTCGCGTTGCAGAACGACTCATCGGCTCTTGAATTCTCGAAACAACTGTTGGCGCTTGGCAATGGCCAAATTACTATTGATGTTTCCACTGCATTGATATTGTTCCCGGCAAATTTTTGCGAGTTCACATCGTCGAACGAGGAACTCATCACCAAAGTGTTTCCAAATCTCGATTAGATTAGTGAATGGGCAATATTAGCAGCGAAGAATAAGGACGTCGATAGCATGAATTTTATTATTCAAAGTAAAATCGAACTCGCTTGATGTGCCAGGAGCTCCGCCGCATAATTTACAGCTGAAGGTGGAATCGATCATAATCATGTTGCGGAATCTGAATCATCCGAAATTGAGCATAGTTCGCGGTTGTCCATTATGAAACTGATGGACAATGTGATTCAGGCGACGATCATCAAGGGAAAATTCAAAGGAGAGGAAGTCCTTATCCCACGAATTCCGATTATTCCAACTGATCTTTCATTCCAATTCAAGCGGATTCAGTTCCCTGTACGATTGGCTTTTGCGATGACAATCAATAAATCTCAAAACCAATCGTAGGAAGTCTGTGGAATTAATCTCGAATTTCCCTGTTTTTCGCACGGTCATCTGTACGTTGCCTGTCTTCGTTGTTTGTTGTTTATCATCTGATTCGATTTATCTCTACTGATTTCGATTCCTTTTAAACAAATCGCATTAAAATTTTAACTATCTGTGTTTTATTATCACTCTGGAGTTTATCTGAAGGCGTTAAATTGGGGCGAGGCGGGTCCGCTAGTATATATTAAGTATGTTGTTATAAAATATGTTTAGTTTATCATTCACATCGGTGTAATTATATATCTGATTCCAATTTGTAGTAAAAACATCAAGTTCCAAAGAGCTTTGGTTTATATTTTTGTAATCACGATATGTAAATGTTTTTTCAGTGTGAGCCACTTTCCAATTATAGGTACAGAATAATATATCGTGTTTGGAAAAAGCTGAACCATTAAGTTGTTCATATTTTGATATTTGACTCAATCTGCTTACAAAAAATAGGTCTAATAGAGTACTGCATGTAGATGAGTGATGTGTTGGTACGCAGTTGTTCACGGGGAAAAGACTTATTGATTCCATCGCAATAGCCAGGCTTGGGTCTGTCAGAAGATTATTGTTAAAATTTGTGGGTCATATTACGTAAAAATTAGAGACAAGGTAAATCGTGGTATACCTCGGGGGGCATTTTATCACCTCTTCTATGAATTACGACTATACACAGTCTCCTAAAATCCCCCACCTATTAGGGACTTAAACCAGTCTTTTATGCAGACGACGTTGTAATACTTTTAAGGGGGCTTTCATCCAAATCTATTATGCAGAAGAGCTGAGGAGGCACTTAACATATAACTGGGCACAACCAAAGGGATTAAATGTTAACCCAGACAAAACAGATATATGTTTATTTACAAGGAAAACGAAGATCCACCTTTTACCCGGCCTCGATTCCTGAATAAGACAATTGCTATAACTAAAACGGTCAAATACTTGGGAGTAATCTTCGACCACAGATGTTGGTCGTTGTGCAGAAGAGCTATAGGTTTAATGTGGGGAATACGTCCAAAAATGACTCACTGGCTTTACAATGAGCGTGATTGGACCAATAATCACCTACGCCTGAGTAGTGTGGTGGACATCAATGGACAAGAAGTGTAACGTAATACATTTGCAAAAAATTCAACGTATGTGCTGTCTAGGCGTAAGCGGGGCATTTAGAACTGTACCAACAAAAGCGTTGGAGAACTGTACCAACAAAAGCGTTGGAGCGTTGGAGACTGAGCTAAAGCAGCCTCAGCGGCTCTATTTCTGCGCCTGTCCACAGGTGCAGTAGACATCGTCCTGATACGGGAGCCCTAGGCAGTGGAAGGAAGGGTGTGCGGTATCAGGACACCCAACTTTAAACTGCTTGTGGCCAACTGTAGAGGCACTCCAAGAACCTGCATTTTGGCCAATTTAAGAGGTAAAGACCAAACATCTGCTAGTCTGGAGATCGGTAATCGCATATATGTATTGGGTGGTCTCCAGTTACTTGCCTTATGAAGCTGTAGTACCGACTGCTTTATTCAGGGAAGTAGTAGAAGAAGCAACGTCTGACGAGTTCGAGCTGATTATTGGAGCAGACACGAAGGCTCATCATACTATCTGGGGTAGCACGGAAATAAACAATAGGGGTGACTTTATTCTAACTACCAACCTAAGTATTTGTAACATAGGTAATAAACCGACAATTACAATTACAATTACAATTACAATTAAAGGCAGACAAGAAGTACTAGACGTAACGTTTGCTACTGACCGGCTGTCAGACAAAATTATTGGGTGGAATGTACTGGACGACCCTTCATTCTCAGATCACCATTATTTGAGTTCAAACCCGCTGAAAAAGCGCCTGAACCTGCCGTCCACAGAAATGTGAGAAAGACAAAGTGGCGCCTGTATGAGCAGAATTTCATGAAAGGCCTCAACTCCAAACTTCTGTACGAACCGAATGACAAAGCCGGTCTGGATAATCTGGTCGAGCATATCACCACATCATTCAATAGCTCCCTTGAAGAAGCCTGTCCAAAAACAAGGTACAAGGGTAAAACTAAACTCCAGTGGTGGACTTATGAGCTAACGGCTATGAAAAAGACCTGCAACAAGCTGTTCAACAAGGCTAAATCTACTGGGGACGCTAATGTTTGGGATGCCTATAAAGAGCAACTCAATTCTTTGGCGAATTGGAAAAGGTCTCCGACGCTGCACGGCTAAGGAAAATACTATCAGCTTCACCCTGTACAGTGGGTTACTTGCAGGAACCCGGGGAACTCTCTAACAGAACCAGAGGATCAGCAGGACCAACAATAGTGCGAGCTCGCTAGCTTGTTGACTGAGAGATCCAGAATAAGCTGGGCTATTAATAGCTTTGAGCCCTTCAAGTCACCTGGACCAGACGGCATCACTCCAGCAGAAATGCAGAAAATGTTGAAGTACGTTATCCCCTGGCTGGAGAAAATTTATGTAGGCTGTATCAGGCTTTCATACATCCCGAATCGATGTAGGGATACCAAAGTTGTATTTATACCTAAAGCGGGGAAGATATCACACACTAGGCCAAAAGACTTCAGACCAATTAGCCTATCCTCCTTCCTATTGAAAGGTCTGGAAAGACTTTTACATTATTTCATTAGGGAAAACCTGGATACAAAACTCCTGTCGGTGAACCAACATGCTTACAATAAGTGGAAGTCTATAGAATCAGCCCTGCACGAACTTGTGAGCACTATCGAATCGTCCCTGCATTTCAAGGAATTCACCATGGTGGCATTTCTTGACATAGAAGGGGCTTTTAACAACATTCACTCAGATGCAGTAATTGCGGCACTGTCACATCTAAAAGTTAACTCTAGTTTGATTAGACTAATTCAAAGTCTGCTCAACAGAAGACGCATAACAGCATGTCTTGGGTCCACAACTCTAACAAGGTTTGTAAACAGAGGGACCCCACAAGGAGGAGTACTGTCTCCACTAATTTGGAACCTAGCGGTGAATGAAATCCTGCTAGATCTAGAACGTTGTGGCTGCAAGGTCGTGGCATATGCGGACGACGTGGCAATCGCAGTGAGTGGCAAATTCGAAAACGTCCCCCGAGACATTCTACAGGTGGCTCTGAACAAATTGGCTAGATGGGCCAGAAGAAGCGGTTTGGGCGTAAACCCAAATGTTGAGATTCTGTAGTAATAAGCTGTATGTAGGTATGTAATAATGTATAATACTTTCCACTTATGTACGTATACCTCATGTGTTGTCATCAGTTTTTATTATAATTACTAGCGGACCCGGCGAACTTCGCCTCGCCCCAATTTAACGCCTTCAGATAAACTCCAGAGTGATAATAAAACACAGATAGTTAAAATTTTAATGCGATTTGTTTAAAAGGAATCGAAATCAGTAGAGATAAATCGAATCAGATGATAAACAACAAACAACGAAGACAGGCAACGTACAGATGACCGTGCGAAAAACAGGGAAATTCGAGATTAATTCCACAGACTTCCTACGATTGGTTTTGAGATTTATTGATTGTCATCGCAAAAGCCAATCGTACAGGGAACTGAATCCGCTTGAATTGGAATGAAAGATCAGTTGGAATAATCGGAATTCGTGGGATAAGGACTTCCTCTCCTTTGAATTTTCCCTTGATGATCGTCGCCTGAATCACATTGTCCATCAGTTTCATAATGGACAACCGCGAACTATGCACAATTTCGGATGTTTCAGATTCCGCAACATGATTATGATCGATTCCACCTTCAGCTGTAAATTATGCGGCGGAGCTCCTGGCACATCAAGCGAGTTCGATTTTACTTTGAATAATAAAATTCATGCTATCGACGTCCTTATTCTTCGCTGCTAATATTGCCCATTCACTAATCTAATCGAGATTTGGAAACACTTTGGTGATGAGTTCCTCGTTCGACGATGTGAACTCGCAAAAATTTGCCGGGAACAATATCAATGCAGTGGAAACATCAATAGTAATTTGGCCATTGCCAAGCGCCAACAGTTGTTTCGAGAATTCAAGAGCCGATGAGTCGTTCTGCAACGCGACTCTCATGTTCGTGGTCAATTTCAACTTCTTCAAAAATTTGCCGGGAACAATATCAATGCAGTGGAAACATCAATAGTAATTTGGCCATTGCCAAGCGCCAACAGTTGTTTCGAGAATTCAAGAGCCGATGAGTCGTTCTGCAACGCGACTCTCATGTTCGTGGTCAATTTCAACTTCTCGACATAACTTCTTGACATGCAGCCACAAAGACCACTATTTCAGGCATGCATTAATTTCATCGGCAGTAGATTTCGGGATGACGGGAAGCGTTTGACGAAAATCTCCGGAGAGCAATATCAGACTCACCAAATTGTCTCAAATCACGTCGTAAATCCTTCATCGTTCGGTCAATTGCCTCCAGAGCTCGTTTATGCGCCATCGTGCATTCATCCGAAATTATGATTTTGCAGTGCCCGCAATCCAATAAGATAACCTTACCTCTTATACTCAAACTTATTATCTGAAAAAATTTTCGAACTGATAAATATCGCGTTGAATTTTAATTGATCGTAATGCTTGTACCGTTTGTCGATGTGATACGCGAAATCAGTGTAACAATACGCAAAACTCGAATGAATTGCAGCAAGAAAAATAGCACATACTCGTAGATATGTTTAATAGAAAACTTTTTTGTTTAATAGAAAATTAATAAAAAAAATTGGATTCAAAAAGAGAGCAGTAGATAGGAACAGTAGGAATCTCGCAGTAGATAGGAACAGTAGGAATCTCGCAAGAAATAGCAATTTTCGATTTTCCTAATTTTCCGACTTTTCCGGAGGGTTTTCCCAAAATTTTCTTTCGTACAAACCTTCTCCAGGCAAATACGAAGAACTGAAGAAAAAAATCATCCAAATCGCTCCAGCCGTTCTGACGTGATGCCATTACACAGATGGACCGTTTCATTTTTATATATATAGATAAGTATGTATGTATGTATGTATTTGAATAATAAAATTCATGCTATCGACGTCCTTATTCTTCGCTGCTAATATTGCCCATTCACTAATCTAATCGAGATTTGGAAACACTTTGGTGATGAGTTCCTCGTTCGACGATGTGAACTCGCAAAAATTTGCCGGGAACAATATCAATGCAGTGGAAACATCAATAGTAATTTGGCCATTGCCAAGCGCCAACAGTTGTTTCGAGAATTCAAGAGCCGATGAGTCGTTCTGCAACGCGACTCTCATGTTCGTGGTCAATTTCAACTTCTTCAAAAATTTGCCGGGAACAATATCAATGCAGTGGAAACATCAATAGTAATTTGGCCATTGCCAAGCGCCAACAGTTGTTTCGAGAATTCAAGAGCCGATGAGTCGTTCTGCAACGCGACTCTCATGTTCGTGGTCAATTTCAACTTCTCGACATAACTTCTTGACATGCAGCCACAAAGACCACTATTTCAGGCATGCATTAATTTCATCGGCAGTAGATTTCGGGATGACGGGAAGCGTTTGACGAAAATCTCCGGAGAGCAATATCAGACTCACCAAATTGTCTCAAATCACGTCGTAAATCCTTCATCGTTCGGTCAATTGCCTCCAGAGCTCGTTTATGCGCCATCGTGCATTCATCCGAAATTATGATTTTGCAGTGCCCGCAATCCAATAAGATAACCTTACCTCTTATACTCAAACTTATTATCTGAAAAAATTTTCGAACTGATAAATATCGCGTTGAATTTTAATTGATCGTAATGCTTGTACCGTTTGTCGATGTGATACGCGAAATCAGTGTAACAATACGCAAAACTCGAATGAATTGCAGCAAGAAAAATAGCACATACTCGTAGATATGTTTAATAGAAAACTTTTTTGTTTAATAGAAAATTAATAAAAAAAATTGGATTCAAAAAGAGAGCAGTAGATAGGAACAGTAGGAATCTCGCAGTAGATAGGAACAGTAGGAATCTCGCAAGAAATAGCAATTTTCGATTTTCCTAATTTTCCGACTTTTCCGGAGGGTTTTCCCAAAATTTTCTTTCGTACAAACCTTCTCCAGGCAAATACGAAGAACTGAAGAAAAAAATCATCCAAATCGCTCCAGCCGTTCTGACGTGATGCCATTACACAGATGGACCGTTTCATTTTTATATATATAGATAAGTATGTATGTATGTAGCGAGTATTTATTCTAGTTTATGGAAGTCAATGGCCAAAATAAAGAACGAAAACGAATTGGGTTCACATATCAACGGCCACTGACTGAAGTATTACAACCTGCAATAATGCATATTTAATAATATTAAGAATCGCCATTGTCAACGATGGCTGACCTACATCAATACATTATGCATAACCGTAATATCTGCTGGATGAGAGATTTCACGGTATAAATAGAGGAATTAAATAAAGAATCAATGTAGTATGCAATTCATAGTTGTTTTACTATAAACTCACTGAATACACGGTTCAAGTGCCCTGTAATTCATTCAACACATTCCAAGTCATTTGGTGACCCCGACGTGATTTGAACACGCAACCTTCTGATTTGTGAAGTTGGTGACCCCGACTTTTCAGAAAAGCATCCCTAGGAAATTAGGGAACAATCCCATTATGGTGCCCCTAAAAATAAATTTCCCACGACAATTCGAGTACTCGAGACTAACTAATTTAAGGAACAATCCAGAACACTGGTAACCACCCAACTCGTCAACCAAACCGAGCGACTTCCGAAAATAAGGAGACCATCTAAATCCTCGTCAATAGGAATAAGTAGTCACGCCTGGCAAAATGTTGGAAGAATTAGTAGCAAAACAGGAAGAGATTGCCGTCGAGATAGAGAAGGCAATCGCAAATATTAGAAAGGCTCCGCTAGATCGGAGGACATTAGACTTCTACGAGAAAAAGTCGGCAGAGCTAATTAAGCTATGGAAAGTCTTTGAACAGCAGGATAATAGTATCCGAAGACATCCTTCAACTACGACAGATCATCCTTATCTGGCCAAGAACGTTTATGACACCGTCAAGACTAAATTTTGTGCGATCACGGATGAAATCAATAAAGCAATCAGTGCCTGTAAGGAAAAACCAGCATTAGTTACGCCACAAAAACCACTCCCGGCAGTTGGAGAACCCAAGCAACAAAGATAACCCGCGGAGTTCAGAAGCACAATAAGGCGACAGCGGGCCTTGACAGTATCCCTAGAGCGTTTTCTCCAGGGACAATCCAAGATCGAGGCGCCCATGCAATCCATGTATGCTATAGACAAGCTATGGGCTAACATAGAAGAAATGCACTTGACAATGCATGAATTTTACGATATCGCAAGATACTTGGAGCTCGAGGGACAGGTCCTAAAACACAAGGAGGAGCTGTTGAATATACAGAAAGGAACACAACCACGCGTGAATACATCGAAGTCACCGTCAATTAAACTCCCAAAAATGACAATCCCCAAGTTCGGCGGAGACTACTTGAAATGGCAAAATTTCGCGGACATATTTAATAAAATGATCCACGAACAACCGTTACCGGCCATCCAGAAGATGTGGTACCTGAAAGCGAATATAACTGGCGACGCTGACCGTCTCATTCGCCATTTATAACTGACAGAGGCAAATTATTTGGCCGCATGGAATACATTGACAGAGAGGTTCAACAACAAGCGGGCTCTGGCTTCTGCGTTAATGCAGAAAATAATGAATTTGCCAAATCTTATATCGGAAGGTAAGGCCATAAGAGACTTTCATGATGTCCTTAATGAAAGCCTAGAGGCCCTAAGAAATCTTGAAATCGAAATAAGCAAGTGGGATCCACTTTTAATACATATTCTGATAAAAAAGTTGGACAGACAATCTCACATAATGTACGAGCAATCCTTAGATGACCCTAAGGAACTACAGATTATGGAACATTTTCTTCACTGTCTTCAGAAAACGTTCCAATCCTTAGATACAGTTTGAGGTAAGGATAGAGTGAAGGCGGTGTCAACAATAGCAACATCCAACAACACCGATTGTCCACTTTGCAAGACCAATCACCCATTGTACTGTTGTGGAAAATTCTTAAAGATGGCGCCTGCAGAGAGACTAAAATGGGTCCAGAAAAACAACCGCTGTATTAACTGTTTCAGAGCTGATCACATCGCCAAGGCATGCACGAAGAGGTCGTGCACTAAATGTCCTTCGAAACATAATTCGTTACTGTATTTGGAGCACAAATACAAATGCTCAAATCAACAACAATCTGGCACACAGCAACCAGCACAAAACTCATCGGTCGCTTCATCATCAACAGTTGCAGCTGCACAATCGTCAACTACAGCATCAGCAAATCAACATAATGGCCGCCAAGGGTCCGTTTTACTGGCCACGGCTAGGATACAGATAACAGCAACCAACGGAAGAATAGGTGAATTTAGAGCAATTCTGGATTCTGGATCACAAATAAATATATTTACGGAAACATTAGTAAAACGTTTGTAAATCGAGCCAAAGAAAACTTCTCTTTCTATCGAGGGAATTGGCGGAAGATCAAGGAACAGTAGTCAACGAGCAAATATAAATTTCCAGTCCATGACGGGCAGATTTTCAGCCAGACTAGAGGCTTTTGTACTTCCAAGCATAGTACCTGCCCAACCCAGTAGATCGTTTGATATATCGCCATGGCCGATTCCAGAAAATATCTAGCTTGCTGACCCATACTTTAATAACACAGGCAAAATCGACGTTCTTCTGGGAGCTGAATTCTATTTCGACTTGATGCTATCCGAGGAAATTAGACTATCCAAGGATTTACCCATACTACGTAACACGAGGCGTCGGGTTAGTAACCCACCCTCATAAAAAAACCCAGCTACTATGAACAAACGAAGAAAAAGATTAATGAACCACCCTAATGTTGACGACCCCCGCAAACGTTTTAAGGACCACGATATGCGAATCTGCACCTGGAATGTCCGAACTCTCTACAGAGAAGGTGCAGTGTACGCACTGGCGGATGTACTAGAAAAGTACAAGGCCGATATTACCGCCCTACAGAAAGTGCGATGGAATGGGAAAGGCGTCACAACAACACTGAAAGGAGACGCACTGTATTATAGCTGCCATGAAACAAGACATGAGTTCGGCTGTGGATTCGTGGTTAGCCGGAGACTCAAACACCTCGTCTCCAGATTCACTCCGGTGGATGAGAGGCTAGCCACAATTCGAGTAAAAGCCAAGTTCTTCAACATCAGTCTTATTTGCGCCCATGCCCCGACCGAAGATAAGGACGAACAGACCAAAGATAAATTTTACGAGCGCCTAGAGAGAGCATATGACCGCTGCCCCGACCATGACATTAAAATTGTCCTAGGAGATTTTAATGCAAAAATAGGAAAGGAGAATATCTTTGGTCCAACAGTCGGAAAATTTAGCCTCCACGAGGAAACATCCGATAACGGAATGAGAACAGACTTCGCCGCGGCAAAAAGCATGGTAGTTAGCAGCACCAGATTTTGACATCTCGATATACATAAGGCCACGTGGCTGTCCCCAGATCGAAAACGAGAAATCAGATTGATCATGTTGTGATAGATGGAAGGCATTCATCCAGTGTGTTAGATGTACGATCGATCCGCGGTGCAAACATCGATTCGGATCACTACCTTGTTGCAGCAAAGGTACGAACCCGCCTAAATGTGGCGAGAAACATACGATCTGACACAGCGCGGAAGCTGGACGTCGGAAAGCTGCAGACACAACAGACACCAACGGCATACTCCACTCGACTGACCCAATTGCTTGAATAAAGCACTCCTTGTCCCGATAATATTGCTGCGCAATGGCAAAACATTGCACACTCTATGGAAAACGCCGCAAAATCTGTACTTGGGTACCAGAAGCCTCCCCCAAGGAACCCATGTTACGACCAAGAGTGTCGCAATGCTACTGAAGCGAAGAATGCGGCATACAGGGCAACTCTGCAGTCAGTAGCAACGGAGAGGTATCGTGAGAAAAGGATAGAGGGGAAGCGTCTATTCCGCAGGAAAAATAGAGAAATGGAAAGGCGTGAGTGAATCGAGATGCACAGGAGTCAGAATGAAGTCCGAAAATTCTACCAACGAGTGAAACACCAGACAGAGGGCTTTGGTACAGGCACATCCTCCTACAAAGACAAAGAAGGTAATCTGGTGACAGAGGCAGATAATGTGCTAAGGATATGGAAAGAACATTTTTCCCAACTGTTGGTATCCGATAGTAGCGGCGACGAAGATGCCCCAGAACCAATCCCAGACGACGGTATTGAGTGTGTACCGCCTAGCCAGAATGCGGCCAGAATAGCTGTATCCCGGCTGAAGAATAATAAGGCAGCAGGAGCCGATGGATTGCCAGCTGAACTATTTAAGACCGGTGGTGACATGCTGATAAGGCGTATGCATCAGCTTGTCTGTAGAATCTGGGTAGAAGAACGCATACCCGATGATTGGAACCTCAGCATATTATGTCCCGTACACAAAAAAGGAGACAAGACAGTATGTGCCAATTACAGAGGAATAAGTCTCCTTCCCATCGCATACAAAATACTGTCCAGCGTAGTGTGTGAGAGATTAAAAACTAAAGTCAATGAGATAATTGGGCCATATCAATGCGGCTTTAGACCTGGCAAATCCACCATTGACCAGATATTCACACTACGCCAAATACTGGAAAAGACCCAAGAAAAACAAATCGACAATTACCATCTATTTGTCGACTACAAGGCCGCTTTCGACAGCCCTATTCGACCAAAGGTGTTTCAAGCCATGTCTGAGTTTGGTATCCCTGCAAAACTAATACGGCTTTGCAGGGTGACATTAACTGATACGCGATCCTCAGTTAAAATAGGAAACAACCTCTCCGAGCCGTTCAGTACCAAACGAGGTTTCAGACAAGGAGATAGTCTGTCGTGTGACCTTTTTAACATCCTGCTGGAAAAGGTTATGCGAGACGCAGATGTGAATAGGACTGGCACGCTATTCACGCAACAACACATGCTGCTCGCCTATGCCGACGATATCGACATCATGGGTCGAACATTGCGAGAAGTAACTGCCACCTTTGAAAAAATCGAAAAGGAATCTGCCAAAGTGGGTCTGGCAGTAAACGCCGATAAAACCAAGTTGATGGTATCTACCACCAAAACTTCCAGCAGACTCGGACGAACAGTGGAAGTTAAAAACCACAACTTTGAGATTGTCAGCGACTTTATCTACCTCGGTACCGCCATAAACAAAACAAACAACATCAGTTTTGAGATAAAACGAAGAACAATCCTGGCTAATAGATGCTACTTCGGCCTAAGTAAGCAGTTCAAGAACAAAGCCATCTCTCGACAAGCAAAAATCACACTCTACAAGTCGCTGATACTACCCGTGCTGTTATATGGTTCTGAAGCATGGGTACTTGCGAAACCAGACCAAGCAGTACTTGGAGTATTCGAGAGAAAAATTCTTCGTAAAATCTATGGACCAATCTGCCTTGACGGAGAATATCGGTGTCGTATGAGCCACGAGCTGTACGAGCTATTTGCCGACATTACATATGTAGTTAAGCGTATTAAATTACAGCGATTACGTTGGCTAGGTCATGTGGTGAGAATGAATGAAGATGCTCCAGCAAAAAAGTAATTTCAATACGAACGTGATGACGGTTCACGCAGAAGGGGAAGGCCACAACTCCGATGGAAAGATCAGGTGGAGGAAGACATCTCGAAACTTGGTGTCACAAATTGGAGAAGAAGCGCAGAAGATCGAAGCGCTTGGAAATCTATTATACGTTCGGCTTCAGGACCTAATGTTCTGTAATAGCCGATTAAGTAAGTAACACGAGGCTTGGATGGATCGCAAGTGGTATAGTGGAAGAATCCTCGAGTAGTTCAGCAATTTGCGCCGTCTACAGCGAAGACGAACTTGCCACAAGCGAAATTATACAACAATTTTGGAAAGTCGATGACTTTACAAGCTTAACGTTATTCGAACAAAAATGCGAAAATCATTTCCTCCAAAACACAATCAGAAATTCAGATGGACGTTTCGTTGTCCGATTACCCTTCGCAGAAGACCCAATTTCATTGACAGAATCAAAAGCGGTAGCACTCTCTAAATGTTTGGCTCTTGAACGTCGACTGACTAAAAATCCTCAACTGCAAAAACAATATGTAGATTTCATAAAAGAATACGAGGCATTGGGCAATATGACGCGCATAATTACGAAACAAGTTCAAGGCACTCACTTTTACATTCCTCGCCACTGTGTGTTACGGCCCGACAGCAGCATCAGCCAAAACCGCATCTGGATATTCACTTAACGACATACTATGTACTGGGCCAACTGTCCAATGCGACCTATTCGAAATGCTTCTACGTTTTCGCCTACCAAGATTTGTGTTTACCACCGACATTGAAAAGATGTATCGTCAAATATTGGTTTATGAAAGGGATCGCAAATTCCAACACATTTTATGGCGGAACGCTCCTGGGGAAACCATCGGGCATTATGCATTGAATAATGTTACCTACGGAACCTCTTCTGCTCCATATTTGGCGACCAAGTGCCTACAGCAACTGGCAGAAGCAAATACACAGAAATACCCCTTAGGTGCCCCGGTGTTGCGCCATGATTTCTATGTAGATGACGGCATGAGTGGTGCTGACAGTTTGGCGACGGCTATTGAAATACAGCAACAGCTCTCAACCCTACTTCATGAAGCCGGCTTTAAGCTTAGGAAATGGTGTGCAAATCAATCGCGGTTACTACAATCTCGATTTCGACCATACATCAACGAAGGTTTTAGGAATAACGTGGATCCCTAAATCAGATCAGTTTTGCTTGAAGGCAGATGTGACTGATTGCTCAGTTATAACTAAAAGATCAGTCACTTCCGATGTCGCACGGATCTTTGACCCATTAGGGATCGCAGGTCCGGTGGTAGCAGCAGCAAAAATATTCATCCAGAAACTATGGCAGATGCAAATATCCTGGGATGAACAATTACCAACAGAGATGTGTGCACAATGGTCTCCGTTCCACCAAGGGTTGACTCAGGTGAGCAACAATCATCTGGGCAGACATATTTTCGATACTCAAAAGGCTTTCCAAGTGCAAATCCACGTATTTGTTGACGCTTCAGAAAAGGCATACGGAGCAGCACTATACCTTCGATCGAAACTAGAAGATGGACGACTAATTGTAAGATTACTATGCGCAAAATCCCGTGTGGCACCACTAAAAGGATTAACTCTACCCCGGCTAGAGTTGTGTGCTGCGGCATTGGGAGCAGAATTAACGGCAAGGGTAAAAAGGGAGCTAAGATTCGAGACTATTCCAACGTTCTATTGGTCGGAATCTGAAGTTGTGCTCTATTGGATAAATTCTACGTCGTCCTCTCTTCGCACATTCGTTGCAAACAAGGTTAAGAAGATCCAAACTCTGACGGAATGTAACCAATGGCGCCATGTCAGCACAAGGGACAATCCTGCAGATTTAATATCGAGAGGTATAAGTCCCGACCGACTATCAACATGTGGTATTTGGTTCTATGGACCCACTTTTCTTCACGGGAAGGAAACGGTGTGGCCGTTCGTCAAGGAGGCACTGAATTCCACCAGTCTGGAGTTCAAACAAAGGGCTGCGGTGACAGCGGCAGCATCTAGTGATGGATTACAAGATATAATATATACGATCAATCATCGTAATTCCTTCAGGCGGTTGCAGAGAATCGTTGCGTATGTTATGAGGTTTGTAGAGGCCATCAATTATGCATTAGATAATGCACTTAGTTTAATTGTACGCACCGTGCAAGGCTCAGAGTTTGAAATGGAGATAAAGCAGCTAGCGAGACACAAGGCGTTAGACAAATCAAGTCCATATACAGCTTGTCGCCATTCCTTGATGACAAGGGTGTATTGAGGTTTGGCGGTCGTCTGGAGGAATCAACATTATCCTTCGACGCCAAACATCAAATGTTGTTACCTTAAAATGACCCAATAACCAAGGTAATATTGGTCATGCTGCATAATGATAACCATCATTGCGGTCCTCAATTACTACTGGCGAATTCAAGGCAAAGATTTTGGATAATCAAGAGGAAGTCAATGGCACGCAATGTAGTACAAAATTGTGTGCGGTGTACCCGAGCCAGACCAAGATGGTATATATATATGTATCGCCGTATTTTGCTGCTTCGCCACAAAAGCAGTCCACTTGGAAGTAGTAAACGATTTGACTACTGACGCCTTCCTTAGCGCTCTGAAGAGATTCATCGCACGACGCGGACAATGTCAGACAATCTATTCTGACAACGCAACAAATTTTGTTGGTGCCAAAAATCAACTAGAAGAATTGCAGCAGGCAATCATTAAAAGCGAGTCCCAAAAGAAAATTATGGACACATGCAACAATAAAGGCATCGAATTCAAGTTTATTCCGCCAAGGGCGCCCCACTTTGGAGGATTGTGGGAAGCAGCAGTTAAGTCAGCAAAACATCTACTCCTTCGCACGGCGGAAGGTGCTTCACTGACGCATGAAGAACTCGAGACCGTGGTCATAGAAATACATAGATGCCGTTTTAAACTCGCGACCACTAACTCCTATATCAACAAATGACAACGATTTAATGGCTCTGACTCCTGGCCACTTTTTGGTTGAAGAACCATTGATAGCTCAAGTTGATACAAGAGCTTCGCAGCAAACAACGTCACTGGCTGCAAGGTGGAAATGAGTATCCCAAATAAAGCATGAATTTTGAAGACGTTGGTCCAATGAGTACTTAACCCAGCTTCAGGAAAGACAAAAATGGAAGTCAACATGCCCAAACATTCAAAAGGGGCAGATGGTGATAATCAAAGAAGATAACGTTCCAGTAATGAAATGGCCACTCGGTAGAATTACAGAGACGTATCCTGGAAACGATGGCATTGTTCGAGTCGTCGAGGTAAAAACTTCTTCAGGGGTAATCAAAAGGCCAATACACAGGCTGGGTCCACTTGTCGAAGACAAGAGCGAAGACAGTTCCTTTGCGGCAAACCCTCTTGAAGAAGATTCATCAAATGATCCTGGACCGAGTCCGGCCAAGAGAAGCAAACCTCCAGGCACCTCGTTTTTGCTAACAGCAGTTATCACACTCTTCCTTCTACCACTCGTTCTAAGCAACTCCATAAAGATCCAGAGATTTGGAAGCGACCCAGGGGAAAATTGTAACGGTGGAATGGAAAATTATAGCATTTTATGAAGTAGGACCGTTCTGGGCAGAACTTGGCGCGTTCTCGGCAGGGTTACGAACGTTTCAGCAGTTATGCGAAACCTCGTCCAGGAAAAAAATGTGTGACTCGTTAGCAACCAACCTCAACATGATTCAGGGACAATTGATGGAAGAAAAAGAAGTACTCCTAAATCCTCGAAAGAAAAGAGCAGCCTTCAACATCGTAGGAAATGTAGCCCATGCGTTATTTGGCGTTCTTGATTCAGACTACGCGGAAGGCATGATAAAAACCATCGACAATTTGAAGAACGATAGAAACCACATCGCTGAGTTGCTCCGTAATCAGACGTCTGTAATTGACTCCACAATAAACATAATCAAGCAGGACGAGGTTACGAGCAACTTCCGTATAAGCGAAATTCAGAAGACAGTCGTACAGTTATCAAACAAAATCGAAGGAGATCGTCAAGAAATCGATAGAACACAAGCATTAGCACTTCTATCCACTCAACTATCTCTCATGGCCACTAAATTGCAGCAAACTGAGTCTGTCATTGTTGAAGTATTAACAGATGCTCATCATGGAAGAATAAGTCCGCAGCTCGTAACACCACACCAACTTCTGGATGAAATTCATACAATCCGAGCCCACCTTCCAACTTCTCGCACACTCCCAATCTCAGAGGACAACCTAGTCGAATTTTATAAGCTAATGAGAGCCAGGGGAAGAGTCACAAGAGACAAAATCATATTCGAAATCACATTGCCATTGGTTGATCAACAACACTTTGACTTCTTCAAGCGGATTCCTGTTCCATCATCAAGATATGGGCACTTATTCACCATATCTACAGACACCCACTTCCTAGCAATAAACTCACACAGAGATGAATATATTCCCATCTCAACCGTTGATATGAAAACATGTTCCAGAGTCAAGGATGATAACTTTATATGCAGAGACATGCAGTCAAAGCTCAGTAGAGAATCCCCAAGTATTTCATGAGAGATTAACATTTTTAACAATAAATCCACAACAGCCTGCAAACTGTCCAAAACTTACGATGGGCCAGTATGGATTCAGATGACCCAACTTAATCAATGGTTATTTGTAATTGCCAACAGCACAGAAGTATCAGCGGTTTGCGGCACAGAACTCACACAACTGACAATAACGGATTCTGGTATCCTTCAACTAGAACCAAACTGCGTACTTAAGGACCGTACGATCACCATACAAGGTCACTACAGTACCTCGAGCATTCTGCATACATCATATGCCCGATTCAGAAGCATCGAGTCTCTCAGCACCTCAACCGAGGTAGCAAAAATCATGAACAATCAAACCAAGCAGTTTAAAACACATGTCGAAGAACTAAAGATTTTACAAAACCAACTGGAGTCTGTAAATATAGCTAACTTAACAACAGCCATGGAATCAAATACCATACATCATCACGCAGTAAGCTATTCCGCGCTAGTAATGTCCGTAGGACTGGCTATCATCTATTTCATCCGCAAGACACGATCAAGGCAAATATATAGCACAAACAACCAACAAGGTCAACATGACCCTCAACCAGAACCTCGACAGCCCCCAGCTCAAGCACACACCTCGGACATCCCTATCAAGTAATTGAACATTTCATGGTTCAACATGGGGGAGAATGTTGAGATTCTGTAGTAATAAGCTGAATGTAGGTATGTAATAATGTATAATACTTTCCACTTATGTAAGTATACCTCATGTGCTGTCATCAGTTTTTATTATAATTATAAGTATGTATATATGTAGGGAGTATTTATTCTGGTTTATGGAAGTCAATGGCCAAAATAAAGAACGAAAACGAATTGGGTTCACATATAAACGGCCACTGACTGAAGTATTACAACCTGCAGTAATGCATATTTAATAATATTAAGAATCGCCATCGTCAACGATGGCTGACCTACATCAATACATTATGCATAACCGTAATATCTGCTGGATGAGCGATTTTACGGTATAAATAGAGAATTAAATAAAGAATCAATGTAGTATGCAATTCATAGTTGTTTTACTATAAACTCACTGAATACACGGTTCAAGTGCCCTGTAATTCATTCAACACATTCCAAGTTCATGTGCTTGGGATTAACACCAAACAAGACAGAATTGGCTCTCTTTACTAGGATGAATAAAGTCCCACATGTAGACCCTCCACCTCGGATAAATGGAACAGATCTAGTCTTTTCTGAAAGTGCAAAATGTTTAGGAATAATTTTAGATAGAAAACTGTTATTTAGACTTAACGTATTGGAACGTGTAAGGAAGGCCAACGTCGCCTTATATTCTTGCAAAAAGGCTGTAGGGTCGCGGTGGGGCCTCTCTCCTAAAATCGTCCACTGGATATATATAGCAGTAGTTCGTCATATACTGCTATACGGCATTGTGGTATTGTGGACGGCAACTGACAAACTAACCATCACCAGCCTACTAACAAAGGTTCAGAGAACAGCCTGCCTGAGCATAAGCGGATCCTTAAGGACTACAGCAACCGAGTCTCTACAAGCCCTACTCCATATGATGCCGAATAATATTGTGGCGAGAGAAGATGCAACCAAAGCGGAAATAAGATTAAACTGCCTATCAATGTGGAGGTAAAAAACTACGGTCACATGAGGATATCAAAGTGTAGTGCTATGGTAACCGACCGAGTGGACTATATACCAACTGTGTACACCTTCGAGAGAAATTGCATCACTATGATTCCAGCCAGAGATGAATGGGTTGGAAGAATTCCAGGTAATATCAACCATCTCCACTTTTACACGGATGGTTCGAAGCTTGATGAAAAGGTTGGCTTCGGAGTACACTGTGCAGAGCTTAGTTTGGATATAGCTCACAGACTACCAGATATCTGCAGTGTATATCAAGCCGAAATAATAGCAATATGGGAAGTGGCTGAGTCGCAACATAGTAACCAAAACTGGCGTTGTCATTTACTCGGACAGCCAGGCTGCCATCAATTCTCTGGAGGCAACATCCCTAAATTCACAAACAGCCCTCGACTGCCACAGATCTCTTAACGAGATGGCTGAGCTGTTTAATCTACACCTCATGTGGGTGCCTGGGCATAGGGATATCCCGGGGAACTGCAAAGCCGATGAACTTGCTAGGAAAGGGACGACATTACATTAATTCTCGAAGGATTTGCATATATTGGTGCGTCACTATCCACGTGCAAGCTTTGGCTTAGGCAAGAGGCAATCAGCCAGTCCAACGAAAGATGGACAGAAATCGGCACCTGCAGGGTAGCTAGACCTGAGAAGATCAAAATATCTCCTCGCACTAGAGAGGCAAATAGTATCTACGTTAGTATCAGTTCTGACGGGACACTGCTTGATCGGCGAACACGCCAAAAGATTGGGTATTGACTCTAATGACTTCTGCAGAAGCTGTGGAGATGAGGAAGTAGTGGATAGCATTGAGCACTTGCTATGCGACGGCCCCGCTCTGAGTAAACGATGAGTGGACATACTGGGGTCGGCATTTCGAGGGAGCCTAACAGTTCTTTCCAGTACCGATATTCGTACTATCGATAAATTTGTATATCAAACAGGTTGGTTTCTATGAGGGTCATTTCAGCCCGTGGTAACACTAGGGACTTAAACTGGTCCATGTGAGCTTGTATAAAAAAAATACGGCTGCCACCCTAACCTAACCTAAACCTAACTGCACATCCAACCAATGTATGACGCGGCCCTCACAGCAAGACGTCTAGCTATTTTGACACTTTTTTACAGGATTGATACTGGTATGCCACATTCGTATAAAGTATGACGCAGCCCTACCAGCAAGACGTCTTCAAGTGATGGCTGAATGGATAAATCGTTACCGTTGTGCCACTAAAGTAGCAATTTTGACACTTTTTTACAGGATTGATACTGGTATACCACTTTTTTATTTTGATACTAAATTTGCCACTCTTTTGTATTTCGTGCCCCTTTGTACTAAATTTGTGATACCTTTTGAAAAAAACTGTTTTTTTATTATTTCATCGAAGGCTATAGGCACTATGAAAGCATTACATTGTACAAAATTTCAAATATTTTTATGCACTGGTATTAGTGTTATAAGCTTTTAAATTTGTGTACCAATTGGTCCCTTTGTGTGGGAGGTACCAAAAGGGGCGTGACATTTTCGCCCATTTCTGTTCAGCTTATAGATACGGTGAAAAAATTACTATGTATGAAATCATCATCGGTTTCCCATGAGTAGTATAGAAGTTATAAGATTTTTAACAAGTCACAAAATGTTAACCCTTTGTGGGGAAGGTACTACAAGGAGGGGTCCGACATGGTCCATTTCAAAACATTAAGTAGATTTGAGGAAAGTAATACCACATACGAATTTGTAAGTCATTTGGTCACTCCTTTTCAGAGATATCGTTCGCATAATCCAGTCAAACGGACAGACAGACGGACATTAATTAAGTCATATCTTTTGAACCCATTGAGCACCCATTCTGAATTTTTTTTATTTTAGCGGTAAATAACGGGGTTATAATCAGAAGTAAAATAAAAAAAATTAAAATACTTTTTTCGGGATAATCAAGGATTAAGGACATTTTCGTCCTTTTGGTATCCCTTATACACATTTAGATATCTTTTGTACATTATACTTAGAAAGAACGTTAATATCTTTAAAATGGTACTTATTTCATTTAAATCTGACCTTCCGTTCTAAAGTTATGGCGACTTGAACATAGCTTAAATTTCAAAAAATAAATGTAGATGCCCCATTTTGGCACCCTATAAAATCTAAACCGCTATAAATTTTGACAACCGGTAAACTGTCAAAATTTCGTATCATCTAGCAGTATGCACGTGCAAAATTTTAGCAAAATCAAAAAGGTAAAATTTTTAAATCGTAATTTTTGGGTCGATTTTCTTTGGAATTACCCATATATAGTTTAGAATATATATATATATGTTGTCAAATGAATTGTTTTTGTTAAGTTTTGATTTAATTTTTTTTTGTTTTATTGAAAAAAGTCTGAAGAAAGTGAGCCATTGTGCGTGCCACTTTTTTAAAAATACGATGCCACCTTTTTCGAAGAATTACACTTTTTGAAATTTCCCAGCGGTCACCCTGACCGCAATTCGTACCATCAGAAGATTTTAGAATCTCTAGTTGGTCACATTCAGAAATCTCCGACTGCATTCTTGAAGTGCGGCTTACAGCTACCTGTGATTCGTTTGTGCCAGACAGACGCTCCTGGGAAAATGGAACTTTGGCCAATGTGCCATTGTGGAACCAGCTGCTACACGGATGGGTCCAAGCGAGGCGAAAGGACGGGCTTGGGACTTTTTATTGACGAACCAGAAGACGAACATAAGTGTATGGACCTGAAACGTTTAAACGTCTCCTCTCTTCAACCTAACCTAACATACCTTTGTGTGAAGATTTTTTCGATACAGGCCAGAGCGAATTTAAATCGAAAAATATTTTTTTTAATATCTGGAAATTTTGTCAACGATCTGAACAATATTCACTGCCCCTGATTGGAGAGTGCTTGTGTGGTGATTTATCTGCACAGTGGGCAAGAAAAATGTTTTTTCTGAATTTTTTAAGGTATTTGGGGTCGCAATTGTAATTTTACTCTGCTCCGAACGAAGTGTTTGGCAAACAGAAAGAAAAATATTTTTTTGGGAACTTATACAACAAATACATATTTCCCCTGGGGTAGTGTTCATATATATCTGTCCCTAATTTTGAGGAGTAATTCGAGGCAATTTTTGAAAATCTTGAAAGATTGATATACGGTTGGTGACAGTGGGTCCGAAAATTATTTTACAGTGGTCAAAATCCATTTCTTGAAATCGCACAATACATTTTTTCAAAAAATATTAATTTCTTGAAAATTTCCCTGCAGCAATAAAATCTCTTTCCCTAATTTCTACGAGAAATTATTTTATTTGGTTTAGAGAAATTTCTTGGGAGTAATTTTCTGTTAAATTTTAACTTCTTCCGGAATACAGAGGTGCAAAAAAATTTTTGGTAAACAAAATTTGTATTTTGCTTCAACTGTCCCTCAAATACAATGGGAATTTTAGAGGAATTTTTTAATCCTAGCGATCAAATTCTGGATTATGAGAAAGACCTTAAAGGAGCAGATGCCGCGAAATGCAATGAAATGTCATTAGACGCAGAAAGGCAAGAAGCTCAGAATTTGTGGACAGATTGGAAAAACTTTTATAAAAATGTATAACTGACTAGCACTGCATGAAAAAAGAAAAACCACCATCAGCAAGAAAAAGACAGAAGTTCATGCTTGCTACATTATATGTATTACTAAAATTGAGAAATGTTAAGAAAACATAAACGTTACAACAACTCCAACGAATCAAAAATTAGTTCATCAATTTCAGTTCCTCCGTGTGATATGGATGTTTCTCATGGGGACTATATATAAATTGGCCCAGCTTCAGGGATTTATTCACTGCAATATATATATATCCCATTAACCGCAGAAGGGTTTGAAATTGCCTGGGGCATTTGAAAAACCAATATGAGAATAAGCGAATTCTCATAAACAACCACTTGAGAACATTATATAGTCTGCCTCACTGTTCCTAAGAATCTGCGAGCTGCCTTAAAAAACTTCAAAGAGAAATAACAAATTACATGGCTGTATTAAAGCTTTATAAAATCGATATTGGATCATGGGATCCCATTTTTGATTACCAATGTTCAGCAAAATTGCCGAAATTAACTCGGTCCCTGTGGGAGCAGTCGATTTCGAATAAAACGGAATTTCCCAAGAGGGAAAGGTTTCCCGAAAGGTTTCAGGCCTTGGAGAGTGTTTCCGATATGATTGGTTCTAATGATACTGCCCCTCGTCAAAAATATTGCAATATAGACAAATCCAAACAGTTTAAGGAACATCAAACAAAAGTAAATAAATGAAAATGTAATGTATGTAAAGGAAATCATAAACTTCAATCCTGTCCAATGTTTTTGAGTATCAATTGTAAGAAAGGACAGACATGTATGAATTGGCTCAGTGTAGGGCAAGTGGCACAGTGCTCTGTCCCATTGACAAAAATCGATAATAATGTACGGGCTCAAATAATGGTAAAATTGGTACTCACCATATCTTAACAAACCAATTAAGATAAATAATAACAATATTTTTTTATTTACCTCTTTTTGACACCGCGAGAGGGCGCAATTGTTGTATACCCAAATCGACCAAAAAATAAACTACCATAAATGTATGTTGTAAAATACATGTATAAAATTCGTTTATTAGGGAAATTAAACCAAACTATTTTATATAAGATAGTAAATCGAATTCCTAATAAGTCAGCAGAAAATTGCAATTGTGCTATTCAAAATTGCTTTGGAAAATTCGTATTTTTTGTTAAAAAGAAAAAAAATGCAAATTTAATTGGAATGAGAAAAATAAGTTGGAACAGATCCCTAAAATTGTATTCTTCAAAAACAATATATCGTCCCATCAATATAATAATAGCCTATAATACACTACGCATAGTGTATTATAGGCTATTATTATATTGCCGGGACGATATGTACTGTTACTATTAAATAAAAAAACGTTTTTTTTTTTCAAATATAATTTGTAGGGGTGTTTCAAAAACAGTCGCCAACGCTTAACGTGTAGACCAAACCCATAATTTTTTGCGCCAGACAGCTGACAGAATTCTTAAAAAACACAAAAATTCATACTTATAAATTATTGTTGAGAAAAGCATAAAAAAATCGCTTTAATATGATGCATTTATGCCGAAAAAAAATCAAAAATATTAAATATTGTACGGCATCGGAAAAAAATCGTAAAGATCCCTAATTTGTTTCGCCAGATACTATAAATGATATGCCCTCTTTAAACATAAAATATAAAAGTTCAAATTATTCGCGCACAAAATTTTGAAAAAGTAATTTTGCTTTATGTCTAAAATTGTTTTTAGTTAGTATTCCAAAATCCGTCTCCTTTAACTTGTAGAATAAACTCATAACTTTTTTTGGGCCTGATAGTTGAAATATCATATTTATAAAATATATTTGAAAATTCCATTTAACATGAAAAAGATTCAAAAAAATATACATATATATATATGTCATTGCAAAAAAATTGTAAAGATCTAAATTTTGTTCGCAAAATAATATTAATGCCATATCCTCTTTAAAAATAAAATATAAAAATTCCAATTATTCGTCCACAAAATTACGAAAAAGTACTTTTGCTTTAGGTCTAAAATTTACTAATTAATGCACGCTGAAATAAATCGCTTCTGTAGTATATTGTCCCAAACATATTCGGCTTGAAACATATATATGTTTAGTAGGCTGGGTCGATTTGTGGGGAGGCAAAAAAAGTCGCCATTGCTCAGTGAAAATCGTATTCTAGGGATCAAAATAAGAAACTTTGCCGAAGGAACCATACCTCTAAAACGAATTCTGATGTCCCGGAATTTGGGTCGAACTTTTGGGTAGGGGCAAATTTTGAAAAATCCCACTTTGACCCATTTAGAGTGCTCCAATCGAGTCCAAATGTATGACCGACCCCCACTAACTTTGGAGGCCCGACCCACCCATGCCAGTGGCACACCCCATGGAACCCCCTGGGGGTTCCATACATTTGGACTCGATTGGAGCACTCTAAATGGGTCAAAGTGGGATTTTTTCCGGGACATCAGAATTCGTTTTAGAGGTATGGTTCCTTCGGCAAAGTTTCTTATTTTGATCCCTAGAACACGATTTTCACTGAGCACTTCACTTAGTGGGGGTCGGTCATACATTTGGACTCGATTGGAGCACTCTAAATGAGTCAAAGTGGGATTTTTTCCGGGACATCAGAATTCGTTTTAGAGGTATGGTTCCTTCGGCAAAGTTTCTTATTTTGATCCCTAGAATACGATTTTCACTGAGCAATGGGCGATTTTTAAATCGACCCGCCCTAATGTTTAGGGTACACTCTAAACATATAATATTTGGTACGCACTTAAATTATATATTTGGGAAGATATCGTTCTAAGCAAATCTTTGTTTACATACCAATATATTTTTATTTGGTACCATTATTTCCGAAACAAATAGTTATTTGCATTTAGGTATTCAAAAAATACCTAAATTGTGTTAAATTTTTCAGTAATTCAAAGTCAATTTTTTAGAAATTGTTAATGTTTGTAAAATAATAAATAATAATAATTGAAATATTATAATCTTGCATCAAAATAAATTACTTGGTGGATTGACAACTAATGACGGCTTAGACTACTCAGAAATTTAACTAATTGATTTAGAACCGAAGATAATGCTAGGAGGTACAATTCGAAACCAAGGAAAAATTAAAACTGAAATTCGAAAAAGTCAGCAAAAGTGTTGAAAATCTTTTTTAAATAAAATATCTTTGGAGAAATTCCATGTTTTATTTGAGAAATTCAGTTTGCAAATATATTTTGTTGTAATATATTAATATATGCGTTCCAAATATATTTTGTTGATTTTCAAATAAAATGTATTTGCTAGGAAATATATAATATTTAAAAATAAAAAACATATCGAAAAAGGCGATTTTGCCCCGTGTGGTTACGATGTTTTTAGTTAATTTAATTTTCCAGTAGGTATATAAATATTGACAATTTTATTTCCGAAAACATTTATTTAATTTAAGGTTGTTTATCTGAGGAAGCCAGTTACAAAATTATCCGAGAAGCTCGCGTGTTCCATACCAGGAAAAAAAATTCCAAACAACACAAACAAAGGTTTAATGACATACCAAACAAAAAAAATCTGATGCTATTATAAGTTCAATACGGCTTAAAAATCTTAGCATTGCCAATATTTTTATGAGTAATAAAATCTGATCCTATTATAAGTTCAATACGGCTTAAAAATCTTAACATTGCCAATATTTTTATGAGTAATATATCAAGTATCCTTTAAACGAAGATATATCTATGCTGTATTTTTCATGATATTTTTGACGAAGATGATAATATTACGTTAGTAGTCAACGAAGGAAACTCTTCTGACAAATACATGCATTAAACTTTTAAAACACAAACAAAGGTTTAATGACAAGCCAAACAAAAAAAATCTGATCCTATTATAAGTTCAATACGGCTTAAAAATCTTAACATTGCCAATATTTTTATGAGTAATATATCAAGTATCCTTTAAACGAAGATATATCTATGCTGTATTTTTCATGATATTTTTGACGAAGATGATAATATTACGTTAGTAGTCAACGAAGGAAACTCTTCTGACAAATACATGCATTAAACTTTTAAAACACAAACAAAGGTTTAATGACATACCAAACAAAAAAAATCTGATCCTATTATAAGTTCAATACGGCTTAAAAATCTTAACATTGCCAATATTTTTATGAGTAATATATCAAGTATCCTTTAAACGAAGATATATCCATGCTGTATTTTTCATGATATTTTTGACGAAGATGATAATATTACATTAGTAGTCAACGAAGGAAACTCTTCTGACAAATACATGCATTAAACTTTTAAAACGAAACAATACAGTACAATACTACGCAAAAACACTATGGTCCACGTACCCGACGTTTGACATACAGAAATTTTCCCTATTGAGTCTTCAACTTTTTATCACCATATTTGTAATCTACGCAAAATTCCATTTAATTTGATGGGTCGCACGATATATAGACCAAAAACCCATTTTTCAAGATCTTCTAGGGGGCTGTGTTGAGGGATCTTGAAAAAATTCCTCCCAAAATTTGTGCACACATTTACTCACAGCAAAGCCTATTACGCTTTACAAACTTTGGTCGAAATCCAGCGCCACTCTTGAGCGTTCTACATATATATATATTTATTTTTAAGTCCTCTGAACCCTTTGTGTGGGAGGTACCAAAAGGACTCGCTATATCCCGTCGAAATTTTGCACCGCAACTGATATATATGATATATTATGACATGTTAAATTTCATAAATATACAATGCTCCAATTTAGTGTTATAGTCTGGTGAATTTTTAAGGACCCGGAATAATTTGCATAGGGTTACGAGACCCGCGGTCCGATTGGGACCAAATTTAAAATTTTTCTTAACTATAACCAAATACAGCTTGGTACCAAATTTCATAGTTCTGCAATTACTCCTTCTATCGTTGTCACATCGATACATGAAGACAGAGCACTGTGCGTGGTTGCTGATTGTCAAAGCAAGAGTAGTTGTTCCAAGTCCGCTACAAAACACCACTCGTTCCTTCATAAGGAAAAAAAAACCCAGCGGGGTGAGGGCAAAGCAGACGAAATGAAGAATGTTTCCCAGTCTACACCCAGGGAAATAATTGGTTGGAATTCGATAGTAACAATAAAAAAAATAGTACTAGAAACAAAAATGCTATTGCATTTACCATGTGCTGGTTGTATTTATATATAAATAGTTGAAACAACAGTAATAAGATGGATACGATCAAATGAAAATGCTTGCGACTAAATCGATGGTTGTATCAATCGAATTAAGATTTTTTTTCATTGACACTCGGTAAGATGTGTCGATATTTGGTTGTGACAACGACGGTTGACAACAGAAATTGTATCAATCGACCAAAGATTATTATTGCAACGAATAACACTATGCAATACAATTTTTGTCCAAGGGATGTGGATAATTTCAAGTACAAGCCTGATTGAGCCGTGCTGTGCCTCAAATTAAAGGAAATTATGAGGGCTACATATGCTGCAAATATTGCTTTCACGTAGAATCTGTGGTTTAGTAACAGTCGTCAAAAATATGACAAAAAAAAATGTTTTTTTTTTAAAAAAAACACTTTTTCCTGGTACAGAAAAAAACCATAAAAAATAGAAAAAAAAACTAAAAATGCTAACGAAGAAAACACTGGCTATTTGAAAAAAAATTATGGATAGATGTAAACGTTATGAGCCATTTTGTAAATGTTAGGGAAATTCAAAAAAATCTTGTTTAATATTTTTTCGTTTTTATACCCTCACTTCAGTGGGACGAGGGTATATATCATATGCTACGAAAAAAAGTGTAACACAACGAAGGAGTGACCTAAGACCCCAAGTATGTTTGGCGGAAATCCGTTTTGGGTCATTTTAAGTCGAATGAGAAATGTCCGTCCGTCTGTCTGTCTGTCTGCTGGCTGGTGCGCACGATAACTCTCGAAAGGTTTGACCGATTGACTTCACATTTGGTACGTGATACTATTTTTGTCTATCTCCGGCTAAGTTCGAAGATGGGTCATATTGCTCCACTCCTTCTAGTACCTTCCCCACAAAGGGTTAAAATGTTGTGAAATATTGATTATTTAATAATACTACTTATTCGAATCTTCTAAAATTCAGCACATTGTATTAGTTTATAAGTCGCTTTCAACTCGAGAAAATTGGGCGAAGTTGCCACGCCCCTTTTGATACCTCCCACCCAAATGCACCATTTTGTACCAAAAGTTAACAGCTTAAAACATTAATACCGGTGTTTAAAAATACTTGAAATTTTGTACAGTGTAATGCTTTTATAGTGCCTACAGTTCAGTGAAAAATGGGCGTTATTGCCACGCCTCTTTTGGTACCTCCCACACAAAGGTACCATTTTGCACCAAAAGTTAACAGCTTATAACATTAATACCAGTGTATAAAAATACTTGAAGTTTTGTACAGTGTAATGCTTTTATAGTGTCTACAGTCCAGTGAAAAATGGGCGTTATTTCCACGCCTCTCTTGGTACATCCCACACAAAGGTACCATTTTGCACAAAAAGATAAGAGCTTACAGCATGAGTACAAATGCAGGGAAATACCACAATATTTTCAACATTGTAACGCTTTTGAAGTACCTATAGCCCTGTGAAAAATGGGAGTTGTCACCACGCCCCTTTTTGTACCTCCCACACAAAATGGGGAATTCATACCCAAATTTGCTTATAATTCGGCGCGGTGCAATGTATTTAAAGTATCTACTGTTCAGGGAAAAATAGGTGTATTTGTTAAACCCCTTCTGGTACCTCCCACAAAATTGACAGAATAATTCGTATAATATTCCATATAACATTACTCACAAAGTGAGGGTATACCTTACTCGGTTTAACCGACTGAAACTGTCTTACTTGTTAAGACATTGAATTCGATATTGAATTCGCCATATGCGGGAGAGACATATAAGGCTACAGGTATTGCCACTTATAAACCTTAAACCCGGAATTTATGAATGAAATTTCTTATTAATAAATTAGTGTTATTCAGCGCCTTAAAGAGATAAGTCGATTTTCTGAAAAATATTATTATATAATCGGCAAAGATCTTTTCAATGTGTAAATGATCCCGACAATTTCTGCTACATCTGCGGAAAATATGTAATTAAAAAAATCGACGAGCGTTTAGTAAAATAATAGAAGAAATATATGTGTAATATTTTGGTATACGAGTTAAAATATGAACGAACCGTGGACACCTAGTATTTTGTGTAATTCGTGCCATGTAAATCTTACACGATGGACTAGTGGAAGAATGCGGTAAGTACTTTAAAATTAATGTATTACAATGTTTTGTGGAATAAAACGTTTTAATTTTAGACTTCACGTGCAATTTGGAATGCCAATGATTTGGAGACAACCATTCATTTACGATACGAACTGTTATTTTTGTCTAAGTTAATAGATTGGAGTAGAAAGTGTCCAAGTATAGCTAACAGCCTAATAACGGAAACATCATCAAGTTCAACTGAGTAATCAACTCTGAGCGATTCAAGTTTGGGTCAGAAGTCATCGCTTTTAACTCAGTTTCAACTCATTGATCTAGTGAGAGATTTGGAACTGACCAAAGATAAGGCAGAACTACTTGAATCTCGGATGAAACAGTACACTAGTTTGGCCCCAGATGTTACCATATCATATTATAGAGTCCGTGATATACCTTACAAACAATTTTATACAACTGTGGATAAAAGATTCCCGGATTGTTCGAGGAACTTAATCAAACATACAATTCAAAGGAATGGCGGTTACTTGTTAACAGCAGTAAAGAAAGTTTGAAAGCAGTACTTTTACACAACGGAAATCAGAAACCGTCGATTCCCATTGCTCATGCTGTCAACACTAAGGAATCATACGAAACAATGGCTAAATTGATAAAATACATAAAATATGAACATGACTGGAAAATTTGTTGCGATTTAAAAGTAGTTGGTATGTTATGCCTCTGGGATAGCCGATATTTTGCCAGCAATGCATATTAAGCTGGGGCTCTTTAAAAATTTTGTAAAAGCCTTAAGGAAAGATGGCAATTCACTCTCATATTTAAAAAGTTTATTTAAAAGTCTTTCTTTTCAAAAAATCGAAGAAGGAGTTTTTGATGGGCCTAAAATAAGGAAACTGATGAAAGGTGTGAATTTCGAATCATATTTGACGTCGGATGAAATTGCAGCATGGAGGTTGGATCCACTTATTTTTCGCTTTATGTATTCCAACAGGTGTAAATATGTCGCTCAAAATTCATTTCTTGCATTCTCATTTCAACTTTTTCCCCTTTAATCTTGGCGACGTAAGTGACGAACATGGCGAAAGGTTTCACCAAGAATTGAAGTCCATCGAGCGGCGTTACCAAGGGTACTGGGATGAAAGAATGATGGGAGATTATATTTAGTTCCTCATTCGAGAATCCGATTCCAAAATCTACGAACGTCAACAAAGAACTCACAATTATTTCTGATGAAACTTGTTCATGTAAATAAACTCAAATTTACATAATATAAATAAAAGTAATAAATAAAATCGATATTTAAACAGAAATTAAAAAAAAATGATTTTTTGAAATTCTCTTACCTCTACCAAAAGGGCTATAATTTCTACGTTTATCCATAGATTTTTTTCAAATAGGCGTTATTTTGGCTAGGATGCAAACTTTAAAAAAATAAAATAAAATAGTTTATTCGATTTTTTTCTATTTTTTATGTTTTCTATGGTCCCAGGATTTTTTTTATTAAAAAATCTACTTTATCCAATTTGTTTAATGACTGTTACTAAACCACTATTTCTAAGTGAAAGAGATATTACCAACATTGGTAGCCCACATTCATAGCTTCAATTTCACGTATAAGTCGACCTGATCGGGCATATACTCCAAAAATTATAGTGCAAATACTAAGGGTACCTTCGACGATAACAGTATTTTTAATAAAAAATTTTTTAAAAAAAATGTATCCATAAAAAAATTTTTGGTTTTGATTTTATATAACAGTATGCCACAATCTATACAAAAAATAATTTTAAGGTCTAGGACACAAAAAATATTTTTTTGTTGCATAGTGTAATTGGTTACTACAACAGAAAAAATATTAATAAATAATCGTTATTTGGTTATCCCAATAATTTCCAAAATTTAGAATAATTAAATGTATTTGGGAAATACAACCGAAAAATTGGATGCTGTTCTTTTGCTGATACATGACAAACAAAAAATAAAATTATTAGACATGAATAAATCTTCAACAGTTTTTCAAGAACGGTGTATGTAGTCAAATATAATATCGTGTGGATAATTATGTTTGGAATGCAGAATATGTTGTGCAAAATGTTTCACATAAATCAAAAATAAAAGCAACAATCATGAAATTGAAAGCACAGGGTTATGCGATATTTGCATAAAAGTTGTGTATTTTTTTTCGTGTATTTTGTATTTTGTTTCAAATATTTGCACATCTCATAATAGTGATGAATTTGAAATATGGGATTTTTAATTATGTTATGAATTGTTTGGTTTTTTGTTCAATAAATAAAATAAAAATCAATGAAAACTGTTTAATTTTTGCACTTGCATTTTATTTTATGAGGATTGATGTCAGACATTATAAAATTATAGAGAGGACGAGGTTTTATGGCCGTTCGTAACCCTCCATAAAACATGATATGCAATGTGAGAGCTATATTGGATGAGATCCGCTCAGATAGAGGGTCATTCAACAATATTTGTGGTTTTTTATTTATGAGGTTTCCATTCAGTTACGCCTTTTAGGGGCATGGACATCCCAGTCGTATAAAAAGGTAGAATCATACGAAACAATGGCCAAAAGTGATAAAATACATAAAATGACTGGAAAATTTGTTGCGATTTAAAAGTAGTTGGTATGTTATGCCTCTGGGATAGCCGATATTTTGCCAGCAATGCATATTAAGCTTGGGCTGTTTAAAAATTTTGTAAAAGCCTTAAGGAAAGATGGCAATTCACTCTCATATTTAAAAAGTTTATTTAAAAGTCGTTCTTTTCAAAAAATCGAAGAAGGAGTTTTTGATGGGCCTAAAATAAGGAAACTGATGAAAGATGTGAATTTCGAATCATATTTGACGTCGGATGAAATTGCAGCATGGAGGTTGGATCCAATAAAAGCCCGCAATATGAAACAAGGATTAATGATTTGTTAAAAAATTATGAAAAAATTGGTTAGAAATATATATTATTATATTTATGTATATAACACATATGTATGTATTCTTCCAACTTATTTTTCGCTTTATGTATTCCAACAGGTGTAAATATGTCCCTCAAAATTCATTTCTTGCATTCTCATTTAAACTTTTTCCCCTTTAATCTTGGCGACGTAAGTGAAGTCCATCGAGCGGCGATACCAAGGGCACTGGGATGAAAGAATGATGGGAGATTAAATTTAGTTCCTCATTCGAGAAACCGAGTCCGAAATCTACGAACGTCAACAAAGAACTCACAATTACTTCTAATGAAACTTGTTCATGTAAATAAACTCAAGTTTACATAATATATATAAAAGTAATAAATCGTCATCAGAAACGAAAAAGGGCTTATCAACATATTTGAAAATGTTACAGGAGAAGCAAAAAACTAAATAAAATGAAAAGTGCTGTCGTTAGAAAAAGGGGGTTTCAGGATAATATCTAAACATATTGATGCATATATAAAAACACACAAACATGATTTATAACTGTTTTGTGAAAATTGCGTGAAAAATGATTTTTTAACTATGAAAAAATAAATAATTTGTTGTTAGGCCCTTTTGAATTTTGTTAATACAATCGCCATTTTTAATATTACGCCGCTAAAAATTTGTCAGGATATGTATTTTGATGCAGTGCACCGAAATCCATCACAAACTTAATTTCCATTTTTCATGTTGTTACGCCCTTTTTCGTTTCTGATGACAAAATAAAATCGCTATTTAAACAGAAATTAAAATAAAAAGATTTTTTGAAATTCTCTTACCTCTACCAAAAGGGCTATAATTTCTACATTTATCCATAGATTTTTTTCAAATAGGCATTATTTTGGCTATGATGCAAACTTTTAAAAAATAAAATAAAATATTTTTTTCGATTTTTTTCTTTTTTTTATGTTTTCTTTGGTCCCAGGATTTTTTTTTAAATCTACTTTTTCCAATTTGTTAAATGACTGTTACTAAACCACTATTTCTAAGTGAAAGAGATATTACCAACATTGGTAGCCCACATTCATAGCTTCAATTTCACGTATAAGTCGACCTGATCGGGCATATACTCCAAAAATTATAGTGCAAATACTAAGGGTACCTCCGACGATAACAGTATTTTTAATAAAAAAATGTTTAAAAAAATGTATCCATAAAAAAATTTTTGGTTTTAATTTTATATACAAATAATTTGTAGGTCTAGGACACAAAAAATTTTTTTTTGTTTCATAGTGTAATTGGTTACTACAACAGAAAAAATTTTAATGAATAATCGTTATTTGGTTATCCCAATAATTTAGAATAATTAAATGTATTTGGGAAATACAACCGAAAGATTGGATGCTGTTCTTTTGCTGATACATGACAAACAAAAAATAAAATTATTAGACATGAATAAATCTTCAACAGTTTTTTCAAGAACGGTGTATGTAGTCAAATATAATATCGTGTGGATAATTATGTTTGGAATGCAGAATATGTTGTGCAAAATGTTTTACATAAATAAAAAATAAAAGCAACAATTGAAAGCACAGGGTTATGCGATATTTGCATCAATTGTTTGGTTTTTTGTTCAATAAATAAAATAAAAATTAATGAAAACTGTTTGATTTTTGTATATGACTGACAAATTGTCAGAACAGCCAATTTTTAAAAACAGTATACAAGAGATAATTTTAGCCACCATCTTCGTCGTTAGCGCAAACACATATGATTGTTGTCAACATGGATGCAGAAGTATACCACAACCAAAATGTTGGTTGTCCTGACGAAATCGCATGATAGTAGAAAGAACTACTAAAATTCGGTTGGCAAATAATTCGGTTGAGGCAACCAAACTGTAATCTGTGTGTACGCAAAATCAAAACATACAGTCCACTGAACTACCTTCGACTTCTTGATATATTCGTACATTTCATACTTCTGTCTCCAATAGAATTGTACTTCCCATAGAATTAGGGCTCTGATTGACCCTTGTTCAGATGATACCTTCATATCTTCACGAATCCAAAAGCTGTTAAAATTGCCTACAAAACCCGTTTCGGCAGACATTGCTGGTCTTGGTGGAGAATATATAACGAAATGTTCAGAATTAGCGGTTTTGGAGTAGAACATAGAATCTTGGGATCACTTGTGGTCCAAAAAAACAGTTTTCGGCTGGATAGTTACTGGTCCAATAAACAATAGGGCGTCGAAATGTTCAGATCGCGTCGCACATTGCACTAGAGTTTACATAAATGAACACATTTTGGAAGATCGAGGAGATTCCTAAAAAACCACTTGTTTCCGAAGAGGATATAATTTGTGAACAAATGTATAACTCTACAACTACTCGTAATTCTGACAGGAGATATATCGTGCATCTTCCCTTTAAATCTGCTCCTCCAGCAAATTCGGCAATTGGCTCCAATCGCTATATAGACCTTAGCCAATTTCTTAGAAATGAAACCAGATCTTAAACAAATGTTTGATGATGTAATCACTGAATATATGTCCATGGGACATATGGAGGAAGTCAGTCCACCAAGAGATAGCTCGGAAAGCTGCTTTTATTTGACTCACCACGACGTGTTTATACCAAAGAGTGCAACAACCAAATTGAGCGTTGTTTTTATTTTTAACGCCTCTTGTACATCTCTAATGGCAAAAGTCTCAATTACTTTTTATTTATTGGACCAGTTCTGCAGAAAGACATAACTTCTCTGAATATTAATTGGCGTTTGTATAAATTTGTGTTCAACGCCGACATATCAAAAATGCACAGACAGGTACTTATAAACCCAATACATGGCCTTATCAACGTATTTTGTTCAGAAGTTCCTCTGAGGAGGATATCAAAGATTTTCAATTGACTTGTGGGGTAATTTGTGCTCCATATCTGGCTCTGCGTACATTATTAAGATTGGCAGATAACGAGGAACATCGGTTACCTATTGGTGCTTAAATTTTTAGAGAAAGCATGTATGTAGACAATGCTTTAGTAGGAGTTCATTCTGTCCCAGAGGGCATAGAAGCTAAAAATCAATTAATTGCCATGTTGAAATCCGCTGGATTCGAGCTTAGAAAATGGACATCGAAATAGCAAGGAGATATTAGAAAATCTACCATCTATTAAATAAAGACTTTTTAAGCTTCGATGAAAAAAGTGCTGCTAAAACTTTGGAAATTAGGTGGAATGCGGCTTCTGACAGTTTTTATTTCGTAACTGAAAAGTTACACGACAAAAATACATTTACTAAAAGGGAAGTGCTATCCGTTATTGCCAGACGATATTTGTAGCCAATAGGGTTGCAAAAATACAGGATAAAGTAGGCTATTGTTGGAGGCACGTATCAACACACGAAAATCCCGCTGATCTAGCAACCCGGGGGCTGACTACTTTAGAGTTAAAGGAGAGAGATCTGTGGTGGTCTGGATCATCTTGGCTGAAAGATGCTGTTAATGTTTGGCCGCAATCGCCGGAAATCCTTGAAACAAACTTGGAAGCAAAACCAAATAAGACACATTTTAGCTAGATCAGCAGAAACGGAAGACATATTAGATCGTTTTTCATGTATATCTAGAGCCATACATGTGGTGGCTTATATACTTCGATTTGCAAAAATCACCCTCTGCCTCTAAAGGAGAATGCAAACAGAAAAATATACGATTGTCTGCCCAAGAATTGGCTTTTGCTAAGAATCGATTAATGTTACTGTCCCAGAAACGTCATTTTCTGAAAGAGTATAATTGTCTAACGCAGAGAAAGCCTATATAATCGAAAAGTTCCCTGTTGACATTAACTCCCTTCATAGATAAGGATGGTATTATCCCTGTCATATTTTGTGCGACATCCTATTATTCTGACCCATCAAGATCGATTCGCGAAATTGTATGTTGCTTTTATCCATAAGCTAACATTCCACGTGAGAATTCGGCTGATGATGGCAACTGTCCGGCTGGAATGCTGGATAATTAGAGCCAAAAACCAATAAAATCTCACATTCAGAGATATAAATAATGTATTCTGTCCCGTAAGAATCTTCAAGGCCAGGTTATGGCTACCTTACCCCCAGAGAGAACCACATTCACCAGACCCTTTGCGAATGCAGGTCCATTCGACCTCAAAACATTTGCAGGACGCGGATGCCGCGTCGTAAAAGGCTATGTTTGCCTATTTGTATGTTTCGCAACAAGAGCGATTCACTTGGAGGACCTGCTTTTCTAGCGGCCTTAACGCGTTTTGTGTCCCGGCGAGGCTGTCCTAATAAAATATATTCCGATAATGGTCGGAATTTCGTAGGCGCTGCCCGAGAAATTAAGGCAAACTTTATCAAAGTCTTAGCAGAGCTGAAATGTGAAACTGTTACACTGTAGAAGAATTCGTTGCTGATCATTCGCAGTGAACGGACGTGTTTATCACATAGCGGATAGTTACCAGTACCTATTACGCAATAGCAAAAATCTGTACAAAGTCTGTAAGGCCTACATCTTAGTACCTATTACGGTCTAATACAGACAAAATAAAAATAAATTCTCTTGACGGGGATGCCTTCGTGTTCCGATGGAGCGCGGTTCCCCAATCGTCCGACTGTCCGTCCGTTGGTCTTGGCCAAAGCCGACCACACCAAAAATGGTGAAAATCTCCCCCAAGTACTCACAACAGGTGGTGCGGTGAGGGGTAAACGTCATGTCCGACCGTCAAAACGGAAGCACAATGAGCATCGTGAAGCGCTCAGAGTTTTGACGAAGTTGGAGGCTGTTGAGGTTTCGGCTCTTACCGAAAAACAAAAAGAGTCACTTACCTGGGCTAAAGGCGTCATAGATGCTTCTAAGGCCAATGAGTCGGCTGAAAGAGCCACAAATTCAGCTGTGTTAACGGCTAATAAAGTAAAACGAATCAGATCACCTGATGAACCCTTGCCTTCGAAAAAGGCAAGAGGCCCTAATGTCACCATCAACAGGACACTCACCAAGCCCTTCAATGAAGTGGCGAAGGAGAGTCTAGTGATGGCTGTTATAGACAGAAGTAGTGAGGATGGATCCATCCTCAATGACAAATGGAGTCATGTACAATCAGCCATTATGGCTCACTACCTCGATGTCCGTAGAGAAATGCCGGGCAAACCACCAATCTGTAACGATGCAGGATGGCATCAGGGGAGAGTAAAGCTCTTATATTTCGGTGATGCCAGATCAGTAGACCTGTATAAGGCTGCTCTGAGTCGAGCGGGTGAGGTGTGGCCGGGTGCCCAGTTGGATGTTGTCGAAAAAAACAACATCCCTAGTCACCCTAGAGCCATCACCTGGGTTACAGAAGAGCCCTCCAACCCGGCTGACATCTTAGAAATAATAAAAGATTCCAATCCTGGTCTGCCGGCCCATAATTGGAGAATCAGCAAGGTGGGTGAGGCGGATGGTAAAAAGCGGCAGGTCAATCTTATCCTAAACGCTTAATCCACCTCCCATATACAAGGTGCGAGTGCAACCCTACAATATGGCTTCGAGACTATAGTCTTGAAGATATACAAGCAGGATATAGCTCCCACTGCAGAAGGTGAGTCGTCCACCGTGGCACTTCCTGGAAGTGCGGAGGTACCCACGCCTATTATTTCTGGTGACTCCAACTCTAACAGAAGATCTGTAACGTCCTTCTCTGAGGACAAAAGCTCTACTTCGGACACAGAGAGGCTGAGGGGAGTCTCCGGACTCTTTGACGCATCTGGCGGGGACATGCTTCTCGACGATACGGACGAAGAGTTCGATAACACCCTTGTCGGGGTGGATGTTAATCTGTCAATTACCAATGATGGTAAGAATTCTACAGATTAACCTCCATCACGCTAAAGCAGCCTCAGCGGCTCTATTGCTGCGCCTGTCCACAGGCGCAGTAGACATCGTCCTGATACAGGAGCCCTACGTAGTGGGAGGAAGGGTGTGCGGTATTAGGACACCCAACTTTAAACTGCTTGTGGCCAACTGTGAAGGCACTCCAAGAACCTGCATTTTGGCCAGGAAAGATCTAAGTATCTTTCTCCTGACTAATTTAAGTGGTAAAGACCAAACAGCTGCTAGCCTGGAGATCGGTAATCGCATATATTGGGTGGTCTCCAGCTACTTGCCTTATGAATCTGTAGTACCGACTGCTCTATTCAGGAAAGTAGTGGAAGAAGCAACGTCTGACGAGATCGAGCTGATTATTGGCGCAGACACGAACGCTCATCATACTATCGGGGGTAGTACGGATATAAACAATAGGGGTGATTCGCTTCTTGACTTTATTCTAACTACCAACCTTAGTATTTGTAACATAGGTAATAAACCGACCTTCACAATTAAAGACAGACAAGAAGTACTCGACGTAACGTTTGCTACTGACCGGCTGTCAGACAAAATTATTGGGTGGAATGTACTGGACGACCACTCATTCTCAGATCACCATTATATTGAGTTCAAACTCGCGGAAAAAGCGCCTAAACCTGCCGTCCACAGAAATGTAAGGAAGACAAAGTGGCACCTGTATGAGAAGAATTTCAAGAAAGTCCTCAACTCTAAACTTCTGTACGAACCGAATGACAAAGCCGGTCTGGATAATCTGGTCGATCATATCACCACATCATTCAATAGTTCCCTTGAAGAAGCCTGTCCGAAAACAAGGTACAAGGGTAAAACTAAACCCCAATGGTGGACTTCTGAGCTAACGGCTATGAAAAAGACCTGCAACAAGCTATTCAATAAGGCTAAATCTACTGGGGTCGCTAATGATTGGGATGCCTATAAAGAGCAACTCAAGATCTATAAGAAGGAGCTTAGAAAGGCGCAAAGGCGCTCTTGGTATACCTTCTGTGGTGAAGTGGAAAAGGTCTCCGACGCCGCTAGGCTGAGGAAGATATTATCTGCTTCACCCTGTACAGTGGGATATTTACAGGATGAGGCAAATAACTGGACCAAAAACAGCGAGCAGTCGCTCAATGTACTGCTCGACACACATTTCCCGGGCAACTCTGTAAGAGAACCCGAGGATCAGCAGGACCAACAAGAGTGCGAGTGGACTGCGAGCGTCGCTAGCTTCTTGACTGAGAGATCCAGAATAAGCTGGGCTATTAACAGCTTTGAGCCCTTCAAGTCACCTGGACCAGATGGCATCACTCCAGCAGAAATGCAGAAAATGTTAAAGTACATTATCCCCTGGCTGGAGAAAATTTATGTAGGCTGTATCAGGCTTTCATACGTCCCTAATCGGTGGAGGGATACCAAAGTGGTATTCATACCTAAAGCGGGAAAGATATCACACACTAGGCCAAAAGACTTCAGACCAATTATCATCCTTCCTATTGAAAGGTCTGGAAAGACTTTTAGATCATTTCATTAGGGAAAACCTGGATACAAAACTCCTGTCGGGGAACCAACATGCCTACAATAAGGGCAAGTCTACAGAATCAGCCCTGCACGAACTTGTGAGCACTATCGAATCGTCCCTGCATTTCAAGGAATTCACCATGGTGGCATTTCTTGACATAGAAGGGGCTTTTAACAACATTCACTCAGATGCGGTAATTGCGGCACTGTCACATCTAAAAGTTAACAATAGTTTGATTAGACTAATTCAAAGTCTGCTCACCAGAAGACGCATAACAGCATGTCTAGGGTCCACAACTCTAACAAGGTATGTAAACAGAGGGACACCGCAAGGAGGAGTACTGTCTCCACTAATTTGGAACCTAGCGGTGAATGAAATCCTGCTAGAGCTAGAACGTTGTGGCTGCATGGTCGTGGCATATGCGGACGACGTGGCAATCGCAGTGAGTGGCAAATTCGTAAACGTCCTCAGAGACATCCTACAGGTGGCTCTGAACAAGTTGGTTAGATGGGCCAGAAGCAGCGGTTTGGGCGTTAACCCCAACAAGACAGAATTGGTTCTCTTTACTAGGATGAATAATGTCCCACATGTGGACCCTCCACCTCGGATAAATGGAACAGATCTAGTCTTTTCTGAAAGTGCAAAATTTTTAGGAATAATTCTAGATAGGAAAATGTTATTTAGACTTAACGCATTGGAACGTGTAAGGAAGGCCAACGTCGCCTTATATTCCTGCAAAAAGGCTGTAGGGTCGCGGTGGGGACTCTCTCCTAAAATCGTCCACTGGATATATATAGCAGTAGTTCGTCCAATACTGTTATACGGTATTGTGGTATGGTGGACGGCAACTGACAAACTAACCATTACCAACCTACTAACAAAGGTTCAGAGAACTGCCTGCCTGAGCATAAGCGGAGCCTTAAGGACTACAGCGACCGAGTCTCTACAAGCCCTACTCCATATACTGCCGATTAATATTGTGGCGAGAGAAGTTGCAACCAAAGCGGCAATAAGATTAAACTGCCTATCACTGTGGAGGTACAAGAACTATGGTCACATGAGGATATCAAAGTGTAGTGCTATGGTAACCGACCGAGTGGACTATATACCAACTGTGTACACCTTCGAGAGAAATTACATCACTATGATTCTCGCCAGAGACGAATGGGTCGGCAGAATACCAGGTAATAGAAACCATCTCCACTTTTACACGGATGGTTCGAAGCTTGATGAAAAGGTTGGCTTCGGAGTACACTGTGAAGAACTTAGTCTGGATATAGCTCACAGACTACCAGATACCTGCAGTGTCTATCAAGCCGAAATAATGGCAATATGGGAAGTCGCCAAGTGGCTGAGTCGCAACATAGTAACCAACACTGGCGTTGTCATTTACTCGGACAGCCAGGCTGCCATCAATTCTCTGGAGGCAACATCCCTAAATTCACAAACAGCCCTCGACTGCCGCAGATCTCTTAACGAGATGGCTGAGCAGTTTAATATACACCTCATATGGGTGCCTGGGCATAGGGATATCCCGGGGAACTGCAAAGCCGATGAACTTGCTAGGAAAGGGACGACATTACAAATTCTCGAAGAATTTGCATATATTGGTGCGCCACTATCCACGTGCAAGCTTTGGCTTAGGCAAGAGGCAATCAGGCAGTCCAACGAAAGATGGACAGAAATCGGCACCTGCAGGGTAGCTAGACAAATCTGGCCAAGGTATGACCTGAAAAGGTCAAAATATCTTCTCGCACTAGAGAGGAAACGATTGTCTACGTTAGTAAAGGTTCTGACGGGACACTGCTTGATCGGCGAACACGCCAAAAGATTGGGTATTGACTCCAATGACTTCTGCCGAAGCTGTGGAGATGAGGAAGAAGTGGAGAGCATTGAGCACTTGCTTTGCGACTGTCCCGCTTTGAGTAAACGACGACTGGACATACTGGGGTCGGCCTTTTTAGGCAGCCTAACTGATCTTTCTAGTACTGATATTCGTACTATCGATAAATTTATATATCAAACAGGTTGGTTTCGATGAGGGGCATTTCAGCCCGTGGTAACACTAGGGACCTAAACTGGTCTATGTGAGCTTGTAAAAAAATACGGCTGCCACCCTAACCTAAACCTAAACCTAACCTACACGATATGGTCAACAAAAAATAGAATGGCATTTCATACCTGCTGTTGCCCCTCACATGGGTGGGTTGTGGTGTCAAAAGTTGCAAGATGCACCTAAAAATATTTCAGGACCAATTCGTCATACCTTTGAAGAATTTAGTACCATTCTTTCTTCCATTGAATGTTGCTTAAACTCCAGACCTCTGACGCCGATGTCAGAAAATATAGACGATCTCACTGCCTTGACACCCGGGCACTTTCTACATGGATCATCATTACTGTCCCCAGCGAAGCCTGAGGAGGTGCCTTCTAAAACGGCTTTATTAAATCTATGGCGTAGAATAAAGATCATTCAACAAGAGTTTTGCCGAATGTCGAAATCTGATTACCTAAAGGAGTTACATAAGCGTAACAAATGGAAACAACCCCGTGAAAACCTTCAAATCAATGATCTGGTAGTCTTATATCTCGATACAGGACTATCGAGTGAATGGAGACTTGGTCGTGTTACCAAAGTGTATACCGGTACCGATGGTAACGTGAGGGTGGTAGATTTACGAACCGAGGCAGATTATTCGCCCTGTCCATAAATTAGTCCTACTACCCCGATCCATCTAAATTGTTGCCCCTACCAGATTTTAACCCCTCAGATCAGCACAGCCATATTAAAAATACCAAACTAAATAAATTTTTTTATCCAGATATGTCTTACTTAGAGAAATATCGCTGCCCCATTCACCACCCGACATTCTTTTCGCCTCTGTCGACGTTTCCTAGCAATACATACCACACACCCAGGAAAATAATTGGTTGGAATTCGATTGCAACAATAAAAAATAGTACTAGCAACAAAAAGTATATTGCACACACCGTCTGTCGGTTGTATTTATAAATAATTAGTTGAAACAACAAAAATAACATGGATACGACCAATTCTTCAACACAGTTGGTTGTGGCAACTACAACAGATAATTTAAGCCACCATTTTCGTAGTTGGCGCAACCAAATATGATTGTTGTCAACATGGAAACAGAAGTATACCACAACCAAAATATTGGTTGTCCTGATGGAATCGCGTGATAGTAGACAGAACTACAAAATTTGGTTGGCAAATAATTCGGTTGAGGCAACCAAACTGTATTCTGTGCGCAGAAAGAATACGCTTGGTGAACCAAATTCAGGCATGCGAGAATTGTATGGGACTGTCACACTAAATCCAGAATAGCAACAGTTCTTCAGCTTGCCGCATTTGTTGGTTTGGTCACCATTCTTTTCTACACCCCGTTGACGATCGAGAAGTCGAATGGCTTCAGATGACAGACCTTCTCTTTATCCATCGCCCGAAGAGCAAGGTGGAAAAACGCATTGTCCGCGCTTTACTTGGGAAAGCTAACTAACGAAGGGGAAAGCTACTTTTTGCCATTGAATCCAGAAGGAAGAAACAGAAAAACCAGGAAGAAACAGAAAAACCAACTGAATTCCAGCTGATCTATCGCCACAATTATGTGCGTACACTCACGGTTACACTGAAGCGCAGGAATGTCCCATCTCCGTACTGTCCCCGACGACCAGGCTCACCAGCGATAGTATTTGAGGTCTACGATCGCACCGACTTCGCCGATTGCTCCTTTTACATGCCTAGTTCGTGCTGTGTGGTGCTTGGGAGTGAGGTTGTTTTTTGTTTACATCGGTTTGCCGCAAACAGAGAAGAGTCTCCCATATGTTCAAAATGCCATCTTTGGGTTGAGTTTGTTTGGACCAATCCCTGTAGATAAAGGCTGTTAACGTTGCTATGGAACCTTTTTGAATCTGTCCCTGAAGTGTATTCCTAATTCTTGCATCAGTGAAGGCTGCGCTGTTACCTTTTATTTAAAAAAAAAATATTTTAAAAAAATAGTATTTGCATTTATCTAATAAGAAGCTAAATTGAATTCCACTTAGAATTAATATCATTAATTTATAATAAGTTGTATTAGAATTAACAATAAAATTAATATAGTATCTAGAACACACATGTAAATATCTACATACATGAATTGTATTATTATTACATTTTTATGAAACATATTATGAAATTTTTTTTATTACATATTATGAAATTATTACATTTAGCATACTTGGTGCAATGGGGCCGGTATATTCGCGTGTAAAACGACCGGACCAAATGTGCAAATGCCGCGCTTTACAACACTGGCTAATGAGTAACTCATCTCTTCTTCGGTTTGCTGCTGATGCACTTTGCCAATATCTTTTGCCCTTTAATTACTCGTCACTTTGAATCGCCGTCGGTCGATGACATTGAAAAGAAACACGAGTTACACGTGCTTGAACATTTTCTTCACACGATGTGGCCAAATTTGAGGCCCTCTAGCTCCGCCCCTGTCTGACATAGGGGCCCAAAAATAAAACTTAACTTCTCTAACACCTCTTCATCTACCATGCCAAGTTTGGTCGCATTCGGTTGTTTGGTTAAGAAACGGTCGAATTATTTCCCCTTTTTAAATTCGTACCACTGTGCAGTGTTTTGCAAAAACACGAAAATTGACAGACTAGTCTTGGTATTTCGTCCATAACTTTTACAAATATTGTGTCTCCCAAAAATTACTGTTCTGGATTTGTGAGAGTGCGACGAGTATTCTGTAAAAATTTGAAGAAAATCGAGGGGGGCAATTTTTTCTACAAAGGTTTTTTCAAAAAAAACTTTCGTAAAATTTTTAAAACTTAAAGATTTTTAAAATTTTGCCAATATCTTTTGCCCTTTAATTACTCGTCACTTTGAATCGCCGTCGGTCGATGACATTGAAAAGAAACACGAGTTACACGTGCTTGAACATTTCCTTCACACGATGTGGCCAAATTTGAGGCCCTCTAGCTCCGCCCCTGTATGACATAGGGGGCCCAAATAAAAAACTTAACTTCTCTAACACCTCTTCATCTACCATGCCAAGTTTGGTCGCAATCGGTTGTTTGGTTAAGAAACGGTCGAATTATTTCCCCTTTTTAAATTCGTACCACTGTGCAGGGTTTTGCAAAAACAGACGAAAATTGACAGACTAGTCTTCGTATTTCATCCATAACTTTTACAAATATTGTGTCTCCCAAAAATTACTGTTCTGGATTTGTGAGAGTGCGACGAGTATTCTGTAAAAATTTTAAGAAAATCGAGGTGGGGCAATTTTTTCTACAAAGGTTTTTTCAAAAAAAACGTTCGTAAAATTTTTAAAACTTAAAGATTTTTAAAATTTTTCAGAAGATTTTTTTACTAAATTTAAAACAAAGTAAACTTTGCAAAAATCGATTCAGCCGTTCAAGAGTAATTAGAAATTTCGCAAAACATAAAAACTACTTTTTTAATTTTTTCAAAAATTAAAATGCCCATAAAATTTTTTGAAATAAAAATGTTTTAAAAAAAAGTGATAGCGAGATCCTATTTTACCTATTTGTAACTGCTTATAAAAATTTTAGTCAAAAATAAACTACATAGGTCGATATTATATATTCTGACCCTGCTGCGCCTCAAATTATTCATACGCAGGGTCACCGGCCCATAATCCACACCAAACAGTGAATTTTTCGGGATGCATTGGCAGTTCTGCAATGCTTCTGGCTGCTCTTCACACCAAATACGGCAATTTTTTCTGTTCGCGTATTCATTCCGATTTCGAATAGGCGCCTTAAAAGGTCGGCCCAACTGACCATAAAATGGAAGAAGTGCACCATGAACTTTCTTAACCGAACATGAATTTTAAGAATAACATTCAATAATCTGCAAGTGGTATTCGTTTGTAAGTCAATTCATGGTTAAATTATAGACCAAACTGAACATGTTTGACAGTAACATGTTATGCCATATGGGACTGAGGTAGGTGCGTGTATTGAGGCATTTTCTAGTAACGCCTGAGAAATGACAATTAGGATTTTATTGGGTATTCGAATAGTGAATATTCCATCCAGATACTTTGACTTCTTTAATGGGGTTATTTTGATGTAGTTTTTTTACCTCATATCGATCCATAAGTTTTCAGTCACGAACTTACTTCGTGTACATTAAATCTTCGGGAGTTTTTTAAGCCAAAATCGCTGACACGATTTTGGCTTAAGTTAGGCAAAAGGATTATAACTTTCCAAGCAATAAGACCAAAAAAGTCTTTGGTGCAAATGATTTGTCCGTCTAGGGAGCAACCAACCTTGAGAAGCTCACCATACAATATGTCACGTTTTTGGTAACATAATTTTTGTGAACTAAGCTACTCGTACGATTATGTATGATGGCTGGTATTCAATGACATCTGCTGCTCTTAATTACTATCTGACATACATACGCGGGGCAAAATCGTCTTTTTTTGTTATGTTTGAATCAATAGAAAATATGTTTGGAACAAAAATTTTGAAATTTTACATATTTTTCAAATATATTTTGTTTAAAAAAGATGTTCAAAACGCTGCAGATTTTTCTAATTTCGTTTTTAATTTCGCATTGATTTCGAGTTATACATCATAATTTAAAATGACATAAGAAACAATAACAATTGTTTTAAATCACTAATTTTTAATTTCTATATATTCCAAGTCATAATGTATCATTATACAAGATTATACGATTTCAATTGTAATGGAATTTTACGAACATTTAAAATTTCCGAAAAAAAATTTCCTGAATTACTGAAAAACATAAAATTTATCTTGAAGGGGGTGTAACGTTAATTCGTGCGATACAGTTACAAGCTTTTTATTAAAACCAATGGTATATCTACATATATATCGATACCTCCATTCTAAACTATGCTAAGTGCAAACAGATAGTTTTTCAGGAGAGGCGATCAAAGTTTGGCGAATTTTTAAAATTTGTGTGGAATTCCTTTATAATGCAAATCGAATGACCTGTACTGTTTTGTGAATAACTTTTGATTGGGTTGACGGACAAACACAAAATTTTGACTGAATATAATTTGGAATGTTTAGGAATTAAAAATGCAATCTCCCTAGAACATGCTAAGTCGACTACGCATGGAGGTATCGATATAAGTATAAAAAGGGAATGTGTGTTTGTTTGAACCGTATCGACGTCTAAAAGGCTACACCGATCTTCTTGAAATTTTCACAAAATGTACATGTATAGGGGATGGTGAAAATAGGGTACTTGTGGTACTCAGTTGGCATCACTGTTCTAAGCTGATCGGACGTCATTTTTGCATCGGTGCGAGTTCACATAAACAAAAAATTGTTTTTCTCTAATAAAAAGATCATTTAGAGCAAATAAAATTCTCTTTACGTGCAAACAGTCGTGCAATCTATAAGTGACACACGGAATATGTCAACCAAAACACGCCAAAGTTTAAATAAAAACAAAATCATCTGTGAGCAGTGCAAAACATTAGTTTTGGAGAGTGATGAAGCAATTCAGTGTGATGTGTGCGAAAAAACTCTACACTCTCTCTGCAGTATGCTAAACAAAAAAGAATACGATGAACTAGTAAACAACCGAGAATTGGAGTATAAATGTCATTTCTGTGCGCCAAAAGAGAGTGCGTCGGTGTGTTCAAATGATTTGACAGACATTAGAGCGAAGTTAAATCAGCTGGATGAGATAAGAGAGACAATGCATTTCATGTCATCGCAATATGATGCTATATTGAAAGGTGTGGCGAAAAACACCAAAGAAATAAAGATGTTAAAAAAGGAGAATGATACCTTACGCGAGGAAGTGAAAAGTTTGAAATCAAATGTAACATTTTTGAATGATGTTAGAGTGCAGAAAGACTGTCATCTAGGGAAATAATGAATAGTGATGGTACTGCAATAATGTTGGATTCTGAAAAATCTGAGAGGTTTAATAGTTTTTTCTTCGATTCAGTGAGGAATATGAGGGCGAACATAACTCAAATGTTGGATGATGACATAAACAGATATCGTACGTTAGTTCGTGTTCCAACTAGATTCGATTTACAGCCCACTGAGAAAGTAGTCGTTGATGATGTTTTAAGTAGTTTTGCGACCAATAAAAGTCCAGGATATGACAATATTACGCCTAAGATGTTACTGGTACGTAAGTCAGCTGTTTCGGAAGCAATTACAATGATATTTAATAATATGATAACAGAAGCCCGGTATACGGATATACTTAAGGTTCACAAAATCGTCCCCATTCCAAAATGTTTGAATGCTAACAGAGTTGAGAACTATCGCCCAATATCACTGCTTCCGACGATTGGTAAAGTTTTTGAAAAAAATATGTTTAACCAAATTTCGGAGTATCTCGATGAAAACAATCAGTTATTTAATCGGCAATATGGTTTCAAAAAAGGAACAGGAACTGAACAAGCTGTGGTAAATGTTGTTGATTCTATTTGTAACGGTATTTGTAATGGCATTTGATTTGGTGGATCATACTATTTTAGTACAAAAGCTACAGTATTATGGATTTTCTCCGAATTCTATAGAAATTGTAAGGAATTATTAAGGAAACAGGACACAATTTGTTCAAATTGGTGAATTTAGAAGCAGGAGCTTAGATGTTTTTAGTGGAGTTCCACAAGGCAGCATTCTTGGCCCCCTATTATTTAAACTGTATATAAATGATATGAAAAACATAAAATTTCATGGAAAATTGTTTATGTACGCCGACGATGTTTGTCTCTTATATAATTATAAATTTGAAGTTTTGACAACACAAATTGAATTCGACTCTGCTATTTTATCCGATTTTTTGAGATTGAATATGTTAATACTAAACGCCAGTAAAACTAGGTTTGTTCGATTCAAACCACACATTTCAAAAAATTATGTTAAAATGGGCGTACATATCGATGGAAATTTAATATGGGAATCGGAAAGTGTTAAGTATTTAGGCATTGAACTAAGTCATAACATTCTGTGGGATAACCATATTAGTAAATTAAAAGCGAAACTCTCATCAGGCATTGGTATCCTATATAAATTTAGGAATAAATTTGATTCCAGCACATAAATGCTACTATATCAATCCTTAATCCATTCGCATTTGTCTTATCTTCCTGTAATCTTTTGTAGTAAAACAAGCACTGCAGTCAGGTTACTGCAATCTGTACAAAATAAGGGGCTTAAAATTGTATTCAACTTACCGTTAAGGCACAGTACGATTGATTTATACAAGAACTTTGCCAAAACTATCCTTCCCGTAAGAGGCCTATATAAACGATTATTAATTTACGTATTTAAGTGTTTAAGGAACAGTGGTTCCCATACCAAAAATTTAGTCAAAATATTTTAAATTCGGGAAGAAACACTAGGCAAGCCACAAATTTAAATATTGTAAGATGCCGTCTAGAATTAACAAACCAACGAATAAGATTTGCTGGTCCAAGCGAATTCAACAAATTGTCAAACGAGTTGAAAAACATTTCGGTTTTGTCCACATTCAAGATCAATGTTAAAAAATATTTACTCGCTAATTTGGAAACACTTCTTGCATAAATAATTGAATCTGTAGATTATTCTCCACATATATTTACGAATTATATAAACTTATATTGCACTAAATATATAATAATTTAATTATGAATATTGCCAACTTGTAAGCCTCTAAAAAGCCGCACATGGCGATGAGGCACACAAATTTATATGTTGTAAATAACATTGAAATAAAGAATTATATAAAAACCAGTAAGGAAAGGCAGAAAGTCGGGCGGGGCCGACTATATAATACCCTACACCTCCCTAACAATGCGATAAGGGTCATTGCCATAATAATTTGGAATAATTGGTAAATGGGTAGAAACATATTATCTAATTCTGAAACGATAATCGCTAAATTAAGCAATATTCGTTCCTAAATTGAGAAACATCTTTCTGGAAAATTTTAATGATCGGAAGTAAAATACAACTTCTATAGCGGTTTGATACCAAATCAGGAGGAACAATCAATATAAATCTGAACCGATCTTCCCTGAATACTCATTCATGTAAAAAGACCTCCTTCTGTCGAATTTCGTACTGATCGCATATAAAATACAGTCTCTACAGCGCCTACATGTCAAATCGGGGGTAACGTATATATGGGGGCTATATCTAAATCTGAACCGATTTCTTCCAAAATTAACAGTGTTCATTCATATAATAAGAAACCTCTTTCTGCCGAATTTTATACTGATCGGATATAAAATAACATTTTTACAGCGCTTACAAGTCAAATCGGGGGTAACGTATATATGGGGGCTATATCTAAATCTGAACCGATTTTCTCCAAATTTAGCAGTATTCCTTTATGTAATAAGAAACCTCTTTCTGCCAAATTTTGCACTGATCGGATATAAAATACAGTTTTTACAGCGCTTACATGTCAAATCGGGGGTAACATATATATGGGGGCTATATCTGAATCTGAACCGATTTTCTCCGAATTTAGCAGTATTCCTTCATGTAATAAGAAACCTCTCTTTGCCGAATTTCGCACTGATCGGATATAAAATAACATTTTTACAGCGCTTATATGTCAAATCGGTGGTAATGTATATATGGGGGCTATATCTAAATCTGAACCGATTTCTTCCAAATTTAACAGAGTTCATTCATGTAATAAGAAACCTTTTCCTGCCGAATTTCATACTGATCGGGTATAAAATAAAGTTTTTACAGCGCTTACATGTCAAATCGGGGCTAACATATATATGGGGGCTATATCTAAATCTGAACCGATTTTAACCAAATTCAATAGGGATCGTCCTTGGGCCAAAAATAAGATATGTGTAAAGTTTCGTCGAGATCGGACCATAATTGCGACCTGTACTTTGATTACAAGAATACATGCACAGACAGACAGACGGACAGACAGACAGACGGACAGACAGACAGACGGACAGACGGACATAGCTAAATCGACTCAGAAAGTGATTCTAAGTCGATCGGTATAATAAACGATGGGTCTATTTCTTCTCCTTTTGGGTGTTACAAACAAATGCACAAAGTTATAATACCCTGTACCACAGTGTGGTGTAGGGTATAATAATACCCTGTACCACAGTGTGGTGTAGGGTATAAAAAGCACGCACGGACACACGCGGTTGTTTAGGCTATTCGCTCGACGCCGAAAAAACATCTGTTTTGTAGGGCAGCGTCCACACCTTCGATTAAATACAGGGCTGAAATGTTGCATTTTTGCCCCGTGCAACATTTTTCACAAAAGAAAACGAAACCCTTTCACAGTGCAGCATTTATTTTACAATCGAAGACAAAAAGGCATTTTTGGGGCGAAAATGTAGCATTTTTTGGCACAAATGAAAACACCATAAGTTTAAAGTATCCTCCAAAAAGATAGGTGTTGCCGTCACTGGCAAAAACTGCCAAAATTAGATTAGATGTGTTTAGTATTCAATGTCAATTTATTTTCGGAGTCCCTGTCAATTGGTGGCGTCTTTTGTTCTGCGCCATTTTTTGGCATTCAGACACGTTCTTTATTATTTGCCTGACGCAGCGATTCCTTTTAATAAGCCGGAATACATCCTGCATATTTAACATTTTATATTTTCTAATGGTTCCATACCAAAAAGTAAGATTTATTATTTGTTTGTTGTTCTTCAAAATCTAAATGTTATGTCTTACAGGAATTTTAATATAAAAGCTTTGGATATTAATAAACCATTACTTGTTTAAAGTTCATTGCTTTTTATTCAAAATCCAGTGGATCCATTAGCGAGGCGGATTCCTCCTTAACATTTTAAAATTCTTTTTGTGGCTAGCTTGTCGTGGATCTGGGGATCCCCTGTCCTTTTGGAGGGAGATGACGTACCGACGGGCGCTGGCGGCTTACAGTTGGCACCGACTTGGCTCAGTCATTTGGGGCGCGGTTCTTATCAGCGCGTCAGCTCTGGACAGTTGACAAAAAAACAATATTCACTACCAGCTAATGGATGGACAAACAAACAGAAGTGAGTAACCACCTAGACATATAGGTACATTTGTTCGTAACGGACACAACTGTTTAGCCCTGACTTGTTTGGGCACACAGGATGACGTTAGGTGCTTGGACAAACCCTCCCCACCGTTCCTTTGTCCATAACTTATGGAATACCCCAATCACTCTCCCCACCTAATTTCCTGACTACACTTTACTTAGCCCTTCTTATATACCCTTTAGCCTTCCATACTAGAACTCATGACTTTCATACACATTATAAAAATCTCCTTTATTTTGAGGCTTGCCGCCTTCCGATTTCAATTTACATTTTTTATAAACATTCAGTTAAACTTTCAGCATCCAAACTTTCTTTCAAAATCAATTTAGCTTTACTAATAGGGAATTTAAAATGTATACGTCTTGTACAATGTTGAAGTTAATGTAACAATTTGTATTGTGCAAAAAGTAAATTTAATTTTTATTTGAATCCTTAAGTTCATTTGCCTTTCTTTTCTTTTCTTTTCAGGTTAGATCCGGATGGCGAATTTGGAGGTAAGTGTAACCCAACCGGGTAAGTATCGGCCAATCTTCGAATATTTATTTTGCTGGTGTAATTTTTCTTCTTCCTAGGTTGGAAAATGGACAGACAATTGGAGTCTGGATAGGCGCCACTCGGCTATCTGGAGCATTACTGGCCGACAATAATTGGTGTCATTCTGACCATGAGATGAGCAAAAGTATTGTCGTCCGTACTTTTCTGTCCGTCCTAAGTTAACGTAAGTATGTCATATGTATTTTTCTTTTTTCAGTTTTATATTTATATTTGATTGTTCTTTATTTTTATACCCTACACCACACTGTGGTACAGGGTATTATAACTTTGTGCATTTGTTTGTAACACCCAAAAGGAGAAGAAATAGACCCATCGTTTATTATACCGATCGACTTAGAATCACTTTCTGAGTCGATTTAGCTATGTCCGTCTGTCCGTCTGTCTGTCTGTCTGTCCGTCTGTCTGTCTGTCTGTCCGTCTGTCTGTCTGTCCGTCTGTCTGTCTGTCCGTCTGTCTGTCTGTGCATGTATTCTTGTAATCAAAGTACAGGTCGCAATTATGGTCCGATCTCGACGAAACTTTACACATATCTTTTTTTTGGCCCAAGGACGATCCCTATTGAATTTGGTTAAACTCGGTTCAGATTTAGATATAGCCCCCATATATATGTTAGCCCCGATTTGACATGTAAGCGCTGTAAAAACTTTATTTTATATCCCATCAGTATGAAATTCGGCAGGAAAAGGTTTCTTATTACATGAATGAACTCTGTTAAATTTGGAAGAAATCGGTTCAGATTTAGATATAGCCCCCATATATACATTAACCCCGATTTGACATATAAGCGCTGTAAAAATGTTATTTTATATTCGATCAGTGCGAAATTCGGCAAAGAGGGGTTTCTTATTACATGAAGGAATACTGCTAAATTCGGAGAAAATCGGTTCAGATTCAGATATAGCCCCCATATATATGTTACCCCCGATTTGACATGTAAGTGCTGTAAAAACTGTATTTTATATCCGATCAGTGCAAAATTTGGCAGAAAGAGGTTTCTTATTATATGAATGAACACTTATTATATGAATGAACACTGTATATATGGGGGCTATATCTAAATCTGAACCGATTTCTTCCAAATTTAACAGAGTTCATTCATGTAATAAGAAACCTTTTCCTGCCGAATTTCATACTGATCGGGTATAAAATAAAGTTTTTACAGCGCTTACATGTCAAATCGGGGCTAACATATATATGGGGGCTATATCTAAATCTGAACCGATTTTAACCAAATTCAATAGGGATCGTCCTTGGGCCAAAAATAAGATATGTGTAAAGTTTCGTCGAGATCGGACCATAATTGCGACCTGTACTTTGATTACAAGAATACATGCACAGACAGACAGACGGACAGACAGACAGACGGACAGACAGACAGACGGACAGACGGACATAGCTAAATCGACTCAGAAAGTGATTCTAAGTCGATCGGTATAATAAACGATGGGTCTATTTCTTCTCCTTTTGGGTGTTACAAACAAATGCACAAAGTTATAATACCCTGTACCACAGTGTGGTGTAGGGTATAATAATACCCTGTACCACAGTGTGGTGTAGGGTATAAAAAGCACGCACGGACACACGCGGTTGTTTAGGCTATTCGCTCGACGCCGAAAAAACATCTGTTTTGTAGGGCAGCGTCCACACCTTCGATTAAATACAGGGCTGAAATGTTGCATTTTTGCCCCGTGCAACATTTTTCACAAAAGAAAACGAAACCCTTTCACAGTGCAGCATTTATTTTACAATCGAAGACAAAAAGGCATTTTTGGGGCGAAAATGTAGCATTTTTTGGCACAAATGAAAACACCATAAGTTTAAAGTATCCTCCAAAAAGATAGGTGTTGCCGTCACTGGCAAAAACTGCCAAAATTAGATTAGATGTGTTTAGTATTCAATGTCAATTTAATTTCGGAGTCCCTGTCAATTGGTGGCGTCTTTTGTTCTGCGCCATTTTTTGGCATTCAGACACGTTCTTTATTATTTGCCTGACGCAGCGATTCCTTTTAATAAGCCGGAATACATCCTGCATATTTAACATTTTATATTTTCTAATGGTTCCATACCAAAAAGTAAGATTTATTATTTGTTTGTTGTTCTTCAAAATCTAAATGTTATGTCTTACAGGAATTTTAATATAAAAGCTTTGGATATTAATAAACCATTACTTGTTTAAAGTTCATTGCTTTTTATTCAAAATCCAGTGGATCCATTAGCGAGGCGGATTCCTCCTTAACATTTTAAAATTCTTTTTGTGGCTAGCTTGTCGTGGATCTGGGGATCCCCTGTCCTTTTGGAGGGAGATGACGTACCGACGGGCGCTGGCGGCTTACAGTTGGCACCGACTTGGCTCAGTCATTTGGGGCGCGGTTCTTATCAGCGCGTCAGCTCTGGACAGTTGACAAAAAAACAATATTCACTACCAGCTAATGGATGGACAAACAAACAGAAGTGAGTAACCACCTAGACATATAGGTACATTTGTTCGTAACGGACACAACTGTTTAGCCCTGACTTGTTTGGGCACACAGGATGACGTTAGGTGCTTGGACAAACCCTCCCCACCGTTCCTTTGTCCATAACTTATGGAATACCCCAATCACTCTCCCCACCTAATTTCCTGACTACACTTTACTTAGCCCTTCTTATATACCCTTTAGCCTTCCATACTAGAACTCATGACTTTCATACACATTATAAAAATCTCCTTTATTTTGAGGCTTGCCGCCTTCCGATTTCAATTTACATTTTTTATAAACATTCAGTTAAACTTTCAGCATCCAAACTTTCTTTCAAAATCAATTTAGCTTTACTAATAGGGAATTTAAAATGTATACGTCTTGTACAATGTTGAAGTTAATGTAACAATTTGTATTGTGCAAAAAGTAAATTTAATTTTTATTTGAATCCTTAAGTTCATTTGCCTTTCTTTTCTTTTCAGGTTAGATCCGGATGGCGAATTTGGAGGTAAGTGTAACCCAACCGGGTAAGTATCGGCCAATCTTCGAATATTTATTTTGCTGGTGTAATTTTTCTTCTTCCTAGGTTGGAAAATGGACAGACAATTGGAGTCTGGATAGGCGCCACTCGGCTATCTGGAGCATTACTGGCCGACAATAATTGGTGTCATTCTGACCATGAGATGAGCAAAAGTATTGTCGTCCGTACTTTTCTGTCCGTCCTAAGTTAACGTAAGTATGTCATATGTATTTTTCTTTTTTCAGTTTTATATTTATATTTGATTGTTCTTTATTTTTATACCCTACACCACACTGTGGTACAGGGTATTATAACTTTGTGCATTTGTTTGTAACACCCAAAAGGAGAAGAAATAGACCCATCGTTTATTATACCGATCGACTTAGAATCACTTTCTGAGTCGATTTAGCTATGTCCGTCTGTCCGTCTGTCTGTCTGTCCGTCTGTCTGTCTGTCTGTCCGTCTGTCTGTCTGTCCGTCTGTCTGTCTGTCCGTCTGTCTGTCTGTGCATGTATTCTTGTAATCAAAGTACAGGTCGCAATTATGGTCCGATCTCGACGAAACTTTACACATATCTTTTTTTTGGCCCAAGGACGATCCCTATTGAATTTGGTTAAACTCGGTTCAGATTTAGATATAGCCCCCATATATATGTTAGCCCCGATTTGACATGTAAGCGCTGTAAAAACTTTATTTTATATCCCATCAGTATGAAATTCGGCAGGAAAAGGTTTCTTATTACATGAATGAACTCTGTTAAATTTGGAAGAAATCGGTTCAGATTTAGATATAGCCCCCATATATACATTAACCCCGATTTGACATATAAGCGCTGTAAAAATGTTATTTTAATTCGATCAGTGCGAAATTCGGCAAAGAGGGGTTTCTTATTACATGAAGGAATACTGCTAAATTCGGAGAAAATCGGTTCAGATTCAGATATAGCCCCCATATATATGTTACCCCCGATTTGACATGTAAGTGCTGTAAAAACTGTATTTTATATCCGATCAGTGCAAAATTTGGCAGAAAGAGGTTTCTTATTATATGAATGAACACTGTTAAATTTGGAAGAAATCGGTTCAGATTTAGATATAGCCCCCATATATACGTTACCCCCGATTTGACATGTAGGCGCTGTAGAGACTGTATTTTATATGCGATCAGTACGAAATTCGACAGAAGGAGGTCTTTTTACATGAATGAGTATTCAGGGAAGATCGGTTCAGATTTATATTGATTGTTCCTCCTGATTTGGTATCAAACCGCTATAGAAGTTGTATTTTACTTCCGATCATTAAAAATTTCCAGAAAGATGTTTCTCAATTTAGGAACGAATATTGCTTAATTTAGCGATTATCGTTTCAGAATTAGATAATATGTTTCAACCCATTTACCAATTATTCCAAATTATTATGGCAATGACCCTTATCGCATTGTTAGGGAGGTGTAGGGTATTATATAGTCGGCCCCGCCCGACTTTCTGCCTTTCCTTACTGGTTCATACATAAGCAACGCCCAATGTGGACGACTGTGGTTTCGTTTTTCTATTCCCTGTGAAGCTCAAACAATTGGTTTATTGGACCATAAGCGGAACCCTATTATGGAAACGAAGGACGACACTAGGCCTGAGCTCAACCCTGAGTAAACGCGCACTTTTTCACTTTCAAAAAGGTCTGTATTTTAAGAAACACTTGTTGTTTGAACCTATAATTTACCACTTAACTAACTCTCTTTTCCTATCCAAATATAGATATAAATCGGTCCGTAATTTTGTCCAGCGTTATAGTGAGACGTCTAAAGGTCACTTTTGAATACCCATGACATGCCAGGAATGGTCATGCTCAGCTGCGTCTCCAACGTTGGATCGGACGGGTGATGAAGTTGCTCTCCTCTCTTCCATCCAGGGCAGGTTTGTAAATTTTAAATTGTTATTTACTTCAGACTTAGTTTTTACGTGTTTTTTTTTATAAATAAAAGGCAAAAGCGTATTAAAAACGCGGACCAATATTTGTCTTATTTTTACTGATGGATATTTGAAAGTAAGTATTAGGAGGGAGCCACGTCCGACCGGGATCTTCGCCAATTTAAAAAGGGAAGAGAATTTCCGTCGCCTATCGAACAAAAACCCAGGAAAATCTGCCATTTTCCTACCATTTCCCATCTTTTCCACTTGTCAGCTGTCATTCCATTTTTCTAAACAGCTGGGCTATCACTTCACTTTACATTAGAAAAATATTCATTCACAATGATTGTTTTTATTTAACCCTAATACTCGCACACGACAAGCTCTATCAATAAACAGCAAAGCCGGAATTTCATTGGAATCATCTATAACTAACAACTTGCCAATCTCAAAGTAAGTACGAAATGGAGGATATAACTCTGCAGGGTCAACGTTCAGTTCCCAACTGTACAATATGTCCCAACTCCCCTGATGAAAACATGTTAATATGCACAATCTGTCATAAAGGTTACCATGCTACTTGCACCAAAGCCACAACAGATAAAATCTTTAAATGCCAAAATTGCATTTCATTAGAGACCAACATACGCTCACCTCGATCTTCTATAAGTGTATCCATTCATCAGAATTCTCTAGATCTTGCACATCCTGACCAATCCACCCATTATCAGGAACCAATAACGGATACTGGATGTTCTAACTCAAATGAAACTACAGCAGCGCAAGATTCATACTCGCGTGATCAAACAGTTTGCTTTAATGAACAACCTACAATACTTATTGATACCAACTTCAACGAAAGTAATTCTTGTAATGATTATAATCGCGTTCCACAAGATGCAACTTCCTCTAATGGGCTGTCAATAAGCACAGTTCCTGTCGCGACGTCGTCGCATGTAACCACAGATTTAAATTGTACTACAGGGCCTCAATTCAATAACGAATTGCATATACATAACCAAAGTCAATCGCGATCAGCAACGTGGCATCCTCCACTTGCCTCGACGCTAACATCCACATTAAATTAGCCATCAATAACTTACGATAATCCACCGTTGAACTTGTTCTCAAATTCAGCAGCCCACAGAATTAGCTCGGTACAGCAACGTTGGGACATTAATCACTCAAATAGATCACACAATGATTCCACACCAAACTTTGTAGGGCATGCGCCATCAGATCTAATACAAAACTATAGTAATGCACCTCCACTAGATACAAGTCAGCTGCAAGCCAGGAATTCATTGCCAAAAGAACTTCCTCATTTCTCCGGTCTAGCAGAAGAATGGCCTTTATTCTATTCTACATTTGAATGGTCTACGAAAATATGCGGATTTAATGATGCTGAAAACCATTTAAGGTTACAAAGGGCTTTAGTGGGGGAGGCATTACAAAACGTCCAACACCTACTGATACACCCTTCAAACGTTTCATGGGTTATGTCAATACTAAAGTTATTATATGGCCAGCCTGAAAAAATTATTATTTCATAAAAAAACGTATTAAGACCACTCCATCTGTTGATGAAAATAATATTCAATCATTTACCTTATTTGCAATTAACGTTAAAAGTTTAATAGCCACCATCGAAGCCTCCAATTTAATTAATGAAATAAACAATTCTTCTCTGCTTCAAGAGTTGTTACAAAAATTACCTCCATCTTATCAAATGCAATGGGGCTGTCAAAAGTTGCAGCTGATGAATCAAAACAAAAACCCCAACATGCATGAGTTCTGTGATTGGATTTTTAACATAGGAATATCTGCCAGCTGTATAACAGTTGAGAACTCATCTAATAGCAAACGAAGTTCTTCCAGTGGCAGTTACAGCAACAACAACAAAAACGCTTACGTACATACTCATAACGAAGAGAGAAGGTGTTATGTATGTAACAGCAACAAGTGTAGAACAGTTTCAGATTGTCAAACATATCTCTCTCTCGATCGAGGTGATAAATGGAATGTCATAAGAAAGCACAATCTCTGTAAAATTTGTTTGTGTAAGCATACTGGAGAATGCAAGAAAAAAGTTCAGTGCGGTGTGGATGGATGTCAATATTTCCACCATTCTTCTTTACATCGTCATCTTAATGGGGAGAACATCACAAACAATAATCATATGATTAACGATAATGTAAACAATACCCACGTCGTGAACAATTGAAGCCATTAATAATACACATTGCAACTTAATAAGAGAAGTACTTTTTAAAATAGTCCCGATAACAGTGTACGGCAAGAATAAAAATGTTGAAACTTATGCGTTTATTGATGAAGGTTCATCTATAAGTTTGATGGACGAACATCTGATGGACATTTTGGAGATATCTGGAACAGCAAACCCCTTGTGTTTAAAATGGACTGGCGGTATTGAGAGGTGCGAAAACGAATCCCAGAAATTGACAATTCACATTTCAGGCGAAGATAAGAAGAGAATTGCAATTATGTGTGCACAGTGAGTTCCATCAATCTTCCCGCACAAACCTTGGATTATGAAAGTTTAGCTGGACGGTACGGCCATTTGAGAAATTTACCAGTTAGAAGTTACTATAACGCAGTGCCACAATTACTAATTGGCCTTAATCATTAAACATTTAAATAATAAGGATCAGCCCGCCTAAATACAATTAGAAAGAAGCTGCTCATCTTCAACACGTAGTGTTTAATGAATTCTAAATAATAACATAAAATATTTGATATTCAACAAAAAACAAAAATACTATGCTTACTGAAATGTAGTAAAGTCTTTCTAATCGTCCAACTAATCTCAGAATCCACGCCATCTACCTGGCGATTGGTGTAGAGACAACTGTGTCGAACTGGCAACCCTTACCAGTCACATGGGTGGTGAAAATGGTGAACTTAAGTCTCGCTTAAAGCTTTGGCTGTGTGACTTGTACGCTTTCTTCGTAGGTATATATAATTCCCATATGCAAATTTCTTTGTAGATTGGTATATATACAAGTGATGATCGCCACAACTACAAGCTCACACTGTGTCATGTATAAGACCCTCTGATGATATCCCCGCACAGGATTGAAATACGTATAAGGGTATGTGTTTACATGGCTTTCAGAGCGCAGTGTCTTATCTTTTCCAATACACCACAAAAAAACCTCTCTTTCGAAAGGAAGAGTTGATCGAAAAGCTGAACAATTCGAATGTGAAAAACATTCAATAAATAAATCTAATTAAAAATTAAATCGATCATTAACAAAAAACTTCTAAAAACACTTAATCATTTTAACTTGGGAATCTCGACAAAAATCAAACAAGGCACATCCCAGGAGCCAGTTGCCGTCTGTACTCGTATTGGATGGATAATTTATGGAGCAATTTCGGACAACCCAGAATCAAGTAAGCACTTAAATTTTCACGTTTGTGACTGTAGCGTTGAAAACAGGCAGTTAGAGGAGTTAGTAAAGAGTTTTTACAATATCGATAGTTTGGGGATTTGTCTTAAAAATACGACGTTAGGCAAATATGACGAGCGAGCATTTAGTCTATTGAAAACCTACACTAATCAAAGGAATGATGGTCGTTTCGAAGTGCCTTTCCTGTGGAAGTTTGACATCATAAATTTGCCACGTAGTTATGATATGGCATTTAAGCGTCTTCTATGTCTCGAACGTAAATTAAAGAATGATTTAAACCTTTATAACGTATTTAAAACTACAATTCAAAATTACTCTTCTAAGGGTTATATTCGTAAATTAGAAAAAAAAGATATTAATCGCAGTGATGGTAAAGTGTGGTACCTCCCAATTTTTGCCGTTTTCAACAAAAACAAGCCGGGAAAATCCCGTGTGGTATGGGATGCTGCAGCAAAATCAAATGGGGTTTCTTTAAACTCATTCCTATTGAAAGGACCAGATATGTTGGCATCGCTTCCTGCTATTTTATTCTCATTTCGCCAAAGAGCAGTGGCAGTTTGCGGCGACATTGAAGAAATGTTTCATCAGATTTTTATAAGACCTGAGGACCGTGATGTAAAGCGTTTTTTGTGGCGCGATTGTAATCAAAATAAAGAACCAGAAGTGTACGTTATGGACGTCATGATTTTCGGAGCCATGTGTGCACCAAGTATTTCACAGTATGTGAAGAATTTGAACGCTGAAAAATTTGAAAAGGACTTTCCAATAGCCGCTAAAGCAATTAAAGAAAATCATTACGTTGATGACCTGTTGGAATCAGTTGACACCGCTGAAGAAGCTATGGCGTTAATTAAAGATGTTAAATATATACACCGGAAAGGTGGATTCAACATAAGAAATTGGATATCAAACAGTAAGGATGTTATGAATTATATTTCGGATTCCAGAGCTACTAATGAAAAATGTTTGAATCTCTATGAAGAAAAAAGCTGTGAAAAGGTGCTAGGTATTTTCTGGGAACACCGTGAAGATACAATAACTTTTAAAATTTCGCCTTCTCTTATGGAAAGTAATATTTTCTCTAATAAAAATATACCAACCAAGCGGGAATTGCTTCGTCTTGTAATGTCAATTTATGACCCACTCGGCCTCATCGGCCTCAGCTTTTCGAATCAGTGAAATTCTAGAACTGACTACTACTAATGAGTGGCAATGGGCTCCAACTAAACAAAATGTTGCAGATGAGGGTACCAAATGGTCTCGAATACCAAGAATTACAGATTCGAGTAGGTGGTTTAAAGGCCCACAATTTCTTTACGAAAGAGAAGATGTATGGCCCCGACAGTACAATGATGATGAATCGACCGCAGAAGAAATGATACATAATGTTTTTATAGTATCTTGCAGAGAAAAGCTGGTAAATGAATTTCGTTTTTCGAAATGGTGTCGCCTTTTGCGTACGGTTGCGTACGTTATCCGCTTTGTTAACAATTGTAAAGCGAAATCGAAAGAAAAGGGAGAATTATTGCAAGTCGAATTGCTAAAGGCGGAAAATTATTTACATCAACAGGCACAAATGCAAAAATATTCGGCAGATATATCATGTATTAAGTATCAAAATTCCTAAAACGAGTGAGATTTACGTGAAATCACCTTTCTTGGATGAATTTGGAGTGCTGAGAGTAGACGGTAGAATTGATAATGCTAATATTTCCGAGGATCAGAAGCATCCCATAATACTACCTAAAATAGGTTACATAACACATCTTTTAATACTTTTTTACCATCAAAAATATCACCATCTGAATCATGAGATTCGAGTTATATTTAAATCTACCATCCGCAAATGCCAGTGGTGTAAGATAAAAAAAGCTGTTCCAATAGTCACTCAAATGGCGAAGCTGCCGCGAGCCCGACTTGCGACGTATGAAGCTCCGTTTACATATACCGGGTTGGACTTTTTTGGAACCCTGATGGTAACCGTAAATCGGCACAAGGAAAAGCGATATGGCTGTCTTTTTACATGCCTAACTATTAGAGCAGTTCATATAGAGCTTGTACACTCGCTTACATCTAATTCTTGCATATTGGCGATCCGAAATTGTATGGCTCGTAGGGGTATTCCCAGAGAGTTTTTTAGCGACAACGGCACAAATTTCGTAGGTGCTGAAAAAGAATTACGTGAGGCTCTCGCAGATGTCAATAATGATGAGATAGTGAGAACATATACGAGTGCTACGACAAAGTGGAATTTTAATCCTCCCGCCAGCCCTCATATGGGAGGTGTTTGGGAGCGATTAGTACGGTCCGTGAAAACCGTTCTCTATAAAATTATGCCGTGTAGGGCCCCAACCGACGAGTTGTTGATGAGCTTATTGCTAGAGGTTGAAAATGTTGTGAACTCAAGGCCACTTGCTTATATTCCTGTGGATGAAGACACTCGTGAAGCAATCACACCCAATCACTTTTTAGTGGGTAGTTCCAGCGGACTTAAACCTGTCTCTAGTTGCAATGATAACGGTGTGGTATTAAAACATAATTGGCTCATATCTCAACAATATGCAAATATCTTTTGGAAAAAGTGGCTGGTGGAGTATCTGCCTTCTCTAACATGCAGGTCTAAGTGGTTCGAGAAACAGAAACCTTTATGTCAGGGGGACTTGGTACTAATTGTTGACCCTTCATTTCCTCGCAATGTCTGGATTCGAGGAAAAGTACTTGAGACGAGATTGGCAAAAGACGGACAGGTACGGAGTGCAAAAGTGCTCACGTCACATGGAATCATAGAGAGACCTGTCACAAAGCTAGCAGTTTTGGATGTGACTTTCGGTGACGAGTACGACTGCGATGATCATTCTTGTCATACTGTGGGGGAGAATGTTGCCGTCACTGGCAAAAACTGCCAAAATTAGATTAGATGTGTTTAGTATTCAATGTCAATTTATTTTCGGAGTCCCTGTCAATTGGTGGCGTCTTTTGTTCTGCGCCATTTTTTGGCATTCAGACACGTTCTTTATCATTTGCCTGACGCAGCGATTCCTTTTAATAAGCCGGAAGACATCCTGCATATTTAACATTTTATATTTTCTAATGGTTCCATACCAAAAAGTAAGATTTATTATTTGTTTGTTGTTCTTCAAAATCTAAATGTTATGTCTTATAGGAATTTTAATATAAAAGCTTTGGATATTAATAAACCATTACTTGTTTAAAGTTCATTGCTTTTTATTCAAAATCCAGTGGATCCATTAGCGAGGCGGATTCCTCCTTAACAATAGGGGTGCAGAATTTTGCTGTTTTTTAATAAATTTTTTTTTCTTAAGTGACCATAGCATCCTATTTATTAATTTGTTTAATATTTGGAAAAAGAATATATATACAAATCCTTTTTATAAGAAATTATATTAAATATTAGAACTATTGAGGATATTTATAACGCATATTTGAAAAATAAATGTCGTGGAAACTGCGATAAATTAACATTTAATAAAAGTTTGGCCGTTTTATGGTTTTTTAAAAAAATACATTGAGGAGTGGCTTCGAACAGAAGTTGCTGAATGAAATGTTCATAATTGTTCCGCTATTAATCAGCAAATAAAAAGTAATTTTTCGAAAAGTCCGATATAGCTCAAAGAACAGATGCAGCCGAATTATCAACATCAGGAGGAGATAATGTGCCTGTATGATTTCAGTACAACCAACTCAAGTATAAATTTACGACGGTTTTATTAATTTTTATTATTTACCTCTTGCAACTGCATTCTTTTTCATTTATTTTCTTCTTAGATGTATTTCCTTCTATGTGTACTCACTTTCTAAATGCATTTCTTGTAAAAAAATTATATATTTATTTTTTTATTTACTGCATCTGGCAAGTGCATTTTTAACCACTGTATTGCATTTTAACCCCCTAAATGATATATTCCAAGAAATGGGACTACACACTTGAAAGTATGCTCCAAATTTGTGACCAAAAAAATAAATAATATCGTAATGCATTTTTGAAGTGCATGGGGTTGGCGTAGTAATTGACCCACCAGTTCCAATTCTTACTGAATGTGTCCTTTACATGCGGCTGACGTTGTGTACAAATTTGAGATCGATAACTCAACGTTAAGAAGTTTTGGCCAGAAAATCTGGAAAATTACCCATAGTGTAAAGGGTGTGGCCTCGCCCATATGAGCCAAATTTTGAAATTAAGGTATTTTGAACAATTTGTTAGCGAGAGTGCTGTAATTTTATGTGTATTCATCCAAAAATGGGCAAGATCGGACTACAAGGCGTGTCTCCGACCATATAAAATTTTTTTTTGAAATTGTGATATCTTGAACAATTTGTTAGCGAGAGTGTTAGTGACTCATCACCATGTAGGATATATCGTATAAGAGGGCGTGTACCCTCCCATGCGAATACATTATTGAAATCGAAATATCTGGAAAACCACTACACCAATCGTCTTAGAATTTAACACACTTTTCACTGCAATATTGGACAAGTGGACGTGGCCCTGTGACATGACTCCTTTATTGAAAACGAAATATTTTCAGTACCATTTGGTTTGGAAAGAAATATTCAGCACTCAAACAATAAATTGCCAATAGTAGAACATTGGCCGTGGTTCCGCCATTGCCACTGTTCAAAAGTGATACCAAACTTTTGACCATCAGTGTGAAACGTCTACTGCTGCGCGGCATTATAAGTGTGTAGGTGTGTAAATGCGAATGCATTACATTACCATACATGCATAACCTATGCATAATTACTCTAAAGCAGTGATGCCCAAACACTTGTTAGAACAACGAAGATTAATCGGCTTGTTCATATACACAGCCCGAGCGTCAACGAAAATAAAAACAGAGAGCGTAAAAAACAAAACAAAATTCTTCAGTTGCTTGTTAGTAATCAGCGAAGAAGGTCTATGTCGCTTTGTTTAATAAAATAAGTACACTGAAAATATTTTACAACAACGAATGATATTTTTTATTGTATTTATTTTCAATTTAGTATAAAATAATTTTGATTTTTTTTACTTTTTGTTATTTTTTAGTTTATCAATATATAAAATTATTTATATATATTTTTTTGCCCAATAAATTATTGGCAAAGAACACATATACCTATTTTCTTGAAGAAAATTTTTTTGTTACATATGCATTGTTTTTATGTTTATTTAATTTTTTATTGGCTTCATTGCCAAAATTTAACACACAAAAACATAAATAGTAAAACAATATAACAACGTAAACAAACAAAACCAAGTGATTTTGTTCAGTGCAATTGTACCACTACAATCTCATTTTTGTGTAACCTAACTAACACATTCTCATTTCTCTTTGTGGGCACCACTGCTCTAAAGTACTCGTTACATGCACTCATTACTCTGATTTCCCTTTGGTTTATTTGTTTGTTTACTTGTCGCTTGTCATCTGTAGCTTAACGAAAGTCGTTAGGTGAGCTTAGAAGAGATGGATGGCAAGCACATGTAATCAGTCTTTTACCGATCCTCGAAATAAATTCGTGCGCAGCTCCCCCGTGTTAAAGTGTTTTGTACCAAATTATATACAAGTGTTCTTGTTTAAAAAAAGTGTTGCTTAACTAAAACTATTGTGAACTACACTAAGAACAAACAATTAACATTAAGAATAACACAAATTAAAATTAAACAAACCTAAAAACCATTAGAATTAAAAACAATTAAAAGCGCTAAGTTCGGCCATGCCGAATCTTATATATCCTCCACCATGGATAGCATGTGACCTCACAAAATAACTCAAAACAAAAGAAAATAACACCGAAAAACACAAAAAATATAGTAGATGAGAACAATAGGAATGAATAATATGGTGTTTATTTTTTTATACCCTATGTTGCTTCACTTCGTAGAGGCAATGTATACGAAACAAAAATTCAGACACACACCGAAGTGTCTTATAGAAAGGTGGTTGGGTTGCTCGATTTCGAGAAAAAGAATTACTACACTTACCAGCTTAAAAGTTCAAAAGGTCTTGTGGTAGTAATTAAGGGTATTGATAGTACAGTTTCAACAGCTGAAATAATCGATGAACTTGCTAAAGAGGGTTATGAAGTTAAATCCATAATAAACATTATAAATAAGAAGAAAATTCCTCAGCCCATGTTTAAGGTTGAACTAACATTTGATTCTTCAAGAATAAAGAAAAAATGCGCACCTCATCCTATTTACGACCTAAGATATTTGTGCAACCGTAGAATTCGAGTCGAGGAACCTTTAAAACGAGCCGATCCTCCCCAATGTACAAATTGTCAAGAATTTGGACACCCCAAGGCATACTGTAAATTACCGGCCATTTGTGTCAGATGTGGCGATGTGCACAAGTCCGTTGACTGTCCCCATCCTAGAACAGATACCGGCGTAAAAAAATGTAGTAACTGCGGTGAGAATCATACAGCAAACTACAGGGGTTGCCCTGTCTATAAGCACATGAAAAAATCAAACAATGTTAATAAAACTCCAACATATGCAAGCTATATTCCATCGCCTTTCCCAGGCTTAAGAACTGTATCTCCTACAGAAAATGCTAGTTCTAGCGATCCAAACGTAAACCGAATCCCAAAGAATACAATTCATCCAAATATGTCATACGCCCGTATGACAAGAAATGGTAATTCGTTACCCCCTCAATTTCCCCTCGAAAACTCAATAGAAAAATTAATAGAAACTATGAATTCATTCATGTTGAATATGCAAAGCATGATGCAAGAAATTATGAGAAATCAAAGTATGCTTATGCAACTCGTGTTAAATCAAAAATAAATCCAATGATAATTTGTTATTGGAATGCAAACGGCCTGAGCCAACACAGAAATGAGGTAGAAAATTTTCTCCGAAACCACTGTATAGATTATTAGTCTCTGAGACACATTTTTCAACCAGAAATTGTTTTAGGATACGTGGTTATTCCACATACGATACTAAGCATCCTAGCGGGAGAGCCTGTGGTGGTACAGCTCTTATAAATAAAATCAAACATTATCCTATGCCCGAATATAGGACTGAGCATATACAAGCAACTTCTATCGCTATCACAGGCACAAATCTGGTGATATCGTTGATATATTGTCCCCCTAGGCACAATATTAACAAAGATCAATTCATGGAGTTCTTCTCCACTCTTGGCACAAAGTTTTTGGTAGCAGGTGACTACAATGCCAAGCACACATTTTGGGGCTCTCGCCTCACTACTCCAAAAGGTAGACAACTACTTAAAGCCATAACATCTGCTAAACTAGATGTAGCTTCGAGCGGTCACCCAACATATTGGCCCTCAGATCTGAACAAAACGCCTGACCTTATTGATTTCGCTATAATAAACCAGTAAGGAAAGGCAGAAAGTCGGGCGGGGCCGACTATATAATACCCTACACCTCCCTAACAATGCGATAAGGGTCATTGCCATAATAATTTGGAATAATTGGTAAATGGGTAGAAACATATTATCTAATTCTGAAACGATAATCGCTAAATTAAGCAATATTCGTTCCTAAATTGAGAAACATCTTTCTGGAAAATTTTAATGATCGGAAGTAAAATACAACTTCTATAGCGGTTTGATACCAAATCAGGAGGAACAATCAATATAAATCTGAACCGATCTTCCCTGAATACTCATTCATGTAAAAAGACCTCCTTCTGTCGAATTTCGTACTGATCGCATATAAAATACAGTCTCTACAGCGCCTACATGTCAAATCGGGGGTAACGTATATATGGGGGCTATATCTAAATCTGAACCGATTTCTTCCAAAATTAACAGTGTTCATTCATATAATAAGAAACCTCTTTCTGCCGAATTTCATACTGATCAGATATAAAATAACATTTTTACAGCGCTTACAAGTCAAATCGGGGGTAACGTATATATGGGGGCTATATCTAAATCTGAACCGATTTTCTCAAAATTTAGCAGTATTCCTTTATGTAATAAGAAACCTCTTTCTGCCAAATTTTGCACTGATCGGATATAAAATACAGTTTTTACAGCGCTTACATGTCAAATCGGGGGTAACATATATATGGGGGCTATATCTGAATCTGAACCGATTTTCTCCGAATTTAGCAGTATTCCTTCATGTAATAAGAAACCTCTCTTTGCCGAATTTCGCACTGATCGGATATAAAATAACATTTTTACAGCGCTTATATGTCAAATCGGTGGTAATGTATATATGGGGGCTATATCTAAATCTGAACCGATTTCTTCCAAATTTAACAGAGTTCATTCATGTAATAAGAAACCTTTTCCTGCCGAATTTCATACTGATCGGGTATAAAATAAAGTTTTAACAGCGCTTACATGTCAAATCGGGGCTAACATATATATGGGGGCTATATCTAAATCTGAACCGATTTTAACCAAATTTTAATCAATAGGGATCGTCCTTGGGCCAAAAATAAGATATGTGTAAAGTTTCGTCGAGATCGGACCATAATTGCGACCTGTACTTTGATTACAAGAATACATGCACAGACAGACAGACGGACAGACAGACAGACGGACAGACAGACAGACGGACAGACAGACGGACAGACAGACGGACATAGCTAAATCGACTCAGAAAGTGATTCTAAGTCGATCGGTATAATAAACGATGGGTCTATTTCTTCTCCTTTTGGGTGTTACAAACAAATGCACAAAGTTATAATACCCTGTACCACAGTGTGGTGTAGGGTATAAAAATATAAGGCGTGAAAAAATATCTCTATGTCCATCACTTGATCTATCATCGGATCATTCGCCTACCATTTTGACACTGCTTTACAACAATCATGAAAATGGGTGTGACAGTTTGCCCAATAAGTATACCAACTGGCTAAAATATAAAAAATACGTTAGCTCACACCTATCCGATGGTGTATCGTTACGTACAACGGATGAAATTGAAGCCGCGGTAAACCTATTCACAGACGTTGTAAACAGTGCTGTTAAAGTGGCTACTCGAAAAAGCGCATTCAAAAGAGATAACTCCAATAACCCAATAGGCATCCAAGCATTGATCAATGAAAAAAGAAGCGTAAGAAGAGAGTGGCAACAATATCGCTCCCCAGCACTGAGAAAAAAACTAAAAAATTGCCAGAAGAGATTGAAATCAGCCGAGGAAAGTGATCTAAAAATATATTTGCAATCTCTGAATCCAACCCAGAAAACAGATTATAGTCTCTGGAAGGCCACAAAAAATATGCGAGGTCCTGTTGCGCATGAATCGCCAATTCGCCTTGAAAATGGGAACTGGGCAAAAAGCACAGAAGAGAAAGTAAATGCATTCGCAAACTACCTCGAGTCCGTTTTTACACCCAACAGTGATACATCTGAAATCTATCCGCCCGTGATAGATATAATTCCTCGCCCACACTATCCGCCCGTGATAAATGACACAATTCCTCGCCCAATCTATCCGCCCGTGATAGATGATACAATTTCTCACACAATCTATCCGCCCGGGATGGATGACTCAATTCCTCTCCCAATCTATCAGCCCGTGATAGATGACATAACTTCTCGCCCAATCTATCCGCCGATAGGTGATTTAATTCGTCGCCCAATCTATCAGCCCGTGATAGATGATATAATTCCTGGCCCAATCAAGCTTAGAATAAAGGATGTTGAAAAATCTGTGAAAGAACTAAAATTAAAGAAATCGCCCGGAGGAGATGGTATAACAGCGAAAATGATTAAAGAACTTCCCTTTTCAGCCTTGAAAATTGTGTTATTTTTATTCAATGCAATACTCCGTGTAGGTTACTTCCCCCTATCTTGGAAGAGGTCTGAAATCGTGATGATACCGAAACCAGGCAAAGATCCAACTCAAGTCAAATCCTATCGCCCTATAAGCTTACTATCGATACTTTCAAAAATGTTTGAGTCCATTCTCATGAAGAAAATCACACCTCACATAATTTCTCACAATATTATACCTGACCATCAATTTGGTTTTAGAAAAAGTCACAATACTATAGAACAGGTACACCGTATCGTAACCTGCATCAGAAGAGCTTTTGAGAATAAAGAATACTGTTCGGCGTTATTCATAGATATTTCCCAAGCATTTGACAAAGTCTGGCTCGAAGGACTTTTGTACAAAATATGCGACCTTCTGCCAATCAACACGCATAAACTGTTCAGGAGCTATTTGACTAACCGGTCTTTTCAAGTTAAATCAAATGGCATTTTTCTAGCCCTAAGAAAATAAATGCCGGTGTCCCACAGGGGAGCATTCTTGGCCCTATACTGTACGTTATTTTTACGGCAGATATGCCCATAACCAACTTTACGCTCACGTCTACTTTTGCGGACGATACTGCATTCGTCAGTACTCACAAAAACCCTTCAGTTGCGTCCGATCAACTGCAGTCGCATGTCCGAATCCTAGAAGAATGGTTAAAAAAATGGAGAATAATGGTGAATGCCTCAAAGTGTACTCATGTTACTTTTACCCTGCGAAGGGATGCAAGTCCTCCAATTTCTATTTTCAACTCACAGATTCCCCAAAAGGATCATGTAAAATACCTTGGAATCCACTTAGATCGGCGTTTGACGTGGTCGCGCCACATAGACTCTAAAGTAACTCAAATAAAACTCAAAACTAATCAACTTCAGTGGCTTATCAGCCAAAGATCTGCCCTAGATCCAGAGTATAAAGTTCTTTTATACAAAACGGTATTGAAGCCAATTTGGACATATGGTATCCAGCTCTGGGGTACAGCGTGCGCTTCAAATGTATGCAAATTACAAAGAAGACAATCGAATATTCTTCGCTTAATTACAGGTGCACCATGGTATATAAGAAACGCTAACATCCATAAGGATCTCAACATGCGAACAGTAAAAGAGGAAATTGAAAAATATTGCCGGTGTTACGTGGGTAAACTATTCAATCATCCAAACATCCTGGCTCGAGAACTACTAAATTTTGAAGGTCATGACCGCCTTAGAAGGAGAGATACGCTGGACATGATATAAATTAAAACAAAATCCTAATCAAAATCTAAAACAAAACCAGTAAGGAAAGGCAGAAAGTCGGGCGGGGCCGACTATATAATACCCTACACCTCCCTAACAATGCGATAAGGGTCATTGCCATAATAATTTGGAATAATTGGTAAATGGGTAGAAACATATTATCTAATTCTGAAACGATAATCGCTAAATTAAGCAATATTCGTTCCTAAATTGAGAAACATCTTTCTGGAAAATTTTAATGATCGGAAGTAAAATACAACTTCTATAGCGGTTTGATACCAAATCAGGAGGAACAATCAATATAAATCTGAACCGATCTTCCCTGAATACTCATTCATGTAAAAAGACCTCCTTCTGTCGAATTTCGTACTGATCGCATATAAAATACAGTCTCTACAGCGCCTACATGTCAAATCGGGGGTAACGTATATATGGGGGCTATATCTAAATCTGAACCGATTTCTTCCAAAATTAACAGTGTTCATTCATATAATAAGAAACCTCTTTCTGCCGAATTTCATACTGATCGGATATAAAATAACATTTTTACAGCGCTTACAAGTCAAATCGGGGGTAACGTATATATGGGGGCTATATCTAAATCTGAACCGATTTTCTCCAAATTTAGCAGTATTCCTTTATGTAATAAGAAACCTCTTTCTGCCAAATTTTGCACTGATCGGATATAAAATACAGTTTTTACAGCGCTTACATGTCAAATCGGGGGTAACATATATATGGGGGCTATATCTGAATCTGAACCGATTTTCTCCGAATTTAGCAGTATTCCTTCATGTAATAAGAAACCTCTCTTTGCCGAATTTCGCACTGATCGGATATAAAATAACATTTTTACAGCGCTTATATGTCAAATCGGTGGTAATGTATATATGGGGGCTATATCTAAATCTGAACCGATTTCTTCCAAATTTAACAGAGTTCATTCATGTAATAAGAAACCTTTTCCTGTTTTTACAGCGCTTACATGTCAAATCGGGGCTAACATATATATGGGGGCTATATCTAAATCTGAACCGATTTTAACCAAATTCAATAGGGATCGTCCTTGGGCCAAAAATAAGATATGTGTAAAGTTTCGTCGAGATCGGACCATAATTGCGACCTGTACTTTGATTACAAGAATACATGCACAGACAGACAGACGGACAGACAGACAGACGGACAGACAGACAGACAGACGGACAGACGGACATAGCTAAATCGACTCAGAAAGTGATTCTAAGTCGATCGGTATAATAAACGATGGGTCTATTTCTTCTCCTTTTGGGTGTTACAAACAAATGCACAAAGTTATAATACCCTGTACCACAGTGTGGTGTAGGGTATAAAAATGAAATGAAATTATGAATTCCTAAATTTGAAATGTTAACCTTTTTGTTTAAGTAAAAAAATCGTGTAAAGTCTCAATGGTTTATTCGCAATGGCAATAACCCAGAGAATAGTATTTTAGGTTAAGATTTGTCCACTTATTGTTATTTTCATTGTATAATAATGAAAGATTCAATAAAAAAATGTAATGAATTGAAAAAAAAAAACCCTACACCATAGGATGGGGGTATATTCTTTTTATCACTCCCTTTGTAACACCTCTAAACATTAGTCTCCCCATAAAGTATATTTATTCTTAATCGTCTTAAAATTCTAAGACGATTTAGGCATGTCCGTCCGTCCATATTTAGATATAGCTCCCATACAGCATTTAACTTGTTGTGATTCCTATTGTTCTCATCTACTAAATTTTTTTGTGTTTTTCCGCGTTATTTTCTTTAGGTTTGAGTTTCTTTGTGAGGTCACATGCTATCCATGTTGGAGGGTATATAAGATTCGGCATGACCGAACTTAACGCTTTTACTTGTTTTCTTTATTTTTGAGTTATTTTGTGACGTCACATGCTATCCATGGTGGAGGGTATATAAGATTCGGCATGGCCGAACTTAACGCTTTTACTTGTTAATATTTAGCATGGAAATGTGGTGTTTTGGTTGTTACGTTGATAAATAAACCATTTTAATAATACATTTTGTAAAATTAGAAAAAAAAATTTTTTTTGACAAAAAAATTTTCTTCGATGTTTAAAAAAACACCTTGCATAAACTTTTTTTATATTTTGTTTTTGAACAACATTAAGGGAAAGCATTTATTATACCCTCCACCGTAGGATTGGGGGTACATTTATTTTGTCTTAAAATTCTAAGACGATTTAGCCATGTCCGTCCGTCCGTCTGTTGTAATCACGCTACAATCTATGATACATGAGCTAGGTGGCTGAAATTTGGTACATATACTTCTTATATCTGCAGGTATGTTGGGATTGCAAATGGCCAATTTCGGTCCACTTAAATTTCTAAGACGAATTGGCCATGTCCGTCCCCGTCCGTCTGTTGCAATCACGCTACATTCTATAATACTAGAGCTAGGTTTAGGTTAGAGTGGCAGCCGTATTTTTTATACAAGCTCACATAGACCATTTTAGGTCCATAGTGTTACCACGGGCTGAAATGCCCCTCATCGAAACAAACCTGCTTGATATACAAATTTGTCGATAGTACGAATATCCGTACTGGAAAGATCTGTTAGGCTGCCTAGAAAAGCCTCCAGAGAATTGATGGCAGCCTGGCTGTCCGAAGCCAACCTTTTCATCAAGCTTCGAACCATCCGTGTAAAAGTGGAGTTGGTTTCTATTACCTGGTATTCTTCCAACCCATTCATCTCTGGAGGGAATCATAGTGATGTAATTTCTCTCGAAGGTGTACACCGTTGGTATATAGTCCACTCGGTCCACTAGAGCTAGGTTGCTGAAACTTAATATAGGTACTTCTTATAGCTGTAGGTAACTTAGGATTGAAAATGGGCAATATCGGTCTATATTTCGATATAGCCCCCATATATAGCATCTTACTTATTGGGATGAGGGTATATTAATTTTGTCACGCCGTTTGTAACACCACTAAATATTGATGTGAGACCCCATAAAGTATATATACTCTTAATCGTCGTAAAATTTTGTTTTTCGGTGTTATTTTCTTTAGGTTTGAGTTATTTTGTGAGGTCACATGCTATCCATGGTGGAGGGTATATAAGATTCGGCATGGCCGAACATAACGCTTTTACTTGTTGTGATTCGTACTGTTCTCATATATTATACATTTACCATATTTGTATACCCTCTTGTCATTCTGTTAATTATATAAAGCACATTCACAGAAATTATACAAATGGTCTTTTTATAAAAAATCGTAAAAAAATAGTTCCCATCGATTCACCACTTCCAAATTCCTACAGTAGCTAACAAAGACATCTAAGAACACGACATCAAAATTTCAAAAAAATCGAAGGTTGTAATCATTTTGAAAATCGCAATAGAAAGTATAAAAGAGCAACAACATTAAAAATTATATATATTTGTTGCAGTGCTGACTCCAGTTAGTTGTAGTAGTTGAAATTACCTTCAAAACAAGATATAGCACATTAAAATCAATCACGCATTTCAGGAGATACAAGTCAAATAATGAACACACCTTTTAGCAAAAAAAATTATTTCGTCAACTTTAAATTGCTCATAACTCTTAAAGAATTTTTTTTTTAATTTTTCTTGAACTACGTATAAGATATTTTTAGGTAAATAAAACATACACAAAATTTCAAGGCAATCAAAAATAGTGATGTCAAAAATCGTCCCGTTTGACATGGAATGGCTCATGTGTGAAAGCTGGGCAGTGACAAAGAAAATGTTCCATCGTTTCGATGTTTTCCCTGCAAGCCCTGAACTCGCCGTTTTCTGCTAGTCTTATGCGATGAAGATGTGCCTGTAAGCTTGAGTGTCCCGTTAGAACACTCATCATCTTACTAATCTCGATTTTGTTTAGTTTCAGAAAACTACTTGTTTTCTTCTCATTTGGGTCACCCCACAGTATCTTTGCAGTTGCTCTATTCCACACAGTTTTGTGAGCCATCACTGCCCAGTGCTTCAACTCATCCTTCGTGGCTTCGAAAGGTTTCAAATTCTCCATGTTTATTACTTTGAAGCCAAGCTGTTTGCTCGTTCATTTCCAATCACTCCGTTGTGTCCCGGTACCCAGAAAATAAGCAGTTGACCATGGACTGAGTAATTATTTATCGTTCTTTTACAGTCTAACACTGTACTGGATTTGACCTTTTCCGATGTTATTGCTTTGATCGCCATTTGAATATCTGTGAATATGTTGTCATATTTAGGCTTTGTGATATTACCAGTTAACACACTCCGTGATTGCTCGAACTTCTGCTTGAAATACTGTGTTATGGTCTGGGAGGCGGAAGTAATTTTCGACTTCTGGTTCATCAATAAAAAGTCCCAGACCCGTCCTTCCTCCTAGCCTGGACCCATCAGTGTAGCAGCTGGTTCCCACTGGCGCATGAGCTAGTGTTCCGTTTTCCCAGGAGCGTCTGTCTGGCACGAACGATTCACAGGTAGCTGTAAGCCGCACATCAGGAATGCGGTCGGAGATTTCCGTTGTTTGAATATGACCGACCAGTGATTGTAATATCTTCTGATGGTACGACTTGTGGTCTCGATTTATCCATTCACCCATCACTTGTAGACGTCTTGCTGTGAGGGCCGCCTCATACTTTATACAGATATCTATTGGTTGGATGTGCAGTATAGTCTCCAACGCTCTTGTTGGTGCGGTTCTAATTGCTCCGCGTATGCCTAGACAGCACATACGTTTCACTTTTTGCAATTGTATGAAGTTGTATTTTTTGTCCATTGATGTCCACCACACTACAGAGGCGTAGGTTATTATTGGTATAATCACGCTCATGTAAAGCCAGTGTGTCATATTTGGACGTAGTCCCCATTTTGAACCTATAGCTCTTCTGCACAACGACCAACATCTGTGGGCCTTTGTAACTCTTTCTTCAATATGATCTCTCCAGTACAGTTTCTGATCCAAGATTACTCCCAAGTATTTTACCTTTTTAGATATGGCAATATTCTTATCCAGGAATGGAGGCACGGTAAAAGGATGAATCTTCCTATTCCGTGGAAATAGACATATTTCTGTTTTGTATGGGCTGACATTTAATCCCCTTGGTTGTGCCCAGTTATATGCTATATTAAGTGCCTCCTCAGCTCTTCTGCATAGTTGGTTTGGATGTGTGCCCCTTAAAAGTATTATAACGTCGTCTGCATAACAGACTGGTTTAAGTCCTTCATTGGTGAGGGCTTTAAGGAGACTGTTTATCGTCGTAACCCATAGGAGAGGCGATAAAATGCTTCCCTGAGGTATACCACGATTTACCTTGTCTCTGATTTTTACGTCATATGACCCACAAATAATCCACCTATTCCTTAGCATATTGTTGATACAGTTTATCAACGCCCGGTCAACCTGAAACTCGTCTAAGGACTGGATAAGTGTATCGGTCTGAACGTTGTTAAAAGCGCCCTCAATGTCTATACAAACGGCAAATGTGTACATTTCTTCACTGAAGGACTGTTCTATGTGGTGTACTTTCTCATGTAGAGCTGTTTCCACTGATCTTCCTTTAAATGCGTGTTGCTTTTCGGCTATCTTACTTTTGATCATGACGTCAATTATTCGCTCCATTGTTTTTAACAGGAATGTAGTTAGGCTAATAGGTCGATAAGCCTTTGGGATCGTTTAACTCGCCTTGCCAGGCTTGGGTATGAAGACCACCCTTGAGTGGTCTCGATTTATCCATTCACCCATCACTTGTAGACGTCTGGCTGTGAGGGCTGCCTCATACTTTATACGGATATCTATTGGTTGGATGTGCTGTATATGTAGTCTTCAACGCTCTTGTTGGTGCGGTTTTAATTGCTCCGCTTATGCCTAGACAGCACATACGTTGCACTTTTTGCAATGGTATTACGTTGTACTTTTTGTCCATTGATGTCCACCACACTACAGAGGCGTAGGTTATTATTGGTCTAATCACGCATATGTAAAGCCAGTGTGTCATATTTGGACGTAGACCCCATTTTGAACCTATACCCAGCAAAATCTTGGTAAGTACCTGTCATTATTCCCTGCATTACCAAATAATGACATCTCATTATTCACTGCATTACTTTCGGCTTATTAATAATGACTTACCAATAATAACAGAAATAAGCGATTTTTTGTTATCAAAATCATTTTGGCAAATTTTAATATAAATGGAATGCTTTCAAATAGTACGTGTATATTTGAATCAAAAATACCATAAATATTTCCGTATGTCGTAAGATGTTAAATCATTGAAGAATTTTTCAACTGGAGGTTTGGGTTCAGAAATTCGAATCTGGCAAGGGGAAATTGTTTGTTTCGAGAAATATGCGCGACAATATGCAAAAAATCACTTTAAACGACCATTTCTACATATCTACTACTTATTTTGAACATATTGGTAATGCATGATTCAAGTACTTAAAATCGTGAAAATATAAACGCATATTTAAGTGGCATGCCTGCTACAACTAAGTACTTATTATGCTACTTTATTGCATGCTTTTGGGAAGTACTTTCCTCCAATGACATCCCCATGTTAAAATAATGAGAAAAGTGTCTAAATAATAAGTACTTACCATTATCGAACTTTGGTTACTCGTCGGATTATTTGGTAATGAGAAATTTTGCTAGGTAACTCTTCTGCACAACGACCAACATCTGTGGGCCTTTGTAACTCTTTCTTCAATATGATCGTTTTCTGATCCAAGATTACTCCCAAGTATTTTACCTTTTTAGATATGGCAATATTCTTATCCAGGAATCGAGGCACGGTAAAAGGAAGAATCTTCCTTTTCCTTGTAAATATACATATTTCTGTTTTGTCTGGGTTGACATTTAATCCCATTGGTTGTGCCAAGTTATATGCTATGTTAAGTGCCTCCTCAGCTCTTCTGCATAGTTGGTTTGGATGTGTGCCCCTTAGAAGTATTATAACGTCGTCTGAATAACAGACTGGTTTAAGTCCTTCATTGGTGAGGGCTTTACGGAGACTGTGTGTCGTCGTAACCCATAGGAGAGGCGATAAAATGCCCCCCTGAGGTATGCAACGATTTACCTTGTCTCTGATTTTTACGTCATATGACCCACAAATAATCCACCTAGTCCTTAGCATATTGTTGATCCAGTTTATCAACGCCGTCAACCTGAAACTCGTCTAAGGACTGGGTAAGTGTATCGGTCCTTAGACTCGTCTACCTCATGTACTCGTAGAGCTGTTTCCACTGATCTTCCTTTAACATATGCGTGTTGCTTGAATTTTAGCTTGTCATCGGCTATCTTACTTTTGATCATGTCGTCAATTATTCGCTCCATTGTTTTTAACATGAAAGAAGTTAGGTCGATAAGCCTTTGGGATCGTATAACTCGCCTTTCCAGGCTTGGGTATGAAGACCATTCCTGCCAATTTTTTGGGGTATATGCATGAGTTAGGAATGCAGTGAAAACTCCAACCAGATGAGTTGATACCAGATCCACTTCATTCTGAAGAAGCGCTGGAAATATTCCGTCCGGTCCCGCAGCCTTGAAAGGAGAGAAGCTTTTTATTGCTTCTTTAACCATAGCATACGTAATAGGTACTTGGTGCATCTCATTTTCGGTCTGTAACTGTTCCTCTGTTGGCCCAGCATTACCACTCAGAAAATGAGTTTTCATCAAGAGCCTTACGGTATCATCTATAGTTTCCATTCTTTTACCCGTTTCATCCACCAGTGTTTCGGTGTGGATATGAGTTTTTGAGAGGAACTTTTTTATTTTAGACATGCTGTTAACGCTGTCTACCTGCTCTCAGAAAAGACTCCAGGAGATACGTTTCGCCAGTCTAATGATTTTATTGTATTCTTCGAGCCTTCTGTGGTAGTCATCCCAATATACTGATAGCTTTTCACGTCGAGCTCTGTTGTAAAGTTTACGGACATCCTTGCCAATCGACAGAATTTGTCCCGTCATCCAGGGTTCCTCATATGCAGATTTCCTTTCTCGAAGCGGGCAACTATCTTCGAATGATTTTGCAAGAGCCTCCGTAATCCTCCTCACATTGATATCAATGTCTTCTGTACTTGTATAATCGTGGCCCAATCGATTTCTAAGTAGATTGCCGAATTTGGTCCAGTCGGTTTTAGCCTTATTACGGAAACTTATTGGGTCAGGCGGTGGCCGTGTAATTTTAAACCTTATATAACGGTGGTCCGAATAGGAGAGTTCATCCGAAACTCTCCACTCATGGATCTCATCAATGAGGTTTTCTGAGCATATCGTTATATCTAATACTTCTTCCCTAATTTTGTTATCAAAGGTCGCCTTGTTCCCTATGTTGAGAGTTAGGAGATCATTAGTATTCAAAAATTCTATAAGGGCTTGTCCCCCTTTATTGGTGTCAGTACAACCCCAAGCAATATAGTGTGAGTTGGCATCACAACCAGCTAGTAACACATTACTTGTATTTTTTGATTCCCTTACAAGACGTTGTAATTCCGACGTAGGTGGCAATGTCGGCGCGTCGAATGGCAGGTATACTGTCGCCAGGCACATACTTACATACTTCCATTACCTTGCATCAGCACAGTTGCGTCCGATGTTGACAACTCTGGAGAGAAAAGATAGCATAAGTTTTTATGGCACAGAATACAAGTCCTTGGACGAGTACCTGTGTTAGTGTAGAAAAGATTGTAGTTCATATGGTTTAATCCAGTAACTTTATTACTAGTAGTCCACGGTTCCTGGACCAAAGCAACATGAACCCTGCCTTTATTTATTATGTCCATCAGAGAAATGGATGCCGTTTCGCTCCGGTGGAGGTTTATCTGGATGACCTCAATCATTGTCTTTCCATCAAAAGTTTCCTTTGGGAGTTGTCTATCCTATCTGGTTGCACTCCCTCCTTATTTGGTACACTGAAAAAAAATAGTAATAAAATTAATGATGGCACATTCTTAAATTAAGTATGCGGCCTCGGCATTAATTCAATCACAATTTTCGTTAAAATAATGAAAATTTACATGTTTTTTACGAAATTTTCCTTAATCTAAAGTTTTTTGAATTTGAATTAATCACTATGTAATCATTAGTTTTGTGTACGCCCTTCTTTAACTGTAAGCCTTTAAATTAAAGAAAAAATCAGTAAATTTGTGACAATCCGCATGATTTTATGTAATATTTCAATACTTTTTAGGATTTTCTACATTAAAACAATGACGTAGTCACGTCATAGTTTTAATGCCAAATCGGACTTAATTGACAGTATGAGATATTTGAGTAATAAATTTAAGGCTGAGCTCCCCATAAAGGAAAGGTTGTCTTGGTAATAAATTTTATGACTCTTGCCATTATTTTTAAGAATACATACTTTTAAATTAACTCTCATTCTCCGAGAATTATTCTTTCTCTCTTTCGGATAATTATTCTATCTCTCGGATAGTAAGAAATGTTTGTTAATGTTCGAGTCAATAATTGTTATTGAATGTTGAAGAGCTCTCTGAAAACTTGAAGTAACTCATCGTTTGTTTTCTTTTACGTCGTCAGTTATTGAGAAATGATAGAAGCAAACGGTTGTGGTGTTTTCGTCGCGGATTGTAAGAAAACGAAATTGCTGGAAATATGTAAGTAGACGTACGTGTACATACAAAAGTGTAATTTTATTTAAATATTTTTTACTTTTCCATATTATTCCGAAAATAATTTCATTATGGGCAGTAACAGTTATTTTTGCTTAATGAAAACACATATCTGAAACAAATAAAAAATAAAGTGTGGACATAAACAGATTGGCAAATCGCGTAGCAGCAACAAAAGAAACAAAAAAAGGGATACATAAATGTATAGATTTCGTGCGTGTAGATTTCACATGTGTGTATGCATGTATGTTAGGGCGGGTCGATTTAAAAATCGCCCATTGCTCAGTGAAAATCGTATTCTAGGGATCAAAATAAGAAACTTTGCCGAAGGAACCATACCTCTAAAACGAATTCTGATGTCCCGGAAAAAATCCCACTTTGACCCATTTAGAGTGCTCCAATCGAGTCCAAATGTATGACCGACCCCCACTCAGTGAAGTGCTCAGTGACAATCGTATTCTAGGGATCAAAATAAGAAACTTTGCCGAAGGAACCATACCTCTAAAACGAATTCTGATGTCCCGGAAAAAATCCCACTTTGACCCATTTAGAGTGCTCCAATCGAGTCCAAATGTATGGAACCCCCAAGGGGTTCCAGGGGGTGTGCCTCCAAAGTTAGTGGGTGTCGGTCATACATTTGGACTCGATTGGAGCACTCTAAATGGGTCAAAGTGGGATTTTTCAAAATTTGCCCCTACCCAAAAGTTCGACCCAAATTCCGGGACATCAGAATTCGTTTTAGAGGTATGGTTCCATCGGCAAAGTTTCTTATTTTGATCCCTAGAATACGATTTTCACTGAGCAATGGCGACTTTTTTTGCCTCCCCACAAATCGACCCGGCCTAATGTATGTGGTTGTGGCATGATGATAAGGAAAAGGGATAGATGTTGTGCGTCTTAGTTATTATGGCTGTATGTCATTTATGGTGATTTACACACAATTATGAAAGAGATGTTGTTAGTAAGTTATGTGAAGAGAATTATGCGCGAACTCTACAAAACGAATTGGGCAAACAAAATAAGAATAACAGGTTTTGTAATACTGAAAGTGACAATAAGCAAAATAGAAATGTTATATTATAAAACTGAAGCAAAAATTATTGGCAAATTATGGAATTAGGAAAACACTTTTGTTAATAGTAAATATTTATTAAAAATAACTGCTAACAGCGCATAAATTAAGCAAAATGTAACATTATTTCTCGAAATATGGAAATGTATTATAAATACGCTGGTTAACTTTTTTTTGAGACACGGGGTTCACAGCCGATTAGGATATATTTAGATGTAATAGAGTTCTTACCCTAAAAGGTAGTTTCTTTGAACTTCCTCTAGTTCTCGCGATTAATCGCTATTTACAAAAATAGAGAGGTTGCGACACATATTATAGAATAACTCGAGAATCTTTTATACGAATTATTTCGGGAAAGTTTTAAATAATGCAAAATTAAGTAAACTTCTTCTAATACCAATTTTTTATCCGTTCGGCGATATCTTACGAGATAGCGTTAAACCCTATTTTTTGAAAAAATTCTAATAATTTGTAAAAAACGCGTAATATAAATGTCGAAAAGTATTCAATTATTAAATTTTTATTATTGTATCGTAATGCACGATAAAATGAAACTATTCCGAAAGAAATCGATGCCCAACTTCAAAAGTTATAGCTAAATTAAAAAGAAAGAGAAGCGTTTTTATGATGTTTTCTGTGAAATTTTTGATCGGGACATTGTCTTAAGGTGAAATAAATTTCGGGGTAGATTTAATAAATTCGATACAACTTTTTAAGTTATGCATTGGTTTTTTTCGTAATGATCTAATCTTAATCATGACAGATCAGACTTTATGAAAAGTTAATATACATTTTAAAATTGAGCATTTGCCGTTGTTTTTATTACGCGTTTATTTCAAAATTTTTAAAATTTTCTAAAAAAAATATGAATATTTAGCACTACCTTGTAATATATCGTCGAAACAGCTGAACGGATGAAACATTTTTGTGTTTGAAGAAGTTGAAGGCTATTTAATTTTGGATCATTTAAAACTTTCCCAAAATAATTCGTATAAATTATTCTCGAGTTATGCTATAATATGTGTAGCACTCTCTATATTATTTATCGCGAGGACTAATTCAAAGATAGTACATTTAAGGCTAAGATCTTTATTATCTTATATATCCAAATCGGCTTCGAAATCCTGAGCCGCAGAAAAACTATTTTTTTGTTGAGCTGCGTAATTAATAATTTGTTATATAAATATATTTTTTAAATTTTTTAGTAAAACAATTTTTGAATGGGTCTATTATGAGTATTTGTGTCGTTGAAGAGTGAACAACTGTACCAAATATTTCAACGTAAGTATTATATGAGAAAGATTGAAATATATCTCTTATTTTCCAAAATCTTCTTTCTGTGATATGATGAAATTTATTTGATACTTTTTTGTACATAAATCATTCTCTTCGATTTCTTATCAGATAATTTTATTTTAGATCGCGCAATAAACTTTGCTTGAAAATATGTAAAATTTAGTGGGGATCTAAATTTACAAAGTGAAGCAAAAAATGGAAACTACAAATTCTATGATATGTAAAACTAATTATATAATATTTATTTTATACAACTTCTATTTAAATTCCAGGCAAATTCCTTGTTCAAATCATTGATGTCGGTTCCAATGCAAATTGTTCTTGGACACAGAAAAAAAATAACACCCAAAAAAATCAATTAAATGCGTTGTTCAAGTTTTAAAACCAATGTCAATTAACTGTTAATTGAATCAATTAAATGTTTGCTTGAATCGGCAACCAAAACCGGTTTTATGTTTTTGTCTTCTTTTTTTGCTTGTTTTCTTTTTTCTCAACATGAATGAGTTTGCGTTGAGAGTTAAATATAAATTCAAACGCACGATACATAAAGTAACAACAACGATAAAGCAAAGAGAATGCGAATTTTGATTTTGTTATGAAGATATTTATGTTTGTATGTGTAGCCATCAAAGCAGACTTTGCAGACATATGTACGTCATCAATAATGATTGGTGAAGGGTTGAAGTGACGACAAATGTATGTTCTTTAGGGCTATCGACGCAGTCGCATTTCTCATTACTAATTCAGTCTTTTGTCTTCTTTCGTGAACAAAGCATCGATCTTAAAAGTGTGTATTTTTTGTGAAAAAATATATAGTGGTATAAAGTGTTTAATAATAAAAATATCTAAGAAAGGTAAAAAAAAATGGACGTTAAGTGTTACGTTTGCAAACAAAAATTTCATTGCATTAGCATTTACATGGTTCATTTAGGCAAACATACTACATTTAAGCAAGACACTGTATATGTGTGTACGTTCGGAATTTGCAAACAAAAGTTTTCTAATAAGTTCAGATTCAAAAGACACCTGGAAAGGCACAGCAAAACAATAGAAAAACATGTAATAGCACCTAACGATGATTACTCTAATGGGAGAATGTTGGAGGCTACGCCTATTGTAACTGATAGACAAATAGAAATTACTTCTTGTAGTGGTGCAAGTTCTAATACCCATCAATACAATACAAAGATCAATTATGAAGAAAAAATATATGAAATTCAAAACTCGGCAACAAAATTTTTGGTTGAATTAAACGCTCGCAGCAATTTTTCAAAGAAGGATGTAAGCACAATTAGAGATTTAGTTGAACAACATATATTAAATCCGGTTCTTGATTTTGTTAAATGTTGCGTTTCCGAAAAAGCCGTTAGCAGAGAAACAATATCTAAAGTTATTGATGATGGAAAAAATATGTTTATTAACGTTAAAACGGGACATATGCTGGAAAAAACATTAAAAGAAAATATGCTATTTAGTAATGTTCAGGAGTTTAAAATTTGCAATCAATCAGATGTGCAAGGGACAATAATGCCATTAGAATTTCAATTTAAGAAAATTTTTGAACAGGACTTTTTGATTGATGATGTTTTGGAGCATATGAGATCATTAGAAAATAGCAAAAGCTTCGAAAATTTTTGCCAGGGAGAACTATTTAAACAAAAGAGAAGTTTATATCCCAATGAAACAGTCATACCATATTTTCTTTATGCCGATGACTTTGGCATTAATAACCCCCTGGGTGCTAAGTCTAATAATAGTGCGATATGTAATTTCTATTACAGGTTTCCTACCATTCCGGAAAAGTCGTCCAAATTAAACAGGGTTTATTTAGCATGTACATTAAAGTCGGCTGATGTAAAAATTTATGGAAATGACTGTTTTATTCCATTAGCAAAACTTCTAAGAAAATTAGAAGTCGAAGGAATTCCTATAAAAACTTATAATGGCACAAAAACCGTTAAATTTATATTGGGACTTTTGTTGGGTGATAATCTAGGCCTCAATACCACGTTGGGATTTTCCAAGTCATTTTCTGCAAATTTCTATTGTAGGATGAAAAGATGTGATTGCCAAAAAGCAAGCTCTGAAGACCCAACCCTATTAAGGAATCGAATAAACTATAGAGAGTCTATTGAGAGTAAAATTCAGACTGAAACCGGCATCATAAGCAGTTGTGCTTTTCAAATTATTCCATCGTTTCACTGCACGGAAAATTTCACAGTAGATGTTATGCACGACCTATTCGAGGGAATATGTCATTATGTTTTATCGGAATCACTTCTATTTTTTATTGAAAAGATGAAATATTTTTCCTTAGACACTTTAAATAACCGCATAAAATCATTTTCCTATGGGAAACACGACCGAGGCAGTGAAAAAATAATATTTAACTTAACCGAATTGCAAAACAGAAAGATTAAAATGTCTGCTAAACAAATGCTTTCTTTTTGTCATTACTTTACAGTTATATTAGGTGATTTTGTACCCAACATGGATGAAGTATGGCAATTTTTGTTAGAATTTTTTGAATTAATAGAACTCATATTGAGCTATAAGATAACTAAAGCCCTTGTTGATACAATTCGTATGAAAACTAAAACATTTAATGAAAAATATCAAAAACTGTTTAACAAAACGTTGACCCCCAAATTTCATTTCCTTACGCACTATGCTTCCATAATTAAAACATCTGGCCCACTTAGAAATTTGTGGAGCTATAAGTTTGAAGGAAAACATAAACAATTTAAAATTTATGCTCATGTTATAACGTCAAGAAAAAATATACCATAATACAAAATTCACAACCATCCACCAGTAAAACATCAATTTCTGAAAATTCGAAACAACGACAATATTCCGTATCAAAAATATTGGATGAAACTAATAGTGGAACACTGATATCAAAATATTATATCCAACATAATACACTTCATGACGAGCAAAGAAATTTGTTGGTAGCCACAATTGCAACGTATTTACAAGAAAATAGTATAGAGTGTTCACTTGCACAGTGTGCTGAAATGGAAGACGAAATATGTTCAATTTTTCCAACAGAAAAAATTTTAAGTTTTTTATACCCTACACCACACTGTGGTACAGGGTATTATAACTTTGTGCATTTGTTTGTAACACCCAAAAGGAGAAGAAATAGACCCATCGTTTATTATACCGATCGACTTAGAATCACTTTCTGAGTCGATTTAGCTATGTCCGTCTGTCTGTCTGTCTGTCCGTCTGTCTGTCTGTCCGTCTGTCTGTCTGTCCGTCTGTCTGTCTGTGCATGTATTCTTGTAATCAAAGTACAGGTCGCAATTATGGTCCGATCTCGACGAAACTTTACACATATCTTATTTTTGGCCCAAGGACGATCCCTATTGAATTTGGTTAAAATCGGTTCAGATTTAGATATAGCCCCCATATATATGTTAGCCCCGATTTGACATGTAAGCGCTGTAAAAACTTTATTTTATACCCGATCAGTATGAAATTCGGCAGGAAAAGGTTTCTTATTACATGAATGAACTCTGTTAAATTTGGAAGAAATCGGTTCAGATTTAGATATAGCCCCCATATATACATTACCACCGATTTGACATATAAGCGCTGTAAAAATGTTATTTTATATCCGATCAGTGTGAAATTCGGCAAAGAGAGGTTTCTTATTACATGAAGGAATACTGCTAAATTCGGAGAAAATCGGTTCAGATTCAGATATAGCCCCCATATATATGTTACCCCCGATTTGACATGTAAGCGCTGTAAAAACTGTATTTTATATCCGATCAGTGCAAAATTTGGCAGAAAGAGGTTTCTTATTACATAAAGGAATACTGCTAAATTTGGAGAAAATCGGTTCAGATTTAGATATAGCCCCCATATATACGTTACCCCCGATTTGACTTGTAAGCGCTGTAAAAATGTTATTTTATATCCGATCAGTATGAAATTCGGCAGAAAGAGGTTTCTTATTATATGAATGAACACTGTTAATTTTGGAAGAAATCGGTTCAGATTTAGATATAGCCCCCATATATACGTTACCCCCGATTTGACATGTAGGCGCTGTAGAGACTGTATTTTATATGCGATCAGTACGAAATTCGACAGAAGGAGGTCTTTTTACATGAATGAGTATTCAGGGAAGATCGGTTCAGATTTATATTGATTGTTCCTCCTGATTTGGTATCAAACCGCTATAGAAGTTGTATTTTACTTCCGATCATTAAAATTTTCCAAAAAGATGTTTCTCAATTTAGGAACGAATATTGCTTAATTTAGCGATTATCGTTTCAGAATTAGATAATATGTTTCTACCCATTTACCAATTATTCCAAATTATTATGGCAATGACCCTTATCGCATTGTTAGGGAGGTGTAGGGTATTATATAGTCGGCCCCGCCCGACTTTCTGCCTTTCCTTACTGGTTTTTAATTGTACTACTTTTTACTTTTCATATTTGCATGATTCCAAAGGAGTTTTATAAAGTTGGCAAAAGAGGGAAAATATACAATAAATTAGCTAACCTAAAACGGGCACAAAAATCCATTTTAAATTTGTCTATTCCTCCTGAAGAAATTCCGGAAGTAGAATATGGTAAGTAGTTTTAAATTTGTTACTATGTAGAGGCAACTCCCGCCAGAACTCTCCTATCTATGAAAATTGTACAAAATATTTCCACTCCACTTTATTAGTGCCAGAAGAAATGTGTTTAAATGCGGTAAAATTACTAAGATCGGGATCCTTGACTGCTGATGAATTTAATATATATTGGACGCAATGTGCTCAGCACCGATTTAAACAATTGGTTGACTCCAAATCCACTATAGAATTTTTACAATTGTGGCCAGAATACGCACAACCTTCTGGAATGCATTTGGTAAGTGTTAAATTTTGTTCAACAGGTAAATATTTTGTCAAAATGATTCCCTTATGTATTTCAGATTGAAATTGATTTTAATTTAAAATACCCCATGGCAAAGGATTTTAAAAGCAGAATGTCATATTACGAATCCAATATACTGATTTGCTTAAAATCGAAGATTTCATCGACATATATTTTAAAAAAATTGAACGCACTTAACGTATCTGCAAATCAAGGTAAACTAGATTTTCGTAATTTTTCAATCTAACCAATACGCTGATAAGGGTTTCTTTTCTTCCAGAATCCAGAACGTTTTCTATTTTATGGTATTTGCATCACATTTTTCCACCCCAACAAAAAATTGAAGTCGATGAGGCTGGTTCAAAACGTAGAAAAAAATTTTCTATTCTCGATTCCCAGGAATCTTTTGCTGTTTTGGCTGATACACAGAATGAACTGGATGCTAAAGTAAAATTACTGAAGGTTCAAAACAAAAACATTCAACCAAGATTGCTCATTGTTGGAGATTGTATTAACATAAAATCCATAACAATATTTTTCGATGATAATAAGTATCCATTTTTAAGTATTTTATCCGCTGTAGATGTGTTATTCAAACTATTTTTTGTATTTAACCTTGCATACCCAGAAGAATCTGTAATATTTTACAGATTTTTGCAAGATTTCCTGTATGAAATTCCATTACAAAATCCAAATTCAAAGATTTCGATAGTCAAAAATTAAATTATAAATATTTCAATCTAAATTAGCTTACTAAATGTCATCTATTATTAAAAACTGAAAAGATCTTACGTTTAAAAGAGATTCATATTTTTTCATTTCAAATATTAAATTCTTCTAATTCAATTAAATGTAATTTCTAAAACTTTTATTGAAGTGTCAGTCACCGCAATACTGAATATTATTAATAATTTTTTATGTTCACTGAATTTCATTTATAAAGTTAATTTGTTTTAAATCTATTAGTAGATCGTCATACTAATTAATACATGTGTATTATACTGAATATTTGTATAAGTTTTATACTCATGATGAGTCTCACTCTAATGTTCCTTTCAATGACTGAATATTTTAAGTTAATACTGTTAAGTGTTCCTTTAAGATCTCATTACTGAAATTTATTATTTATAGCAATTTATTTAATATATAAATGTGTTTTTTTTCTCTGAATTGTTATTGTTTTGTTATAAATAAATAAGAAAACTCAATTCACAACTTATTTTATTCATAGGCTACAAAACCACTTAAACTTTTAATTGAATCAATTAATGGTTTCATTGAGCTAAATTAAAAATTCCAATAAACCGATTAATTGTCTCAGTTAAAATATTAATTGAAAATATTTAAAAATATCAAATAAATTTTTAATTGAAACAATTAATGAGTTAATTGAATTTTGCATAAATACAAATTAATTTTTAATTGAAACAATTAACGCTTTAATTGAACTTTTCAACAAAATCAAACATTTCATTAATTGAATCAATTAACGCTTTAATTGGAAAACGATACAGAATGCAATTAACTTTTACTCAAAATTGCAAACATTTTGTTTGAAAAATTTTCAATTAATCACCTAATAATTTGATAATTGGATCTGCAATTTTGTTGCTCGGAGGAATTTTGAATAAAAAATTAATCGAATCTGTATATTTCGTAATTGATTTCGTGCTCCTTTTTTTTCTGTGGACAATAAATAGAGAAATAAACCCACAGGTTTACAAATCCATACCAAATATTTGAACAAGGTCAAACATCAAGGTGCGTTGGAGGGCTTGTCTTTAGACAACTAAAATATTGTTTTAAATTATAAAATGTTCAAAGTTTTCCGTAATATGTATTATAATTTTTTTGTATTTCCAATAAAAATGTAACAATTCCAATTTTTAGAAAGATAAAACGTTGTGTTTTTGAAGTTAACACTATAAATAGCATTAAGCACATTTTCTATGAATATAAAATTATATCAATGGTTCAAAGAAAATGATTCATTAATAAGAGTAAAATTATAACAAATACAATGTAAAGAATTTGCCATATATATTTTAAAAAACTATATTTAAATCCATGTATGCCTTAAATTAATGACTAGTACATTCTAACATCAAGGACAGACATTTTAAATTTTATTACGATAATGTTTTAAATTTTATGATATTTTACTACAAATAAGCACGTGTCATACTTAAATTTACGCCAAAACGTGCTTATTTTAAGACCAAACATAATTAGTTTTATTACACAAAGTTCTTGATTCTATGAAATGCCTCCTCAAAACAAGTACTATTCATGTCTTTAAATTAACTATAAAACATTCTTATTTTTATTGCGATTGTCTTTGGCTCGAAATCATTCATCTTAAACTTTACGACATATTCACTGATTTTCAGTACGCTTTTTTTAGTGTAGTAAGTCTTTCTCCTCCTTTCGTTCTCTACCTATTACACACTCTTCAAGTATACCTCTTTGGAAGGCGGTGTTACTTTTTGTCGTTCCCTCTTTGTTTTGATTATCTATGTACCTATCACCACTATTGCTGGAAACATTCTGCAAAATTGAGATGTTATCGGCAAATTGGCGATGTTATCGACAACTTCCACCTCACTTTTTGGAATTGTCTCACTCGCTTCTTTCTGTTCACTAGTTTCGTTTGCCACTGCAGGCGGTACGTTCGTGTTTGGGTTCGATTTAACTGTCCTGCCAATGGGGCTTTTTCTAATCTTAAAGAAGATTTTCCAAATCCCGAAATGCATCCCTATAATTAGTACTTCACGTTACTTATCTACTAATTGTTACACTCTAAGCTATTACTATTAATTACATCAATCCAGTTTTATGTGAGTTACACTCTCTACGTATATTGAAATACTTATGTTATACTCTCTTTGAATATTGAAATATATATGGCACTCAGTCTGCACTAAAAAAATTAATGACTTCTTAAGTGAAAGTAAAACAATAAACACAAATAATGTAGTGGAAACAATTTATTAATCCCAAGTGTTTCCAAATGTGAATTTTACAAAGAAAATTTCAATTGTTTTAAAAAAATTCGGAAGCCCGTAACATTTATGAAAACTTAAATAAACATAATGGTGTATTATGTTTGGGAAAGAGGAAAAAATGCGTTCCATTAAAGAAAACATGTTAATGAATTCACAAACAAACAAAAATAAAACCACAAAAATCATTATTGAATATTTTGCATAAAAAAAACCTATGAAAATGTGTGTTAAAGTTAGAACAATAAACTAGAGAAACGTAATAACCTTGGTTTGCTTGAAAAAGAATAACTGTAAAATTAAAACAAAATATGTTCACAATTGTTGCCAAAAGAGAAAAATAAAGATAGAACGAGGCAAAAGTGGACACTAAGACAACAAGAAACAAGAAAAGGTATTACTGCAGAAAAGCAAATAACGAAGAACATAACCGATTGCAACAATAAATTACATGAAGTGCACCACGGTGGGAACTAATGATAAAAACTGTAAACAAAATAAAAATAGGAAAATTAAAAATCTTCGAATCAACTGTACCCCCATTGTTACACCAAGAACATTTTATTAAAAACACTAAAGCGGAATGATGTGGAGATGAAAGCGAAAGGGGACAATAAGCTAATGGAAGAAGATGGCAGCAACATCGAGTATTGGATCCAGACAGTTTCATTTTCGTCCGTTCCTACTGAACAGAGGCGCAATTAAATCTATTTACAAATAAAACTTATTTATGTATATGTATTATATACTAATATATTATGTATTTTATTATATATAGCGTATTATGTTAAAAGAATTTTGAAATAAAAAAACTAACCAACTTTGGAATTTAATTGTTAATATAAAGACTTAAAAATATAAAATAATAATAAAAATAGTTCCTGTTAGTAAATCGAAAATTGTTAATGAAAAATTGTAATTTAAATGTCAGAATTAGATCAATTTGATACCTTAATTAAACAATTTTATAAAATAAAACCAGTAAGGAAAGGCAGAAAGTCGGGCGGGGCCGACTATATAATACCCTACACCTCCCTAACAATGCGATAAGGGTCATTGCCATAATAATTTGGAATAATTGGTAAATGGGTAGAAACATATTATCTAATTCTGAAACGATAATCGCTAAATTAAGCAATATTCGTTCCTAAATTGAGAAACATCTTTCTGGAAAATTTTAATGATCGGAAGTAAAATACAACTTCTATAGCGGTTTGATACCAAATCAGGAGGAACAATCTATATAAATCTGAACCGATCTTCCCTGAATACTCATTCATGTAAAAAGACCTCCTTCTGTCGAATTTCGTACTGATCGCATATAAAATACAGTCTCTACAGCGCCTACATGTCAAATCGGGGGTAACGTATATATGGGGGCTATATCTAAATCTGAACCGATTTCTTCCAAAATTAACAGTGTTCATTCATATAATAAGAAACCTCTTTCTGCCGAATTTCATACTGATCGGATATAAAATAACATTTTTACAGCGCTTACAAGTCAAATCGGGGGTAACGTATATATGGGGGCTATATCTAAATCTGAACCGATTTTCTCCAAATTTAGCAGTATTCCTTTATGTAATAAGAAACCTCTTTCTGCCAAATTTTGCACTGATCGGATATAAAATACAGTTTTTACAGCGCTTACATGTCAAATCGGGGGTAACATATATATGGGGGCTATATCTGAATCTGAACCGATTTTCTCCGAATTTAGCAGTATTCCTTCATGTAATAAGAAACCTCTCTTTGCCGAATTTCGCACTGATCGGATATAAAATAACATTTTTACAGCGCTTATATGTCAAATCGGTGGTAATGTATATATGGGGGCTATATCTAAATCTGAACCGATTTCTTCCAAATTTAACAGAGTTCATTCATGTAATAAGAAACCTTTTCCTGCCGAATTTCATACTGATCGGGTATAAAATAAAGTTTTTACAGCGCTTACATGTCAAATCGGGGCTAACATATATATGGGGGCTATATCTAAATCTGAACCGATTTTAACCAAATTCAATAGGGATCGTCCTTGGGCCAAAAAATAAGATATGTGTAAAGTTTCGTCGAGATCGGACCATAATTGCGACCTGTACTTTGATTACAAGAATACATGCACAGACAGACAGACGGACAGACAGACAGACGGACAGACAGACAGACGGACAGACAGACAGACAGACAGACGGACAGACGGACATAGCTAAATCGACTCAGAAAGTGATTCTAAGTCGATCGGTATAATAAACGATGGGTCTATTTCTTCTCCTTTTGGGTGTTACAAACAAATGCACAAAGTTATAATACCCTGTACCACAGTGTGGTGTAGGGTATAAACATAAATTACGAAATAAAGATTTTTACGATAAATATGCGAAACCATTGCCATTAGCGATTAATGATAACATATTAATTCAAAAACAACCATATGATAAATTTAAAAGTATTTATGATGGTCCATATATTGTTAAAAGCATTGATGGCTGTTATGTGACAGTTTATGATAAAATAACAAAAAAAGAAAAAACAATTCATTAAAATAGAATTAGAAAGGCATAACAAATAACAAATACATTACATTTTAATTTTTTTAGGAAGGAAAGAGACGATTATAGTTTTAATTACAGTAATAATAATACTAGTATTTTTAAGATTTAGTGATAAGTATGAAACTTTAGACTACTACATTTAAACTACTTTAGATTTAAAATTCTAAGTTAAAAACCAGTAAGGAACGGCTAAAGTCGGGCGGGGCCGAATATATAATACCCTACACCACTCTCGTAATATTGAATAACTCTGAAATATAAATTTTGTAATTCATGTATAAATTGTTTACATAAATTTACTTTTTGGAAATTTTATACTTTAATAATACCCTGTACCACAGTGTGGTATAGGGAATAATAAAAGTGTCGTATTAAGTTGGAACAATTGGTTTCCTTCCTTGTGGGAAGTACTCAGCTCCTCCGCCACGTCACGGCTTATTCCTGGGAGGAGTAAATATGTCACACACAATTTAAAATTCTATCATAAATAAAAAGATAAATTATCAAAGAAAAATAAATTTACACATATTTAATGAACCAAAATTATTGCGACTAAAGACCAAATCGGAAGGAAAATGTATGTATATGGGGATAATATAAATGTGTAGTAGTATTTCGATTTCTCTTTGTTATTTCAAAATATGTATATATTTTTAACAATTTGCATACACATCGATTTAGAATATTGCTTCTATGGTGTTTATATGCCAAATCGGAGATATATATGTGCTCGTATATTGCGGATATATGTAAATCTGAAGCGATTTTATTCAAATTCTGCAACGTTCACCCATGGACCAACAAACTCTACCATACTAAATTTCAAAACACTTGGATCTAAAATACAGCTTCTACAGGACAAAACAGCCATATCGGACGAAACATATATATGGGAGCTATAGCTAAATCTGAACCGATTTTCTGCAAATCCGGCAATGTTCGTCCATGGATGCAGAAACTCTACCATGCTAAATTTCAAAACACTTGGATGTAAAATACAGCTTCTACAGGACTAAAGAGCCAAATCGGACGAAACATACATATGGAAGCTATACCTAAATTTGAACCGATTTTCTGCAAATCCGGGAATGTTCGTCCACGGATGAAGAAACGTTACCATGCTAAATTTCAAAACAATTGGATGTTAGATACAGCTTCTATAGCGCTTAAGGGCCAATTCGGACGAAATATATATATATATGAGCTATAGCTAAACCTTAACCGATTTTCTTCAAATTAGGCAATGTTCGTCCATATATCAAGAAACTCTACTATTCTAAATTTCAAAACACTTGCATGTAAAATACAGCTTCTACAGGACTAAACCAGTAAGGAAAGGCAGAAAGTCGGGCGGGGCCGACTATATAATACCCTACAACTTCGAATCAACTGTACCCCCATTGTTACACCAAGAACATTTTATTAAAAACACTAAAGCGGAATGATGTGGAAATGAAAGCGAAAGAGGACAATAAGCTAATGGAAGAAGATGGCAGCAACATCGAGTATTGGATCCAGACAGTTTCATTTTCGTCCGTTCCTACTGAACAGAGGCGCAATTAAATCTATTTACAAATAAAACTTATTTATGTATATGTATTATATACTAATATATTATGTATTTTATTATATATAGTGTATTATGTTAAAAGAATTTTGAAATAAAAAAACTAACCAACTTTGGAATTTAATTGTTAATATAAAGACTTAAAAATATAAAATAATAATAAAAATAGTTCCTGTTAGTAAATCGAAAATTGTTAATGAAAAATTGTAATTTAAATGTCAGAATTAGATCAATTTGATACCTTAATTAAACAATTTTATAAAATAAAACCAGTAAGGAAAGGCAGAAAGTCGGGCGGGGCCGACTATATAATACCCTACACCTCCCTAACAATGCGATAAGGGTCATTGCCATAATAATTTGGAATAATTGGTAAATGGGTAGAAACATATTATCTAATTCTGAAACGATAATCGCTAAATTAAGCAATATTCGTTCCTAAATTGAGAAACATCTTTCTGGAAAATTTTAATGATCGGAAGTAAAATACAACTTCTATAGCGGTTTGATACCAAATCAGGAGGAACAATCAATATAAATCTGAACCGATCTTCCCTGAATACTCATTCATGTAAAAAGACCTCCTTCTGTCGAATTTCGTACTGATCGCATATAAAATACAGTCTCTACAGCGCCTACATGTCAAATCGGGGGTAACGTATATATGGGGGCTATATCTAAATCTGAACCGATTTCTTCCAAAATTAACAGTGTTCATTCATATAATAAGAAACCTCTTTCTGCCGAATTTCATACTGATCGGATATAAAATAACATTTTTACAGCGCTTACAAGTCAAATCGGGGGTAACGTATATATGGGGGCTATATCTAAATCTGAACCGATTTTCTCCAAATTTAGCAGTATTCCTTTATGTAATAAGAAACCTCTTTCTGCCAAATTTTGCACTGATCGGATATAAAATACAGTTTTTACAGCGCTTACATGTCAAATCGGGGGTAACATATATATGGGGGCTATATCTGAATCTGAACCGATTTTCTCCGAATTTAGCAGTATTCCTTCATGTAATAAGAAACCTCTCTTTGCCGAATTTCGCACTGATCGGATATAAAATAACATTTTTACAGCGCTTATATGTCAAATCGGTGGTAATGTATATATGGGGGCTATATCTAAATCTGAACCGATTTCTTCCAAATTTAACAGAGTTCATTCATGTAATAAGAAACCTTTTCCTGTTTTTACAGCGCTTACATGTCAAATCGGGGCTAACATATATATGGGGGCTATATCTAAATCTGAACCGATTTTAACCAAATTCAATAGGGATCGTCCTTGGGCCAAAAATAAGATATGTGTAAAGTAAAGAGATCGGACCATAATTGCGACCTGTACTTTGATTACAAGAATACATGCACAGACAGACAGACGGACAGACAGACAGACGGACAGACAGACAGACGGACAGACAGACAGACGGACAGACGGACATAGCTAAATCGTCTCAGAAAGTGATTCTAAGTCGATCGGTATAATAAACGATGGGTCTATTTCTTCTCCTTTTGGGTGTTACAAACAAATGCACAAAGTTATAATACCCTGTACCACAGTGTGGTGTAGGGTATAATTAAATTGATTCAAGATTTAACTGATCCTACTTTAACAGATACTTTTATATCGTTTGTTAAATCAAAGTTGGAAGGAAAAGCACGCGAAGCTCTGCCGGAAAAAGTTATCGCTATTGAGGAGATAAAAAATTCACTGCGAAATAAAATAAAGCCTGATAACTCGAAAGTAGTTGCGGGGAAAATTGCAGCTTTAGAAGTTTAAAATAATAATTATGCAGATTTTGCGAAACAAACAGATGACCTTGCCGATGCTCTTGAGAGATCTCTTATCATCGAAGGCATAACAAAGGTCAAAGCGCATGACATGGCAATAGAACAAACAGTTAGTGTTTGTCGATTGAATGCTAAGTCAGACTTAGTAAAATCTATTCTTGCTTCAACAGCATTTGGTGATCCAAAGGATGTCGTAGCTAAATTAATCGTAGAGCAGACAAATGAGTCCAAAGAAAAACAGGTCCTCGCATTTCAATCTCGTGGCAACAATTTCAACTTTTCTAATAGAAACAATTCCAATCGCTTTAATAATAATCGTGTCCATAATTTTTATCGCGACAATAATTATAGTCGTAATAATGGTTACTCTCGAGGTTTTAATTACAATCGTGGCAATAATTATGTATAACAGAAACAACACTAATTTTAATCGTGGTAACAATCGTTTTTATGGCAATCATTACAGAAACAACTCGAATAACCGAAATGCAAGAGCCCTGTCTTTAAACGCAGAGGCCCCTCAGCAGGAAATGTTGGGGGAGCCAAATCAAAATTAGTACCCGAAGATCAACGTAAACCAACAAAAACTATTTATGGTTTGAATTTAAATTACGCCGATTTTATCCATTTAAATTGTACGGGAAGCTACAATTCATGCAGTTTTTTTGTAGATTCACAAGCTGATATTTCTTTAATAAATATTTCTAGTTTAAAATCAAACATAACACTGAATGAAAAAGAAACAGTAAATATAACCGGTATAACAACTAACGTAATTTCGACATTAGGTACACTACATACAGAACTTGCTATTCAAAACCATTTAATTCCAATAACATATTGTAAATGATGATTTTAATATTCCATCGGATAGAATACTCGGAAGAGATTTTTTAAAAACAAATAAATGCAAGATTAATTATGAAAGTATGTCAATTTCATTCTGGCATTACAACAAGAAACTGAAAATTCCGATCGTACATGGGACAAATAACGCAAATTGTATTATTCCACCTAGATGTGAAGTTTTCAGAATTTTTAAATTATGCAAAGTCGCAGAACCTGTTTTTATAGACTCGCAAGAGGTTTGTGATGGCGTATTTATTGGCAAATGCATTATCGATTTGCGAATAGTGAACACAACAGACGAATATAAATGCATTCGAAATTATAATATTGAAACGGAAAATCCTAAAAATTTTGATATTTACTCCGTTGACAAAGTCATCTCAGGAAATAAACGCATTGAAAACCTAAAAAAAATATTGGAAAAACAAATGCCAGTCGATGTAAGAGACATATTAATGCCGATATGCGAACAATACTCTGATATTTTTGCTTTGAAAGATGATAGAATGACAGTTAACAATTTTTATGAACAAAAAAAAGTATTAAATGATGCTTCACCTGTTTACATCAAAAACTATCGTCTGCCATATACACAAAAACGAGAAATTGATAATTTATTGCAAAATGATTTAATTGAGCCCAGTTACTCAAATTACAATAGTCCACTAATTTTAGTGTCAAAGAAGAGCATAAATGGACAGATATCTGATATAATGTGTGTTGATTTTAGAGCGGTGAATAAAAAGTTGATTGCTGATAAATTCCGTCTCCCTAGGATTGACGATATTTTGGACAATCTTGGTCGAGCAAAATATTTTTCGATACTTGATTTGTTTTCCGGTTTTCACCAAATCCCTCTACACTCAGATTCGAGAGATATAACATCATTTAGTACAGACCGTGGTTCATTTAGATGGAATGTTTTGCCATTTGGCTTAAATATTGCCCCAAACTCCTTTTCTCGCATGATGTCAATTGCATTTTCAGGTCTTTCGCCAAATCAGGCATTTTTGTATGTCGATGATATTATTGTTATTGGATGCAGTAAGCATCACCATTTAAAAAAATTATCAAATGTCTTCGACATCTTCAGAAAATTTAATTTAAAAATCAGTCCATACAAATGCATCTTTTTCAGACCAGAAGTAATCTTTCTTGGTCACAAATGTACTTCAAAAGGTCTTTTACCAGACGATTCAAAAATTAAATCAATTCAAAATTATCCAATTCCGAATGATAAAGATGCAGTTAGGAGATTTGTGGCTTTTGCTAATTATTATAGGAAATTTATTGCAAATTTTGCTTCAATATCAGCCCCATTAAATTATATAACTTGGAAAAAAGTAAATTTTAAGTGGGATGATAAATTTCAAAAGGCTTTTGAAGATTTGAAATCAAGATTTACATCTCCGAAATTACTACAATACCCGGATTTTACCAAAAAGTTTTTAATAATTGTGGACGCATCAAAAATTGGGTGCGGTGCAGTTGTAAGTCAAGATTTTAACGGAAATGACATACCAATTTATTTTGCATCAAAATCCTTCAGTAACGCAGAACAGAAAAAACCCACAATTGAACAGGAACTTTTGGCAATACATTTTGCTACAACGCAATTTAGACCATATGTTTATGGTACCGAATTTACGGTCAGGTCTGATCAAAGACCATTAGTGTACTTATTTAATATAAAAGATCCGTCTTCAAAATTAACGAAAATCAGATTAGAACTATCAGAGTACAACTTTATAATAGAATACATAAAGGGAAGGAATAATGTTGCCGCAGATGCGTTATCTCGCATTTCAATTGACGAATTGAAGAACGAGAATAACCACATTTTTGCAATGACAACCCGCGGTATGTCTAAGCAATTACATGAAAGTCAAGTTAAAATAAAAGCATCGCACAAAGACAATAGTACAAATAAAATACCAATACACGACAAATTTTCCCATGAGTTCAACAAAAAACCACTAAAATTAGATGTGAAATTTTATACACAAATAATAAATTAGTAAAATTGCACATAAATATTTATAAAAAATTTAAAATGTTGACATCTTTGAGTATTCCGATTGATAACGAAAGATTGAATTTAGATGAGGCTACAAAAAGAAGCCGTCAATCTGAATATTCTTACAATGGAATGGCCAAAAGATGATATATTTTTCACAATTTGCAGAATACAAAAGTTAAAGGACCATGGCATAAACATATTGAATAAAGTAGAAATTATACTAACTGATCCAATAGAGACAGTACTGGACGAAAATAAAAAAGTTGAACTCATGAACGTTTATCACAATGACCCACTCTTAGTAGGGCATTGTGGACATAAAAAATTTTACGGAAAATTAAGAACAAAATTCTTTTGGAAAAATATGACAAAAGATATTGCAAAGTTTGTAAAAAATTTTGCTAAATGTAACATAAACAAAGTAAAACCCGGAAATAAAGTAAAACTGATTTTAACACCAACACCAATCAAACCTTTTGATAAAGTAGTTTTAGACACAATAGGACCATTGGCAGAATCTATTTATGGGAACAACTATGCTCTAACCCTAATGTGTGATTTAACGAAATATTTAGTAACGATTCCGTTACCAGATAAGAGCGCAAATACTGTTGCCCGTGCAATATGTGAAAATTTTATTTTAATATACGGTTCAATGAATTCTATAAAATCGGATTTAGGAACTGAATTTAAAAACGAAGTATTGACTGAACTATGTAAACTAGGGCGGGCTCAGTTTACATAGTTCGGTCATACATTTGGGCTCGATTGGAGCACTCTAAATGGGTCAAAGTCGGATTTTTTATGGTTCCTTCGGCAGAGTTTCTTATTTTGATCCCTAGAATACGATTTTCACTGAGCAATGGCGACTTTTTTGCCTCCCCACAAATCGACCCTAACGTAAACTATTAAATATAAAATTCAATTTTTCAACAGTTTATCATCATGAAACATTGGGCACAGTTGAACGCAATCATAGAGTTTTTAATGAATATTTGAGAGCATACATTAATGGAAATAATTCAGATTGGGATACCTATTTGAAATATTTTTCATTTTTCCATAACACCACTTCCAATACAGTTTTTGACAATAAGGTTTCACCATATGAATTGGTTTTTGGCAAAAGTGCAACGCTGCCTAACGAAATACTAAATAAAACAATTGATCCAATATACAATGTGGAAAATTACAGTAAGGAGGTAAAATATCGTTTGCAGCAGATAATTTGGCTAGAAATTTAATTGAAAACCAGTAAGGAAAGGCAGAAAGTCGGGCGGGGCCGACTATATAATACCCTACACCTCCCTAACAATGCGATAATTTGGAATAATTGGTAAATGGGTAGAAACATATTATCTAATTCTGAAACGATAATCGCTAAATTAAGCAATATTCGTTCCTAAATTGAGAAACATCTTTCTGGAAAATTTTAATGATCGGAAGTAAAATACAACTTCTATAGCGGTTTGATACCAAATCAGGAGGAACAATCAATATAAATCTGAACCGATCTTCCCTGAATACTCATTCATGTAAAAAGACCTCCTTCTGTCGAATTTCGTACTGATCGCATATAAAATACAGTCTCTACAGCGCCTACATGTCAAATCGGGGGTAACGTATATATGGGGGCTATATCTAAATCTGAACCGATTTCTTCCAAAATTAACAGTTTTCATTCATATAATAAGAAACCTCTTTCTGCCGAATTTCATACTGATCGGATATAAAATAACATTTTTACAGCGCTTACAAGTCAAATCGGGGGTAACGTATATATGGGGGCTATATCTAAATCTGAACCGATTTTCTCCAAATTTAGCAGTATTCCTTTATGTAATAAGAAACCTCTTTCTGCTAAATTTTGCACTGATCGGATATAAAATACAGTTTTTACAGCGCTTACATGTCAAATCGGGGGTAACATATATATGGGGGCTATATCTGAATCTGAACCGATTTTCTCCGAATTTAGCAGTATTCCTTCATGTAATAAGAAACCTCTCTTTGCCGAATTTCGCACTGATCGGATATAAAATAACATTTTTACAGCGCTTATATGTCAAATCGGTGGTAATGTATATATGGGGGCTATATCTAAATCTGAACCGATTTCTTCCAAATTTAACAGAGTTCATTCATGTAATAAGAAACCTTTTCCTGCCGAATTTCATACTGATCGGGTATAAAATAAAGTTTTTACAGCGCTTACATGTCAAATCGGGGCTAACATATATATGGGGGCTATATCTAAATCTGAACCGATTTTAACCAAATTCAATAGGGATCGTCCTTGGGCCAAAAATAAGATATGTGTAAAGTTTCGTCGAGATCGGACCATAATTGCGACCTGTACTTTGATTACAAGAATACATGCACAGACAGACAGACGGACAGACAGACAGACGGACAGACAGACAGACGGACATAGCTAAATCGTCTCAGAAAGTGATTCTAAGTCGATCGGTATAATAAACGATGGGCCTATTTCTTCTCCTTTTGGGTGTTACAAACAAATGCACAAAGTTATAATACCCTGTACCACAGTGTGGTGTAGGGTATAAAAGGCAAATCAGACGAAACATATATATGGGAGCTATACCTAAATCTGAACCGATTTTCTGCAAATTCGGCAATGTTGGTTCATGGATCAAAAAACTCTACCATTCTAAATTTCGAAACGATTGGATGTAAACTACAGCTTCTATAGGACTAAAGGGCCAAATCGGGCGAAAGATATATATGGAAGCTATATCTAAATCTGAACCGATTTCAACCAAATTCAATAGGGATCTTAACAGCTGCGAAATACTCTAAACTGCAAAATTTCAGAACGATCGGAGTGAAATTGCGACCTGTAGTCGACGAGCAACTTTACATGGAAGACGGACGGACGGACGGACAGACATGGTTAAATCGACTCAGCTAGTGATACTGAGTCGACCGGTATACTTTAAGGTGGGTCTAGCTCTGTTATTTTCAGGTGTTACAAACATCTGCCGTGAAACAAACTACTACACAATACCCTGTACCACAGAGTGGTGTAGGGTATAAAAAGGAATAACTAAACCAGTAAGGAAAGGCTAAAGTCGGGCGGTGCCGACTATATAATACCCTACACTACTCTCGTAATATTGAATAACTCTGATATATAAATTTTGTAATTCATGTATAAATTGTTTAATAAATATACTTTTGGGACATTTTATACTTAAATAATACCCTGCACCACAGTGTGGTGTAGGGTATAAAAACGATTGGATCTAAAGAGCCAAATCGAATGAAACATATATATGGGAGCTATAGCTAAATCTTTACCGATTTTCTTCAAATTCGGCAATGTTGGTTCATGAATCAAGAAACTCTACCATTCTAAATTTCAAAACGATTGGATGTAAAATATAGCTTCTATAGAACTAAAGGGCCAAATCGGACGAAACATATATATGGGAGCTATAGCTAGATCTTAACCGATTTTCTTCAAATTCGGCAATGTTGGTTCATTGATCAAGAAACTCTACCATTCTAAATTTCAAAACGATTGGATGTAAAATACAGCTTCTATAGGACTAAAGGGCCAAATCGGACGAAACATATATATGGGAGCTATAGCTAAATCTTAACCGATTTTCATCAAATTCGGCAATGTTGGTTCATGGATCAAGAAACTATACCATTCTAAATTTCAAAACGATTGGATGTAAAATACAGCTTCTACAGGACTAAAGAGAAAAATCGGACGAAACATATATATGGGAGCTATAGCTAAATCTTAACCGATTTTCTTCAAATTCGGCAATGTTGGTTCATTGATCAAGAAACTCTACCATTCTAAATTTCAAAACGATCGGATGTAAAATACAGCTTCTATAGGACTAAAGGGCCAAATCGGACGAAACATATAAATGGGATCTATAGCTAAATCTTAACCGATTTTCTTCAAATTCGGCAGTGTTGGTTCATGGATCAAGAAACCCTACCATTCTAAATTTCAAAATGATTGGATGTAAAATACAGCTTCTACAGGACTAAAGAGAAAAATCGGACGAAACATATATATGGGAGCTATATCTAAATCTGAACCGATTTTAACCAAATTCAATAGCGATCTTAACAGCCGCGAAATACTCTTAACTGCTAAATTTCAGAACGATCGGAGTGAAATTGCGACCTGTAGTCGACGAACAACTTTACATGGACAGACGGACAGACGGACGGACATCGTTAAATCGACTCAGCTAGTGATTCTGAGTCGATCGGTATACTTTAAGGTGGGTCTAGCTGTGTTATTTTCAGGTGTTACAAACATCTGCCGTGAAACAAACTTATAATACCCTGTACCACAGTGTGGTGGTACACTCTAAGCTATTACTATTAATTACATCAATCCAGTCTTATGTGAGTTACACTCTCTACGTATATTGAAATACTTATGTTATACTCTCTTTGAATATTGAAATATATATGGCAGTAAAGGCCCAACTATAATATGCATAAGCTATTCCGTACGGAGTGTGCGTTAAGTTTCGCACCCTGCTTAAGCAAATGGGATCTGAGAGAACTTAACGAAAAGTTCACTTAAGTACATTATAGTTTGGCACATACGATTTCATGCATTCTCCCAGTTGCTTAAGCTAGCTTATGCATATTATAGTTGGGCCTTCAGTCTGCACTAAACACTTGATTTGTACGTTTGAATATTCATAACCTCTATACCATGCCTTTTGTCTTGACAAGGCTATCCCTGGAATACGGGTCTATGCCTACCACCAGGAGAGAACCATGACTTCCCACGTCCCCACTTTAAGGTTCGAATCTTGTTTGCCAATGACGCTAAGTATGCGCTCTGGCGGTACCTTACTTGCCCATCCTCTCACATAGAAAGATTTTTTATGAGTACAGAGATGTCGCTTTTCCTTACCAGTTTCAGCTTTGCGCCGTCCCAAGGTGAGGGGATGCTCTCCACTAGTTTTTCGAGGACAACACATCATTGTGATGCCAGTTTCAGCATCAAAACGCCCCTCTCAAACGTGCAAGTCATTACTTGGATTGTTGGTCCATCATTAGATTCGAGAATGTGGTCCAATACCTTTGTGTAGAACAAATCTTCGAAGATACTCTTTTGCTCTTCGGGAATGCTGCCAGACGCACTACTGCTATCAATTATGGCATAGTGTTGTTCGGTGCTTCCTTGCCCTTTTTTATAGCCACCTTGCTTTTTCCTTTAGAATGGGTCTTTTTGTTTGAGGCCCCCTCTTTTATGGATGGTTTGGTTGACTTGCTCACCTTCTCAACAACAGGATTAACTTCACCTCCCACCATTAACGGAATCATCTTATTCAGTTTCCTTCTTTGTGCCCCTGACAGTCTTTTCCGATTTTCAACTATAGTAATATTGTTAGCACTTGATGACTCAGAGTCTGAGTTCCCACTAGCTTTTAAAAGCTGGGGTTGCTTAGAGCCCCCTTCGGTTTTCTTTATCTTCCTCATCGTTTCTTTTGCCAAAGGCAAGATGTGCTCTTGTATCTGTTTCGACTACGGGATCCGAGGCACCCATCCCCGTAGAAGTTACTTGCTCACGATTGTTTGATAACGACGACACGTAACTCGCGAGTAAATCAACGCTTTCCGCCGGTACTGGTTTTATTTTTCCCTGCACCGTAATATCATTTACTTCATCAGGGTTAATCATACATTTTTGGGAGAGACCCCCATAGCCAGTATTTGCCCGTAATAGGTACGTCGATGTTGGCCTTCCAGACTACTTCCAAAATCTCTGTCCTGAGACCGATGCAACAAATTCAACCCCCACTTTAAGAACAACACACCTTGTGGTTGCGTAGTTGGTAGGTGAATAGGTACTGCGTAATAGGTTGAAAAAACTATCCGCTCTGCAATAAGACGTCCGTTCGCTACAACTGGCGGCGACTGACCACCATAGGATGGGGGTACATTAATTTTGTCAGTCCGTTTGTAACACCACTAAATATTGATCTGAAACCCCATAAATTATATAAATTATTAATCGCCGTCCGTCCGTCTGTTCTAATCACGCCTGGTCGGGCTAAAAGTTGGTAAGTGGGGTCTATTTATACCCGGTATCCTTCACACGAGCAACGATAGTCATAGGTCCATGTTTTGATATAGCCCCCATACAAATTTCAACGAATTGGGCTGAAATTTGGTATAATGAGTTTATTAGTACCCGTAATCATTCACGTGGGGTCCATGGTGGAGGGTATATAAAATTCGGCATGGCCGAACTTAACGCTTTTACTTGTTTAGCATCAATTTGTTTATGACACGCAAGTACATCGATTATTGTTTTAAATCTTGAAATGAGTTTTATATAAACACCAGTTATTTCAGATGCTTTTTCGGGGTCAGAAAAGAACAGCATGTAATTCCCAACATTGGTATTGCCTGGTCCTTGTTTTGGTTGGTCGCTAATCAAGCCACATTTGAGAAATTCATCCTTTTTATTTAAATCATCTTTTTGAAATTTCATAAATCCTTGTTGGTGTCATTGTTTCTTATTGATCCTGTAGGTCCAAAATCCAAATCATAACTGATTTTAAGTATGTGTTCCATAAATCGTATTCTTGTATGTAGTGCCGATAATCTATCTACTGATTTTTCCGGAACTTGGTTGATGACATATAATGCAGGTGGATGAAACCTTTGTGTCAGTCAAAGCCTGGCCAACTTTTCCATCTTTCATCGTTAGCACTAATTGGTAGTTAACTTCAACTGTCTGGCCTTCAATTTCTACTTCTAATGACTACAGTCTTGTAATTTGGGTTCTTATAACATTAAGGCTGCGGGACCGGACGGAATATTTCCAGCGCTTCTTCAGAATGAGGTGGATCTGGCATCAACTCATCTTGTTGGAGTTTTCACTGCATGCCTAACTCATGCATATACCCCAAAAAATTGGCAGGAATCAAGGGTGGTCTTCATACCTAGGCCTGGCAAGGCGAGTTATACGATCCCAAAGTCTTATCGACCTATTAGCCTAACTTCTTTCTTCTTAAAAACAATGGAGCGAATAATTGACGACATGATCAAAAGTAAGATAGCAGATGACAAGCTAAAATTCAAGCAACACGCGTATGTTAAAGGAAGATCAGTGAAAACAGCTCTACATGAGGTAGGACACCACATAGAACAGTCCTTCAGTGAAAAATTGTACACACTTGCCGTTTGTATAGACATTGAGGGCGCTTTTAACAACGTTCAGACCGAAAGAGTTACAAAGGCCCACAGATGTTGGTCGTTGTGCAGAAGAGCTATAGGTTCAAAATGGGGACTACGTCCAAATATGACACACTGGTTTTACATGAGCGTGATTTGACCAATAATAACCTACGCCTCTGCAGTGTGGTGGACATCAATGGACAAAAAGTACAACGTAATACCATTGCAAAAAGTGCAACGTATGTGCTGTCTAGGCATACGCGGAGCAATTAGAACCGCACCACCAAGAGCGTTGGAGACTATACTGCACATCCAACCAATAGATATCCGTATAAAATATGAGGCAGCCCTCACAGCAAGACGTCTACAAGTGATGGGTGAATGGATAAATCGAGACCACAAGTCGTACCATCAGAAGATATTACAATCATATTCAAACAACGGAAATCTCCGACCGCATTCCTGAAGTGCGGCTTACAGCTACCTGTGAATCGTTCGTGCCAGACAGACGCTCCTGGGAAAACGGAACACTAGCTCATGCGCCAGTGGGAACCAGCTGCTACACTGATGGGTCCAGGCTAGGAGGAAGGACGGGTCTGGGACTTTTTATTGATGAACCAGAAGTCGAACTTTACTTCCGCCTCCCAGACCATAACACAATATTTCAAGCAGAAGTTCGAGCAATCACGGAGTGTGTTAACTGGCTCAGTAATACCACAAAGCCTAAATATGCCAACATATTCACAGATAGCCAAATGGCGATCAAAGCAATAACATCGGAAAAGGTCAAATCCAGAACAGTGTTAGACTGTAAAAGAACGATAAATAATTACTCAGTCCATGGTCAACTGCGTATTTTCTGGGTACTGGGACACAACGGAGTGATTGGAAATGAACGAGCAAACAGCTTGGCTTCAAAGGGCAGAGAACTTCGAGAAACAAACTTGGAAAATTGGAAACCTTTCGAAGCCACGAAGGATGAGTTGAAGCACTGGGCAGTGATGGCTCACAAAACTGTGTGGAATAGAGCAACTGTAGGAGCAACTGCAAAGATACTGTGGGGTGACCCAAATGAGAAGAAAACCAGTAGTTTTCTGAAACTAAACAAGATCGAGATTAGAAGATGATAAGTGTTCTAACGAGACACTCAAGCTTACAGGCACATCTTCATCGCATAGGACTAGCAGAAAACGACGAGTGCAGGGCATGCAGGGAAAACATCGAAACGATAGAACATTTTCTGTGTCACTGCCCAGCTTTCACACATGCAAGATCCCGATATTTCGGTTCCGACATATTGCCAGACTTGACTCATCTCAGAGGATATGACTGGAAGATACTGAGAAAATACGTGTCTAGTACCGATTTTCTTAAGTGTATGTCCATGGATATGAGACGTTTTAAACGTCTCCTCTATTCAACCTAACCTAACCTATAACATTGACATCTTTTTTAATGGTATCATGCGTTTTTTTTTAAATTCAAATTTGATTGGTCTGCAGTATTTCGTAGAAGATGGTTTTTTCCAAATATCCTTTGTCTGCATCGTACTGGTCGAAGGTTACGAGTCTTCCAAATTCTTTATCAATCGCAATGGCACAAATGACACCATGAACATATCTGCGTCTGAAGTATTTTCACATACAGATTGCTTGTATTGTTTTTGTCCAGAAGAACCATCACATCCCCATTTGCAAAAGAGAGTTAACTTGCAGTTCCCACATTTCTTCAAATCATGTCCTTTCACATCTAAAAGTTAACACTAGTTTGATTAGACTAATTCAAAGTCTGCTCACCAGAAGACGCATAACAGCATGTCTAGGGTCCACAACTCTAACAAGGTATGTAAACAGAGGGACCCCGCAAGGAGGAGTATTGTCTCCACTAATTTGGAACCTAGCGGTGAATGAAATCCTGCTAGATCTAGAACGTTGTGGCTGCAAGGTCGTGGCATATGCGGACGACGTGGCAATCGCAGTGAGTGGCAAATTCGTAAACGTCCTCAGAGACATCCTACAGGTGGCTCTGAAAAAGTTGGCTAGATGGGCCAGAAGCAGCGGTTTTGGCGTTAACCCCAACAAGACAGAATTGGTTCTCTTTACTAGGATGAATAATGTCCCACATGTGGACCCTCGGATAAATGGAACAGATCTAGTCTTTTCTGAAAGTGCAAAATTTTTAGGGATAATTCTAGATAGGAAAATGTTATTTAGACTTAACGTATTGGAACGTGTAAGGAAGGCCAACGTCGCCTTATATTCCTGCAAAAAGGCTGTAGGGTCGCGGTGGGGACTCTCTCCTAAAATCGTCCACTGGATATATATAGCAGTAGTTCGTCCAATACTGTTATACGGTATTGTGGTATGGTGGACGGCAACTGACAAACTAGCCATTACCAACCTACTAACAAAGGTTCAGAGAACTGCCTGCCTGAGCATAAGCGGAGCCTTAAGGACTACAGCGACCGAGTCTCTACAAGCCCTACTCCATATACTGCCGATTAATATTGTGGCGAGAGAAGTTGCAACCAAAGCGGCAATAAGATTAAACTGCCTATCAATGTGGAGGTACAAGAACTATGGTCACATGAGGATATCAAAGTGTAGTGCTATGGTAACCGACCGAGTGGACTATATACCAACTGTGTACACCTTCGAGAGAAATTACATCACTATGATTCCCGCCAGAGATGAATGGGTCGGCAGAATACCAGGTAATAGAAACCATCTCCACTTTTACACGGATGGTTCGAAGCTTGATGAAAAGGTTGGCTTAGGAGTACACTGTGAAGAACTTAGTCTGGATATAGCTCACAGACTACCAGATACCTGCAGTGTCTATCAAGCCGAAATAATGGCAATATGGGAAGTCGCCAAGTGGCTGAGTCGCAACATAGTAACCAACACTGGCGTTGTGATTTACTCGGACAGCCAGGCTGCCATCAATTCTCTGGAGGCAACATCCCTAAATTCACAAACAGCCCTCGACTGCCGCAGATCTCTTAATGAGATGGCTGAGCAGTTTAATATACACCTCATATGGGTGCCTGGGCATAGGGATATCCCGGGAACTGCAAAGCCGATGAACTTGCTAGGAAAGGGACGACATTACAAATTCTCGAAGAATTTGCATATATTGGTGCGCCACTATCCACGTGCAAGCTTTGGCTTAGGCAAGAGGCAATCAAGCAGTCCAACGAGAGATGGACAGAAATCGGCACCTGCAGGGTAGCTGGACAAATCTGGCCAAGGTATGACCTGAGAAGGTCAAAATATCTCCTCGCACTAGAGAGGAAACGATTGTCTACGTTAGTACAGGTTCTGACGGGACACTGCTTGATCGGCGAACACGCCAAAAGATTTGGTATTGACTCCAATGACTTCTGCCGAAGCTGTGGAGATGAGGAAGAAGTGGAGAGCATTGAGCACTTGCTTTGTGACTGTCCCGCTTTGAGTAAACGACGACTGGACATACTGGGGTCGGCCTTTTTAGGCAGCCTAACAGATCTTTCCAGTACTGATATTCGTACTATCGATAAATTTATATATCAAACAGGTTGGTTTCGATGAGGGGCATTTCAGCCCGTGGTAACACTAGGGACCTAAACTGGTCTATGTGAGCTTGTAAAAAAATACGGCTGCCACCCTAACCTAAACCTAAACCTAAGCGTTGAGCTGTGTGATTAAGTAGGTCTTGAAGTTTTACCTTTGCCGAACTCGATGTGATTTTAATAGTGTCCATTGGTGGCAAACAGTCCTTTTTAGCAGCAAGTATGTGATGATATGATGGATACAGATTTGAGCCTTTTTCAATCGCATGCAACCTGAGCTGTGTATATTGGTGTTTTGTTGATGCCAATGCCTCTTCATTTGAGAACTGTTTTTCATCGCTTGGAGTTGGAATACTCTTAATAATCCGTTTTGTTCTCAGAGGACTAGCGTTTAAAACTTGTTCAGTAACTTCGGCTTTTGTGTGTTGTTTTTGTGATCGCAATTGATGTAACAAGCTTTCTGCAAAAGTTTCACATCCGATTTCTTCATTGATATCCTTAAGTTTCCGCCTTTTAGATCTATCGCTACAGTTACCGAGTGATTTTGGTGGTCTCCCACAATTGTTTTGATTTTTGCTTTCTGAAGATACTCGGATACTAAGTTCGCCCTCTATCCATATTGTAAAGGCCTTATAAAATTTATGTTTAATCCATCCAACTTGTTTGTAGCGCTTAGTTAAGTTGTTGATGAAAATATGTACTTTATTTTGCAGTTACAATTGTATTTCGATGCTTGAGGCATTTGCTTTGCTTTGAACGTAACTTAAAACATCTTCCTTCTTTTTGTTTCTAAAATACTCTTCGGATAATTCTTTATAGCTGAAGTTCTCCATTTTTTATATTGTCTCTGCTTCAATATAATTTTGCAACTGAGTTTGTATTCGACTACCGCTGGATTTTATCTCTTTCTTACTCGTTAGTGTCATACTCTGTTCATAAGTAGCATAAACATAGGTAAAATAAAAAACGAACCAAAAAACTAAAAAAAGGTTTAAGATGTCATAAATATGGTAAATATGTCATAAAACACACACAACTTGGCTTGGTGTACCTACAACATCGTCATATGAACAGGTAAAATAAAAAGAACAATAATTTTTTCCCGAGTAATTTCATTAAAATTAAAAAAGTGCTCTACAGGCTGGTCGGGACAGGTACAAAAGGATATATAGGCTTAAAGAGGAAACTTTCACCTTTCTTCTGGTACCAAAATCTTCTTGAAGTCACTCGATGCTAAAAAGTTTCATACCACTAAAATTCCAATTTGACAAAAATAGTACCAGTGGAAATATATTATAACAAAGCGCGTGTAAAGAGTACAGTAATTTTTTTGGCAATTTCTCAAAGAGTACTATCCTAACTACGTAACAAACAAAATTAACCCTCTATCGATAATAGTTTGCGATAAATGACAATTTACATAAAATATTTGTTTTCAGCAGCACACACGCCCACAGTAGAAAATATTTTGATATAATTTTTTGGCTACCCTAGTCTCAATATGTTTGCTATTGAATGGCATTAAAATTTTAGAACTCGGCGATGAAAAAGTTTTACTTTTGGCCAGTAAAATTCAATTCTAAACCACAGTGCGACGCTAGCTTTTTTCCTTTTACATAAATACATAAGTGCAGTTAACTTGCACTTACATACATGGAAACCCAATATACATAACTGCAGTTAACCATTTACATACTAACATTGTGTAAGGCTACGAATTTTTTGCAACATGGCAATCATGAATTGCCCACACAATGATAGACAAAGAAGACGGTTGAGCAAGAGAGAGAGAGTCGTATAGTTGAAGTTATAGCGAACGGACGTGTACGGATCATCCTGATCATTTATTTAACTTTAATCTTTTTATGTATTTTACTAATTAAATGAACTAAATAAATATCTAAGTTTTTATTAAAATCAGAAGTGAGGACGAAACGATGTATTCCTTATAGTTCAGAAAATGGGATTGAGAACCTCCCCTAACGACAAACGATAACGTGTGTGAAATAATGTAATGTGTGTATGTGCTCACAAAAGAATTTTTGCAAAGCCAGTGTGTGTGTGCCAGCTCGAAGAAGAAAAGATTTGTTGAAACGAACGTTACAAAATTGTGTTAAGTAGATACGCCTGCTCGCAAAGACACAGCATAGAAGTGAACGTTTACGAACAAAACAGAAAAAAATGCATATACATATAAGCATAACGGGATCTAATGATCATTAACGAATCCAGATAATTGTATCGAGCGTAGCAGCGAAGTGTGTGTGTGTTTTGAAACGTTGAAGAGAGCAAGAGTGCCTTGAGTCGTTGCTGATCAGTCGTAGTGAACGGACGTGTTTAGCACAGAGATAGTTAAAATCTATTACGCAGTAACTATTACGCAATCGAAAAAAAAAAATCTGTACAAAGTCTGGAAGGCCTACATCGTAGTACCTATTACGGGCTAATACAGAAATTAATAAATTCGTCGACGGGGATGCCTTCGCGTTCCGAAGGCATCCCCGTTGGTCTTGGCCAAAGCCGACCACACCAAACATGGTGAAAATTTCCCCCCAGTACTCACAACAGGTGGTACGGTGAGGGGAAACCGTCATGTCCGACCGTCAAAACGGAAGCACAATGAGCACCGGATAGCGCTCAGAGTTTTGACGAAGTTGGAGGCTGTTGAGGTTTCGGCTTTTAGCGAAAAACAAAAAGAGTCACTTACCTGGGCCAAAGGCGTCATAGATGCTTCTAAGGCCACTGAGTCGGCTGAAAGAGCCACAAATTCAGCTGTGTTAACAGCAAATAAAGTCAAAAGAATCAGATCACCTGATGAACCCCTGCCTTCGAAATAGGCAAGCGGCACTAATGTCACCATCAACAGGACACTTACCAAGCCCTTCAATGAAGTGGCGAAGGAGAGTCTAGTGATGGCTGTTATAGACAGAAGTAGTGAGGATGGATCCATCCTCAAGGACAAATGGAGCCATGTGCAATCCGCCATTATGGCTCATTACCTCGATGTCCGTAGAGAAATGCCGGGCAAACCACCAATCTGCAACTATGCAGGTTGGCATCAGGGAAGAGTAAAGCTCTTATATTTCGGTGATGCCAGATCATTAGATCTGTATAAGGCTGCTCTGAGTCGAGCGGGTGAGGTGTGGCCGAGTGCCCAGTTGGATGTTGTAGAAAGAAACAAAATCCCTAGTCACCCTAGAGCCATCACCTGGGTTACAGAAGAGCCCTCCAACCCGGCTGACATATTAGAGATAATAACAGATTCCAATCCTGGTCTGCCGACTCATAATTGGAGAATTAGCAAGGTGGGTGAGGCGGATGGTAAAAAGCGTCAGGTCAATTTGATCCTTAACGCTGAATCCACCTCCCATATACAAAGTGCAAGTGCAACCCTGCAATATGGTTTCGAGACTATAGTCTTGAAGGTATACAAGCAGGATATAGCTCCCACTGCGGAAGGTGAGTCGTCGACCGTGGTTGATACAAGGCTTTCTGGAAGTGCGGACCATTATTTCTGGTGACTCTAACAGAAGATCTGTAACGTCATTCTCTGAGGATGAAAACACTACTTCGGATACTGAGGGGCTGAGGGAAGTCTCCGGACTCTTTGACGCATCTGGCGGGGACATGCTCCCCGATGATACGGAAGAAGAGTTCGATAACACCCTTGTCGGGGTGGATGTCAATCTGTCAATTACCAATGATAGTAAGAATTCTACAGATTAACCTCCATCACGCTAAAGCAGCCTCAGCGGCTCTATTGCTGCGCCTGTCCACAGGTGCAGTAGACATCGTCCTGATCCAGGAGCCCTATGTAGTAGGAGGACGGGTGTGCGGTATCAAGGCACCAAACTTTAAACTGCTTGTGGCCAACTGTGAAGGAACTCCAAGAACCTGCATTTTGGCCAAAAAAAAACTAAGTAAAGGGTCCGCCAAATAACTTTTTTTTTTTGAAAACATCGAGTGTAGCTTCGGCTGTGTGGCACGTAGCGCCGTCCTGCTGAAACAAAATGTTGCCAATATCCTCCTCTTCAATTTTTGTGAACAAAAATTCGTTCAACATGGCCCGATAACGATCGCCATTGACTGTAACGGCCACTTGCTAATTTTCGAAGAAAAAATGGCCCAATTATGCCTCTGGACCAAAACCCGCACCAAACAGTGACTCGTTTTGGGTGTATCGTTTCTGTGCCCCAAATGCGACAATTTTGCTTGTTTACATACCCGCCAAGATCAAAATGAGCTTCATCTGAAAAGATGATTTTTTTTTGGCAAAATCGGCATCTTCTGTAAGTCGATCGCTCCCAGCGTTGTTCAAGCGTATACACAACCATATTAGTTCAGCGGAAGGATAAAACTAATTACCTGTCAAATCAGACATGAGCTAAGTGTTACCATTCACGAAATAAGCACTAGTTTAAAAAAAACGTTAGATGGCGGACCCTTTATTTTTCTCCTGACTAAGTTAATCGGTAAAGACCAAACAGTTGCTAGTCTGGAGATTGGTAATCGCATATACTGGGTGGTCTCCAGTTACTTTCCTTATGAAGCTGCAATACCGACAGCTCTTTTCAGGGAAGTAGTAGAAGAAGCAACGTCTGACGAGCTCGATCTGATTATTGGCGCAGACACGAACGCTCATCATACTATCTTGGGTAGTGCGGATATAAACAATAGGGGTGATTCGCTTCTTGACTTTATTCTAACTACCAACCTAACTATTTGTAACATTGGCAATAAACCGACCTTTACAATTAAAGACAGACAAGAAGTACTAAACGTAACGTTTGCTACTGACCGGGTGTCAGACAAAATTATTGGGTGGAATGTACTGGACGACCACTCATTCTCGGATCACCATTATATATAGTTCAAACTCGCCGAAAAAGAGCCGAAACCTGCTGTCCACAGAAATGTGAGGAAGACAAAGTGGCACCTGTATGAGAAGAATTTTAAAAAGGTCCTCAACTCTAAACTTCTTTATGAACCGAATGACAAAGCCGGTCTGGATAATCGAGCATATCACCACATCATTCAATAGTTCCCTTGAAGAAGCCTGTCCAAAAACAAGGTGCAAGGGTAAAACTAAACCCCAAAGGTGGACTTCTGAGCTAACGGCAAGGAAAAAGGCCTGCAACAAGCTATTCAACAAGGCGAAATCTACAGGAGCCTTTAATGATTGGGATGCATATAAAGGGCAACTCAAGATCTATAAGAAGGAGCTTAGGAAGGCGCAAAGACGCTTTTGGTATTCCTTCTGTGGCAAAGTGGAAAAGGTCTCCGACGCCGCAAGGCTGAGGAAGGTACTATCCGCGTCTCCTTGTACAGTGGGGTATTTGCAGGATGAGGCAAACAACTGGACAAAAAACAGCGAGCAATCGCTAAGTGTACTGCTCGACACACATTTCCCGGGGAACTAATCAACAGAGCCCGAGGATCAACAGGACCAACAAGAGTGCGAGTGGACTGCAAGCATCGCTATCTTGTTGACTGAGAGATCTAGAAACAGCTTTGAGCCCTTCAAGTCACCTGGACCAGACGGCATCACTACAGCAGAGGCATCACATTATCCCCTGGCTGCAGAAAATTTATGTAGGCTGTATTGGGCTTTCGTACATCCCGAATCGATGGAGGGATACCAAAGTGGTATTCATACCCAAAGCGGGGAAGATATCGCACACTAGGCGAAAAGACTTCAGACCAATTAGCCTATCCTCTTTCCTATTGAAAAGTCTGGAAAGACTTTTAGATTATTTCATTAGGCAAAACCTGGATACAAAACTCCTGTCGGGGAACCAACATGCTTACAATAAGGGAAAGTCTACAGAATCAGCCCTGCACGAACTTGTGAGCACTATCGAATCGTCCATACATTTCAAAGAATTCACCATGGTGGCATTTCTTGACATAGAAGGGGCTTTTAACAACATACACCCAGATGCAGTAATCGCGGCATTGTCACATCTAAAGGTGAACTCTAGCTTGATTAGATTAATTCAAAGACTACTCAACAGAAGACGTATAGGGTCCACAACTCTAACAAGGTTTGTAAACAGATGGACCCCACAAGGAGGAAGAGAAGAATTTGCATATATTGGTGCGCCACTATCCACGTGCAAGCTTTGGATAAGGCAATCAGGCAGTCCAACGACAGATGGACACAAATCGGCACCAGAAGGGTAGCTAGACAAATCTGGCCAAGGTATGACCTAAGAAGGTCAAAATATCTTCTCGCACTGGAAAGGAAAAGATTATCTACGTTAGTATCAGTTCTGACGGGACACTGCCTGATCGGCGAACACGCCAGAAGATTGGGTATTAACTCCAATGACTTCTGCAGAAGCTGTGGAGATGAGGAAGATGCGGAGAGCATTGAGCACTTGCTATGCGACAGTCCCGCTTTGAGTAAACGACGACTGGACCTACTGGGGTCGGCCTTTCTAGGCAGATCTTTCCAGTACCAATATTTATCATTGAATTTATCTGTCTTTGTTTTGATATCGTTTTTCTACTTCTTGCTTCCTATTTTGAATAAAAAATCAACATAATTCTTGAAATATTTCTTTTAATATGAGTGTTTGTAAATTTGTAACATGATGACCTCAATCAAGTGAAGCGGAGTGTATGTACGTGTAGTGAAGCGTGTGGATATGGAGGAAATGGAAAATACGCACCCAAAGAAAAATTAACGGTTAAATGAAAACGCATAAATTCTAACGTGACGCGACTTAACGTATATTGATATATTAACGCAACGCCTAACAACATAACGTATATTAATATAAAATAACGTACCGAAAAACGAAAACTAAGTCCCCATTTACATGGTACTTTTTTAAGTAACTTATCGACTTATTCTCTTTTGAAAAAGTATTTACGTTCACACACGTACTTTTTTTTCAATACTTATACTTATTTTAATTTGTTTTGTTTGAATTCTTGTTGTTTCCATGTGCGAACGAAAAACACAAAACGATGAGTACGATAAGTACGAGTACGGCATACTTTTTTTCCCCCGTTTCCGACTGCCTCTCTCGCCCACAAAACGCCGATAAGTATACTTAATACTTAAAAAAAGTATCATGTAAATGCAGACTAACGAATATTGACGTAACCGATATTAATTGAACGATCAGAGAACTAACGAAAAAAAACGCAATTTGACGGAAAAAACGCGATCTAACATACATTAACGTAATGAGTATTAATTGAACGTCTAATAGTAAATACGCAACGGATTGTGATTTTTATGCAACACTATTTTTCAAAAGTGTTATTGCCAAATTTTAATTGAACGAAAATTGTTGAAATGGAAATTGTTTTCATGAAAAAAAATAACGTATAACGGAATATAATTTTAGAAGAACCTAACGTAAACATTTTCAATATGCGGCGAATAGAATCATTGAAAGTGAACCAACTAAAATCATTGCTTAGCGCGCGTAAATTACCAATAAGTGGTAATAAGCCAGAATTGGGGAAACGTCTTATTGAAGCGACTAATACCGAAGAAATAGACTTTGAAAGTAACAACGATTATGATGATGAGTCCACGGTACAGACTCAAATTGATCAGCTGCGTAGTATGATGGAAAGTATGCTTTAGTCATACAACAACAGCGAACACAAATCGGCACGATGAGCGGATAAATACACGGGTAAATGAAACAAGAACAACGTCGCAAAATCAAGATATTCGAAATCGTAATGTACACAGAGTCAACGAAATTGCCGATACTCTTCCTGAATACGATCCAACGAAAGATTCGGTATTTAGTGTGGATCAGTTTATCGACAGGGTTGATAAGACTATGTGTGCGTATGAATGGGAAGATAAGTACGTCTTATTGGCGGTATGTAACAAGCTTAAAGGGCCTGCTAAATTGTGGCTCGATGCGTCGGCAGAATTTTTCATTACTTGGCATGGGTTGGCTGAGGCTTTAAGAGGTGAGTTTGGTACGAGACCGGACGAAGCTGAAGTACACTTTAAAATGACAAACGCTACACGACGACATGGAGAATCTATCACCGAGTACAGTTTCCGAATGACAGATTTGGGTAGACGTTATAGCTTGAGCGAATCGGCGATTATAAAATATACTCGCGAGGGTTTGAACCATGCTGATTTACAGATGGCAATCGCGGCACTTCGTTTCAAGACTATGAAAGAGATGCGTGAAACTCTAAAGGATTATTTGGTGAATATGACAAGTTGGTCAGCTGGTAGGAAAACGACGTCAACAACGACAACGAAACGTACTCACAACGATAACGACAACGAAAAAGCTCGAAAAATTTCAGACGATAATATACGCAGAACATCAACGCAACGACAACCTATTGTTTGTTTTAACTGTTCTGAAACGGGTCACATGTCAAGTGTATGTCCGAAACCAAAACGACGAGCGCGATGTATGGATTGTCAACGAGTTCATCCTAAAGGTTCACCCGAAAACTGCGGCAAGGAAAATCCACGGCTTATAAACAGGGTGCAAAAAAATGTCGACGATAAAAGGGTTACGATCAACGTCAAAGAATTTATGCTCTTATTGATACTGGTAGTCAATGTAGCATAATTCGTAAATAAAAGGCGACAAAAATATCCAACGAACGAGAACCTTGTTTCTTACGTATTAGCGGAGTTTGAGGAGGCAAACGTGTCCTTAACGAAATGATTTTTTTTTAGTTCATTACATTTGTTTATTGGATCTTCCATAATAGAATGAAAATAACAATAATTTTTCAAATCTTAACCTAAATACATTAATCTGGAGGTTGTTGCCAGTGCAATAAACCCTTTGAGAATTTGCAAAGTTTAAATAATATTGGATTTCAATGGAATATCAATTTATCAAATTTCTACTACAATGTAATCTTCAATGTATATAAATGTGTTATAGTAAGTCCAGTGTATTTCTTCTACTAAGGCGAGTGTTTCTTTCATTGTTTAGAATTTGTCTGGCCAGGATATTTGGGTGATCGGATAGTTTTCCACATAGTTTCGGCAGTATTCTCGGATTTCCTCAGCGACGGTTGGAATGTTGAGGTCCTTATGGATATTTGCGTTTCTTATATACCAAGCTGCACCTGTAATTAAACGAAGAATATTCGACTGTCTTCTTTGTAATTTGCATATGTTTGAAGCGCACGCTGAACCCCAGAGCTGGATACCATCTATCCAAATTGGCTTTATTATAGATTTGTATAAAATGACTTTATACTCAAGGTCTAGAGCAGACCGTATGCCAATGAGCCTTTGAAGTTGATTCGTTCTGAGTTTTATTTGTGTTATCTTACAACCTATGTGGTGAGTCCATGTGAAACGACGATCTAAGTGAATTCCAAGATATTTCACGTGATCTTTCTGTGGAATCAACGAATTGAAGATGGTTATTGGAGGAGTAGTATCTCGTCTTAGAGTAAAGGTAACATGAGTGCATTTTGTAGCATTTACCACTATTCTCCATTTTTCTAACCAGTTCTCTAAGACAAGGACATGCGACTGCAGTTGATCGGACGCAACTAAGGGGTTTTTATGAATACTGTCGAAAGCAGTATCATCCGCAAAAGTGGACGTAGAGTAAATGTGTTTGTGGGCATATCTGCTGTATATATTATGTATAGAATAGGTCCCAGTATGCTGCCCTGAGGAACGCCGGCAGTTATTTTCTTAGGGCTAGAAGAAATACCATTCGATTTTACTACAAACGCCAAGTTTGACAAATAGCTATTGAGCATTTTATGCGTGTTACTTGGTAAAAGTACACATATTTTGTTTAACAATCCATCGTGCCAGACTTTATCCAAAGCTTGAGATATATCTATGAATAGAGCAGAACAATATTCTTTGTTTTCAAAAGCCTTTCTGATGTATGTAACACGATGAACTTGTTCTATGCGACTATGACGCTTCCGAAAACCAAACCAGATGTGGGGTAATTTTCTTCATAAAAATTTTTTCAAAAATTTTTGAGAGTATCGATAGCAGACTTATGGACGATATGAGTTTACTTTGGTCGGATCTTTTCCAGGTTTTGGAATCATCACAATTTCCGATATCTTCCAGGATAAAGGAAAGTAACCCACACGCAAGAGATTCGTTGCTGATCATTCGCAGTGAACGGACGTGTTTATCACATAGGGGATAGTTACCAGTACCTATTACGCAATAGCAAAAATCTGTACAAAGTCCGTAAGGCCTACATCGTAGTACCTATTACAGTCTAATACAGACAAAATAAAAATAAATTCTCTTGACGGGGATGCCTTCGTGTTCCGATAGAGCGCGGTTCCCCAATCTGTCCGTCCGTTGGTCTTGGCCAAAGCCGACCACACCAAAAATGGTGAAAATCTCTCCAAGTACTCACAACAGGTGGTGCGGTGAGGGGAAAACGTCATGTCCGACCGTCAAAACGGAAGCACAATGAGCATCGTGTAGCGCTCAGAGTTTTGACGAAGTTGGAGGCTGTTGAAGTTTCGGCTCTTACCGAAAAACAAAAAGAGTCACTTACCTGGGCTAAAGGCGTCATAGATGCTTCTCAGGCCACTGAGTCGGCTGAAAGAGCCACAAATTCAGCTGTGTTAACGGCTAATAACGTAAAACGAATCAGATCACCTGATGAACCCCTGCCTTCGAAAAAGGCAAGAGGCCCTAATGTCACCATCAACAGGACCCTCACCAAGCCCTTCAATGAAGTGGCGAAGGAGAGTCTAGTGATGGCTGTTATAGACAGAAGTAGTGAGGATGGATCCATCCTCAAGGACAGATGGAGTCATGTACAATCAGCCATTATGGCTCATTACCTCGATGTCCGTAGAGAAATGCCGGGCAAACCACCAATCTGCAACTATGCAGGATGGCATCAGGGGAGAGTAAAGCTCTTATATTTCGGTGATGCCAGACCAGTAGACCTGTATAAGGCTGCTCTGAGTCGAGTGGGTGAGGTGTGGCCGGGTGCCCAGTTGGATGTTGTCGAAAAAAACAACATCCCTAGTCACCCTAGAGCCATCACCTGGGCTACGGAAGAGCCCTCCAACCCGGCTGACATCTTAGAAATAATAAAAGATTCCAATCCTGGTCTGCCGGCCCATAATTGGAGAATCAGCAAGGTGGGTGAGGCGGATGGTAAAAAGCGGCAGGTCAATCTTATCCTAAACGCTGAATCCACCTCCCATATACAAAGTGCGAGTGCAACCCTACAATATGGCTTCGAGACTATAGTCTTGAAGATATACAAGCAGGATATAGCTCCCACTGCAGAAGGTGAGTCGTCCACCGTGGCACTTTCTGAAGTGCGGAGGTACCCACGCCTATTATTTCTGGTGACTCCAAATCTAACAGAAGATCTGTAACGTCCTTCTCTGAGGACAAAATCTCTACTTCGGACACAGAGAGGCTGCGGGGAGTCTCCGGACTCTTTGACGCATCTGGCGGGACATGCTTCTCGACGATACGGACGAAGAGTTCGATAACACCCTTGTCGGGGTGGATGTTAATCTGTCAATTACCAATGATGGTAAGAATTCTACAGATTGACCTCCATCACGCTAAAGCAGCCTCAGCGGCTCTATTGCTGCGCCTATCCACAGGCGCAGTAGACATCGTCCTGATACAGGAGCCCTACGTAGTGGGAGGAAGGGTGTGCGGTATTAGGACACCCAACTTTAAACTGCTTGTGGCCAACTGTGAAGGCACTCCAAGAACCTGCATTTTGGCCAGGAAAGATCTAAGTATCTTTCTCCTGACTAATTTAAGTGGTAAAGACCAAACAGCTGCTAGCCTGGAGATCGGTAATCGCATATATTGGGTGGTCTCCAGCTACTTGCCTTATGAATCTGTAGTACCGACTGCTCTATTCAGGGAAGTAGTAGAAGAAGCAATCTGGGGTAGTACGGATATAAACAATAGGGGTGATTCGCTTCTTGACTTCATTCTAACTACCAACCTTAGTATTTGTAACATAGGTAATAAACCGACCTTTACAATTAAAGACAGACAAGAAGTACTCGACGTAACGTTTGCTACTGACCGGCTGTCAGACAAAATTATTGGGTGGAATGTACTGGACGACCACTCATTCTCAGATCACCATTATATTGAGTTCAAACTCGCCTAAACCTGCCGTCCACAGAAATGTAAGGAAGACAAAGTGGCACTTGTATGAGAAGAATTTCAAGAAAGGCCTCAACTCTAAACTTCTGTACGAACCGAATGACAAAGCCGGTCTGGATAATCTGGTCGATCATATCACCATATCATTCAATAGATCCCTTGAAGAAGCCTGTCCAAAAACAAGGTACAAGAGTAAAACTAAAACCCAATGGTGGACTTCTGAGCTAACGGCTATGAAAAAGACCTGCAACAAGCTATTCAATAAGGCTAAATCTACTGGGGTCGCTAATGATTCGGTGGTGAAGTGGAAAAGGTCTCCGACGCCGCTAGGCTGAGGAAAATACTATCAGCTTCAGCCTGTACAGTGGGATATTTACAGGATGAGGCAAATAACTGAACCAAAAACAGCGAGCAGTCGCTCAATGTACTGCTCGACACACATTTCCCGGGGAACTCTGTAACAGAACCCGAGGATCAGCAGGACCAACAAGAGTGCGAGTGGACTGCGAGCGTCGCTAGCTTCTTGACTGAGAGATCCAGAATAAGCTGGGCTATTAATAGCTGTGAGCCCTTCAAGTCACCTGGACCAGATGGCATCACTCCAGCAGAAATGCAGAAAATGTTAAAGTGCATTATCCCCTGGCTGGAGAAAATTTATGTAGGCTGTATCAGGCTTTCATACGTCCCGAATCGATGGAGGGATACCAAAGTGAAAGGTCTGGAAAGACTTTTAGATCATTTCATTAGGGAAAACCTGGATATCGATAGCAGAGTTATCGGACGATATGAGTTTACTTTGGTCGGATCTTTTCCAGGTTTTGGAATCATCACAATTTCCGATATCTTCCAGGATTTCCGATATCTTCCACACGCAAAATTCTATTAAAAATTAACAAAACCATTGTCAGGGTAGATAATGCTAGTTCTTTTATCAATCTGGCATTTATACCATCTTTGCCAGGAGATTTCTTTAGGTTTAAGGTCTTTGACCGAATTTTCAATATCTTTTAACTTGAATTTAAGTGGACGAGGAATTGTTTCATCTATCTCGGGAGGATAGATGGTGGACGTGCCACTATTTGGTGTAAACACAGACTCAAGGTAATTTGCAAAGGCATTGACTTATATTTTTCGTAGTTCCATAGACTGTAATCTGTTTTCTCAGTTGGATCCAAAGATTGCAAGTATTTTTTTTTAGATCATATTCCTCAGCTACCTTCAGGGCAACTTTTATTCTTTTCCATTCTCTTCTTATATTTCTTTTCTCATTGACCAGGGCTTCAATGTTTGTTATTTTGAAACATTATTCCTAATATTTGTGGACTTACGAGTGGTAACTTTTACCGTACTGTTTACGACATCTGTCAGCAGATTCACCGCTGTGTCTAATTATTTGCTGATCGTAAAGATATACCTTCGGACAGGTGAGAGCTAACGTATTTTTAATACTTCATCCAGTTTGTGTGTTTGTTAGGCAAATTGGCGTGTACACTTTCCTGGGCATTATTGGACAATGGTAAGATGGAAGATAGATCAAGTGAAAGAAAAATTGATATTTGTTCACGCTTTACATTTTTAAGCACAGCGAAATCAATTAGGTCTGGTGTTTTGTTCAAATCTGACGGCCAATCCGTTGGTTGGCAACCAGAGACGACGTCGAGTTTAGCAGATGCTATAGCATTTACCAACTGTCTACCTTTGGGTGAGGTGAGTCGAGAGCCCCAATATGTGTGCTTGGCATTATAATCTCCTGCTACCAAAAATTTGGTTCCAAGAGTGGAAAAAATCAATAAATTGATCTTTGCAAATATTGTGTCTTGGAGGGCAATAAATAGACGATATTACGATATTTGTACCGGTGAGTGCTATTGAAGTAGCTTGAATGTGATCGGTCCTATATTCGGGCATAGGATAGTGTTTAACTTTATTTAGTACAATTATTGCCGTGCCGCCACAGGCTCTCCCACTGGGGTGTTTAGTATCGTATGTGGAATAACCATGTATTCTGAAACAATTTTTTGTGGTAAAATGTGTCTCAGAGACTAATAGTATGTCTATACTTTGACTTCGAAGAAAATAATCAACTTCGTTTCTGTGTTGGCATAATGGATTTATTTTTGTTTCAACACATTTTGCATCAGCATGCTCTGGGTTCTCATCATTTCTTGCATCATACTTTGCATGTTTACCATTAATTAACTCATGGTTTCAATCAGTTTTTCAATAGAATTTTCAATAGAAATATTATTTGGCATGGGTTCACCATTTCTTAGCATATTGGCGTATGACATATTTTGAGGAATTACATTATTTCTAGCTTGGGGTAAGCAATTTACGCTAGGGATAGCATTTACCATAGGAGACATGGATTTCAAGCCTGGGAAAGGCGTTCGATTATATTGAGCATAACTTGGATTTCTGATATTATTGTTAGCATTTTTAACGTGAACGTAAACTGGACAACCCCTATAATTCGCAGCGTGATTTTCACTTAACGAAATGATGAAGGTGAAATTAGACATCGACGATCATGAGCTTAATATTGATCTCTACGTTGCGGATGACGACATCTTTTCGTCAGATTTAATTATCGGAAACGAAATTTTCGCGCATACGCCCAATAGTTGACAATAACGCACGACGATTTCAATTGGTAAGCGTGTCTACGACCAACATTAATTAACGAACACTTATCGAAATGTCATCAATTCAATGCGGCACAGATGATGATACTACTAAAAGAAAAATATCTGAGTTACTCAACGAATATCGAGACGTCTGCGGTAACGAACTAGACGAAATCGGTCTAACGAAAGCTGTTCAAATGAAAATCGAATTAACAACCACCGAGCATAGCATCAAAGCCATATCGACTCCCAGACAAACGATATTATACAAAAGTCAACATCTGAATATGCAAGTCCTATAGTACTCGTTAAAAAGAAAGATGGCAACGACAGATTATGCGTGGATTATCGACGTTTAAATGGTCAAAGAGATTTTTCCAACGCCTAACATAGAAGAACTACTTCAAGAAAATAAACAATTTAGATATTTCACGGGGTTAGACTTATATAGCGGATACTACGAAATTCCAATTGAGGAAAATAGTAGACGATTTACTGCATTTGTAACGCCTAACGGGCCTTATAAGTTCAAACGAGTGCCGTTTGGCCTCAAAAACGCACCATCGGTTTATCAACGACTGATGGCACTACTACGTGAGAAGACGCAGGATGGAGATTTGTTTCATTATATGGATGACATCGTAGTTGGTAGCAACAACGTCCGCGAAATGCTCCAGAAATTACGACGAGTTTTTACTGTTTTGCGCGAACTGAACCTCACAATTAACTTCAAAAAGTGCGAATTTATGAAACAGACTATTGCATTTTTGGGTCATCAAACAGCTGCAATCCAGGAATTTCCAATACCTACGAGACCGAAGTACGACAATTTTTGGGTTTAAGTAGCTACTTTAGAAGATTCGTGCCCGGCTACGTTTACGGCAAACCAGTTACAATCGTCACAGATTGCAACGCTATCAGAACGACTATGCAAAAAAAAAGAGAATCGCAAAATCTAACATTGATCAGGTCAGCGAATGCAACATGTGGATGCATTAAGCCGAGCACCGTATGAAGAAGCCCGAGAATTAGATACAGCGTCATTACTAATTTCAAAAATGGTCATAAACCAAGGCGACTGTTTGTTTTCGATGCAACTACAGGACGAAAACATCTGCGCGATTGTCGACAAATTGAAATTAAGAGACAAATTGATTTGTAACGAATATGTAATCGATAACGGACGACTATTTCGGAAAGTAAAAGATAAACATCTTTGGGTGGTTCCGAAAGCCTTGCGATGGCGCGTAGACAGCATGACGACGCGGGACATCTGGGTCTGGAGAAGGCCATGGACGCTGTTCAGAGACATTTTTGATTTTCCCGAATGCGGAATTTTGTTAAATCTCATATAAAGTCATGTTTAGAATGCGCGTATAACAAAGCACCTGGCGGAAAACACGAAGGCGAGTACCATTACGACAACGTTAACCCAGTGCCATTCCATACTATCCATATGGATCACTTGGGCCCTTTCCCGAAAAGCACCAAACGTAAGGAGCACCTTTGGGTCATTGTTGATGCTTTTACGAAGTACACGATAATTCGAGCAATTCTATTCTTAACGAATGCACCGAATAATTTAGAATACCAACACGAATAATTACCGATCGCGGAACTGTATTCACGTCCCACGAGTTTAAGCGATTCTGTCAAACGAACGACGTAAAATACTTAAATGCTGTAAGAACTCCAAGGGCGAACGGCCATGCAGAACGAACGAACCGAACAATACTCAGTATGCTTCTACCGTCAACCAAAGAAGACAAGCGATGGGGCGATCAACTTCGGCGAGTACAGTGGTCAATAAATACGATGAAAAATAAAACTACTGGTCGAACTCCACATGAACTCCTGTTTGGATTTCATCCGAGAGATATTCTACAAAATAAACTGTACACAGTAGCGAATCTATTAACAACGATCGTTTAGAAGAAATACGCAACGAAGCGGCTGAAAGAATTGATGCACAATGTGAATATGCGAAACAGCGATACGACGGACATCATAGTCAACCGAAACGCTACAAACTCGGTGACTTGGCGTTAGTTGAGAATGAACCAACGGCGACGGGTACTTCAAGAAAGTTGGAGCCACTCTACAAAGGTCCATTCATCATTACACAAGTCCTGGAAATGGATAGGTACGTCATCGAAGATTTGCCAGGATCAACGGATTTGTACGGATAATCCTGATCATTTATTTAACTTTAATCTTTTTATGTATTTTACCAATTAAATGAACTACATAAATATCTAAGTTTTTATTAAAATCAGAAGTGAGGACGAAACGATTTATTTCTTATAATTGCATAACCCAACGCGTTCTAACCTAAGAAAATATTTATTGGCGATTTTCGGAAACGACCACCTGACTTTACCAAGACGCTTTAGGAAAATATTTTTTAAATATTTTTGTGATTTTTGGGGAAAAATTTGTAAAAACGAAAGTGAGACAGGGAAAAAATATTTCAAATTTTTTTGGAATTTTTATATATTTTTTTTTAGAAAAAATTTTTTTTTTCGACTGCGGAATATTGAATTGTGCGTTGGAGAGCGCAAATAAACCAAAATTAATAAACAGAGAAAAAAATATTAGTTACTTTCGAAATTATGTGTTCAAACTTGTTGAACGACCCTCGTGTTGCTTTAGATTCAATAGAAACACCCTTTTGAAAAATGTCAAAAAATTTACGATTTTTAAATATCTTTTGGAATTAGTATGTGTGGTTTGTGCTATAAACCATCACAATTGCAATTTCCAACCACTTTGAGGCGAAAATTTTGATTTATATCAAAAAAAAACAACTTTGTCGAAAAAATACTTTCCTACAAAATTTGTTTTTTTTTGTTAAAAAATTCGATTGATATTTTTTGGTGGAAAAGCAGTTTTTTTATATTTTTTCTCTAAAAGCCCCAAGGACATATTTGGAGGAATTACATTATTTCTAGCTTGGGGTAAGCAATTTGCGCTAGGGATAGCATTTACCATAGGAGACATGGATTTCAAGCCTGAGAAAGGCGTTCGATTATATTGAGCATAACTTGGATTTCTGATATTATTGTTAGCATTTTTAACGTGAACGTAAACTGGACAACCACTATAATTCGCAGCGTGATTTTCACTTAACGAAATGATGAAGGTGAAATTAGACATCGACTATCATGAGCTTAGTATTGATCTCTACGTTGCGGATGACGACATCTTTTCGTCAGATTTAATTATCGGAAACGAAATTTTCGCGCATTGGCCCAATAGTTGACAATAACGCACGACGATTTCAATTGGTAAGCGTGTCTACGACCAACATTAATGAAAGAATACCTATCGAAATGTCATCAATTCAATGCGGCACAGATGATGATACTACTAAAAGAAAAATATCTGAGTTACTCAACGAATATCGAGACGTCTGCGGTAACGAACTAGACGAAATCGGTCTAACGAATGCTGTTCAAATGAAAATCGAATTAACAACCACCGAACCAATAGCATCAAAGCCATATCGACTCCCAGACAAACGATATTATACAAAAGTCAACATCTGAGTATGCAAGTCCTATAGTACTCGTTAAAAAGAAAGATGGCAACGACAGATTATGCGTGGATTATCGACGTTTAAATCAGCACATAGTCAAAGAGATGTTTCCAACGCCTAACATAGAAGAACTACTTCAAGAAATTAAACAATTTACGTATTTCACGGTGTTAGACTTATATAGCGGATACTACGAAATTCCAATTGAGGAAAATAGTAGACGATTTACTGCATTTGTAACGCCTAACGGGCCTTATAAGTTCAAACGAGTGCCGTTTGGCCTCAAAAACGCACCATCGGTTTATCAACGACTGATGGCACTACTACGTGAGAAGACGCAGGATGGCGATTTGTTTCATTACATGGATGACATCGTAGTTGGTAGCAACAACGTCAGCGAAATGCTCCAGAAATTACGACGAGTTTTTACTGTTTTGCGCGAACTGAACCTCACAATTAACTTCAAAAAGTGCGAATTTATGAAACAGACTATTGAATTTTTGTGTCATCAACTACATCCAACGGGTATCAGTCCAGGTAAAATAAAAACAGCTGCAATCCAGGAATTTCCAATACCTACGAGCGTGACCGAAGTACGACAATTTTTGGGTTTAAGTAGCTACTTTAGAAGATTCGTGCCCGGCTACGCAATAATCTCCGAACCGTTACCGCTCTACTGAAGAAGGAAAGCAAATTGTGGAACAACGAGCAAAAAGAAGCGTTTCAAAAGCTAAAGACGTGCCTTACAACGAAACCGGTAATAGTGGATTATCGAACTAATGCGGAACATCAGATTCATACTGATGCCAGCCCAATAGGTCTAGCAGGGGTGCTGCTACAGAACGAGGGAAATACGTGGAGACCAGTAGCATTCTACAGCCGATCAACAACCATCGTCGAAAAAAACTATCATAGCTATGAGTTGGAGGCGTTAACTGTGGTATAATTTTTGGAACGCTTCCGTTACTACGTTTACGGCAAACCAGTTACAATGGTCACAGATTGC